>CAWUFW010006124.1:0-1206260 GCA_963921515.1 Calotriton arnoldi | reverse complement strand
CAGAGAGGTAGAGATGTTGTATGTATTTATGTATATTGTATGTCTATAGTGTGAACCTAGCCAAAAGGTAGAGAGTGTTATACAGGGGCCTAGACAAGCATAAAGTCAAGGAGTGATAGGAGAGGTAGCTGGTTGATTGTTAATGCACTGTGATGTAGTTTCTTTTAAAGAGCAGAGTTTTCAACTAGTTCCTGAATTGGAGCAGTGTTTGGTTGGTATTAATGGATAGGGGATGTTCCAGGCACTTGAAACATACATGGAAAAGGCCTGATGCCTTATTTATTTTTTACTACACATCTGTCTGTACTCTAATGGTGTACATACAGAGGGTGTGACACAACCCATCAGAGATGTTGAGTCTGTCTGTAAGATAAGTAGGGATGTTGGTCATTATGACTTTGTAAATTATGCATCTGGTGCGTGCCCAGCAAGGGAGGTCAATGGAGTTCCATCTGGATCCTCTCTCTCCTGCTGCTTGGACTTATTAGTTTTAATCTGTGGCTACTAATTCATGGAAGTGGAATGAGAAGGAATTGAGGAAATGATCAGACCAATTCACTAGGACTGGTGTATTGGCCTCAAATAATCCTTTTTTTACAACAAGAAGGCCACAATTTTAGAAATGTTCGTACATAGTCACTGCACATAAAAGAATGAGTTTATTAATGAGTAGGTACTTGCATACCCATGTATTGTTAATATGTGCAATATAAAACTGTCTTCAACTATATTAAACAAAACCTTTCAATAAATAAACATATAATGTTGTCAAGAATGACTCTTTAAACTGCCTTCTATATCTCTGGATCAAGGACCAGGAGATGGATGCCAAGAGATCAGAGGAGAAAACTAGCTACATTAGCTTAGATACTATTCAGGTACTCCTAGAAGCAGTAATTTAGATAGAAAAGGAGGGCTTAAGTCAATCAATTGTATACTTTGAGGTGGCCAAGTTATAGCGGGGCAGAGAGATTCTCCTATTCTTGGAATGTTCAGTCTCCTGCCCCTCACATAAACCTTAACAAATAGAGAATGTCTGACGTGGTTCTGTTGTGTGGCAAACAAATGTTGTTTGTCATCTTGTGATGACTTTTAGGTGCATTTTCTGTTCCACCCGTATGAAGAATAAACAAACTTTCAAACAGTGCCTGTCCCAAAGCATGCATATGAAGGAGAGACAAGAATTAATTATGGTCTGTTGTGTGCGTAAATACCGGATATTGCACAAGACTGCTTCCACTAGAAGTAAAACAAAAACAGTCTGGAGCCAGTAACTGTGTACAAAGGCCTCTAAAAGAGGGCTGGAAAACACAATAATTGTTTATCAGTTACTGTAATTAAAACAACCCCAGGCTTTTGGTTAAAACTGACATTCTTCATATTTCTGTTCCTGTTCACCTTTCTGTTTTCAGTATTACTGTTCTCAATGCGTGTTGTGAACATTGGGGAAAGATTGAAAAGATAGCATTGCTCGATACATTGTTTGGGTTATTTATGTTATACTGTAAGCTTGAGAAGTACAAAGAATACAAATCACATGAGAATCAAGTGAATATCAGCAGCAAAGATTCATTTGCCGCACATGACAACTGTTTTATTACCACTACCAATCTTAGACCTGTTCTGTAGTTGCCTGGATGAATATACTCTCCCATTAAAATACACGTCTTGCTGAACATTTGTTCTGCCCTTTAAGGGTAAAGTAGTCTTCATCAGCAGTCTTAGCAGTGATTTGCTGAGCAGTAATGATAGTGTTTCACCCAAAAATATGGTAGATTTGCTGAAGATTGCTGGTAAAAGCCTCCGAAAAATATCAAATTCAGGGCTTGATTTAGAGTTCAAGGGATGGGGTACTCCATCACAAACATGAGGGGTACCCTGTCTGTCTTATTATAAGTGTCCTAGGAAGTAATGCACTCACAATAAGCCGGATGGGTAATTTGTCTCATATGTTAGGAAGTACCCGTCTACCAAACCAGGCCCTTGATCCTTAGTATTTATACTGCTTCATTCAAAGTGTAGACACCCCTTAAAAATATAGACTTCCAGTGAATGAAATCTCAAAACATCCAGATTACAAGTAAAACCAGCTTTGCTCAGGGACTTCAATTCACCAAGGTGCTATTAGAGGGAGTGACATCAAATACCTTTGAACTTACTGACATTGCAGGTAGTGACATTATATGACCTTTGCCCCAAATATTCCCAGGAAGTGATGTCACATGACCTTAAACCTAATGGCATCACAATAATTGACTTAACTGAAGTTCCTTGATAACTGCATGATTAATATAACAACACAACGCAGGCAAAAGTCTGTTTTAGATATCCCAAATATTAGGCTGCTAAACTGATCTTTAAAAGTGGTGGTAGCAAGCAAGTGAAACGCATCAGCCAAGTCACTTCTGTAGTACACATTAAACACAGTGTTCACATAAATGTACTAAAAAAGACACATACTCTTTATTGGCACTCATTAAATATTCATTCCTTTCACGGTGTACCAAACCAATGAAACCTTATTCTGCCCCAGTGTCTGACACATTTTTTCCAAAATGTTCTATGGGTATCTATATGTCCAAAATTACCTCTATTGTGCCTGGGCCAGCATTTTGTCATGGGTGCCTCCTCTCATATGATACAGTTTTCCTCCCTTCTGCCAATAATTACCCACTGCTAGACCTGTCAGCATTAGGGTGGTCTTCCCCCAAACGTTTTGCCTGCTTGCCTCTGTGTACTTTACCACTGCTAACCAGTGCTAAAATGCTTGTGCTCACTCCCCTAAACATGATTTTTTGACATATACATAATTGGCATATTTATTTACTTGTAAGTCCCTTGTATAGTAGTATACCATATACCCAGGGCCTGTAAATAAAATGCTACTAGTGTGCCTACAGCACTTTTTGTGCCACCCACCTAAGTTCCACTCTAAAATGTGTCCCCAAGCCCGCCATTACTGCCTGAATGCAGTGTTACACTGCCATGTCGACTTGGCATTTAAAACCCCTTGCCAAGCCTTACACTCCCCATTTATTACATATAATTCACCCCTAAAGTATGCCCTAGGTAGCCCATAGGGCAAGGTGCTATGTAACTAAAAGGTAAGATATTTGATTTTAAGTTTTACATGTCCTGGTAGTAAAAAACTCCCAAATTCGTTTTTCATTACTGTGAGGCCTACCCCTCTCATCGGATAACATTTTAGATTCCTTATTATCTTTAATAAGCTGTAATTCCTAAATGAAAGGAGGTGGATCTGTCATGTGTGGTACCTCTGGAATTGTAATGATGAATCCTCTTTTATGACAAAGTTGAATATATCACTACAGTTTTGAAAATGCCACTTTTAGAAAGTTGTATACTAGGTAAGAATGCCCGCCAGGGATTTATTCAAACATGTATATTTATATAAAGATTTGTAAACATTTCAAACTGTCATAATTGACAACAAAACTTACTTGAAAGTTATTTAGAGGTAAATTCATGAAAACATTTTTTTAAAGAGAGCAAGAAAATTCTGAAGCACGTGCGTATACCCATACGTTTTGTATTGGAAGAAATACATTTTCATATATACAATAGGGGTTAACAGAAATAAATCTCATAGTACATTGACCATGGTTATTGCTAAATTGCATAAAACTGTGAACATCATATGACAATGTATCAAATATCCAATTCCCATATACAGAACTTGGGCCTGTCCCGCAAGCAGTACTAGGCTCTAAGTAACGTGTTTAGCAATAACTCTGAAGGAAGTTGGACAGTACGTCGAGATTTCGGTCTCTATTGCTACGTATCAGTGAGATGATGGAAGACCCTCTGAGGCCCAAGGGGAGACTTGGATTGTCAGGGCATGCTACAATTGATATCACACAATCTAATGTCACGACAATTTGTGATTTCAATGATAGTTAGATTGTTCCTTGAGCTTAATTTTTTTACAAAGATACAGCCATCTGGGGAGCAAATATAAATGGCTGTAAGAAGGAAATTTAATAGGGTGAAGGAATCACCATTTACAAGCATCGCCAATAATGTCTTTCATTTGGTTACGGAATCACAGTCTCTGTCCCTCAGCGTTCAACGTGAGTTTGACGTAGAAAAAAAACTTTTAGAAAGTTGGCATTTTTCTGCTCTTAGCCCTGTGTGCCTGCAGCCTGTTTCTGATTGCATGTCTGGGTTGGGTGACAGCTGGTCTTTGTGTATTCCCTCTAGACAGCCACACACAATGGAAACTTAGGTGTGACTTGATGGGTCAACCTGGGATGATGGGAGGGAGGAGCTTAGCACAGCCTCATACTCACACCTGAATAGGCTGTGTCCTGTCCAGTCTAGTATGGAGTTTTTTATATAGTGCATGGCTACCCTGGGGCCTCCCAGTGCTGCAACAGACATTGCAGGTCATCAGAAGATATAAGGAGGTTTAGTATTTGAACAGCCAGGTCTTCAAGACTTTACGAAAGAGAGTTCATTCTCTAGTAAAGCACAGTTCCACAGGTAGAGTATTCCAAAATGTAAGCACTAGGTAAGAAGTGGTGCGGCCACCCCATCAGGATCTAGGGATCTTAGGGACATTTAATACATGCACTGAAGAAAATCTAAGAGATCTCCTGGGCAAGTATGTGGAGGCTAGAGGTCTTAACAGTAAAGGTCCTTATTTATTGATTACCCTGTGCATAATGCATAGTGTCTTGAACTGAACTCATTGTTCCAACAGAAGCCAGAGGAGATCTTTGAGAGTCCTGGTAACAGACTGATGTTTAGGGATGTTTATCAGAAATTGTGCAGCAGCATTCTGCATGGCCTACAGCCTTCTGACAACATAACAGGGTGAAACAAGATACAAGGCATTCCCGTATTTGACACGTGATAACACGAGGGCCTGGACAACTCTCTTCTGGCTGTGAAAAGAAGAAGATTAGGAGCCTCCCTTAGCAGTCTCAAGATGCCATGCTTTTTGGCTTGCTGGTCTATTGTAAGAGTGAAATCCAACAACTTCCCAAGGCTCTTTATCAACATTTTTGGGGTGGGCAGCTTGCTCGGGCAGTCTGGTTTAGTGTTTGGGATGCTGCCACAAAAATTATTGCTCAGCAAGATAACCTCTGTTTTTTCCTCATTGAGTTCAGTATTCAACCAGCAATCCAAATGGCTAATTCCTGAAGGCAGGGAGTCAAGGACAGATGGCCCACAAAAGGGCTGCATACCCCCTGCTACTACAGTCTGGTACCAGGGCAGGAATGGAGGACCTCTGTGCACACCAAAGACCCTTCTTTGAAGTCTCCCCACTTCAAAAGCACCACTGGGTATAAGAACTGGACCTCAAACCTTACCAGTTCAGTACAGGAAGACAGACTGCTGTGCTGCTGAATGAATGCCACTCTGCTGGATTGCTGCTCTGAAAGAACTGTTGCCTTGCTGTGCTGACCTAGTGCAGGCTGCCCTCCTTGTCTCGGTGAGAAGGACTGGACCTGCAACACTAGTCCCCAGAACCCAGACTGACTCCAAGGGCTAGTTCACTGGCCTCCTGATCTGAAGTCTCAGGTACATAAAAAACGTACAACTATCCTGCTTCAGCACATGGACTTTGACAATTGTTGTGAGTCTGCCGTTCCAAGTGGTGCCACTCACGTCATGGACCCTTGGATGTGGGTCTAAGGTGCTAGCTCTAACAGAACCAACGCATCGTCGTCACTGCAGAGAACATAACCGGGACATCACCACCACGGTGGGAGTCAGCACTGATGCAAAGCCGTGACTGTGTGGATCAGAATCAGCACATCGCCGCTTTTGCATGGACCAGAACCGACCCATTGCCCCTGTTGTGTGGCTCAGAGATGCTGCCTCACCTTCAGAACCACCATAGTGCGAAACTCTACTTAAAGCAGGGTCTGAGTACCCAGCCGACGACAGCCTCGATGACAACACTTAGACTCCGCATTGCAGCAACTTGCTCATCAGAGGAGACGCATCTTCGTTGCTGCACGACCAGGACGAGCACATCACTGCTGCCGTGTGGATCGACACAGGCACATTGCCTTGCGTACCCTCCGCATTCTCATCGTCGACAGGATCCTAGACATCGATGCAACCCGGACTAAGGTACTTTTGTTCAGCGGGCAAAGCCTGGTCCCTATAGCTGCCTGTGTTCCATTACGATTGGCCTAAACTTTTAACTTTGTCCTGGTCCAACGCAACCAGATATAATTTATTGGCACTTTGTGCTTTTTGGTGCTATTTTCACGTACTTCTTTAAAACTCAATGTCTATCTCTACTCGTACTCATTGATTTTGTCGTTTTGGTGTCACTTTCTAAAAGTATAACATATTTTTCTAACTTGTTTTGGAATGTATCTTGTGTTGTGTTTCACTTTATTGCTGTCTGTGTGCTGCACACATCCTTTGCACATTGCTTCTAAGTTCAGCCTGACTGCTTGTGGGCCAAACTACCCAGGGTTAGGCATCTTGCTTTGACACCCACGCTCTTGGCGCTTACTTTTAAAACCTGCTTCTTTTTAAAAACTGTTGTTGCTTATTGAATTTGTATGCTTTTTTTAAAAACACTTGTTATCGCTTACTTGCACGCTCACGGCAGGACCAGCTGCTGCTGGCTGTCACGCCCACTCGAGGAGCCAATCACAGGGTTGGGGGCGGAGCTAAGGCTGCCCTCCGGCTATTTCAGGCCGGTCGCATGCGCCGGAGCTGGGGTCACGCTTTGACACCCACGCTCTTGGCGCTTACTTTTAAAACCTGCTTCTTTTTAAAAACTGTTGTTGCTTATTGAATTTGTATGCTTTTTAAAAAACACTTGTTATCGCTACTTGCACGCTCACGGCAGGACCAGCTGCTGCTGGCCGTCACGCCCACTCGGGAGCCAATCAGAGGGTAGGGGGGTGGAGCTAAGGCTGCCACCGGCTATTTCATGCCGGTCGCAGCGCGGGAGCGCAGCGGGTGTGCCCGCGGCGCAGCCAACGGCAAGCCCGTCCGCGCCATTTCGGGGCCTGGGGCCTGTAATTATGTCCAAAATAAAATTAGCTACACTGCCTCTGAGTTGATAGCACTGCACAAACCATCTGCCAAACTTAATCCCCTCATCTATTCTAGTTTGATTGCACAGGGGATTTTGGTGTCCAGAACAGTTTTTCCTGAACTCTGTGGTACTCACAGAGTGGTTTTCCCTCAGACTCAAGAGTGCAATGGCGCTCGGAAGTTCTCTGTTATATACTTGAACACCTGCTCAATGGTTAAGCACCAGATGGACATTTTTCTGTTGCTTAAATTCGAGCAGCCAGACTTTCTTCTGCTCACTGAAACCTGGCTATCTCAGGAATCAACACCAGATATTCTTGCTGCACTCCCTTTGGATTACCACATCATCCAAGCCAACCGTCCCCAGGGGAAAGTTGGTGGAGGAGTAGCTGATTATTACACGTCACGACTGTAAATATACCATTTTAAACCCTCTAGACCTACCCTTAGTCGATAATCTGGTAATAAAGCTTGAACCAGAACCTGATACCGCCCCTTTAGTATCGTCCTGCTCTATAGGCCTCCTCAAAGGATGCCCTCTTTCCCTCATTCTTTGGGCGAACAGGTCGCGCATTTGGTTACTAACTATGGGAAGGTCATGCTGATTGGTGATTTCAACTATTGGGCCAATGAAACATCTGGTGGTCCCCAATCGGCTGAACTTGCCGAGCTACTCACAGGATTGAACCTTACACAACAGGTGACCACGGCCACTCATATCAAGGGGCATATTCTTGATCAGGTTTGGACAGTTAGACATTACTATGTCCCCTGTATCAGTTTCACCATGTACATGGTCAGATCACCATGTAATTAAATTTACTATCCATGACAATTTTTCGATCAAAGCACCCTGCTCAGGAGGTGGCACACGTAGAAATTGGAATGAAAAACGAAAACCCTCATTTCTTGATTCACTTGCCTAACTCTATTCCTCCCGTCAATTCTTCCATTAACTTGGCTGATGCACAGTTAGCTGGCTGGCTATCGGCTGCTAGCGACATGTTTGCGCCCCAGGAAGATTCATGCCACTCCGTCGCCATGACGTTACAGAAATGGTTTTCCACCGAGTTGAAAAATCCAAAAACTAGCCCTACGGCAATTGGAGAAAGTGGAGACGTAACTATTTATCTGAAGAGTAAATGGCCTTACTTAAACACCTTGAAAATATATAAAAAATCTATCCTGACTGCCAAAGCGGCATACTTTTTTCTTCTGAAGTCCTGTCTGCAACTAATCGCTCTAAGGAGATTTTCTCCATAGTGAATGAGTTGTCTAATCCAGACAAATTTCAATCAAAGCCTACCCCTTCCCAAACCTTTTGCAACTCATTGAATCTTTTCTTCATTGACAAAATTAAAAAATAAAGTCCAGTATCCCGGTTTGCCAAAATCTGGACTTAAGCTTGCATACCACCCGAAATCATAGCACCTTCTACGCAATTCCCTATAATCTATGAGCATACCCTTGTGGATCTCCTTTCTAAAGTCAAATCTGGCTCCCCACTGACTGCTGCCCTCCTAGCATCTTGAAGGAAATTTTACTGCCCTCCCTAGTCCTGCTCTCAATCTTTTAAATGAGTCACTGTTCCAGGGTATCGTCCCCGCCACTTTTAAGGAGGCAATTGTCATTCCCCTTTTGAAGAAGGCGGGCGCGGATCCGCTAACTTTAACAGAACTATCGACCTATCTCTCTTCTTCCTTACCTAGCCAAGGTCTTGGAAGCCTATGTCACGAGATGTCTCACTGATTTCCTGGAGGAATCCGAATTTCTTGATTCCCACCAAGCGGGGTTCCGCCCGGCTCATTCTACCGAGGCGGTGATCCTTACAGTGTTGGACACTCTCCGTAGCGAGGTCGATGGTGGCTCCTCGCAGGCTCTTGTCCTGCTTGATCTCTCCGCTGTCTTTGACACGGTCGACCATAACCTTTTGGTCGACCGGGTGAGGGCACGCGGGAATCTCGGTACTTGCTCTGGGCTGGATCACCTCCTTTTGGAAAATCGATCCCAGGCGGTCTGTACTGCACAGTTTACTGCCCCCAGAACTAGAATTTCTTGCAGAGTCCCTCAGGCTCTCACTTTCTCCCTGTTGTTTAATCTTTACCTTCTCCCTCTTGTCCGAGCCCTGAAAGAGCGTCAAGTTTGTACTTTTAACTATGCTGACGATTTTCAACTCATTTTCCCCATCAGCAACTCCTCGGAGTCGGCCCACGCCTTTCAGTCTACCATGCTGTTCATTAGTCAGTGGATGAACAGTAACCATCTTAAGCTCAATCCGGACAAGACGGAGTTGGTTTTAACAGGTGGTATTTCTAAAAATCCCTGGGGCCCTCATTTCTGGCCCAGGGAGCTGGGTCAGTCCCCCTCTCCATCTAGCTCGGCTAAGAGCCTTGGGGGTAATAATCAGTCAAGACCTCACTATGAAGCCCCAGATTGGGTCGGTGATCTCTACCTGTTTTTTCCAACTCAGGAAAGTAAAAAGATCTGCAGATTTCTTACCCATGAAGCCCGGATTCAGGTGATTATCGCCATGGTCATGTCCCATGTCGACTATGCTAACTCGCTTTACTTTGGCATTCCCCTCTACTTATCCAAACGCCTGCAGATGGTACAAAATCAGGCCGCACGCCTGATTGTTCATCAACCTAGGCACCATCATGTCACTCCTCTTCTAAAGAAACTTCATTGGCTTCCGGTGGTCCAGCGCTGTGCCTTCAAGGTTGGGTGCCTCATTTTTAAGTCACTCAATGGAAGAAGCCCTAAATTTGTGAAAAACTTGATTAACAAGCATGTTCCCACACACAATCTTCGCTCAGCACACAAGCTATTTTTGTCCACACCATCTTTTAAATTAAAGCGCACTGGTGGTGCCAGGTTTGCCATTTTGGCCCCCACGTTCTGGAATTCCCTCCCTCTGAAATCCGTTTCTGTACCAACCTCCTCGGCTTCAGAAGCCTTCTTGAAACTTGGCTATTCCGTCAGGCTTTTTCAATGTTCTCCAGGACTTGGGTGTCAATCAAAGTAGCGCCATAAAACCTCCCCGGTGTACGTGCGCTTTACAAGTCCATTTTAACATAACATAACAGGTTGATTTTGTGACTTTTTGTTGCTCACCCTAGAGGAGATTGTGGCTGTTGCTGTACCAGGGCTCACACCCAAGTCAACCAACAACCCAGTCTCTCACACCTAAGCAATAACATGTTAGACCCACCATTTTACCAGATATGCCGCTTATGATAAACATTTCCTCAAGTATTACCTCTAGTACATCAGTACCAGTATGTTACCATGGGTGCTCATTATGCAAAGAATTATCTCAGTACATCGGTGCCAGTATCGTTTGGCTAAGCACCTGTCATGCTAAGAATTGCCTAAGTATGGCAGGACCAGTATTTTGCTATAGGCACTGCTATAAGCTACAGCATTTGTTTTCATATGCCAAGGCTAATGGCAGACTCTAAGCATAACACCACAATTGCATTCACACTTCACATGCATTTACTTGCTCATGCTCACTCTAATCATGCATTTATTTTCACTCACTTGCATTCAATCACGCATTCTCAATCACTCTCTTAATCTCTTTTGTATTCTTTCTCACACATTCCTACTCATTCTTACTTTGACTCACCCATACTTTCTTACTTCACACTCATTTGTACTCACTCCTACTCTCACTCCCCACCTTCTAACTCACTCTCAGCTAATCTTACTTACATTCCTTTTACTTGCACTCACTCATACTTTCTAATTTACACACACACTCACTTGTATTCACTAATTCTCACATGTGTGTCACTTTCATTCATTCTCACTCAAAATTACTCATTGTCACTCCTTCCCACTCAAACCCGAACACCCAGAACACCCATGCAACTGCCAGGGAACGCATACCCAGAGGCAGAGAAATGAAATACTGTATATTTTTGTAGTCACTCAAAGCCTACGCAAAGTGGATTTGAGTGGCTTCACAAATATGACTTAAAGGTTTGCGATCGCTCTTGCACCACGTTACGTGCAAACCAGGTCATAAATATGGCCCCTAATACAGGATTAGTAATGGGCATTTTTTCTACAATAGAGGGAGCCCCCGTACTATCTGCTCACCAGTGTGCATCACATATCCTTCGGAAGGTCATATTGAGTTCAGACTACATAACCATTCAATTCATGCCCTCTCTGCTGAAACTCTTTTAGTCAAGTTAGAAAAAGCACACATTCATTTCCAACGTATAAAATATATAATATGAAATAAGCCAGTTTGCTATAGTTTGACTTGGTTAGGGTTGCAAAAATATTTTTAGAATTTTAATAGAGTCATGTTTAGTATTAACTGCATTTGCATGTTTATGTGTTCATATTTCATATTTCTAATGCTCTTGGTCCACAGTTATGACAAAACCTATGAAAGACGTTGGGTTGTTGAATGATATAAGAAGCCACTTTGCTTAAACTGTGCTAATCCGAACATTCTCCCAAGTCCTGGATTTTATGGCGGTAGTAGCGATGAAAAGATTTGTACACATTGATCTGGGGTTCGATGCTGCGCACCAGCTTCTTTAGAACCTTGTCGTACTCCTTTCCAGTTTACTAAATATCTCTGGATCTATTTGAAGAAAAACTCTCCCTAAAACCACTGATTTCGAAAATTGCTTCTACTTCTTTATCCCATCACAAGGTCTAAAAGGAAGAGTTCCAGTTTGTTCCTGAACATTTCCACTCCAACGTCATTCAAGCTATTATGGGCTCTCACTTAGATTATGCCAACATTTTATATTTAGTACTGCCTGCAGATGCTAGTCATCCCAGAATAAGGCAGCAAGGCCCATTGCTGTCATTTACAAACATTCTATGTTTGTGCTTCCAAAGCATTGCATTGGAGCAGAACATTTTGCACTTCATGTTCTGCTCAGCCTTCAGCGAGTGTCTATCCCTAGGATTAACAATTCTTAATAAGGATGACATGCCTTCTCTCACAAAGAAGCCGCACATTTGAATTTCCTTCCTCTGGACTTGACAAACAATGACTTGCTATTTGAATTTTAGTAAAGCAATGAAAACCTGGTCATTGAAGCTGTAATTCTGTGCTTCTTGCCTTTGGGATTTTATGCGCTTTATCTAAAATAACTGAATACATGAAGAAATTGAAGAAATATACAGGTAGTAGCCTAATTTATAAGTGTACATTTTCAAGTAAAGTAACATTTTTATATTTACATTTTAGGCATTAACAATTTTTAAAATATATGTAATTCATTTATATTAACTTAATTATTATCATAAACTAAAAGTTACATTTATTTTGTAACAAAAAAGTTTATTAGTTTGAAATAAAATACAAATTATACTTTCTGATATAATTTCTCAAACACTTAATTATACTTTTTGTATATTTTTTTTAAAATTGCAAAATAAATGTATTTCTTTTAAGATTATTTCCTTTGGGATTACATTTTAAGTCCCTGGCTCCATTATTTTTTTTCTATGGGAAAGGCGGTGCAGGTACCAGTGGGTGGGCATATATGGCACCAGACTTAATTCAGGTTTGAGCTGAAGTAACATATACCACTGTTTTGGATCCTTTATGTCTGTAGGACCTGTAGATAGGCAGGGGCTTAATATGTGGGTGGATGCATATCTCTCATCCCCTAACTCCTCCTTACTCCTCCCAAAACTACTTCCATTAAGTAGTAAAGGCCCTCCTTTTCCAGCCACTCCCCATCGCTCCCATATTCACCACAAGAATGTAGGAGTAGTTTGTGGAGATCTCCACACAGAAAAGATAGAAGAGGCAGATACCTCTCCTCTATAGAGTTTAGTACTTATCATTGTGCAAAATGTTAGAAGACTTTACACCCAGAGACATCACAAAGTGATATTTCCAATGTTTCTTATATGTTTCATAGTTTGATTAAAATACCATTATTTATGATATTGAAAAGCATGATGTAATATGATTTTGAAAATTAAAGGTTGGGTTCAAGCAATTGAATATAATACGTTACAATTCAAATGGAGTTTTAAATTTGATCATCATTGTGTGTCTGAAGATAAACCATTGTTCCTTAGTGCAGGACAAAAAAGTACAAATATCTTATGTGCTTCATTTACATGTCAGGATGTCTCTGTGCATGGAGCTTATATGAGGTCATCTGTTGGTGATAGATGCATGTTTATAGCATCGCTTATGATTGAAATATCTGAATTAATAATTATTTTGGTGGAATAGATCACATCTAAAGAGGCGCAGTCACACGTTTCTTTTAAAATGAAAAGGTGTGACATACATTTTAAAGGAAAATTGAAAAATCAAACATGTTAGACTGCTCTTGAAAGGGGATAATAAAGCATGTTTTTAGCCAGATCGAGCAAGTCTAGCAGATTTTGTCAACTGAAATTCTCTGTCATTTGACTTCTGACACTTGAGAGTGTCTTCTCTTCCTCTCTCTCTCGGTCTCTCACTCTCTCTCTCATGGAGCTAAGAGAGTACATTTGTTCAGACTACAGCATTATATACAATCATTCAATCATCCCACACAACAAGAGTAGCCTCACATCTAGGGACTTTTACATCAAATGTTGTCAAATCATTCCATAACACAGTAGGGCAGTGTTAGACCTTGGTACTACATGTAACAAGGCCTGTAAATTAAATGCTAATTGTGGGCCTGCCGCACATAGTGTGCCACTTACCTAAGTAGCCCTTGAAACAAACATTTCTCATGCCTGCTATTGCCTTGTGTGCAATTTAAACGTGCTATTTTTGACCTGGCCAAATAAACCTTGTGCCAGGCCTAAATGTTCTTTTTCTAATAGATAAAAGTGACCCCTAAGGTAGGCCCTAAACTGGCCATAGTGCAGGTGCAGTGTATTTAAAAGTTTTTCATGTCCTGTTAGCGAAAAACACTCAAACGCATTTTTCACTACTGCAAAGGAGCCTTCCTCTCCCATAGGATAACATTGGGAACAGGTAAGAATATCATGATTACACTCAATTAATTTGTTAACGTAAAAAAACCCTCTTCAATGGTAAAGTTGGATTTTAAGTCACAATTCTGAAAGTTTCTTAGTGCAAAAGAGTCCCCTCATGTCCTTAATGGACATGAGGATGCATTACGATGCTAAGAAATAGTGAATGCAGCAGAACATGAATCATCAAGAGCTCCATAAATGTACTCTTGCAGTAGGGATTCTTTCCCCCAAATTACTCCCTAATTACATGAGCAGAGAAATTGTGTAATCGGTAGAGTAATGCAGAATAACAGAAATTACTCAGGATTACTCCAGTGTGATCGAAATTCTGCCCAGTCCTAGTCAAGGAGTGATAAGTGAGCTAGCTGGGTTGCGTGATGTTTACTGCATTGTGATGGGAGTCTGTTAGTACATTGTGTTGTAGAGTCCTTTAAAGAGGTGAATCTTCAACTCTTTCCTAGAATTGGAGCAGTAAGTTGGGGCAGTCTTATTGAATACAGAGATGTTGTTATAAAATGGAAAAGGTCTGCTGCTTTTTTTTACACTTCTTACTCTTAAGTTTGATAGTGTCCTGGAGAGAGTGTGCCACTAACCACCAGCGATGCAGAGCTTGTTTACAAGATAAAGTGGGGGTGCAGCTTGTGATTACTTTGTAAATTATGCAGCTGGTTTTGAAGGTAGTGCAGGTCAGCAAGTGGAGTCAATGGAGTTCCACCAGGAGTGGAGTGACTCGTATTCTCTTCAGGCCATTGAATGAGACTTGCTGTGTCAATAGCATCATCCTTAATTGTGCCAATGTGGTGTATGAGGAGACCATGGAACAATGCATTACCTCTTATCCAGATGGGGTAGTGGAAGGGCTTGAACATCAATTCTGGAAGTGGTTTTCTTTGAAGAAACAGTTTCACTTTCTTTAGAAGAGGTAGCTGGGACCGGGCTGTCTTTAGTTTTCTTGGAATGTGTTCCTTGAAGATGATGTCGGTGTCGAGGTTGAAACATGGTGACTTGGCATTTGATGAAAGGGGGAGAACTTGAAGCCATCAGAGTTTATGTCATTTCCAGGTTTGTGCCTCTTTCTTTGTTGTTTTTCTTGGCAAATAACAGGACGGGTTTATCTGCTGTTTGGGTTGAGCTTCAGATGGAGCCCTGGACATTCAGGTCTGGATGTTGTGCAGGCAGTGCTTCTGAGGCTTTGGATATCCAAAGCAGAGGAGACTTACAAAGTGGGCAAATTCACAGGCCTCCTACCTTCTAAGAGTACCCTCAGTAAAGTGATCAGTGACAGTCAGAAAATTCTGCATGGTCCCTCTCTTTAGTTCATCCGTAATTGCTTAGCCTGCTTGCCTCCATCCATCAATGACTCCCCTCCTCTCCCTCTCTACACCACTCTCTAACTACCTAGTTACATCTCTTTTTCAGTAGTAACCTCCTAATGGGCACCCTATCATCTCTCTTGCTGCCTTGATTTGCCCTCTCTGCTTCTCTGTCTACCTCCCTTTAGCTTTCCATTTTGCTTCTCTCTATCTATGTTACCTCTACCTCCATCTCTCTCCCCCGCTTTCTACATTACTCCTCTACTTTATCCATTTTTCTCTGTTCTTCTTTATCTTGTTGTACTTAAATTTTCCAACTACCACTCCTTTGGCTACCTCCATGTCCTATAACTTTAGTAGGCTCTACCTCTTTTTGTCAGCTTTAACTACATGTTTATCTCATGCCTCCCTCATCACTTCACTTTACCTCTTTTTGTCCCGGGGCGCCCACCCCCGGGACTACTGCTGTTTGCTATGGCAGGGTGGGAGCCGTGCGGCTCCCGCCCTACCATAGCAAACTCTGCTTTGCTTCATTAAAGCAAGAGCAGGGAAACCTGCTCTCGCTTCAATGAAGCAAAGCAGAATTGCTTTTCCACAAGGGGAGCTGCATGTCAGCCGCTCCCCTTGTGGGAAAGCAATGCCGGCCCCCGCAGGAGGCGGGGGGAGCCGGGCAGGGACCGTGGGGGCATTGGGGCTTCCCCCACGGTCCCCAACGGAGCGGCCAGGCCCCGGGGGATGTGGTCCCCGGGGCCAGAAGTGGCCCGGGAGGGGGGCCACGCGGCCCCCCTCCATCAATAAATTAAAAAAAAAAAAAAAAAAGTAAGAGGCACAGCCCCGGGGGATGGGGTCCCTGGGGCCAATAGAGCCCTCAGGAGTGGGCCACACAGCCCCCCTCCTTAAAAAATATATAAAAAATATATATATATGTGGCCATGCCCCGGGGGATGCGGTCCCCGGGGTCAAAATTGGCCTCGGGAGGGGGTCCGCGCGGCCCCCTTCCCGTTTGTTTTAATTAAAAAAAAAAAATAGTGGTCAGGCCCTGGGGGATAGGGTCCCCAGGGCCCCAAAAATGGGAAAAGAAGGGGGGCCACACAGCCCCCCTTCTAAAAAAAAAAAAAAAAAAAGCCGGCATTGCGCCGGAGGCCCAGCCCCCTCCCTGCAGCACTCTGCAAACGCGCCCCTGTTTCTGCACCACTCTTGCCTATTTTTGCACCTCTGTTGGCTCTTTCTGCACCTTTCCATGCCTCTTTCTGCATCTCACTTTCCTCTTTCTGTACTCTTCTTGCTCTCTTTCTACACCTCTGTTGCTTCTTTCTAGCACTTCTCTTGCCTCTTTGTGCACTTCACTTGCTCCTTTCTGCACGTCTCTTGCCTCTTTCTGCATCTCATTTGCTTCTTTCTGTACCCCTCTTGTCTGTTTCTGCACTCGTCTTCCCTCTTTCTGTACCTTTCCTGCCTGTTTTTGCATCTCACTTTCCTCTTTCTGTACTTTTCTTGCTTCTTTCTACACCTCTGTTGCTTCTTTCAGCAATTCTCTTGCCTCTTTGTGCACTTCTCTTGCCTGTTTCTGCACCTCTCTTGCCTCTTTTTGCATCTCTGTTGGCTCTTTCTGCACCTCACTTGCTCCTTTCTACACTTCTCTTGCCTCTTTCTGCACCCCTGTTGCTTCATTCTGCACTTTCCATGCTTCTTTCTTGCACCTGTCCTGCTTCTTTCTGCACCCCTG
The DNA here is from genome assembly GCA_963921515.1 of Calotriton arnoldi. Classification (NCBI taxonomy): domain Eukaryota; kingdom Metazoa; phylum Chordata; class Amphibia; order Caudata; family Salamandridae; genus Calotriton; species Calotriton arnoldi. Next base: position 1,189,217 of record CAWUFW010006124.1, on the reverse strand, counting down.
TTGTCTCTTTATGTACCTTTTTTGCCTCTTTCTGCACTTTTCTTGCCTTTTTCTGCACCTCTCTTCCCTCTTTCTGCACGCCTAATGCCTCTTTCTGCACCTCATGTGCTTCTTTCAGCACCCCTGTTGTCTCTTTCTGCACTCGTCTTCCCTCTTTCTGTACCTTTCCTGCCTGTTTTTGCATCTCACTTGCCTCTTTCTGCACTTTTCTTGCTTCTTTCTACACCTCTGTTGCTTCTTTCAGCAATTCTCTTGCCTCTTTGTGCACTTCTCTTGCCTGTTTCTGCACTTCTCTTGCCTCTTTCTGCACCCCTGTTGCTTCATTCTGCACTTTCCATGCTTCTTTCTGCACCTGTCTTGCTTCTTTCTGCACCCCTGTTGTCTCTTTATGTACCTCTTTGCCTCTTTCTGCACTTTTCTTGCCTTTTTCTGCACCTCTCTTCCCTCTTTCTGCACGTCTGTTGCCTCTTTCTGCACCTCATGTGCTTCTTTCTGCACCCCTGTTGTCTCTTTCTGCACTCGTCTTCCCTCTTTCTGTACCTTTCCTGCCTGTTTTTGCATCTCACTTGCCTCTTTCTGCACTTTTCTTGCTTCTTTCTACACCTCTGTTGCTTCTTTCAGCAATTCTCTTGCCTCTTTGTGCACTTCTCTTGCCTGTTTCTGCACCTCTCTTGCCTCTTTTTGCACCTCTGTTGGCTCTTTCTGCACCTCACTTGCTCCTTTCTACACTTCTCTTGCCTCTTTCTGCACCCCTGTTGCTTCATTCTGCACTTTCCATGCTTCTTTCTGCACCTGTCTTGCTTCTTTCTGCACACCTGTTGTCTCTTTATGTACCTCTTTTACCTCTTTCTGCACTTTTCTTGCCTTTTTCTGCACCTCTCTTCCCTCTTTCTGCACGTCTGTTGCCTCTTTCTGCACCTCATGTGCTTCTTTCTGCACCCCTGTTGTCTCTTTCTGCACTCGTCTTCCCTCTTTCTGTACCTTTCCTGCCTGTTTTTGCATCTCACTTGCCTCTTTCTGCACTTTTCTTGCTTCTTTCTACACCTCTGTTGCTTCTTTCAGCAATTCTCTTGCCTCTTTGTGCACTTCTCTTGCCTGTTTCTGCACCTCTCTTTGCCTCTTTTTGCACCTCTGTTGGCTCTTTCTGCACCATCACTTGCTCCTTTCTACACTTCTCTTGACCTCTTTCTGCACCCCTGTTGCTTCATTCTGCACTTTCCATGCTTCTTTCTGCACCTGTCTTGCTTCTTTCTGCACCCCTGTTGTCTCTTTATGTACCTCTTTGCTCTTTCTGCACTTTTCTTGCCTTTTTCTGCACCTCTCTTCCCTCTTTCTGAACATCTGTTGCCTCTTTCTGCACCTCATGTGCTTCTTTCTGCACCCCTGTTGTCTCTGTCTGCACTCGTCTTCCCTCATTCTGTACCTTTTCTGCCTGTTTTTGCATCTCACTTGCCTCTTTCTGCACTTTTCTTGCTTCTTTCTACACCTCTGTTGCTTCTTTCAGCAATTCTCTTGCCTCTTTGTGCACTTCTCTTGCCTGTTTCTGCACCTCTCTTGCCTCTTTTGCACCTCTGTTGGCTCTTTCTGCACCTCACTTGCTCCTTTCTACACTTCTCTTGCCTCTTTCTGCACCCCTGTTGTCTCTTTATGCACCTCTTCTTGCCTCTTTCTGCACTTTTCTTGCCTCTTTCTGCACCTCTCTTCCCTCTTTCTGCACGTCTGTTGCCTCTTTCTGCACCTCATGTGCTTCTTTCTGCACCCCTGTTGTCTCTTTCTGCACTCGTCTTCCCTCTTTCTGTACCTTTCCTGCCTGTTTTTGCATCTCACTTGCCTCTTTCTGCACTTTTCTTGCTTCTTTCTACACCTCTGTTGCTTCTTTCAGCAATTCTCTTGCCTCTTTCTGCACTTCTCTTGCCTTTTTCTGCACCTCTCTTGCCTCTTTCTGCACCTCTCTTGCCTCTTTCTGCACCTCACTTGCTCCTTTCTACACTTCTCTTGCCTCTTTCTGCACCCCTGTTGCTTCATTCTGCACTTTCCATGCTTCTTTCTGCTCCTGTCTTGCTTCTTTCTGCACCCCTGTTGTCTCTTTATGTACCTCTTTTGCCTCTTTCTGCACTTTTCTTGCCTTTTTCTGCACCTCTCTTCCCTCTTTCTGCACGTCTGTTGCCTCTTTCTGCACCTCATTTGCTTCTTTCTGCACCCCTGTTGTCTCTTTATGCACTCGTCTTCCCTCTTTCTGTACCTTTCCTGCCTGATTTTGCATCTCACTTGCCTCTTTCTGCACTTTTCTTGCTTCTTTCTACACCTCTGTTGCTTCTTTCAGCAATTCTCTTGCCTCTTTGTGCACTTCTCTTGCCTGTTTCTGCACCTCTCTTGCCTCTTTTTGCATCTCTGTTGGCTCTTTCTGCACCTCACTTGCTCCTTTCTACACTTCTCTTGCCTCTTTCTGCACCCCTGTTGCTTCATTCTGCACTTTCCATGCTTTTTTCTGCACCTGTCTTGCTTCTTTCTGCACCCCTGTTGTCTCTTTATGTACCTCTTTGCTTCTTTCTGCACTTTTCTTGCCTTTTTCTGCACCTCTTCCCTCTTTCTGCACGTCTGTTGCCTCTTTCTGCACCTCATGTGCTTCTTTCTGCATGTCTTTTGTCTCTTTCTGCACTCGCCTCCTCTTTCTGTACCTTTCCTGCCTGTTTTTGCATCTCACTTGCCTCTTTCTGTACTTTTCTTGCTTCTTTCTACACCTGTTGCCTCTTTCAGCAATTCTCTTGCCTCTTTGTGCACTTCTCTTACCTGTTTCTGCACTTCTCTTGCCTCTTTCTGCACCCCTGTTGCTTCATTCTGCACTTTCCATGCTTCTTTCTGCACCTGTCCTGCTTCTTTCTGCACCCCTGTTGTCTCTTTATGTACCTCTTTTGCCTCTTTCTGCACTTTGCTTGCCTTTTTCTGCACCTCTCTTCCCTCTTTCTGCACGTCTGTTGCCTCTTTCTGCCTCATTGCTTCTTTCACTGTGTCTCTTACTCGTCTTCCCTCTTTCTGTACCTTTCCTGCCTGTTTGCATCTCATTGCCTCTTTCTGCACTTTTCTTGCTTCTTTCTACACCCCTGTTGCTTCTTTCAGCAATGCTCTTGCCTCTTTATGCACTTCTCTTGCCTACTTTCTGCACCCTGTTGCTTCATTCTGCACTTTCCATGCTTCTTTCTGCACCTGTCTTGCTTCTTTCTGCACCCCTGTTGTCTCTTTATGTACCTCTTTTGCTTGTTTCTGCAATTTTCTTGCCTTTTTCTGCACCTCTCTTCCCTCTTTCTGCTCGTCTGTGGCCTCTTTCAGCACCTCATTTGCTTCTTTCTGCACCCCTGTTGTCTCTTTCTGCACTCGTCTTCCCTCTTTCTGTACCTTTCCTGCCTGATTTTGCGTCTCACTTGCCTCTTTCTGTACTTTTCTTGCTTCTTTCCACACCCCTGTTGCTTCTTTCAGCAATTCTCTTGCCTCTTTGTGCACTTCTCTTACCTGTTTCTGCACCTCTCTTCCCTCTTTCCTCACGTCTGTTGGCTCTTTCTGCACCTCACTTGCTCCTTTCTACACTTCTCTTACCTCTTTCTGCACCCCTGTTGCTTCATTCTGCACTTTCCATGCTTCTTTCTGCACCTGTCTTGCTTCTTTCTGCTCCCCTGTTTGTCTCTTTTATGTACCTCTTTTTGCTTCTTTCTGCACTTTTCTTGCCTTTTTCTGCACCTCTCTTCCCTCTTTCTGCACGTCTGTTGCCTCTTTCTGCACCTCATGTGCTTCTTTCTGCAACCCTGTTGTCTCTTTCTGCACTCGTCTTCACTCTTTCTGTACCTTTCCTGCCTGTTTTTGCATCTCACTTGCCTCTTTCTGCACTTTTCTTTCTTCTTTCTACACCTCTGTTCCTTCTTTCAGCAATTTTCTCTGCCTCTTTGTGCACTTCCCTTGCCTGTTTCTGCACTTCTCTTGCTTCTTTCTGCACTTCTCTTGCTTCATTCTGCACTTTCCATGCTTCTTTCTGCACCTGTCCTGCTTCTTTCTGCACCCCTGTTGCCTCTTTATGTACCTCTTTTGCCTCTTTCTGCACTTTTCTTGCCTTTTTCTGCACCTCTCTTCCCTCTTTCTGCACGCCAGATGCCTCTTTCTGTACCTCATGTGCTTCTTTCAGCACCCCTGTTGTCTCTTTCTGCACTCGTCTTCCCTCTTTCTGTACCTTTCCTGCCTGTTTTTGCATCTCAATTGCCTCTTTCTGCACTTTTCTTCCTTCTTTCTACACCCCTGTTGCTTCTTTCAGCAATTCTCTTGCCTCTTTGTGCACTTCTCTTGCCTGTTTCTGCACCTCTCTTGCCTCTTTCTGCACCCCTGTTGCTTCATTCTGCACTTTCCATGCTTCTTTCTGCACCCTGTTGCTTGCTTCTTTCTGCCTGTTGTCTCTTTATGTACCTCTTTTACCTCTTTCTGCACTTTTCTTGCCTTTTTCTGCACCTCTCTTCCCTCTTTCTGCACGTCTGTTGCCTCTTTCTGCACCTCATTTGCTTCTTTCTGCACCCGGTTGTCTCTTTCTGCACTCGTCTTCCCTCTTTCTGTACCTTTCCTGCCTGTTTTTGCATCTCACTTGCCTCTTTCTGCACTTTTCTTGCTTCTTTCTACACCTCTGTTGCTTCTTTCAGCAATTCTTTGCCTCTTTGTGCACTTCTCTTACCTGTTTCTGCACCTCTCTTGCCTCTTTTTGCACCTCTGTTGGCTCTTTCTGCACCTCACTTGCTCCTTTCTACACTTCTCTTGCCTCTTTCTGCACCCCTGTTGCTTCATTCTGCACTTTCCATGCTTCTTCCTGCATCTGTCTTGCTTCTTTCTGCACCCCTGTTGTCTCTTTATGTACCTCTTTTGCTTCTTTCTGCACTTTTCTTGCCTTTTTCTGCACCTCTCTTCCCTCTTTCTGCACGTCTGTTGCCTCTTTCTGCACCTCATTTGCTTCTTTCTGCATCCCTGTTGTCTCTTTCTGCACTCGTCTTCCCTCTTTCTGTACCTTTCCTGCCTGTTTTTGCATCTCACTTGCCTCTTTCTGCACTTTTCTTGCTTCTTTCTACACCTCTGTTCCTTCTTTCAGCAATTCTCTTGCCTCTTTGTGCACTTCTCTTGCCTGTTTCTGCACTTCTCTTGCTTCTTTCTGCACCCCTGTTGATTCATTCTGCACTTTCCATGCTTCTTTCTGCACCTGTCCTGCTTCTTTCTGCACCCCTGTTGTCTCTTTTTGTACCTCTTTTGCCTCTTTCTGCACTTTTCTTGCCTTTTTCTGCACCTCTCTTCCCTCTTTCTGCACGCCTAATGCCTCTTTCTGCTCCTCATGTGCTTCTTTCAGGACCCCTGTTGTCTCTTTCTGCACTCGTCTTCCCTCTTACTATACCTTTCCTGCCTGTTTTTGCATCTCATTTGCCTCTTTCTGTACTTTTCTTGCTTTTTTCTACACCCCTGTTGCTTCTTTCAGCAATTCTCTTGCCTCTTTGTGCACTTCTCTTGCCTGTTTCTGCACCTCTCTTGCCTCTTTTTGCACCTCTTTTGGCTCTTTCTGCACCTCACTTGCTCCTTTCTACACTTCTCTTGCCTCTTTCTGCACCCCTGTTGCTTCATTCTGCACTTTCCATGCTTCTTTCTGCACCTGTCTTGCCTCTTTCTGCACCCCTGTTGTCTCTTTATGTACCTCTTTTACCTCTTTATGGCCTTTCTTGCCTTTTTCTGCACCTCTCTTCCCTCTTTCTGCACGTCTGTTGCCTCTTTCTGCACCTCATTTGCTTCTTTCTGCACCCCTGTTGTCTCTTTCTGCACTCGTCTTCCCTCTTTCTGTACCTTTCCGACCTGTTTTTGCATCTCACTTGCCTCTTTCTGCACTTTTCTTGCTTCTTTCTACACCTCTGTTGCTTCTTTCAGCAATTCTCTTGCCTCTTTGTGCACTTCTCTTACCTGTTTCTGCACCTCTCTTGCCTCTTTTTGCACCTCTGTTGGCTCTTTCTGCACCTCACTTGCTCCTTTCTACACTTCTCTTGCCTCTTTCTGCACCCCTGTTGCTTCATTCTGCACTTTCCATGCTTCTTTCTGCACCTGTCCTGCTTCTTCCTGCACCCCTGTTGTCTCTTTATGAACCTCTTTTGCCTCTTTCTGCTCTTATCTTGCCTTTTTCTGCACCTCTCTTCCCTCTTTCTGCACGTCTAATGCCTCTTTCTGCACCTCATGTGCTTCTTTCTGCACCCCTGTTGTCTCTTTCTGCACTTGCCTTCCCTCTTTCTGTACCTTTTCTGCCTGTTTTTGCATCTCACTTGCCTCTTTCTGCACTTTTCTTGCCTCTTTATACACCTCTGTTGCTTCTTTCAGCAATTCTCTTGTTTCTTTGTGCACTTCTCTTACCTGTTTCTGCACCTCTCTTGAGTCTTTTTGCACCTCTGTTGGCTCTTTCTGCACCTCACTTGCTCCTTTCTACACTTCTCTTGCCTCTTTCTGTACCTCTGTTGCTTCATTCTGCACTTTCCATGCTTCTTTCTGCACCTGTCTTGCTTCTTTCTGCACCCCTGTTGTCTCTTTATGTACCTCACTTGCTCCTTTCTACACTTCTCTTGCCTCTTTCTGCACCTCATTTGCTTCTTTCTGTACCCCTCTTGTCTGTTTCTGCACTCGTCTTCCCTCTTTCTGTACCTTTCCTGCCTGTTTTTGCATCTCACTTGCTTCTTTCTGCACTTTTCTTGCTTCTTTCAACACCTCTGTTGCTTCTTTCAGCAATTCTCTTGCCTCTTTGTGCACTTCTCTTGCCTGTTTCTGCACTTCTCTTGCCTCTTTCTGCACCCCTGTTGTTTCTCCTGCACTTCCATGCTTCTTTACATTCCTTCAAGACTTAGCCTGAAGGCTGCTCTCCACAGCTACCACTAGGATAGCTTTCTATAAAGGTTGTCTTAAACCTATCTACCATAAGAGTCGATTTGGACTGGTGCATGGTGTCCACTTTAATTAGTGAACAGCATATACCAGGCCAACTTCTCACAACCTCTCTTCCCTCTTTCTGCACGTCTGTTGCCTCTTTCTGCACCTGATTTACTTCTTTCTGCACCCCTGTTGTCTCTTTCTGCACTCGTCTTCCCTCTTTCTGTACCTTTCCTGCCTGTTTATGCATCTCACTTACCTCTTTCTGCACTTTTCTTGCTTCTTTCTACACCTCTGTTGCTTTTTCAGCAATTCTCTTGCCTCTTTGTGCACTTTTCTTGCCTGTTTCTGCACCTCTCTTGCTTCTTTTTGCACCTCTGTTGGCTCTTTCTGCACCTCACTTGCTCCTTTCTACACTTCTCTTGCCTCTTTCTGCACCCCTGTTGCTTCATTCTGCACTTTCCATGCTACTTTCTGCACCTGTCTTGTTTCTTTCTGCACCCCTGTTGTCTCTTTCTGCACTCGTCTTGCTGCTTCCTGCACCCCTGTTGTCTCTTTATGTACCTCTTTTCCTCTTTCTGCACTTTTCTTGCCTTTTTTCTGCACCTCTCTTCTTTCTTTCTGCATGTCTGTTGCCTCTTTCTGCACCTCATTTGCTTCTTTCTGCACCCCTGTTGTCTCTTTCTGCACTCGTCTTGCTTCTTCCTGCACCCCTGTTGTCTCTTTATGTACCTCTTTTCCTCTTTCTGCACTTTTCTTGCCTTTTTTCTGCACCTCTCTTCTCTTTCTGCATGTCTGTTGCCTCTTTCTGCACCTCATTTGCTTCTTTCTGCACCCCTGTTATCTCTTTCTGCACTCGTCTTCCCACTTTCTGATCCTTTCTTGCCCGATTTTGCATCTCACTTGCCTCTTTCTGCACTTTTCTTGCTTCTTTCTACACCTCTGTTGTTTCTTTCAGCAATTCTATTGCCTCTTTGTGCACTTCTCTTGCCTGTTTCTGCACCTCTCTTGCCTCTTTTTGCACCTCTGTTGGCACTCTCTGCACCTCACTTGCTCCTTTCTACACTTCTCTTCCCTCTTTCTCCTCCCCTGTTGCTTCATCCTATACTTTCCATGCTTCTTTCTGCACCCGACTTGCTTATTTCTGCACCCCTGTTGTCTCTTTGTGTAACTCTTTTGCCTCTTTCTGCACTTTTCTTTCCTTTTTCTGCACCTCTCTTTCCTCTTTCTGCACGTCTGTTGCCTCTTTCTCCACCTAATTTCTTCTTTCTGCACCCCTGTTGTCTATTTCTGCACTCGTCTTCCTGATTTCTGTACCTTTCCTGCCTGTTTTTGCATCTCACTTGCCTCTTTCTGCACTTTTCTTGCTTCTTTCTACACCTCTGTTGCTTCTTTCAGCAATTCTCTTGCCTCTTTGTGCACTTCTCTTGCCTGTTTCTGCACTTCTCTTGCCTCTTTCTGCACCCCTGTTGCATCATTCTGCACTTTCCATGCTTCTTTCTGCACCTGTCTTGCTTCTTTCTGCACCCCTGTTGTCTCTTTATGTACCTCTTTTGCCTCTTTCTGCAGTTTTCTTGGCTTTTTTTGCACCTCTCTTCCCTCTTTCTGCACTTTTCTTGCTTCTTTCTGCACCCCTGTTGTCTCTTTCTGCAATCGTCTACCCTCTTTCTGTGCCTTTCCTGCCTGTTTTTCAATCTCACTTGCCTCTTTCTGCACTTTTCTTTCTTCTTTCTACACCTCTGTTGCTTCTTTCAGTAATTCTCTTGCCTCTTTGTGCACTTCTCTTGCCTGTTTCTACACTTCTCTTGCCTCTTTCTGCACCCCTGTTAGCTCTTTCTGCACCTCACTTGCTCCTTTCTACACTTCTCTGGCCTCTTTATCCACCCCTATTGCTTCATTCTGTACTTTCCATGCTTTTCTGCACCCGTCTTGCTTATTTCTGCACCCCTGTTGTCTCTTTGTGTAACTCTTTTGCCTCTTTCTGCACTTTTCTTGCCTTTTTCTGCACCTCTCTTCCCTCTTTCTGCACGTCTGTTGCCTCTTTCTGCACCTCATTACTTCTTTCTGCACCCCTGTTGTCTCTGCACTCGTCTTCCTGCTTTCTGTACCTTTCCTGCCTGTTTTTGCATCTCACTTGCCTCTTTCTGCACTTTTCTTGCTTCTTTCTACACCTCTATTGCTTCTTTCAGCAATTCTCTTGCCTCTTTGTGCACTTCTCTTGCCTGTTTCTGCACCTCTCTTGCCTCTTTTTGCACCTCTGTTGGCTTTTTCTGCACCTCACTTGCTCCTTTCTACACATCTCTTGCCTCTTTCTACACCCCTGTTGCTTCATTCCGCACTTTCCTTGCTTCTTTCGGCACCTGTCTTGCTACTTTCTGCACCCCTGTTGTCTCTTTATGTATCTCTTTCACCTCTTTCTGCACTTTTCTTCCCTTTTTCTGTACCTCTCTTCCCTGTTTCTGTACGTCTGTTGCCTCTTTCTCCACCTCATTTGCTGGTTTCTGCACCCCTGTTGTCTCTTTCTGCACTCGTCTTGTTTCTTTCAGCACCCCTGTTGTCTCTTTATGTACCTCTTTTGCTTCTTTCTGCACTTTTCTTTGCTTTTTCTGCACCTCTCTTCCCTCTTTCTGCACGTCTGTTGCCTCTTTCTGCACCTCATTTGCTTCTTTCTGCACCCCTGTTGTCTCTTTCTGCACTCATCGTCCCTCTTTCTGTACCTTTCCTGCCTGTTTTTGTATCTCACTTGCCTCTTTCTGCACTTTTATTGCTTCTTTCTACACCTCTGTTGCTTCTTTCAGCAATTCTCTTGCCTCTTTATGCACTTCTCTTGCCTGTTTCTGCACTTCTCTTGCCTATTTCTGCACCCCTGTTGCTTCATTCCGCACTTTCCTTGCTTCTTTCGGCACCTGTCTTGCTACTTTCTGCACCCCTGTTGTCTCTTTATGTATCTCTTTCACCTCTTTCTGCACTTTTCTTCCCTTTTTCTGTACCTCTCTTCCCTGTTTCTGTACGTCTGTTGCCTCTTTCTCCACCTCATTTGCTGGTTTCTGCACCCCTGTTGTCTCTTTCTGCACTCGTCTTGTTTCTTTCAGCACCCCTGTTGTCTCTTTATGTACCTCTTTTGCCTCTTTCTGCACTTTTCTTGACTTTTTCTGCACCTCTTTTTCCTCTTTCTGCACGTTTCTTGCCTCTTTCTGTACCTCATTTGGTCCTTTCTACACCTCTGTTGCTTCTTTCAGCAATTGTGAGAAGTTGGCCTGGTATATGCTGTTCACTAATTAAAGTGGACACCTTGCACCAGTACAATTCGACTCTTATGGTAGATAGGTTTAAGACAACCTTTATAGAAAGCTATCCTAGTGGTAGCTGTGGAGAGCAGCCTTCTGGCTAAGTCTTGAAGGAATGTAAAGCAGCTTGTTTTACCACACAATCTCTTGAATCACCAAATGAAAAGACACCACACAGGTATATATATCAAATATATATGTATTTATTACTAAACAATTCTCTACTAATCTCTTTATGAGATTAGAAGTCAGGATCATATGCATAAATCAACGTTTCACGATAAATTAAGCACAAATATGGATGGGCCCTAGGGGCGTACCAGACCATATACTAAAAAAGAGTCTTAGAAACAACGACTTGCAAAGGGACAGGGCATAGGGCCTTCAGAAGAGCTGGGGCCTCACGAAACCACCCAAGGCAGGTAAGTAAAGGACCCACGGGGTACGCGTGCAGTGTGGATACACAGGCGCGGATCGCCGTTGACTTCAATGGGGAAAGTCGCGGTTGGAAATTAAGAGTTTTAGGGCACTTCGGGAGAACCTACAAGCAAGTCATTTACAGGGTAAGTAGTTCTAGGGCCAACACCCACAGGAGCACCATAGTGCTGGAGTTACCTCACCCAGGGAAGCCGGGTTCATAGGTGTCCTTTGGTGTCGGGTCGCGGCGTCGTTTTCAATGGAAGACAATGAAGACTTGCGGCTTGTGAAGTCCGAAGAAGTGTCCGTTGGAATCCAAGCCTGGATTCAGAAGATGGAAGACCTGAAAGCAGAGGGGACAGTGTTCAAAGCCACTTGGCAGTGACTCGGGCCAGGAAGATGTAGGCCCACCGTCGTCGCAAGTTTCAGGTCGGTCATGGTTGTCTTGACTCTTCAGCCATGAGGTCCAGGAAGTGTTGATGACAACCAGGATCTGGATTCGGTGTGAACCACAATGTCTGCAGCTTATTGCGGTATTGGCAACTCGATTGGAGCCAACAAGCCTTGGTAACAGCAAGTCTCATGGAAAGCGTGAAAAGGCAATGGCGCAGCCAGCAAGGTCTGAGGGACTCACCCAGAGAAGGTAAGTCAGGGCAGGCCTGGAGCAACCAGGGAAGCCCTTTGGTTTCTTGAAGAAGTCTTCTGGAGACCCACGAGCCGGCTGGCAAAGGATTGCAAAGACGCCTCGGGAGGATTCGCTCAACAGGGGCCCACGGTCACTCAGGATGGTGTAGGCCTCTGATCTTTGGAGGGATTCCTGCTGGAGGCTGGGAACACACGTGGTCCAAACACAGGTTCTTAGACCGATGTGAAGGGTTGCACTCGACAATAGTGTACGGTACACATGGGTCGCGGTTCCTTGTCACTCGTGGGGTCCACTTGCCTCAGCTTTGCTGGGATCTCACGATGGCCTTGGAGAAGTCAGGAAATCCACTTCTTGGGCTGCAGGGACTTCGGACTCCGGCGGGAGCGGCGTAGTTTGTGACCGTCGTTTGTAGGTTTTGGTGCCTGCCAAGCAGGGGAGTCACTCCTTGACTCCAAGGGAGATTCTTCAGTCTTCCAAAGGTAGTGGAACATCGAAGGGCCAGGATTCTTCTTCAGAGCATCATCCAGGGATATCTAACTTACAAGTTCAAGGGTTCCCTATCTTATACTGTAAAGATGGGAGGGACTAGCTCTATGACCTCACCTATGGGAGGGTCAGGGGAGTGGGTGGTTACACCCACTTCCCTTTGTCCAGTTTCATGCCAGAGCAGGGGCAGGTAGCCCCTGAGCCGGTTTGAACTGGCAAATGCACAGAGGAGCCTTCTGCTCCCCCAGTGCAGGACTTCTAAGCACTCTAAGAGTGCACCCACCCAGCCCCAATACACTAAACCCTGTCTGGGAGGTGGTTACACCTCCCTGTGACAGGATACCTTTTGTTGGGCTTCCTCCACTGCGAGTTTCGGTCATCAGCAGGAGGGCAGCCCAGTGTCTGTGACTGGTGGCATCCATTTTGTGATGCCAGGGCTCTTCAGGATTCTACCGTGTTTCCACAGTGGGTACATGTCTATCCCTCTAGAATGGTGGAATGCTACCCCCCCACCAGAACTGGCTGGGGGGGTAGTATCCCAAGATGTTTGACACCAAACACGACATGTTTTGATGCAGCCATTCCAAAGTTAGCATTTACCGCGAGGATATAATGCACTTAAGAGTATATGGTTTGACCGCATCCACAAACAGCACCAGAGAATGGACTCTAAGAGCTGCAGAAGGGCCCTGCTCAGGCAGAGGCACCCCCTCACATTAGAAACCAAGCACCCTGCCCTCAGGATTGATAGGGCCTGCCTTAGGGGTGACTGATAGGTTTAAATGTGTGTGCTGGAGAGATATAGGGAACCTACATCTCAGTGAGGAGTGCTAGCACTACCTCACCCAGGCTGCAGAAGCAGGCCTGTGGTGTCAGATTTAGTCTGCTTCCCAGGGGTGAAATAATACATGCTGCAGCCCCTGGTAGGCCTGTGAAGTACCTATGCCCTTGGCACTTAAGGTACCATATATTAGGGACTCATAAGGTACCACAGTATCCAATCACTAGTGCACCTAGAGTGCACTCCAAGTCGTTTAGAGAGAACAGAGAGGCTGGGGCCCTGATTGGCAGGGATCCAGCCTGACTATAGCCAGAAACCAGTGTAAACATCAGAAAAAAAGTGGGGGCAACATAAGAGGCAGATCCTACTCTCCTACAGCAATTCTATTGCCTGTCTGTGCACTTCTCTTGCCTGTTTCTGCACCTCTCTTGCCTCTTTTTGCACCTCTGTTGGCTCTTTCTGTACCTCACTTGCTCTATTCTACACATCTCTTGCCTCTTTCTGCACCCCTGTTGCTTCATTCTGCACTTTCCTTGCTTCTTTCGGCACCTGTCTTGCTTCTTTCTGCACCCCTGTTGTCTCTTTATGTATCTATTTCACCTCTTTCTGCACTTTTCTTGCCTTTTTCTGCACCTCTCTTCCCTCTTTCTGCACGTCTGTTGCCTCTTTCTGCACCTCATTTGCTTCTTTCTGCACCCCTGTTGTCTCAGTACTCGTCGTCCCTCTTTCTGTACCTTTCCTGCTTGTTTTTGCATCTCACTTGCCTCTTTCTGCACCTTTCTTGCTTCTTTCTACCCCTCTGTTGCTTCTTTCAGCAATTCTCTTGCCTCTTTGTGCACTTCTCTTGCCTGTTTCTGCACCTCTCTTGCCTCTTTTTGCACCTCTGTTGGCTCTTTCTGCATCTCACTTGCTCCTTTCTACATTTCTCTTGCCTCTTTCTGCACCCCTGTTGCTTCATTCCGCAATTTCCATGCTTCTTTCGGCACCTGTCTTGCTTCTTTCTGCACCCCTGTTGTCTCTTTATGAACCTCTTTTGCCTCTTTCTGCAATTTTCTTGCTTTTTTCTTCACCTCTCTTCCCTCTTTCTGCACCCCTGTTGCCTTTTTCTGCACCTCATTTCTTCTTTCTGCACCCTTGTTGTCTCTTTCTGTACTTGTCTTCAATGTTTCTGTACCTTTCCTGCCTGTTTTTGCATTTCACTTGCCTCTTTCTGCACTTTTCTTGCTTCTTTCTACACCTCTGTTGCTTATTTCAGCAATTCTCTTGCCACTTTGTGCACTTCTTTTGGCTCTTTCTGCACCTTACTTGTTCCTTTCTACACTTCTCTTCCCTCTTTCTGCACCCCTGTTGCTTCATTCTGTACTTTCCATGCTTCTTTCTGCACCTGTCTTGCTTCTTTCTGCAGCCCTGTTGTATTTTTATGTTACTCTTTTGACTCTTTCTGTACTTTTCTTGCCTTTTATGCACCCCTCTTCCCTCTTTTTGTATGTCTGTTGCCTCTTTCTGCACCTCACTTGCTCCTTTCTGCACCCCTGTTGTCTCTTTCTGCACTTGTCTTCCCTCTTTCTGTACCTTTCCTGCTTGATTTTGCATCTCACTTGCCTCTTTCTGCACTTTTCTTGCTTCTTTCTACACCTCTGTTGCTTCTTTCAGCAATTCTCTTGCCTTGTTCACATCTCTTGCCTGTTTCTGCGCTTCTCTTGCCTATTTCTCCACCCCTGTTGCTTCATTCTGTACTTTCCATGCTTCTTTCTGCACCTGTCTTGCTTCTTTCTGCACCCCTGTTGCTTCATTGTGCACTTCCCATGCTTCTTTCTGCACCCGTCTTGCTTATTTCTGCACCCCTGTTGTCTCTTTGTGTACCTCTTTTGCCTCTTTCTGCACTTTTCTTGCCTTTTTCTGCACCTCTCTTCCCTCTTTCTGCACGTCTGTTGCCTCTTTCTGCACCTCATTTCTTCTTTCTGCACCCCTGTTGTCTCTTTCTGCACTCGTCTTGCTTCTTTCTGTACCTTTCCTGCCTGTTTTTCCATCTCACTTGCCTCTTTCTGCACTTTTCATGCTTCTTTCTACACCTCTGTTGCTTCTTTCAGCAATTCTCTTGCCTCTTTGTGCACTTCTCTTGCCTCTTTCTGCACCCCTGTTGCTTCATTCTGCACTTTCCATGCTTCTATTCTGCACCTGTCTTGCTTCTTTCTGCACCCCTGTTGTCTCTTTATGTACCTCTTTTGCCTCTTTCTGCACTTTTCTTTGCTTTTTTTGCACCTCTTTTCCTTCTTTCTGCACATCTGTTGCCTCTTTCTGCACCTCATTTGCTTCTTTCTGCACCCCTGTTGTCTGTTTCTGTACTCGTCGTCCCTCTTTCTGTACCTTTCCTGCCTGTTTTTGCATCTCACTTGCCTCTTTCTGCACTTTTCTTGCTTCTTTCTACACCTCTGTTGCTTCTTTCAGCAATTCTCTTGCCTCTTTGTGCACTTCTCTTGCCTCTTTCTGCACCCCTGTTTCTTCCTTCTGCACTTTCCATGCTACTTCCTGCACCTGTCTTGCTTCTTCCTGCACCCCTGTTGTTTCTTTATGTACCTCTTTTGCCTCTTTCTGCACTTTTCTTGTGATTTTCTGCACCTCTCTTCCCTCTTTCTGCACGTCTGTTGCCTCTTTCTGCACCTCATTTGCATCTTTCTGCACCCCTGTTGTCTCTTTCTGCACTCGTCTTCCCTCTTTCTGTAACTTTCCTGCCGTTTTTTGCATCTCACTTGCCTCCTTCTGCACTTTTCTTGCTTCTTTTTGTAGGAAGGTGGAATCTGACTATATGGTTGCCCCCACTTTTTGTATGGTGTTTTGCTGGTTTATGACTTAGTTGGACTGGGATCCTGCTATTCAGGGCCCCAGTCTATCTGCTTTCTCTGTAAAATGGTTTCCATGTGCCTTAGGCACATCTCTGATTGGAATCTGGAGTGCCCTTATAAGTCCCTAGTATATGGTATACTATGTACCCAGGGCATAGGTACCTCAGAGGCCTACCAGGGGCTGCAGCATGTATTATGCCACCCCTGGAAGGCCATCCAAAATGACACCACAGGTCTGCTACTGCAGCCTGAGTAAGGTGGTGCATGCACCCCTTACAGTGATATAGGTTACCTATATCACTACATACCTACACACATATAAACCTATAAGTCACTCCTATGGCAGGCCTTGTCAATCCTGAAGGCAGAGTGCATGGTTCCTATGTGAGAGGGTGCCCCTGCATGAGCAGGGCCCCTCTGCAGCGGTCGGAGACCCTTCTCTGATGCTGTTTGTAGTGCAGCCTGACCATATACTCTTAAACGCATTATATCCTCGCGGTAAAATGCTAACTTTGGGATGGCTGCACGGAAACATGTCATGTTGGTGTCAAACATCTTGGAATACTACCCCCCCCGCCAATTCTGGCGGCGGGGGTAGCATTCCACCCTTCTAGAGGGAGAGACATGTTAACCCCGGCTTGCCCGGTAACTTCTTTCCAAAACCCCAGCATCACAAAATGGATGCTGCTGCCACAGACACAAGTCTGGCCTCCTGCTGCTGACCGAAACTCCGGCAGGGGAGGCCTGGACAATAGGTTTCCTGTCGCAGGGAGGTGTAACCACCTCCCCAGACAGGATAATGTGTATTGGGGCTGGGCGGGAGCACTCTCTGGTGCTTTGAAGTCCTGCACTGGGGGCACATTTGGTGTCCCTGTGCATACCCCAGTTCAAACCGGATCAGGGGCTTCCAGCCCCTGCTTTGGTGCGAACTGGACAAAGGGAAAGGGGTGTAGCCACCCCTCTGCCCTGACCCACCCATAGGTGGGACTACAGAGTAAGTCCAACCCCTAAACTTAGTATAAGTATAGGACCCCAGTCCCTAGGACTTTAGATTATCCCTGGACGAAACTCTGACACAAAATCCTGGACCTTCGACGCTCTACTTCAAGATTAGAGGACTGAAGAATCTCCCTTGGGGTCAAGGAGTGACTCCCCTGCTTGGCAGGCACCAAAGAAGCATCTGTCTGGTCTGCATCTCTGAAGCTCCCGTCGGACGCCGAAGTCTTTGCATCACCAGAAGTAGATTCCCAGACTTCCCCGAGGCTGCCCTGTGTTGCCAGCAAAGCTGAGGCCCGTAGCTGTCGTGGGTAACGTGGGACCGTGACCCCTGGACACCGAGCACATTTGCAAGTGCATCCTCTTCCTGGACTCCCACAAAGTTTTGCTTTGGGCTTCAAGTAGCCCCCGCATCCAGCACCGACTGCACCAAAGATCACTGGCCTCCACTCCACGAGTGTCCTGTGAGCCAGCTCCACGTGCACCGTCTTGAGGCTCCTTCGCGGTCGCTAGCCCGTTGGCTAGTAGCCCTTCACGAAGGCCAATCCTTTTCTTCTTGGGCTCCCTGGTTGCTCCAGGCTTGTCCTCACTTACCTTTGCTGGGTGAGTTCCTCAGATCTTGCTGGTCTGCACCATCGTCAATCTTCATCTTCATCGAGACTTGCCGTTGCCAAGGCTTGTTGGGTCCAATCCGGTCGCCGTCACCTCAGCTCTCGACAGACATCGTGTACCAGCCCGAATCCTGCTCCTGGTCACCGACAACACCTCCTGGACCTCGTGGCTGAAGAGTCAAGACGACCGTCAACCAACCTGAAGCACCCAACATCGGTGGGCATCTGCTCATCGCCTTCCTGGTCACTGGCTAGTGACCCAGACTCTGTCCCCTCTGCTTTCAGGTTCTTCAGATCTCCGATCCACTCTTGGATCCACCCGGACACTTTCCACTTGGTCGCCAGCAGCACTTTGCAGCAGATCGCCATGCAACTCGACGACGAAACCCGACCCCGAAAGGCACCTATGCACCCGGCTTCCCTGGGTGAGGTAACAAGAGTACTCCGGTGCTCACGTGGGTAGAGACTCTAGAACGACCTAGTTCTCAAAGGGTTTGCTCCAAGTCCTTCTTTAAGTGTCCCTTTTCTTTAAATTCCTAACCGCGACTTTTCCCATAGAAGTTAACGGCGATTCGCCGCAGTGTTTATACACTGCACGCGTCCCCCGTGGGTCCCCTGTGTCACTACCTTGGGTGGTTCCTTGTGGTCCAAGCACTTCTAGAGGCTCTAGGCCTAGTGTCTAGTTCAGTCGTGGTTCGCATACCACTTTATTGGTATATGGTTTGGTACGCCCCTAGGGCCCAAACGTGTATTTGTGCTTTTACTGTGTTTAAATAACTTATAACTTATGTACTTCGAACTCTAGCCTCATAATGAGACTAGAGGGGTGTGTTTAGCAATAAATACATATATTTTGAATATATACCTGGTGTGGTCCTCTTTCATTTGGTCACTCAAGAGATTATAGACTGGTAAAACAAGCTGCTTTACATTCCTTCAAGACTTAGCCTGAAGGCTTCTCTCCATAGCTACCACTAGGATAGCTTTCAATAAAGGTTGTCTTTAACCTATCTCCAATAAGGGGTTGTTTGGACTGGTGCAAGGTGCCCACTATAATTAGTGGACAGCATATACCAGGCCAACTTCTCACACTTTTTACACCTCTGTTGCTTCTTTCAGCAATTCTCTTGTCTCTTTGTGCACTTCTCTTGCCAGTTTCTGCACCTCTCTTGCCTCTTTATGTACCTCTATTGCCTCTTTCTGTACTTTTCTTGCCATTTTTCTGCACCTCTCTTCCCTCTTTCTGCAAGTCTGTTGCCTCTTTCTGCACCTTATTTGCTTCTTTCTGCACCCCTGCTGTCTCTTTATGCACTTGTCTTCCCTCTTTATGTACCTTTCCTGCCTTATTTTGCATCTCACTTGCCTCCTTCTGCACTTTTCTTGCTTCTTTGTACACCTCTGTTGCTTCTTTCAGCAATTCTCTTGCCTCTTTGTGCACTTCTCTTGCCAGTTTCTGCACCTCTCTTGCCTCTTTTTGCACCTCTCTTGCCTCTTTTTGCACCTCTGTTGGCTCTTTCTGCACCTCACTTGCTCCTTTGTACACTTCTCTTGCCTCTTTCTGCACCCCTGTTGCTTCTTTCCGCACTTTCCATGCTTCTTTCGGCACCTGTCTAGCTTCTTTCTGCACCCCTGTTGTCTCTTTATGTATCTTTCACCTCTTTCTGCACCACTCTTCCCTCTTTCTGCTCGTCTGTTGCGTCTCTCTCCACCTCATTTGCTTCTTTCTGCACCCCTGTTGTCTCTTTCTGCACTAGTCTTCCATCTTTCTGTACCTTTCCTGCCTTATTTTGCATCTCACTTGCCTCTTTCTGTACTTTTATTGCTGTTGGCTATTTCTGCACCTCACTTGCTCCTTTCAGCACCTGTCTTGCTTCTTTCTGCACCCCTGTTTTCTCTTTCTGCACCTCCTTTTCCTCTTTCTGCACTTTTCTTGGCTTTTTCTGCGCCTCTCTTCCCTCTTTCTGCACATCTGTTGCCAATTTCTGCACCTCATTTCTTCTTTCTGCACCCCTGTTTTCTCTTTCTGCACTTGTCTTCAATGTTTCTGTACCTTTCCTGCCTGTTTTTGCATTTCACTTGCCTCTTTCTGCACTTTTCTTGCTTCTTAATACACCTCTGTTGCTTCATTCAGCAATTCTCTTGCCTCTTTGTGCACTTCTTTTGGCTCTTTCTGCACCTCACTTGTTCCTTTCTACACTTCTCTTCCCTCTTTCTGCACCCCTGTTGCTTCATTCTGCACTTTCCATTCTTCTTTCTGCACCTGTCTTGCTTCTTTCTGCACCCCTGTTGTCGCTTTATGTACCTCTTTTGCCTCTTTTTGAACTTTTCTTGCCATTTTTCGGCACCTCACTTCCCTCCTGCACGTCTGTTGCCTCTTTCTGCACCTCATTTGCTTCTTTCTGCACCCCTGTTGTCTCTTTATGTACCTCTTTTGCCTTTTTCTGCACCTCTCTTCCTTCTTTCTGCACGTCTGTTGTTTCTTTCTGCACCTCATTTGTTTCTTTCTGCACCTCTGTTGTCTTTCTGCACGCGTCTTCCCTCTTTCTGTACCTTTCCTGCCTGTTTTTGCATCTCACTTGCCTCTGTCTACACTTCTCTTGCCTCTTTCTGCACCCCTGTTGCTTCATTTTGTACTTTCCATGCTTCTTTCTGCACCCGTCTTGCTTATTTCTGCACCCCTGTTGTCTCTTTATGTACCTGTTTTGCCTCTTTCTATACTTTTCTTGCCTTTTTCTGCACCTCATTTCATCTTTCTGCACCCCTGTTTTCTATTTTTGCACTTGTCTTCAATGATTCTGTACCTTTCATGCCTGTTTTTGCATTTCACTTGCCTCTTTCTGCACTTTTCTTGCTTCCTTCTTCACCTCTGTTGCTTGTTTCAGCAATTCTCTTGCCTCTTTGTGCACTTCTCTTGCCTGTTTCTGCACCTCCCTTGCCTCTTTTTGCACTTCTCTTGACTCTTTCTGCACCCCTGTTGCTTCATTCCGCACTTTCCATGCTTCTTTCGGCACCTGTCTTGCTTCTTTCTGCACCCCTGTTGCTTCTTTCAGCAATTATGTTGCCTCTTTGTGCACTTCTTTTGGCTCTTTCTGCACCTCACTTGCTCCTTTCTACACTTCTCTTCCCTCTTTCTGCACCCCTGTTGCTTCATTCTGCACTTTCCATGCTTCTTTCGGCACCTGTCTTGCTTCTTTCTGCACCCCTGTTGCTTCATTCCGCACTTTCCATGCTTCTTTCGGCACCTCATTTGTTTCTTTCTGCATCCCTGTTGTCTCTTTCTCGACTCGTCTTACCTCTTTCTGAACCTTTCCTGCCTGTTTTTGAATCTCACTTGCCTCTTTCTACACTTCTCTTGACTCTTTCTGCACCCCTGTTGTTTCATTCTGTACTTTCCATACTTCTTTCTGCACCCGTCTTGCTTATTTCTGCACCCCTGTTGTCTTTTTATGTACCTCTTTTGCCTCTTTCTGTACTTTTCTTGCCTTTTTCTGCACCTCTCTTCCCTCTTTCTGCACATCTGTTGCCTATTTCTGCACCTCATTTCTTCTTTCTGCACCCCTGTTGTCTCTTTCTGCACTTGTCTTCAATGTTTCTGTACCTTTCCTGCCTGTTTTTGTGTGAGAAGTTGGCCTGGTATATGCTGTTCACTTTTTAAAGTGGACACCTTGCACCAGTACAATTCGACTCTCTACTAATCTCTTGTGAGATTAGAAGTCATGAACATATGCACAAATCAACGTTTCACAATAAATTAAGCACAAATCTGGCTGGGGCCCTAGGGGCGTACCAGACCATATACTAAGAAAGAGACTTAGAAACAACGACTTGCAAAGGGACAAGGCCTAGGGCCTTCAGAAGAGCTGGGGCCTCACAAAACCACCCAAGGCAGGTAAGTAAAGGACCCACGGGGCACGCGTGCAGTGAGTAAACACAGGCGCGGATCGCCGTTGACTTCAATGGGGCAAGTCGCAGTTGGAAATTAAGAGTTTTAAGGCACTTCGGTAGAACCTACAAGCAAGTCAATTACAGGGTAAGTAGTTCTAGGGCCAACACCCACAGGAGCACCGTAGTGCTGGAGTTACCTCACCTAGGGAAGCCGGGTGCATAGGTGTCCTTTGGTTTCGGGTCGCGGCGTCGTTTTCAATGGGAGCCAATGAAGACTTGCTGCTTGTGAAGTCCGAAGAAGTGTCCGGTGGAATCCAAGCCTGGATTCGGAAGTTGGAAGACCTGAAAGCAGAGGGGACAGTGTTCAAAGCCACTTGGCAGTGACTTGGGGCCAGGAAGATGAATGCCCACCGTCGTCGCAAGGTTCAGGTCGTTCATGGGTGTCTTGACTCTTAAGCCACGAGGTCCAGGAGGTGTCGATGATGACCAGTAGCTGGATTCAGCGTGTCCCACAAAGTCTGCAGCTTACTGCGTTGTCAGCAACCCGATTGGAGCCAACAAGCCTTGGTAACAGCAATTCTTGTGGTCAGGACGAAAAGTCAATGGTGCAGACCAGCAAGGTCTGTGGAACTCACCCAGCAAAGGTAAGTCAGGGCAGACCTGGAGCAACCAGGGGAGCCCTTTGGTTCTGTAGAAAAGTCTTCAGGGGACCCACAAGCCGGCTGGCAAGGGATCATGAAGACGCCTTAGAAGGATTCACTCAACAGGGGCCCATGGTCACTCCGGATAGTGTAGGCCACTGGTTTTAGAAGGGTTTCCTGCTGGAGGCTGGGACCATATGTGCTCCAAAGCACAAGTTTGTAGAATGTTGTGAAGGGGTTGCACTCGACAATAGAGCACGGTACACAGGGACTGCGGTTTCTCATCACTCGTGGGGTCCACTTGCCTCAGCTTCACTGGAAACTCACAATGGCCTTATAGAAGTCAGGAAATCCTCGTCTTGGGCTGCAGGGACCTTGGGCTCTGGCAGGAGCGGCATAGTTTGCAACCGTCATTGTAGTTTTTGGTGCCTGCCAAGCAGGGGAGTCACTCCTTGACTCCAAGGGAGATTCTTCAGTCTTCCAGAAGTAATGGAACGTCGAAGGTCTAGGATTCTTCTTCAGAGCGTCGTCCAGGGATATCTAGTTTTCAAGTTCAAGGGTTCCCTACCTTATACTAAAAAGGGAGGGAGGGACTATGTGAGAAGTTGGCCTGGCATATGCTGTCCACTAATTATAGTGGGCACCTTGCACCAGTCCAAACAACCCCTTATTGGAGATAGGTTAAAGACAACCTTATTGAAAGCTATCCTAGTGGTAGCTATGGAGAGCAGCCTTCAGGCTAAGTCTTGAAGGAATGTAAAGCAGCTTGTTTTACCAGTCTATAATCTCTTGAGTGACCAAATGAAAGAGCACCACACCAGGTATATATTCAAAATATATGTATTTATTGCTAAACACACCCCTCTAGTCTCTTTATGAGGCTAGAGTTCGAAGTACATAAGTTATAAGTTATTTAAAGACAGTAATAGCACAAATACACGTTTGGGCCCTAGGGGCGTACCAAACCATATACCAATAAAGTGGTATGCGAACCACGACTGAACTAGACACTAGGCCTAGAGCCTCTAGAAGTGCTTGGACCACAAGGAACCACCCAAGGTAGTGACACAGGGGACCCACGGGAGACGCGTGCAGTGTAAATACATAACCGCGATACGCCGTTAACTTCTATGGAGAAAGTCGGGATCGGGAAATTAGAGAAAAGGGACACTTAAAAGAGGACTAGGACAAAACCCTTTGAGATCTAGGACTTTGAAGAGTATCTACCCACGGGAGCACCGGAGTACTCGTGTTACCTCACCCAGGGAAGCCGGGTGCATAGGTGCCTTTCGGGGTCGGGTTTCGTCGTTGATTCGAATGGCGATCTGCTGCAAAGTGCTGCTGGCGGCCAAGAGAAAAGTGTCCGGGTGGATCCAAGAGTGGATCGGAGTTCTGAAGAACCTGAAAGCAGAGGGGACAGAGTCTGGGTCACTAGCCAGTGACCAGGAAGGCGATGGACAGATGCCCACCGATGTCGAGTGCTTCAGGTGTGTTGACGGTCGTCTTGACTCTTCAGCCACGAGGTCCAGGAGGCGTTGTCGGCGACCAGGAGCAGGATTCGGGCTGGTACACGATGTCTGTCGAGTGCTGACGTGTCAGCGACCGGATTGGACCCAACAAGCCTTGGCAACGGCAAGTCTCGGTGAAGATGTAGATCGTTGATGGTGCAGACCAGCAAGGTCTGTGGAACTCACCCAGCGAGAGTAAGTGAGGGCAGGCCTGGAGCAACCAGGATGCCAAGTAAGAAAAAGATTGGCCTTCGTTAAGGGCTACTATCCAACGGGCTAGCGACCGCGAAGGAGCTTCGTGACGCCGCACGTGGATCTGGCTCACAGGACACTCGTGGAGTGGGGGCCAATGATCTTCAGTGCAGGTGGTGCTGGAGGCTAGAGCTACTCGGAGCCCAAAGCACGACTTCTTGGGAGACCCAGAAGAGGATGCACTTGCAAATGTGCTCGGTGTCCAGGGGTCACGGTCTCAAGTCACCCACGATAGCCACGGGCCTCAGCTTTGCTGGGGACTCAGGGTAGCCTCGGGGAAGGGGAGTCACTCCTTGACCCCAAGGGAGATTCTTCTGTCCTCTAATCGTGAGTAGAGCGTCGAAGGTCCAGGATTCAGTTTCAGAGTTTCGTCCAGGGATAATCTAAAGTCCTAAGGACTGGGTTCCTATCTTTATACTAAAGATAGGGGTTGGACTACTCTGTGGCCCCAACCATGGGTGGGTCAGGGCAGAGGGGTGGCTACACCCCTTTCCCTTTGTCCAGTTCGC
Organism: Calotriton arnoldi; assembly: GCA_963921515.1. Lineage (NCBI taxonomy): Eukaryota > Metazoa > Chordata > Amphibia > Caudata > Salamandridae > Calotriton > Calotriton arnoldi. The sequence goes on along the minus strand of CAWUFW010006124.1, from coordinate 1,165,443 downwards.
GCCAAAGCAGGGGTTGCAAGCCCCTGATCCGGTTTGAACTGGGGTATGCACAGGGACACCAAATGTGCCCCCAGTGCAGGACTTCAAAGCACCCGAAAGTGCTCCCGCCCAGCCCCAATACACATCATCCTGTCTGGGGAGGTGGTCACACCTCCCTGGGACAGGAAACCTATTGTCCAGGCCTCCCCTGCCGGAGTTTCGTCCAGCAGCAGGAGGCCAAACTCGTGTCTGTGGCAGCAGCATCCATTTTGTGATGCCAGGGCTCTGGAAAGAAGTTACCGGACTAGTCAGAGTTAACATGTCTTTCCCTCTAGAAGGGTGGAATGCTACCCCCGCCGCCAGGATTGGCGGGGGGTAGTATTCCAAGATGTTTGACACCAAACACGACATGTTTAGGTGCAGCCATTCCATAGTTAGCATTTTACCGCGAGGATATAATGCGTTTAAGAGTATATGGTCAGGCTGCACTACCAACAGCATCAGAGATGGTCTCCAAACGCTGCAGAGGGGCCCTGCTCATGCAGGGGCACCCTCTCACATAGGAACCATGCACTCTGCCTTTAGGATTGATAAGGCCTGCCTTAGGAGTGACTTATAGGTTTATATGTGTGTATGCATTTAGTGATATAGGTAACCTATATCACAGTAAGGGGTGCATGCACCACCTTACCCAGGCTGCAGTAGCAGACCTGTGGTGTCAGTTTGGATGGCTTTCCAGGGGTGGCATAATACATGCTGCAGCCCCTGGTAGGCCTCTGAGGTACCTATGCCCTTGGTACATAGTATACCATCTACTAGGGACTTATAAGGGCACTCCAGATTCCAATCAGAGATGTGCCTAAGGCACATGGAAACCTTTTTACAGAGAAAGCAGATAGACTGGGGCCCTGAATAGCAGGATCCCAGTCCAACTAAGTCATAAACCAGCAAAACACCATAAAAAAAGTGGGGGTAACCATATAGTCAGATTCCACCTTCCTACAGACTAGCTCTAAGACCCCACCTATGGGAGGGTCAGGGGAGTGGGTGGCTACACCCACTTCCCTTTGTCCAGTTTCGTGCCAGAGCAGGGGCAGGTAGCCCCTGAGCCGGTTTGAACTGGTGTATGCACAGAGGAGCCTTCTGCTCCCCCAGTCCAGGAATTCAAAGCACTCTAAGAGTGCACCCACCCAGCCCCAATACACTAAACCCTGTCTGGCAGGTGGTCACACCTCCCTGTGACAGGATACCTATTGTTGGGCTTCCTCCACTGCGAGTTTCGGTCATCCGCAGGAGGGCAGCCCAGTGTCTGTGACTGGTGGCATCCATTTTGTGATGCCAGGGCTCTTCAGGATTCTAACGCGTTTCCACAGTAGGTACATATTTTTCCCTCTAGAAGGGTGGAATGCTACCCCCGCCACCAGAACTGGCGGGGGGGTAGTATTCCAAGATGTTTGACACCAAAGACGACATGTTTTGATGCAGCCATTTCAAAGTTAGCATTTACCGCGAGGATATAATGCACTTAAGAGTACATGGTTTGACCGCATTCACAAACAGCACCAAAGAATGGACTCTGAGAGCTGCAGAGGGGCCCTGCTCATTCAGAGGCACCTCCTCACATAGAAGCCAAGCACCCTGCCCTCAGGATTGATAAGGCCTGCCTTAGGGGTGACTGATAGGTTTAAATGTGTGTGCAGGAGAGATATAGGGAACCTATATCTCAGTGAGGAGTGCTAGCACCACCTCACCCAGGCTGCAGTAGCAGGCCTGTGGTGTCAGATTTAGTCTGCTTCCCAGGGGTGGCATAATACATGCTTCAGTCCCTGGTAGGCCTGTGAAGTACCTATGCCCTTGGCACCTAAGGTACCATATACTAGGGACTCATAAGGTACCACAGTATCCAATCACTAGTGCACCAAATCGTTTAGAGAAAACAGAGAGGCTGGGGCCCTGATTGGCAGGGTTCCAGCCTGACTATAGCCAGAAACCAGTGTAAACATCAGAAAAAAAGTGGGGGCAACATCAGAGGCAGATCCTACTCTCCTACACAACCCCCCCAAATGCAGGGACACTAAACTAACCTTGACCAGTTGAGTCTTCGTGTTCAAAGTGGAAATACCTTGAGAATCCAACTGCATTGGCATGTTGGGTCCCAGGTCGATGTTCCACTGTATAGTCCATCCCCTGTAGGGAAATGGACCACCTCAAAAGTTTTGGGTTTTCACCTTTCATCTGTTTAAGCCATAGGAGGGGCTTGTGGTCAGTCTGAACTATGAAGTGAGTGCCAAACAAGTATGGCCTCAGCTTCTTCAGGGCCCATACCACAGCCAAGGCCTCCCTCTCTATAGCTGACCAACGTTTCTCTCTAGGGGTCAGCCTTCTGCTAATGAAAGCTACTGGCTGGTCTTGACCTTCATCATTCAGTTGAGACAGTACAGCTCCCACACCCAGCTCAGAAGCATCTGTTTGGACAATGAACTTTTTGGTGTAGTCTGGACTCTGTAAGATGGGGGCAGTGCACATGGCCTGCTTTAGGTCTTCAAATGCCTTTTGACAGCTAGCTGTCCACTGAACCTTTTTTGGCATTTTCTTTGAGCTTAGATCATTCAAGGGGGTCACTATAGATCCATATCCCTTCACAAACCTCCTATAGTACCCAGTCAGGCCTAAGAAGGCTCTCACCTGTGTCTGGGTGGTTGGAACAACCCATTACATTATGGTTTGGATTTTGCTTGTAAAGGCTGAACCTGGCCTCCACCCACAAGGTGGCCCAGGTACACAACCTGACTCTGCCCTATCTGGCACTTGGTGGCCTTGATAGTGAGGCCTGCTTTCTGCAGAGCCTCCAAAACATTTCTGAGGTGGACCAGGTGATCCTGCCAGGAGGAACTAAAGACAGCAATATCATCTAGATAAGCTGAGCAATAAGTTTCCATCCCTGCCAGAACTTTATTCACCAACCTCTGAAAAGTGGCAGGTGCATTTTTCAATCCAAAGGGCATCACCAAAAAGTGGTAGTGCCCACCAGTGGTCGAAAATGCTGTTTTGGCTTTTGCATCATCAGCTAACCTGATCTGCCAGTAGCCAGCTCTTAGGTCAAATGTACTTAGATATTTGGCTGAGGCCTAAGTATCAATCAGCTCATCTGCCCTTGGTATGGGATAGGCATCATTCCTGGTGACTGCATTGAGGCCTCTGTAGTCTACACAAAACCTCATTTATTTCTTACCACCCTGGGTATGAGGGTTGGGTACTAGGACTACTGGACTAGCCCAGGGGCTATCTGAAGGCTCAATCACACCTAGCTCCAACATTTTCTGGACTTCAGTCCTGATACAGTCCCTGACATTTTCAGGTTGCCTGTAGATTTTACTCTTGACAGGCAGACTGTCTCCAGTGTCCACCTCATGGGTGCACCAGGTAGTCTGACTGGGGGTCAGGCTAAACATATGTCTGTACTGTTGCAGAACTTGCCTGCACTCAGTTTGCTGGTGGTCAGTGAGGCTGTTTGCCAAAGCAACACCATCTACCGACCCATCATCAGGGTTCTGTGAGAGCAGGTCAGGGAGTGGGTCACTCTCCTCCTCCTGTTCCTCATCAGTTGCCATGAGCAAGCCCATGTCAGCCCTGTCAACATATGGTTTTAATCTGTTGACATGGAGCACCCTCAGGGGGCTCCTGGGAGTTCCAAGATTCACCAGATAGGTGACTTCTCCCTTTTGTTCAACTATTGTATGGGGGCCACTCCAGTTGTCCTGGAGGGCTGCTGGGGCCACAGGCTCCAACACCCACACTTTCTGTCCTGGCTGGTACACAGTCAGCACAGCCTTTTGGTCATGCCAAGCTTTTTGTAAATCTTGGCTGGCCTCCAGGTTTTTGGTTGCCTTTTTCATGTATTCGGCCATCCGGGAGCGGAGACCAAGTACATAGTCCATCACATCCTGTTTTGGGGGGTTTGAGAGGTAACTCCCAGCCCTCTTTTACCAAACATAATGGACCTCTTACAGGATGTCCAAACAGAAGCTCAAATGGGCTGTAACCAACCCCCTTCTGTGGAACCTCTCTGTATGCCAACAACAGGCAGGGAAGAAGAAGGTCCCATTTCCGCCTAAGCTTCTCTGGGAGTCCTTTAATCATTCCCTTCAGGGTTTTGTTGAAGCGTTCAACCAACCCAGTGCATTGTGGGTGATAGGGGGTGGTGAACTTATAAGTTACACCACGCTCCTTCCACATTGCTTTCAGATATCCTGACATGAAGTTTGCACCTCTGTCAGAGATGACCTCCTTTGGGAAACCCACTCTGGAGAAAACTCCAATGAGGGCTCTTGCCACCACAGGGGCTGTGGTGGTCCTCAGGGAATGGCCTCTGGGTACCTGGTGGCATGATCCACTACCACCAGGATAAATCTGTGCCCAGATGCAGTTTGAGGGTCAAGGGGACCAACAATGTCAATCCCTACCCTTTCAAAGGGTACCCCCACAACAGGTAGTGGTATCAGGGGGGCCTTTGTGGTGCCACCTGCCTTGCCACTGGCTTGGCATGTGACACAGGAGCGACAAAACTCCTTTGTGTCCTCTGACATGTGTGGCCAATGAAAATGTGGAACAAGCCTGTCCCAGGTCTTGTTTTGGCCCAAGTGACCTGCTAAAGGGATGTTGTGTGCTAGGGTCAAGAGGAACCCCCTAAACTTCTGAGGTATTACCAACCTCCTGGTGGCTCCAGGGGCTGGATCTCTACTCTCAGAATATAGGAGTCCCTCATCCCAATAAATTTTATGGGACCCAATAGCACTCCCAGCAGCCTCAGCAGCAGCCTGCTGTCTAAGGGGTTCAAGAGAGGGGCAGCACTGTTGCTCCTTACTCAGATCTTCCCTAGAAGGGCCCCCTGCCCCCAAGAACTCAACCTGATCAGGCTCAAGTCCCTCTGGGGCAGTTCCTTCTTCAGGATCTGCTCCTCCTCCCTCAAGAGGGGAATCAGTGATCTGAAACAGAGGGGACGGCATTGCCTTAACCCTACTGCTCCTCTTCTTGGGAAGCATCTGGTCCATTGTTTCAGGATCCAGAGCTGGCTCAGTGTCATGCATTTTGGCCTGTGACCTGGTCACAGCAAATACCTTTGCAGGAATGCCCAACATCTCAGCATGAGTCCATAACTCTACTTCAGACCAGGCTGAAGTTTCTAGATCATTGTCCAATAGACATTCTACAGGGAGGTCTGCACTGACTACAACCTTCTTGATGCCAGTTACCCCTCCCCAGGAGAAATTAACAACTGCCAGACTAACGTTGGTCTTGACATTGCTTGCATTGGTCAACTGGTACATTTTGCCCAGGATGATCTGTCCAGGGTCCACAAGATCCTCTGCCACCATGGTGACACTAGCACCTGTGTCCCTAAATGCCAAAGCCTGTTTGCCATTTATTACAGGCTGCTGTTTGTATTTGCCCAGATTACTGGGGCTTACTAGGAAGGACATATCAAGGTCTCCATCACAAATCAGCATTGCCTGAGTGGGTACTCTGACTAGGTCAGAGTCCACTTCAGAACCCAGGGTCAACCCTACTACACCCTTATTCTGAGTACCACCTCCACCAGTAGCTGGACTAGGGGGAACAGTTGCCTTAGGGCAGGAGTGGTGGTGGTTTGGTCTTTGGACTTTTTACAATCAGAAGTCCAGTGCCCTTTCGGTTTACAGAATTTGCACCAGGGCTTCTTTTGGCCTTTTCCTTTGTTGGATTGTGACTCCCCACCAGATGCAGATTTTTGGGGCCCTTGTGAAGACTTTTGGTCTTTTGACTTATCCCCACCTTTCTCAGAGCCCTTAGAATCCTGCTTCTTGATGTCACCCCCTTGGTTCTCGTTTTTCTGCCTCACCCTGGTTCTGACCCATTTGTCTGCCTTCTTTCCCAATTCTTGGGGAGAGGTCAGATCTGAGTCCACCAGGTATTGATGCAACAACTGGTTCTGGCAATTATTAAGGATCTGTTCTCTGATCATTAGATTATAAAATCCCTTGAAATCATTAACCCTACTGCCAACCAGCCAACCCTCCAGAGCCTTGGTTGCACAATCAACAAAGTCAGTCCAGTCCTGAGTCTGTGCCTTCTGGGTGTCTCTGAACTTCAACCTGTACTGCTCAGTGGTTAAGCCAAACCCATCTATCAGTGCACTCTTCAGGACTTCATAATCATCAGCATCCTCTTCTCTAACAGTGAGGAGCTTGTCTCTACCTTTATCTGAAAAGGAGAGCCACAAGATTGCTGCCCACTGCTTTTGGGGGACCTGCTGTACTCTACAGGCCCTCTCCATAGCAGTTATCCACTTATGGATATCATCCCCACTCTGGTAGGGAGGAACAACCTTGCTCAGGTTCCTATGGTCTGGAATATATTCTCTGCATCTAGGGACACTTTTGCTGCCACCAGGGGGTCCTAACCCCACTCTTCTAGAAGCTCTCTGGAGCTCCAGGGCTTCTCTATCTAATGCCAACTGCTTGGTTTTGAGTGCCACTCTTGCTTCCTCATACTGTAGCAGTTTGTACATTCTGTCAGAGGAGGTCTCTCTTATGGGAAAGTATGAGTTCCTCTGTTTGACAAATTCTCTGCCAGAGTGATAAGAGTGGTCAGATTCCCTAGAAGGGGACCTAGGCCTCTCATCCACTCTGTCAGTTCTCTTAGGGAGAATTCCTCTGTCCTTTTCAGGCCCCTTGAGACCTGGCCCTTCAATCACAGAGTCTTGCTCATTCTGATGTTCATCATCTGACCCAGACACTGTAATTGACCCACTCACTGATTCAGACCCATTAGCTCCTAGAGCTAATCTAAGATCATCTGCTGTCAGCAGATCTATCAGGTGTAGTGTGGAGGGACTCTGTCCTAGCCTCAGGTGCCTTTCAGCACACATGGCTTTCAAGTCAAAGAAAGTCATGTCCTTATACTGAGGCTGAGTGGATCCACTGGGTCCACCCTTGGCAGACATTCTAGTGTTGTGCAGTGTTGTACAACCTACACTGTGGCCTACTGATACTAGCTTGAGCTGTAGAAAGGGTGTGCTATCCCTTGGCACACAGCTCTAAGTTCAGTAGAACTTATTGATACTAAGCTTGACTTTATATGTACCTTAAGTACCTATAGTGGTTTTCAGTTAGTAATTCAAATAGAGATTTTCTGGTAAAACAATAGCAAGCTGGAATCCCACCGCTGCCACTAATGTGAGAAGTTGGCCTGGTATATGCTGTTCACTAATTAAAGTGGACACCTTGCACCAGTACAATTCGACTCTTATGGTAGATAGGTTTAAGACAACCTTTATAGAAAGCTATCCTAGTGGTAGCTGTGGAGAGCAGCCTTCAGGCTAAGTCGTGGAGGAATGTAAAGCAGCTTGTTTTACCACACAATCTCTTGAATCACCAAATGAAAAGACACCACACAGGTATATATATCAAATATATATGTATTTATTTCTAAATAACTCTCTACTAATCTCTTTATGAGATTAGAAGACAAACATATGCACAAATCAACGTTTAACAATAAATTAAGCACAAATATGGCTGGGGCCCTAGGGTCGTACCAGACCATATACTAAGAAAGTGACTAAGGAACAACGACTTGCAAAGGGACAAGGCCTAGGGCCTTCAGAAGAGCTGGGGCCTCACAAAACCACCCAAGGCAGGTAAGTAAAGGACCCACGGGGGACGCGTGCAGTGAGTAAACACAGGCGCGGATCGCCGTTGACTTCAATGGGGCAAGTCGCGGTTGTAACTTAAGAGTTTTAGTGCACTTTGGGAGAATCTACAAGCAAGTCACTTACAGGGTAAGTAGTTCTAGGGCCAACACCCACAGGAGCACCGTAGTGCTGGAGTTACCTCACCCAGGGAAGCCGGGTGCATAGGTGTCCTTTGGTGTCGGGTCGCGGCGTCGTTTTCAATGGGAGCCAATGAAGACTTGCTGCTTGTGAAGTCCGAAGAAGTGTCTAGTGGAATCCAAGCCTGGATTCAGAAGATGGAAGACCTGAAAGCAGAGGGGACAGTGTTCAAAGCCACTTGGCAGTGACTCGGGGGCCAGGAAGATGAATGCCCACCGTCGTCGCAAGGTTCAGGTAGTTCATGGGTGTCTTGACTCTTCAGCCACGAGGTCCAGGAGGTGTCGACGATGACCAGGAGCTGGATTCTGTGTGTCCCACAAAGTCTTCAGCATACTGCCATGTCGGCGACCCGATTGGAGCCAACAAGCCTTGGTAACAGCAAGTCTCGTGGTCAGGACAAAAAGTCAATGGTGCAGACCAGCAAGGTCTGTGGAACTCACTCTGCAAGGGTAAGTCAGGGCAGACCTAGAGGAAACAGAGGAGCCCTTTGGTTCTGTATAAAAATCTTCAGGGGACCCACAAGCCGGCTGGCAACGGATCGCAAAGATGCCTCGGGAGGATTCACTCAACAGGGGCCCACGGTCACTCGCGACAGTGTAGACTGCTGATCTTCCGGGGGACTCCTGATGGATGATAGGACCACACGTGGTTCAAAGCACAAGTTCATAGAATGTCGGGAAGGGGTTGCACTCGACAATAGTGTACGGTACCCAGGGACTGCGGTTCCTCATCACTCGTGGGGTCCACTTGCCTCAGCTTCACTGGGGACTCACGATGGCCTTGTAGAAGTCAGGAAATCCTCATCTTGGGCTGCAGGGACCTCGGGGTCTGGCGGGAGCGGTGTAGTTTGCAACTGTCATTGTAGTTTTTGGTGCCTGCCAAGCAGGGGAGTCACTCCTTGACTCCAAGGGAGATTCTTCAGTCTTCCAGAGGTAGTGGAACATCGAAGGTCCAGAATTCTTCTTCAGAGCATCGTCCAGGGATATCTAGTTTTCAAGTTCAAGGGTTCCCTACCTTATACTAAAAAGGGAGGGAGGGACTAGCTCTAAGACCCCACCTATGGGAGGGTCAGGGGAGTGGGTGGTTACACCCACTTCCCTTTGTCCAGTTTCATGCCAGATCAGGGGCAGGTAGCCCCTGAGCCGGTTTGAACTGGTGTATGCACAGAGGAGCCTTCTGCTCCCCCAGTGCAGGACTTCAAAGACCTCTAAGAGTGCACCCACCCACAATACACTAAACCCTGTCTGGGAGGTGGTCACACCTCCCTGTGACAGGATACCTATTGTTGGGCTTCCTCCACTGCGAGTTTCGGTCATCAGCAGGAGGGCAGCCCAGTGTCTGTGACTGGTGGCATCCATTGTGTGATGCCAGGGCTCTTCAGGATTCTACTGTGTTTCCACAGTAGGTACATGTCTAGCCCTCTAGAAGGGTGGAATGCTACCCCCACTGCCAGAACTGGCGGGGGGTAGTATTCCAAGATGTTTGACACCAAACACGACATGTTTTGATGCAGGCATTCCAAAGTTAGCATTTACCGCGAGGATATAATGCACTTAAGAGTATATGGTTTGACTGCATTCACAAACAGCACCAGAGAATGGACTCTGAGAGCTGCAGAGGGGCCCTGCTCAGGCAGAGGCACCCCCTCACATTGAAGCCAAGCACCCTGCCCTCAGGATTGATGGGGCCTGCCTTAGGGGTGACTGATGGGTTTAAATATGTGTGCAGGAGAGATATAGGGAACCTATATCTCAGTGAGGAGTGCTAGCACCACCTGACCCAGGCTGCAGTAGCAGGCCTGTGGTGTCAGATTTAGTCTGCTTCCCAGGGGTGGCATAATACATGTTTCAGCCCCTGGTAGGCCTGTGAAGTACCTATGCCCTTGGCACCTAAGGTACCATATACTAGGGACTCATAAGGTACCACAGTATCCAATCACTAGTGCACCTAGAGTGCACTCCAAATCGTTTAGAGAGAACAGAGAGGCTGGGGCCCTGATTGGCAGGGTCCCAGCCTGACTATAGCCAGAAACCAGTGTAAACATCAGGAAAAAAAGTGGGGGCAACATAAGAGGCAGATCCTACTCTCTTACATTTTGCATTTCACTTGCCTCTTTCTGCACCTTTCTTTCTTCTTTCTACACCTCTGTTGCTTCTTTCAGCAATTCTCTTGCCTCTTTGTGCACTTCTTTTGGCTCTTTCTGAACCTCACTTGCTCCTGTCTACACTTCTCTTCCCTCTTTCTGCACCCCTGTTGCCTAATTCTGCACTTTCCATGCTTCATTCTGCACCTGTCTTGCTTCTTTCTGCACCCCTGTTGTCTCTTTATGTACCTCTTTAGCCTCTTTCAGCACTTTTCTTGCCTTTTTCTGCACCTCTTCCCTCTTTCTGCACATCTGTTGCCTCTTTCTGCACCTCATTTGCTTCTTTCTGCACCCCTGTTGTCTCTTTCTGTACTCGTCGTCCCTCTTTCTGTACCTTTCCTGCCTGTTTTTGCATCTCACTAGCCTCTTTCTGCACTTTTCTTGCTTCTTTCTACACCTCTGTTGCTTCTTTCAGCAATTCTTTTGCCTCTTTGTGCACTTCTCTTGCCTGTTTCTGCACTTCTCTTGCCTATTCCTGCACCCCTGTTTCTTCGTTCTGCACTTTCCATGCTTCTTTCTGAACCTGTCTTGCTTCTTTCTGCACCCCTGTTGTCTCTTTATGTACCTCTTTTGACTCTGTCTGCACTTTTCTTGCCTTTTTCTGCACCTCTCTTGCCTCTTTTTGCACTTTTCTTGTTTCTTTCTACACCCCTGTTCCTTCATTCAGCAATTCTCTTGCGTATTTGTGCACTTCTCTTGCCTGTTTCTCCACCTCTCTTGCCTCTTTTTGCACCTCTGTTGGCTCTTTCTGCACCTCACTTGCTCCTTTCTACACTTCTCTTGCCTCTTTCTGCACCCCTGTTGCTTCATTCTGCACTTTCCATGCTTCTTTCTGCACCTGTCTTGTTTCTTTCTGCAGCCCTGATGTCTTTTTATGTACCTCTTTTGATTCTTTCTGCACTTTTCTTGCCTTTTATGCACCCCTCTTCCCTCTTTTTGTACGTCTGTTGTGAGAAGTTGGCCTGGTATATGCTGTCCACTAATTATAGTGGGCACCTTGCACCAGTCCAAACAACCCCTTATTGGAGATAGGTTAAAGACAACCTTTATTGAAAGCTATCCTAGTGGTAGCTATGGAGAGCAGCCTTCAGGCTAAGTCTTGAAGGAATGTAAAGCAGCTTGTTTTACCAGTCTATAATCTCTTGAGTGACCAAATGAAAGAGGACCACACCAGGTATATATTCAAAATATATGTATTTATTACTAAACACACCCCTCTAGTCTCTTTATGAGGCTAGAGTTCGAAGTACATAAGTTATAAGCAAGTTAAACACAGTAATAGCACAAATACACGTTTGGGCCCTAGGGGCGTACCAAACCATATACCAAAAAAGTGGTATAAGAACCACGACTGAGCTAGACACAAGGCCTAGAGCCTGTAGAAGTGCTTGGACCACAAGGAACCACCCAAGGTAGTGACACAGGGGACCCACGGGGGACGCGTGCAGTGTAGTAACACAGCCGCGAATCGCCGTTAACTTCACTGGGGAAAGTTGCGGTTGGAAATTTCAAGAAAAGGGACACTTAAAGAAGAACTTGGAGCAAACCCTTTGAGAACTAGGTCGTTCTAGAGTCTCTACCCACGGGAGCACCGGAGTACCCTTGTTACCTCACCCAGGGAAGCCGGGTGCATAGGTGCCTTTCGGGGTCGGGTTTCGTCGTCGATTTGAATGGCGATCTGCTGCAAAGTGCTGCTGCGACCAAGTGGAAAGTGTCCGGGTGGATCCAAGAGTGGATCGGAGATCTGAAGAACCTGAAAGCAGAGGGGACAGAGTCTGGGTCACTAGCCAGTGACTAGCCAGTGACCAGGAAGGCGATAAGCAGATGCCCACCGATGTCGGATGCTTCAGGTAGGTTGATGGTTGTCTTGTCTCTTCAGCCACGAGGTCCAGGAGGCGTTGTCGGCAACCAGGAGCGAGATTCGGACTGTCCCACGATGTTTGTCGAGTTCTGAGGTGTCGGCGACCGGATTGGACCCAACAGGCCTTGGCAACGGCAAGTCTCGTGGAAAGTGAAGAAGGACGATGATGCAGACCAGCAAGGTCTGAGGTACTCACCCAGCGAGGGTAAGTCAGGGCAAGCCGAGAGCAACCAGGAGAGCCCAAGCAGGATAAGATTGGCCTTCGTGAAGGGCTACTAGCCAACGGACTAGCGACCGCGAAGGAGCCTCGAGTGGACGCACTTGGAGCTGGCTCACAGGACACTCGTGGAGTGGAGGCCAGTGATCTTCGGTGCAGTCGGTGCTGGAGGTGGGGGCTACTCGGAACCCAAAGCACAACTTCGTGGGAGTCCAGGAAGAGGGTGCACTTACAAATGTGCTCGGTGTCCCGGGGTCACGGTTCCACATTACCCACGACAGCTACGGGCCTCAGCTTTGCTGGGGACTCAGGGCAGCCTCGGGGAAGTCTGGAAATCTACCTCTGGTGATGCAAAGACTTCGGCGTCCGACGGGAGCTTCAGCGATGCAGACCGGACAATTGCTTCTTTGGTGCATGCCAAGCAGGGGAGTCACTTCTTGACCACAAGGGAGATTCTTCTGTCCTCTAATCTTCAAGTAGAGCATCGAAGGTCCAGGATTCTGTGTCAGAGTTTCGTCCAGGGATAATCTAAAATCCTAAGGACTGGGGTCCCATACTTATACTAAGTTTGGGGGTTGGACTTATTCTGTGGTCCCAGCTATGGGTGGGTCAGGGCAGAGGGGTGGCTACACCCCTTTCCCTTTGTCCAGTTCGCGCCAGAGCAGGGGCTGGAAGCCCCTGAACCGGTTTGAACTGGGGTATGCACTGAGGACACCAAATGTGCCCCCAGTGCAGGACTTCAAAGCACCAGAGAGTGCTCCCGCCCAGCCCCAATACACACTATCCTGTCTGGGGAGGTGGTCACACCTCCCTGGGACAGGAAACCTATTGTCCAGGCCGCCCCTGCCGGAGTTTCGGTCAGCAGCAGGAGGCCAGACTTGAGTCTGTGGCAGCAGCATCCATTTTGTGATGCCAGGGCTTTGGAAAGAAGTTACCGGCCAGGCCAGGGTTAACATGTCTCTCCCTCTAGAAGGGTGGAATGCTACCCCCGCCGCCAGAATTGGCGGGGGGGTAGTATTCCAAGATGTTTGACACCAAACACGACATGTTTCGGTGCAGCCATCCCAAAGTTAGCATTTAACGCGAGGTTATAATGCGCTTAAGAGTATATGGTCAGGCTGCACTACAAACAGCATCAGAGAAGGGTCTCCGAATGCTGCAGAGGGGCCCTGCTCATGCAGGGGCACCCTCTCACATAGGCACCATGCACTCTGCCTTCAGGATTGACAAGGCCTGCCATAGGAGTGACTTATAGGTTTATATGTGTGTAGGTATGTAGTGATATAGGTAACCTATATCACAGTAAGGGGTGCATGCACCACCTTACCCAGGCTGCAGTAGCAGACCTGTGGTGTCATTTTGGATGGCCCTCCAGGGGTGGCACAATACATGCTGCAGCCCCTGGTAGGCCTCTGAGGCATCTATGCCCTTGGTACATAGTATACCATATACTAGGGACTTATAAGGGCACTCCAGATCCCAATTAGAGATGTGCCTAAGGCATATGGAAACCATTTTACAGAGAAAGCAGATAGACTGGGGCCCTGAATAGCAGGATCCCAGTCCAACTAAGTCATAAACCAGCAAAACACCAGGAAAAAAAGTGGGGGCAACCATATAGTCAGATTCCACCTTCCTACATAACCCCCCCAAACGAAAGGAGATAAGGCTAACCTTGGCCAGTTGAGCCTTTATTGACTAAGTGGCCATATAAGGAAGCACCTGCACTATCATGGTTGCCCCCTGTCTTATGGTCCACTACGCAATCCCTCACCCTAAGGGTATGAGAGGGTCTCCACCATGGGGAATCACTACCTCTGGTGTGATTAGGTAAAGTACAAGGTTGGTGAAGGGTCTGAGTAGGGAAGTGAGGCCCTAGGAATGTTGGCCTCAGCTTCCTCAGATCACTGGTCACCATGTATGCCTGTCTTTCCATGACTGAGTTGCACTTTGCTCTAAGGGTCAACCTTTGGCTGCCTACAGCTGGGGGTTGGGTCCCTTTGGATGGACTACTGGAGGGACATGGCAGGTTTGGAACCTTTGGTCCCAGGTTTGCCCTTGCCTACCAGAGTCCTTCTGGGGAGGTCCCTACATAAAGGTATGATGGATCCCTCAGTGTGTAGAGGAATTTTCACCTGGCTAGGGCTACTAGACTGGGTGCCCCTAATCTGCTGATGGGGGGGTTCCTCTGGACAGGGGGCCCTGGGGGGTACACTGACCTCCCTGACCTCTGCAGCCCTGGGCTGACTGAGGCAGGGTAGAGAGGGGCACGTTACCTGCTCCAGACTGGGTACCACCTTGGAAGGGTCCTCTGCCATCAGGGGTGTGGCCAGGCCAGGCCTGACTACCTCTGTGGCAGTTCCTTCACTAGGGGTAGGGTCAGTTCCCTGAGGAGGCTGACCCTTACCTACTGTCTGGGGGGAAGAAGACTTTTCTTCAACCCTGGTGCTCTCTTTTGGGGGAGAGTGGGCCATTCTTCCAGGCTCCATCTCTCCAAAATCTTGGGCTGGGGCTGTGGCCATCACAGCCCCAGTAACCTTTACAGGGACACCCAACATCCTCAGATGGGTTTGGTGTTCAATTTCAGCCCAGGCTGAAATTTCCAGATCATTGCCCATCAGGCAATCTACAGGTAAGGTTGGGGACACTGCCACTCTTTTTGGGCCTGTGACCCCCTCCCAGCTGAGAGTGACTATGGCCATGGGGTGATCTGTTCTGACACCATCAATGTTGGTCACCTGGTATTTAAACTCAGGTAAAAGCTGGTGAGGGGGGACTAGTTTCCCTGCCACCATGGTGACACTAGTCCCTGTGTCCCTAAATGCCACAGCTTTCTGACCATTAATTATTGGCTCCAGTCTCTTCGGAGGCGTGGGTTCGAATCCCACCGCTGCCACCAATGTGAGAAGTTGGCCTGGTATATGCTGTCCACTAATTATAGTGGGCACCTTGCACCAGTCCAAACAACCCTTTATTGGAGATAGGTTAAAGACAACCTTTATTGAAAGCTATCTTAGTGGTAGCTATGGAGAGCAGCCTTCAGGCTAAGTCTTGAAGGAATGTAAAGCAGCTTGTTTTACCAGTCTATAATCTCTTGAGTGACCAAATGAAAGAGGACCACACCAGGTATATATTCAAAATATATGTATTTATTACTAAACACACCCCTCTAGTCTCTTTATGAGGCTAGAGTTCAAGTACATAAGTTATAAGCAAGTTAAACACAGTAATAGCACAAATACACGTTTGGGCCCTAGGGGCGTACCAAACCATATACCAATAAAGTGGTATAAGAACCAGTCCAAATCGACTCTTATGGTAGATGGGTTTAAGACAACCTTTATAGAAAGCTATCCTAGTGGTAGCTGTGGAGAGCAGCCTTCAGGCTAAGTCTTGAAGGAATGTAAAGCAGCTTGTTTTACCACATAATCTCTTGAATCACCAAATGAAAAGACACCACACAGGTATATATATCAAATATATATGTATTTATTAATAAACAACTCTCTACTAATCTCTTTATGAGATTAGAAGTCAGGAACATATGCACAAATCAAAGGTTCTCAATAAATTAAGCACAGTATGGCTGGGGCCCTAGGGGCGTACCAGACCATATACTAAGCAAGAGACTTAGAAACAACGACTTGCAGGGAGACAAGGCCTTGGGCCTTCAAAAGTGCTGGGGCCTCACGAAACCACCCAAGGCAGGTAAGTAAAGGACCCACGGGGGACGCGTGCAGTGTGGATACACAGGCGCGGATCACCGTTGACTTCAATGGGGCAAGTCGCGGTTGGAAATAAAGAGTTTTAGGATACTTCGGTTGGACCTACAAGCAAGTCACTTACAGGGTAAGTAGTTCTAGGGCCCACACCCACAGGAGCACCGTAGTGCTGGAGTTACCTCACCCAGGGAAGCCGGATGCATAGGTGTCCTTTGGTGTCGGGTCGCGGCGTAGTTTTCAATGGGGAACAAAGAAGACTTGCTGCTTGCGGTTGCTGTAGAAGTGTCCGGTGGTATCCAAGCCTGGATTCGGAAGAAGGATGACCTGAAAGCAGAGGGGACAGTGTTCAAAGTCACTTGGCAGTGACCCGGGGCAAGGAAGATGGATGCCCACCGTCGTCGCAGGATTCAGGTCGATCACGGTTGCCTTGACTCTTCAGCCACAAGGTCCATGAGGCGTCGACGACAACCAGGAGCTGGATTCGGCGTGTCCCACGATGTCTGCAGCTTACTGTGGTGTCAGCAACTCGATTGGAGCCAACAAGCCTTGGTAGCAGCAAGTCGTGTGGAAGTGAAGGAAAGTCGATGACGCAGACCAGCAAGGTCTGGGGGATTCACCCAGCAAGGGTAAGTCAGGGCACGCCTGGAGCAAGCAGGGGAGCCCTTTGGTTTCTTGAAGTACTCTTCTGGGGACCCACAAGCCAGCTGGCAAGGGATCACAAAGACGCCTCTTGAGGATTCGCTCAACAGGGGCCCACGGTCACTCGGGACAGTGTAGGCCTCTGATCTTCGGAGGGATTCCTGCTGGAGGCTGGGAACACACGTGGTCCAATGCACAAGTTCGTAGAACGTTGTGGAGGGTTGCACCCGACAATAGTGCACGGTACCCAGGGGTCGCGGATCCTCGTCACTCGTGGGGTCCACTTGCCTCAGCTTCGCTGGGGACTCACGATGGCCTTGGAGAAGTCAGGAAATCTACTTCTTGGGCTGCAGGGACTTCGGACTCCGGCGGGAGCGGCGTAGTTTGCGACCGTCATTTGTAGGTTTTGGTGCCTGCCAAGCAGGGGAGCCACTCCTTGACTCCAAGGGAGATTCTTCTGTCTTCCAAAGGTAGTGGAACGTCGAAGGGCCAGGATTCTTCTTCAGAGTGTCGTCCAGGGATATCTAATCTTCAGGTTCAAGGGCTCCCTACCTTATACTAACAAGGAAGGGAGGGACTAGCTCTAAGACCCCACCTATGGGAGGGTCAGGGGAGTGGGTGGCTACACCCACTTCCCTTTGTCCAGTTTCGCGCCAGAGCAGGGGCAGGTAGCCCCTGAGCCGGTTTGAACTGGCATATGCACAGAGGAGCCTTCTGCTCCCCCAGTGCAGGACTTCAAAGCACTCTAAGAGTGCAACCACCCAGCCCCAATACACTAAACCCTGTCTGGGAGGTGGTCACACCTCCCTGTGACAGGATACCTTTTGTTGGGCTTCCTCCACTGCGAGTTTCGGTCATCAGCAGGAGGGCAGCCCCGTGTCTGCGGCTGGTGGCATCCATTTTGTGATGCCAGGGCTCTTTAGGATTCTACCGTGTTTCCACAGTGGGTACATGTCTCTCCCTCTAGAAGGGTGGAATGCTACCCCCGCCGCCAGAATTGGCGGGGGGGTAGTATTCCAAGATGTTTGACACCAAACACGACATGTTTTGATGCAGCCATTCCAAAGTTAGCATTTTACCGCGAGGATATAATGCACTTAAGAGTATATGGTTTAACCGCATCCACAAACGGCACCAGAGAATAGGCTCTGAGGGCTGCAGAGGGGCCCTGCTCATGCAGAGGCACCCCCTCACATAGAAGCCAAGCACCCTGCCCTCAGGATTGATAGGGCCTGCCTTAGGGGTGACTGATAGGTTCAAATGTGTGTGCAGGAGAGATATAGGGAACCTATATCTCAGTGAGGAGTGCTAGCACCACCTCACCCAGGCTGCAGTAGCAGGCCTGTGGTGTCAGATTTAGTCTGCTTCCCAGGGGTGGCATAATACATGCTTCAGCCCCTGGTAGGCCTGTGAAGTACCTATGCCCTTGGTACCTAAGGTACCATATACTAGGGACTCATAAGGCACCACAGTATCCAATCACTAGTGCACCTAGAGTGCACTCCAAATCGTTTAGAGAGAACAGAGAGGCTGGGGCCCTGATTGGCAGGGACCCAGCCTGACTGTAGCCAGAAACCAGTGCTACAGCAGAAAAAAAGTGGGGGCAACATAAGAGGAAGATCCTACTCTCCTACACAACCCACCCCAAACGCAGGGACACTAAACTAACCTTGACCAGTTGAGTCTTCGTGTTCAAAGTGGAAATACCTTGAGAGTCCATCTGCGTTGGCATGTTGGGTCCCAGGCCTATATTCCACTATATAGTCCATCCCCTGTAGGGAAATGGACCACCTCAAAAGTTTTGGGTTTTCACCTTTCATCTGCTTAAGCCATAGGAGGGGCTTGTGGTCAGTCTGAACTATGAAGTGAGTGCCAAACAAGTATGGCCTCAGCTTCTTCAGGGCCCACCCCACAGCAAAGGCCTCCCTCTCTATAGCTGACCAACGTTTCTCTCTAGGGGTCAGCCTTCTGCTAATGAAAGCTACTGGCTGGTCTTGACCTTCATCATTCAGTTGAGACAGTACAGCTCCCACACCCAGCTCAGAAGCATCTGTTTGGACAATGAACTTTTTGGTGTAGTCTGGACTCTGTAAGATGGGGGCAGTGCACATGGCCTGCTTTAGGTCTTCAAATGCCTTTTGACAGCTAGCTGTCCACTGAACCTTTTTGGCATTTTCTTTGAGGTCAGATCATTCAAGGGGGTCACTATAGATCCATATCCCTTGACAAACCTCCTATAGTACCCAGTCAGGCCTAAGAAGGCTCTCACCTGTGTCTGGGTGGTTGGAGCAACCCATTCCATTATGGTTTGGATTTTGCTCTGTAAAGGTTGCACCTGGCCTCCACCCACAAGGTGGCCCAGGTACACAACCTGACTCTGCCCTATCTGGCACTTGGTGGCCTTGATAGTGAGGCCTGCTTTCTGCAGGGCCTCCAAAACATTTCTGAGGTGGACCAGGTGATCCTGCCAGGAGGAACTAAAGACAGCAATATCATCTAGATAAGCTGAGCAATAAGTCTCCATCCCTGCCAGAACTTTATTCACCAACCTCTGAAAAGTGGCAGGTGCATTTTTCAATCCAAAGGGCATCACCACAAAGTGGTAGTGCCCACCAGGGGTCGAAAATGCTGTCTTGGCTTTTGCATCATCAGCTAATCTGATCTGCCAGTAGCCAGCTGTTAGGTCAAATGTACTTAAATACTTGGCTGAGGCCAAAGTATCAATCAGCTCATCTGCCCTTGGTATGGGATAGGCATCAGTCTTAGTGACTGCATTGAGGCCTCTGTAGTCTACACAAAACCTCATTTCTTTCTTACCACCCTGGGTATGAGGCTTGGGTACCAGGACTACTGGGCTAGCCCAAGGGCTATCTGAAGGCTCAATGACACCTAACTCCAACATTTTCTGGACTTCAGTCCTGATACAGTCCTTGACATGGTCAGGTTGCCTGTAGATCTTATTCTTGACAGGCAGACTGTCTCCAGTGTCCACCTCATGGGTGCACCAGGTAGTCTGACTAGGGGTCAGGCTAAACATATGTCTAAACTGCTGCAGAACTTGTCTGCACTCAGTTTGCTGATGGTCAGTGAGGCTGCTTGCCAAAGCAACACCATCTACTGACCCATCATCAGGGTTCTGAGAGAGCAGGTCAGGGAGAGGGTCACTCTCCTCCGCCTGGTCCTCATCAGTTGCCATGAGCAAGCCCATGTCAGCCCTGTCAACATATGGTTTTAATCTGTGAAAATAGTGGAGCGGTGCACTACCAAAGAGTTTTCTTCAATAAATCCAAATGTTCATTTTGTATAGTGGTTTATCAATCCTTTATTTTCAATATCAAAATGTGCAAATTCCAGCCAACGCGTTTCGTTCATACATAAAATGAACTTCTTCAGGGCAAATGGTGATGTGAAGAAGACTCAGGAACACAGAGGCAATGAAGAGCCCTTGATCTGAGATATTTCAAATTCCTGCTGTCGACGCACAAGTATTTAAATTTTAAAGGCTACCATGATAAGTGCCTGATGGTTGTATCTCTGGGGACACAGTCCTGTTATTATCGTCCAGTCGGCAGTCAGTGGTTTTAATCTGTTGACATGGAGCACCTCAGGGGGCTCCTGGGAGTTCCAAGATTCACCAGATAGGTGACTTCTCCCTTCTGTTCCACTATTGTATGGGGGCCACTCCACTTGTCCTGGAGGGCGGCTGGGGCTGTTGCCTTTTTCATGTACTCAGCCATCCGGGAGCGGAGACCAAGTACATAGTCCATCACATCTTGTTTGGGGGGCTTGAGAGGTAACTCCCAGCCCTCTTTTACCAAACACAGTGGACCTCTCACAGGATGCCCAAACAGAAGCTCAAATGGGCTGTAGCCAACCCCTTCTGTGGAACTTCTCTGTATGCAAATAGTAGGCAAGAAAGAAGAAGGTCCCATTTCCGCCTAAGCTTCTCTGGGAGTCCCTTAATCCTTCCCTTCAGGGTTTTGTTGAACCTTTCAACCAACCCATTGCATTGTGGGTGATAGGGGGTGGTGAACTTGTAAGTTACCCCACACTCCTTCCACATTGCTTTCAGATATCCTGACATGAAGTTTGTTTCTCTGTCAGATATGACCTCCTTTGGAAAACCCACTCTGGAGAAAACTCCAATGAGGGCTCTTGCCACCACAGGGGCTGTGGTGGTCCTCAGGGGAATTGCTTCTGGGTACCTGGTGGCATGATCCACTACCACCAGGATAAATCTGTGCCCAGATGCAGTTTGAGGGTCAAGGGGACCAACAATGTCAATCCCTACCCTTTCAAAGGGTACCCCCACCACCGGTAGTGGTATCAGGGGGGCCTTTGTTGTGCCACCTGCCTTACCACTGGCTTGGCATGTGACACAGGAGCGACAAAACTCCTTTGTGTCCTCTGACATATGTGGCCAATGAAAATGTGGAACAAGCCTGTCCCAGGTCTTGTTTTGGCCCAAGTGACCTGCTAAAGGGATATCATGTGCTAAGGTCAAGAGGAAACCCCTAAACTTCTGAGGTATTACCAACCGCCTGGTGGCTCCAGGGGCTGGGTCTCTACTCTCAGAATATAGGAGTCCCTCATCCCAATAAACTTTATGGGACCCACTAGCACTCCCAGCAGCCTGAGGGGTTCAAGAGAGGGGCAGCACTGTTGCTCCTTGCTCAGATCTTCCCTAGAAGGGCCCCCCGCCCCCAAGAACTCAACCTGATCAGGCTCAAGTTCCTCTGGGGCAGTTCCTTCTTCAGGGTCTGCTTCACCTCCCTCTGTAGGTGAATCTGTGATCTGAGACAGAGGGGAAGGCACTGCCTTTACCCTACTGCTCCTCCTCTTGGGAAGCATATGGTCCATTGTTCCAGGATCCAGAGCTGGTTCAGTGTCATGCATTCTTGCTTGTGACCTGCTCACAGCAAATACCTCTGCAGGGATGCCCAACATCTCAGCATGAGTCCATAACTCTACTTCAGACCAGGCTGAAGTCTCTAGATCATTGCCCAATAGACATTCTACAGGGAGGTCTGCACTGACTACAACCTTCTTGAGGCCAGTTACCCCTCCACAGGAGAAATTCACAACTGCCAGACTATGGTTGGTCTGGACATTGCTTGCATTGGTCACCTGGTACATTTCACCCAGGATGATCTGTCCAGGGTCCACTAGGTCCTCTGCCACCATGGTGACACTAGCACCTGTGTCCCTAAATGCCAAAGCCTGTTTGCCATTTATTACAGGCTGCTGTTTGTATTTGCCCAGATTACTGGGGCTTACTAGGAAGGACATATCAATGTTTCCATCACAAATCAGTATTGCCTGAGTGGTTACTCTGACTAGGTCAGAGTCCACTTCAGAACCCAGGGTCAACCCTACTACACCCTTATTCTGAGTACCACCTCCACCAGTAGCTGAGCTAGGGGGAGCAGTTGCCTTAGGGGCAGGAGTGGTGTTGGTTTGGTCTTTGGACTTGGTACAATCAGAAGTCCAGTGCCCTTTCTGTTTACAGAATTTGCACCATGACTTCTTTTGGCCTTTTCCCTTGTTGGACTGTGACTCCCCACCAGATGCAGATTTTTGGGGCCCTTGTGAAGACTTCTGGTCTTTTGCTTTATCCCCACCTTTCTTAGAATCCTGCTTCTTTGTGTCACCCCCCTGGATCGGGGTTTTCTGCCTCACCCTGGTTCTGACCCATTTGTCTGCCTTCTTTCCCAGTTCTTGGGGAGAGGTCAGATCAGAGTCCACCAGGTACTGATGCAACAACTGGTTCTGGCAATTATTAAGGATCTGTTCTCTCATTATCAGATTATACAATCCCTTGAAATCAGTAACCCTACTGCCAACCAGCCAACCCTCCAGAGCCTTGGTTGCACAATCAACAAAGTCAGTCCAGTCCTGAGTCTGTGCCTTTTGGGTATCTCTGAACTTCAACCTGTACTGCTCAGTGGTTAAGCCAAACCCATCTATCAGTGCACTCTTCAGGACTTCATAATCATCAGCATCCTCTTCTCTAACAGTGAGGAGCTTGTCTCTACCTTTATCTGAAAAGGAGAGCCACACGATTGCTGCCCACTGCTTTTGGGGGACCTGCTGTACTCTACAGGCCCTCTCCATAGCAGTTATCCACTTGTGGATATCATCCCCACTCTGGTAGGGAGGAACAACCTTGCTCAGGTTCCTATGGTCTGGAATAAATTCTCTGCCTCTAGGGACACTGTTGCTGCCACCAGGGGGTTCTAACCCCTCTCTTCTAGAAGCTCTCTGGATCTCCAGGGCTTCCTATCCAGTGCCAACTGCTTGGTTCTGAGGGCAATTCTTGCTTCCTCATACTGGAGTAGTTTGCACCTCCTTTCAGAGGAGGTCTCTCTTAAGGAAAAGTATGAGCTCCTCTGCTGGACAAATTCTCTGCCAGAGTGATAAGAGTGGTCAGATTCCCTGGAAGGGGATCTGTGCCTCTCCTCCTCTCTGTCAGCTCTCTTAGGGAGAATTCCTCTGTCCTTTTCAGGCCCCTTGGAGCCTGGCCCTTCAATCACAGAGTCCTGGTCAGTTGCATTTTCATCATCTGACCCAGACACTATAACTGACTCACCCACTGACTCAGACCCCTTAGCTCCTAGAGCTAATCTAAGGTCATCTGTTGTTAGCAGATCTATCAGATGCAGGGTGGAGGGACTCTGTCCTAGCTTCAGGTGTCTTTCAACACACATGGCTTTCAAGTCAGAGAAAGCTATGTCCTTATACTGAGGCTGGGTGGACCCACTGGCTCCACCTTTTACGGACATTCTAGTGTTGTGCAGTGTTGTACTACCTACACTAGTTTGTGGCCTACTGATCCTAGCTTGAGCTGTGGAAAGGGTGTGCTATCTCTTGGCACACAGCTCTAAGTTCAGTAGAACTTATTGATACTAAGCTTGATTTTATATGTACCTTAAGTACCTATATTGGTTTTCAGTTAGTAATTCAAATAGAGATTTTCTGGTGAATCAATCACACTCCCATTTACTCACCTATACAGTTATACACACACCACCTCACTTATTCAAACATATACTAACACATACTTACACTCTTATACAATAACTAATACAAGCACACACTCATCCATACAGCCACTCTCACAATCACTCACACTCACATATAGTCATTTATATACTCCAACACTCACATATACTGCCTTTCACATACACAGTTACTCACACATGTACCACTGAGGCATCCATTCACTCACCAACACACCCATACACACTCACCCACCCATACAGCCCTTTACAGATGCACTCTTGAACCCATACACCCAGTGAATCACCCACTCACACATCTATGCACAGAGTCACACCCCCCACCCACACAGACACTCAGGCACCCATACAGATACTCAGACAACCAATCAATAACCCATACAGACCCTCATTTAGCTACTCACCAACCCATGCAACCGCTTACACACCAACTGACAAACTAAACTGTGTGAATGTCTATATCAGTCACTAACCCATGTATTCAGTAAGACACATTTAATCACTCACTTATACAGTCAGTCACGCACCTACTAAATCATCCATTCAGACACTTATACACCCACTCATTCTTCAATACACCTTGGCCTATATATATATATATATATATATATATATATATATATATATATATATATATCATATTTAAACTTTACAAAAACACACAGTCACTGGATGATGTCATCAGTGATGTCATTTGAGATATCATCAGTGATGTCATCAGTGATGTCACTGACCATGTCATGAATGATGTAATATGTAACGTCATCAGCAGTGCATTGCGGGGGCGCGAGTTATAGTTAGCTGAACTAACTATAACAACCAAATTTCCCTGGTTTTGTATGAGTGAAATGTACAACTAACTATAACGTCCCTGAAACCTATGTTTTTTCAGTGAATATATATATATATATATATATATATATATATATATATATATATATATATATATATATATATATATATATATATATATATATATATATATATATATATATATATATATGGAATTTAAGAATGAAAAAAAGAGAGAAAAAAGAAAGATGGGAATATGGAAGATGGGAGCAAGGGTGGAAGCAAAAAATGAAACAGAAGAAATGAAGCAAGGAACATTGGAGAAAATAAAAACATCAAAAAAAAAATTAGAGAGAGATGGAAAGAAGAAAAGATAAATTGGGGTAATCTCTCACCTCCAAAATATCCCTTGGGTGAATAAACATTTCCATTTACAGGCGTGATCCATCACAAATATCAGTAACAACCTGTAGGGTTCTTAGTCAATTTGCTTTAAAACTGGTCTGTGAAAAGCTCAATAAATCAATCAAGCATTTGTAGAGCACAGCAAATCACCCATGAGGGTCTCAAGGCACCAGAGAAGTATCTGCTGTGTGGAGGAGCTAGCATTCAATCAGCCAGGTTTTGAGTTCTGTCCTGAATTGCTGGAGCAAAGGTGTTGTCCTAAGGAGGGAGGTTGTTCTATTAATTGGATGCCAGGTGCAAGAAGGAGTACCCTCCACTGCTGGTTTAGCAGGTCCGTGGGGTGTCTGCGAGGGAAAGGCATGAGGAGTAAACCTGCTGTCTTCATTTTTTTAAGAAGCCCTTTAAAAAGAGGGAATTCTTCAACATTTCTGACAAAGGTCAAGTACAGTTGGCAACCCTTGATGAATTGTAATATTTTATTAGTGTATTGTAGAATTAATTAGAACGCCTCTAAAGATTTGGCCAAATTCCTTTAGAATAGAGGTGTAATATGCACCATTTGGCCACATTGTTTTCAACTTTTCCCTCAGGATGGGACATATCTTCCACGCAACCAAACCTTCCACCAAATGAGTGGTAGTCTTGGTTACCTCATTCACTCGCTCAGTGCCTTCAGAGGAATGTTTCAAAGAGGGAGTCCATTAATTTTTGCGGTCACCCAGCTGTTGAAATGTCCCTCTCCTGGAATGAATGCAGGTTTGTAGTAAACATGTATAGAATGACAGTATCAGTAAAATTAAAGAAGGAAATAAGGCAAGGTATTTGCATTGCAAGGGTGTTATCTGTTATGGGCCGTAATGCAAGGGAGCTCAAGGGTTGTGCATTAAGAGACCCGACAAATTGCCAAGTTCGTCCTCTCCATAGGCAGAATGATAAAATACTACACATCAGTATATAATCCAGCCCAAAATTAACAAAACGTATATAGCTAAATGAAAGAATAACATGACCTTAACATGGTAATGAGAAAAACATAGCTAGTCATCATTAGTGGGTCCCCGAATTAAAGATTATGCAGTTAAAATTATTTTATGATTATGAATTACAGTTTGTGATATAAAAAATAAAAAAACAGGGAACAAGCATTGGCAAAGCCAATAGGTCTGTCTTCAAAAGAATGTTGTATGGTAATGTGAAGTATTACAAGTAGAAAGAGTGGATGAGTATTTGTGTAGAAGCACTGAACTGTAGAACAATATTGGTATAGGGTAAACTGCCAGATGACAGTTGTGCTGTCAAGCCAGATCAAAAAATCCATGTAGTTTAATGACTGTCCTGCTACCATCTGTATTACTGCAGAGAAAGACATAATAAATTATCTAGTTGGCTAAGACAATTAAATAGCATGCATGGACCCTTGAAAGTTGAACCACAGGCATCTGTATAGATACCCAAAATGATTACAGATGTGTGGAGAGCAAGCACTTATTTTGTGGAAGCACACATCTTCTGCCCAATCCACACATATATTCTTGGCTCTCCACATGTCATGCCCAAGCCTCTCTCCTGGTATTTTTACAAAATTATCTGGCAACAAACAATTCTGTGAGGCCATAAGCCAGAGCTATACCATAAAAAGGTAAAGCACCAGTTATTCAAAAGCCTATCCAGGTCTAGGGAACTGGTTGAAAATCATGAATGATGCTGAGTACTTCTATCATCATTCCAATTATATGTACATTATTTGGGGTATGATGGATGAACATTGTGCAACAGGCTGCAAAAAAGGAGGGAGGGGAAGAGGGTGGCAGACACCCTGTAGCCCAATCATCTTTGACAAATAAATGGAGGTAATATGGACTACTGACTCATCCATCCTACAAATTGGCACTAGTCAAGTCAGGCCTCTGATTCATGGCTACATTTGCCTGCATGAGGATCCATATCGTTGGCTTTACAATTAAAAACAAAACATTTAAAGTCAGGAAAGTCAATAACAGGAGGTAATATGACATCACTGTTTATTGTCTGGATTTATGCACCAACTACTCACACTTATGCATCAACTACTACTACAACTACTCACACTTACATATCAACTGCTCACTACTACTTCAACTACTCACATTTATGCATCAACTACTCACTAGTACTATAACTAATCAGATATATGCATTAAATACTCATACTACTACAACTATTCACAAATATGTATCAACTACTCATTAGTACTATAACTAACCAAATGTAAGCATTCAATACTCATACTACTAGAACTACTCTCATTTATGCATCAACTACTCACTATTGCTACTCAACACTGTATGCTCAGCTTGATGGAAATTGTTTTTGCCAACATCTGAATATAATTTCAAGAAAAAACTTAAGACGTGGAAAAACTGGAAAAGAAGGAATTTGATGCTATTCTAATCTCACTTTTCCACCCATGTGCCTCCTGACAGTTTTCTCTTTTTAATTTGAAGACTATATTTCTTTTTCTTTACGTGCTTTTAAAATGACAAGGTATTATGATCTGCTATATCGTACAAACTTTCTGTTTTCCGATTAAAAATGTAATCTTCCTCAATGACATAACCAGCCCCCTTGAAAGCATCCTTCAGAAAACCCTCATCCAACCAGAAAATAGGAAACTTGAAGTTGCCACACATGTAAAACGTTGCTTCGAGAGTGGCACTCATTATAAGATGTCCTCCAGTCTTTAACAGCTTGGAAACATTTTTTAGGGCTTCGCAGTAGGATTTCTTGTCTGTGACAAAGTGCTCCAAACAGTGTGCTAAAAGCAGACAGTCAGCCCGGGGGTGGATGACGGAAGACAGAGGGTTACTGCTTGTGACATCATGTTTGAGAACTCTTTTGACTTTTCTACGTAACATGTGTTCCTTCTCAGTCCATGTGTCACTGAAAGCAAAGAGAAATAACTTGATTAACATGCTTTTATTTGTTGACTGACACATGTTTTGTAATGTGAAGATGATCGTAATTAAGCCAGTTGTATAAAAATGTATAGATGTTTTCAAGATGGCCGCCCCCTCAGGCTGTGCTCCTCACTTTATATCACACACTTCTCTGCAGCAATCTCTGGTTTATGAACCATAAGGCAATACAGATGTAATTACACTTCTACCACAAACATCCTGACATCTGTTGTGCTTTCTGGAATTAGTTGTTTGCTAGACAAACAAGAGTGTTGTGTACATTTAGGAGTAGGATTTCTCAGAGATTCCAAAACCTAGGCAATGTTAATAAAATGCATGTTTTGGGTCATTGTCAGATACATTTGCAATCAGTGCTTCTTTCCTCCACATAACACATGATGTGGGAGCACTCTTACTCCTCACCATCAATCGACACTTCATGTGACTCCTACTCAACTGTGCTCCTCACCAACTCCCATAATATCTTGGTATGATATTCTCCAAGGAAGGCACCCTGAAAGCCGACTGCCAGATCAGATGGGTCAGACAACCATTTAATTCCTTTCTCCTTCTTCCTTTCTAAAATGCTGACAATCAAAACAAACAAAATGATGGGTCAGAGCCATCCATAGCCTTTCTTCTCCTGCCTCTTTCAACCACAGCATGATACCAGCTGAATTTGAGATGGTACTTTGATAACATATTGAGATTAAAACATAGTTACAGAAATATCAGAAAAAATATCATGATACAAAAATATTGTGATGCTGAAATATCGTTGTCAAGAATATCATTTTCTTTAGGTAAGTAATATCGTTGTCAAGAATACTGTTAATCGTTTTCAATAATATATTTATAAAAAATATTGTTTTTTAATGATCTTTATGTGTTTCAGTTTATATATATTCAATGTATATGTTATTATTTGTATAATGGTTACTAAGATTTTCAAATATACCTTGTAATGTTAAGTAATTTATAATCTTTAATTTAATTGCTAATAGTAATTTATTATGTCACAGCAAGTTTCTAGGTCTGTAGAGGCATAGGATGGGACATTATTTAAGTATAATTAATTAACAATTAATTGGTAATATATTTTAATTGATCATTAGATGAAAGGCGGCTGGGAAGTGCTTTGGAACCATGAGAGTACTTCGGAAACCTCTAGATGTGCTCCCCACCTCTGCCAGGAAAGCCCTAGTCCATGCGCTGGTAACTTCCCAACTGGACTACGGAAATGCTCTCTACCTCGGAGCAACAAATAAAGGCCTTCTCAGGCTTCAATGCATTCAAAATGAAGCTGCTCACCTTGTTCTGATGCTCCTGAGGAGAACCTTCAAAAGGAAGGCTCTTGCGGACCTACACTGGTTACCAATTAAGGACAGAATTCTCCTCAAAACCCTGTGCATTAGTCATCGCATCCTGCAGGGGAAAGGTCCTAGTTACCTGCACAATCTGCTTACTCCTTACAATCCGACGCGCTGCCTCAGATCATCCGGAACCCATCTGGTTAAGGTTCCTAAAGTTAAAAAAGCCAGAATGGGAGCTCGGTCTTTCAGCTATGTGGCTTCCAAGAACTGGAATGCCCTCCCTCTCTTCCTCCATGCTGAACCATCGGAATCACTCTTTCGGAAGAAACTGAAGACCTGGCTCTTCCGTTCATAAGTCTCTCCCTCCTGCTCCGTCCCTTACAACTATTGAGTCTGTATCTCAGCGCGGGGACACACCAGTGGGTGTAACCAGACGCTTTACAAGCTTTCCTATTATTATTATTACTATTATTAATTACGTAAATCAGGCCATAATTATATTTTTCAAGCATATATTAGGTGTAAGCAGGTGGGTTTGTAGGGATAAAGGGTGGGACGTTAGTTAGGTAAAAATTAGTTAACAATTAATTATTCATTTCGTAATAATTTTATACCTGCTTATTAATTATGTAAATTGTGTTATACTTTTTTCATTTTGGTTATATTTTAAGTGTGAGCTGTAAGATTTGTGAGGATATAGTGTGGAAAGTTAATTAACTAATAAATAAATAAAACTTTTTAAATTGATAATACATTATTGCATTCTATATTATTCATGTACATTGATTTATTGTTTTATTTTTATATATATAATTTTTTATTTGGTAAATTATTAATGACCGTCATTTGAGATGTCAGTGATGTCATCAGTGATGTCACTGACCATGTCATGAGTGATGTAATATGTGACGTCATCAACAATGCATTGTGGGGGGCGCGAGTGAGCTAACTATAATGGAAACATTTCTCTGGTTTTGTACGAGTGAAATGTCAGCCTAACTATAACGTCCCTGAAACCTGTGTTTTTTTCAGTGAATTTCTAAGGTTTCTGAAATGCTAATTTCTAACTATGCCTACATAGGTAGGACATGGATAGAAAGAGGAAGAAAGGTACAGAAAGAAGCAAGAGGAGTGCAGAAAGAAGGCAGAGAGGTGCAGTAAGAGAAAGAAAGGTGCAGAAAGAAGCAACAAAAATGCATAAAGAGGCAACGGAAGTCCAGCAAGAGGAAGAAAGGTGCAGAAAGAAGCAAGAGAAGTGCAGACCAAAACAACAGAGGTGCAGAAACAGGCCTACTTCAACTGTACCTTTCCACAGATTCATAGAGATGCGTGTGTCTCTGCTTTTACCTAGTGACATGTTACATAAAAATAAACATACAACTACTTGAATACCTGTGTTACAAACAGCATACTCTGTAAATGTATGTACAAAAAGGTGTTTGTATTTCTTTCTGCTCATAATACAGGGCACATGGGTATTCAGTAGTATATTTGAGGGGCTCTATAACAACTTTATACATAAGACATGTCTGACAGAGCAGAACTAAGAAGATTTGACCACCTATAGGAGGAGCTACACGCTTTTTAAGATACCATCATCAGATGCATAACACGTGTGAATACATGTACGAGTGGATATATAAATCATTCACGAGAGCATGACGACCTTTAAACTTAACAGATTGCACTTCCCTTTTGAGTACAGAAAGAGGCGAGATAAGTACAGAAAGAAGCAAGAGAGGTGCAGAAAGAGTAAGAAATGTGCAGAAAGAGGCAAGAGAGGTGCAGAAAGAGGCAAGGGAGGTGCAGAAAGAAGCAACAGAGGTGCAGAAAGAAGCAAGAGAGTGTAGAAAGAACCAACAGAGGTGCAGAAACAGGTAAGAAGGGGTGCAGAAACAGGCAAGAGAAGAGCTGAAAGAAGCAACAGAGGTGGAGAAAGAGGCAAGAGAAGTGCATAAAGAGGCAAGAGAGGTGTATAAATAGGCACGACAAGTGCAGAACGGAGCAAGAGAAGTGCTGAAAGAAGCAACAGAGTTGCAGAAAGAAGCAAGAGAAGCGATGAAAGAGACAGAGTTGCCAAAAGAAACAAGTGAGGTGCAGAAAAAAGCAAGAGAAGTGCAGAAAGAGGCAAGTGAAGTTCAGGAAGAGGCAAGAGAGGTGCAGAAAGAGGAAAATGAGGTGCAGAAACAGGCAAGAGGGGTGCATAAAGAGGCAAGAGAAGTGCAGAAAGAAGCAACAGAGGTGCAGAAGGAGGTAAGAGAACTGCAGAAACAGGCAAATGAGGTGCAGAAAGAGGGAACATTGGTGCAGAAAGAGGCAAGAGGGGTGCAGAAAGAGGTAAGAGAAGTATAGAAAGAAGCAACAAATTCAGAAAGAGGCAAGCGAAGTGCAAAAAGAGGCAACAGAGGTGCAGAAACAGGCAACAGAGGTGCAGAAAGAGAGAAGAGGGGTGCAGAGAGGGAATAGGGATAAAGAAAGAAGCAAGAGAGGTGCAGAAAGAAGCAATAAAAGTGCAGAAAGAAGCAACAGAGGTGCAGAAAGAGGGAAGAGGGGTGCCGAAAAAGGGAAGAGGGGTACAGAAACAGGCAAGAGTGGCACAGAAAGAAGCAACAGAAGTGCACAAGGAGGCAAGAGTACTGCAGATAGAGGCAAGAGAGTTGCAGAAACAGGCAACAGATGTGCAGAAAAAGGGAACAGGGATGCAGAAAGAGGAAAGAAAGGTGCAGTAAGAGGAAATATGGATACAGAAAGAGGCAAAAGGGGTGCAGAGGCAAGAAAAATGCAGAAAGAAGCAACAGAGGTGAGGAAAGAGGAAAGAGAACTGCAGAAACAGGAAAGAGCAGTACGGAAAGAGGCAAGAGAAGTGCAGGAAGAAGCAACAGAGGTACAGGAGTCAAGAGAACTGCAGAAATAGGCAAGAGAGTTGAAGAAACAGGCAAGGGAGGGGCGGAAAGAAGCAACAGAGGTGCAGAAAGTAGCAATAGAAATGCAGAAAGAACCAACATAGGTGCAGAAACAGGTAAGAAGGGGTGCAAAAAGAGGCAAGAGAAGTGCTGAAAGAAGCAAAAGAGGTATAGAAAGAGGCAAGAGAATTGCATAAAGAGGCAAGAGAGGTGTAGAAATAGGCACGACAAGTGCAGAACAAAGCAAGAGAAGTGCTGAAAGAAGCAAAAGAGGTGCAGAAAGAAGCAAGAGAAGAGATGAAAGAGGCAAGAGAGTTGCCAAAAGAAACAAGTGAGGTGCAGAAAAAAGCAAGAGAGGTGCAGAAAGAGGCAAATGAGGTGCAGAAACAGGCAAGATGGGTGCAGAAAGAGGCAAGAGAAGTGCAGAAAGAAGCAACAGAGGTGCAGAAGGAGGCAATAGAACTTCAGAAAGAGGCAAGCGAGTTGCAGAAACAGGCACGTGAGGTACAGAAAGAGGGAACATGGGTGCAGAGAGAGGCAAGAACGGTTCAGCAAGAGTGAAAACGGGTACATTAAAAGGCAATAGTGGTACAGAAAGAAGCAAAAGAGGAACAGAAATAAGCATCAGAGCTGCAGAAAGAGGCAAGAGGGGTGCAAAAAGAGGTAAGATAAGTGCAGAAAGAAGCAACAGAAATTCAGAAAGAGGCAAGAGAAGTGCAGAAAGAGGCAAGAGAGGTGCAGAAACAGGCAAAAGAGGTACAGAAGGAAGGAAGAGGGGTGCAGAAAGAGGGAAGAGGGATGAAGAAAGAAGCAAGAGAGGTGCAGAAAGAAGCAAGAGAGGTGCAGAAAGAAGCAAGAGAGGTGCAGAAAGAGGCAAGAAGGGTGCAGAAAAAGGCACGAGGGGTGCAGAAACAGGCAAGAGTAGTGCAGAAAGAAGTAACAGAAGTACGCAAGGAGGCAAGAGAACTGCAGATAGAGGCACGCGAGTTGCAGAAACAGGCAAGAGATGTGCAGAAAGAGGGAACAGGGAAGCAGAAAGAGGAAAGAAAGGTGTAGTAAGAGGAAAGATGGGTACAGAAAGAGGTAAAAGGGGTGTAGAAAGAAGCAAGAGAGGTACAATAAGAAGCAAGGGAAGTGAAGATAGAACCAACAGAGGTGCAGAAAGAGACATGAGAGGTACATAAAGAGGCAAGAGAGGTGCAGACAGAGGGGAGAGAGATGCAGAAAGAGCAACATAAGTGTGAAAAGTAGCAAAAGAGGTGCAGAAATATGCCAATGAGGTGCACAAAGAGGGAAGAAGGGTGCAGAAAGAGGCAACAGGGGTGCAGAAAGAAGCAAGAGAGGTGCAGAAAGAAGCGAGTGAAGTGCATAAAGAAGCAACAGTGGTACAGAAAATGGCAAGAGGGTTACAGAAAGAGGCTAGAGAAGTGCAGAAAGATGCAAGAGGGGTGCAGAAAGAAGCGAGTGAAGTGCATAAAGAAGCAACAGTGGTACAGAAAATGGCAAGAGGGTTACAGAAAGAGGCAAGTGAAGTGCAGAAAGAGGCAACAGAGGTGCAAAGGCAGGAGAGGTGCAGAAAGAGGGAACAGAGGTGCAGAAACAGGCAGGAGAGGTGCAGAAAGAGGGAACAGGGGTGCATAAATAGGTAGGAGTGGTGCAGAAAGAAGCAATAGAGGTGCAGAAAAAAGCAATAGAGGTGCAGAAAGAAGCAAGATAAGTGCAGAAAGAAGTATCATAGGTGCAGAAAGAGGCAAGAGGGGTGCAGAAAGAGGCTAGAGAAGTGCAGAAAGAAGCAATAGAGATGCAGAAGGAAGCAACAGAACTGCAGACAGAGGTAAGAGAGGTGCCAAAAGAGGAAAGAGAGGTACATAAAGAAGCAACAGGGGTACTGAAAGAAGCAAGAAAGGTGCTGAAAAAATCCAGAGATGTGCAGAAACAACCAACAGAGATGCAGAAAGAGGCAACAGGGGTACAGAAAGAGGCAAGAGAAGTGCAGAAACTATTCATAAATCGAGGTGGTCTTCATTGTGGTATAATCCTAAAATTGTGACTGATATCGATCCTGTTACGACGTCTTCCTGGGCTAGTAAAGGTATTACATTGGTTAGAGATCTCTATGATTCCAATCATGACCCTATTCCCTTTTCCTCTTTAGCTAGAGTGTATAATCTTAATAATATGTATTTCTATTCCTTTCTGAAATTAAAGGTTGCCCTTTCTAAAATACCCCTTTGTCCAGACTCAGCTACTATTTCACTTCTTTCTATGTGGTCTCGGTCAGGTCATATTGCCTCTAGAATATATAAGTTTTTATCTGCTCCACTGCCTTCGCATTCTACGATTACACAGGATAAATGGTCACATCATTTTGAACAAGATATTTTTAAACATATTTCACAAGAGACATGGCAGGTGATTGGGAAGTTTTCTCTACGGAATAAGATTGCTCCTTCCCTTACTCAATCTACATTTTTTACATTGAATCTTCTGCACTGGACCCTTGCCCGTTTACATAAACTGAAGCTTAGGGATAACGATCTTTGTTGGAATTGCAATTTGGTCTCTGGTACTCATCAACATATTTTCGAGTGCTCATTGCTACAACCCTTTTGGGAGTTGGTTTAGAAACATTTATCACTAATCTTTGGTATTGCATTTGAGCTCTCATTACCCATAATCTTATTGGGTCCATGGGCTGCACCAACTCCTTTACCCCTTGATGATACTGATATGCAGTTGTTTGATCTCCTCGTATCAATTGCTGTTAAAGTTATATTAACAGAGTGGGAATCCTTTAATCTATTATCATATCATACTTGGTGGGCATGGATATCATATCTTCATGGGGCTCATACCTTTGTTGAGGAGAAGCACTATACTCCTTCCATTTCTAATACTGTTTGGAGGTCATTGGATAAATCTATGAACTTGGCTTTGCAAGGGTTGGTGGCTCAGTACCCTTTTGTGTCTACCTCTTAACTTGTCTCCCTCAATGAAGCAGCTATCCCCATCTATCGCTCGTCCTCTCTTCTCTTCCTTTCTTTCCTCTTTCTTCCTACTTACTATTCTCTCCTTTTTTTGTATTCTGTTGCTTTACTTATCTAAGAAATACAACTAGTTTTAGGAGCTGTTCTTTTTTCAATCTCTGCTTATCTAGATTTGCTGATCTTTCACATATAATATTTATTAAATGTAATATATTTGTATCTATGAAATGCTCATCTATTTATGGATCACACTGCTAAGTTGTATTGCATTTTATTGAAACTGTATTAACTTGTGTTTTTTAAAACAATAAAGATATTGGAACAAAAAATGAGAGAGACTCTATGGTCAAACAAATGGAAATAGATGAAAGACTAATTGATTTGGTACAAACCATAAAATAAATTGATAGAGCGTTTTTGAATTTATAATGAATTGCAAAAAAACAGTATTGTGAATTATATTCAATGTCACCTGAAATTCTGAGGCAAAACCTTGTAAATATTGTATATAGATACACACAATGAAATAAGTGAACTACTTTTCCCACAATGCCAAATTATAGGCAAACTGTGTTTGGTATAAATAGTGAAAGAGAAAAAATACTCCCTAACCGTGACAAAGGCCTCGCAAGAGCTGAAACGCATTGGTGTGAGCCAGTACTGCTGAAAATAAAAAGCTTAAGACTGAATCTGGAGTGTGTCGTATCTTTGTTTATGAGAATGAATATATATATATTCACTGAAAAAAGCATAGGTTTTAGGGACAGTTATAGTTAGTTGGACATTGCACTCGTACAAAACCCGTGAAATTCCCCCGTTATAGTTAGTCCAGCTAACTATAACTCGCGCCCCGCAATGCACTGCTGATGACGTCACATATTACATCACTCATGACATGGTCAGTGACATCACTGATGACATCACTGATGACATCTCAAATGACATCACTGATGACATCATCCAGTGACTGTGTGTTTCTGTAAAGTTTAAATATTTTTAATATATATAGGAAAAGACGTATTGAAGAATGAGTGGGTGTGTAAGTGTCTGTATGGATGATTTAGTAGGTGCGTGACTGACTCTATAAGTGAGTGATTTAACGTATCTTACTGAATGCATGGGTTAGTGACTAAACTGGGTGAATGTCTGTATCCGTCTGTCTGTTGCTGTGTAAGTGGCTGCATGTGTTTGTGAATAGCTACATGAGTGTCTATATGAGTTATTGAATGCTTGTCTGAGTATCTGTATGGGTGCCTGAGTGTTTGTGTGGGAGGGGTGTGTGCAACTCTGTGCATAGATGTGTGAGTGGGTGATTCACTGGGTGGATGGTTTCAAGAGTGCAACTGTGATAGACTGTATGGGTGGGTAAGTGTGTGTAAGAGTGTGTTAGTGAGTGAATGTATGTCCCAGTGGTACATGTGTGAGTAACTACATATGTGAAAGGCAGTATATATGTGTGTTGGAGTATATAAATAGCTATAAGCTAGAGTGAGTGATTGTGATAGTGGCTGTATGGATGAGTGTGTGCTTGTATCAGTGATTGTATAAGAGCGTAAGAATGTGCTACTATTTGTATGAGTAAGTGAGCTGGTGTGTGTATAACTGTATAGGTGAGTAAATGGTAGTGTGTTTAATTATTTGCATGACTGACTAGGTGTGTGAGTACCTCTATGGATGAGTGGCGGTGTTTGAGTGTCTATATAGGAGTATGAGTGCATATGATAGTCCTGTACTGAGTGACCGTAGGAATGAGTGACTGTACGGGTGAGTGAGTGGATGTGTGCGTAGACCTAAGAATCAGTGAGTGGGTATGTAGTTATTGGTGTTGGAGTGTCTATGGTTTTGCGAATGGCAGTCTGTAATTTAAAGTGGGTGTATCAAAGGTTATATTAGAGTGTGAGGAGGTGCATCAGATTATCACGTGGATGATGTCATCATCAGTGATGTCATTTGAGATGTCATCAGTGATGTCATCAGTGATGTCACTGACCATGTCATGAGTGATGTAATATGTGACGTCATCAGCAGTGCATTGCGGGGCGCGAGTTATAGTTAGCTGGACTAACTATAACGGGGAATTTCACGGGTTTTGTACTGAGTGCAATGTCCAACTAACTATAACTGTCCCTAAAACCTATGGTTTTTTCAGTGAATTTCAAAGGTTTTTTAAATGCTAATTTGTAACTATAACGTCCCTGAAACCTATGGTTTTTTCAGTGAATTTCAAAGGTTTTTAAATGCTAATTTGTAACTATAACATGTCTGAAACCTACAGTTTTTTCAGTGAATTTCAAAGGTTTTGTAAATGACAATTTTTAAATGTATTAATTGTTATATACATTTTTTTCATACTGATTTCCAAATTTTTAGAAACAATTTATTTTTACATATTTTATTTTTTAAATTACATTGTAATTACATTATACATTACATTACAAAAATACTTTCTCAGAATGAATTACTTTAGTTTAATTACTTTGCACATAGGCAATAGACTTTTAAGTACAGTAGTTACAGTTGTTGCAATGGGCAACACATTTTCAAACACAATGCAACATTCAGCTCAATGTGAATTTCTAGTTAAATGCAATTAGTTACTTTATGGATTACTTTTCTAACCACATTACTGGATCCTAGATTCAGTCCTGGGACATCTCCTGTAAACAGTTGAGTAAAAGCGTTTTGGTTACAGTCGTGATTTTTAAGGAATATTATTGTACTTTAAAAGTTCACACTTAGAAACTTTTTCTCATAGAATCACCAATGTTATCCTATGGAAGGAAATTCACTTAGAAGTTAAAAACTGTTATCGTTACTTTTTCTTACTCAGTGTTGGATCCTGGATCCAGCACTGGTGCATCTCCTGTAAACAGTTGAAAGAATGCGTTTAAGTCATACAGGCGATTTTTTTAGGAATATTTGTAGTTTGTGAAAATCGACACTTTGAAACTTTTCTGCTGAAAACCAGACAATGGATTCCTATGGAAGGAAATTCAAGTTACTGGTAAGTACGGTTAAAATTACTTTTGAGGATCAGTACTGGGCTAAAAGATGCAGCACTGGGTTCTCTCCTGATAACAGGTGAGTAAATCGGAATTCGTATTTCGGCTGATTTTAGAGGAATATTTTAAAGTTCCAAAACTCCACACTTAGAAGAATTTCCAAGTGAAACCAGTCAATGTTAGCCTATGAAGGAAATTCAAGTTACCGGTAAGTACGGTTAAAATTACTTTTGAGGATCAGTACTGGGCTGAAAGATGCAGCACTGAGGTCTCTCCTGATAACAGGTGAGTAAATCGGAATTCGTATTTCGGCTGATTTTAGAGGAATATTTGCACAATGGTGAAGGGAGAGGCGGGGCCTGAGGTGGCATCTGTGCAAACGCGCCCGTGGCGCGTTTTAAGTTGGGGGATTAAGTCCCTTGAATCATGAGGGTCTCTACGGGCCAACTAGCCCACCAGGAACCTCCAGTATGCGCCAGGGGCTGCGTTGCAGAGACATGTACAGAGGCCACACCCTTTTACACCGCTCTGCAACGCAGCTCTGTGGCGCTTTCTGGACGTACCTGTTGGGCTAGTTGGCCCCCAGGGACCCTCAGGATTGAAGAGGATTTAATTCCCCATCTTAAAACGCGCCACGGGGCCTGTTTGCACACATGTCACCTGAAGCCCCGCCCCTCCCTTCACCACTGTGCAAACGCGCCCGTGGCGCGTTTAAGTCGGGGATTAACTCCCTTGAATCCTGAGGGTCCCTGGAGTCCAACTAGCCCACCATGTTCCTCCAAAAGCGCCACAGAGCTGCGTTGCAGAGAGGTGTAAAAAGGGGCGTGGCCTCTGTACACCTCTCTGCAAGGCAGCCTCTGGCGCATACTGGAGGTTCCTGGTGGGCTAGTTGGCCCCCAGGGACCCCCAGTATTCAAGGGGAATTCGTTCCCCCTCTTTTTTTTTCCCCTGAAGGAAGGCCGTGTGGCCCCCCTTCCTTTTTCCTATTTTTAGGCCCCGGGGACCCCATCCCCCGGGGCCTGGCCTCTCGTTGGGGACTGTGGGGGGGTCCCCAAACCCCCCACAGTCCCGCCGGCTCCCCGTGTCCTACGGGAGCCGGCATTGCTTTACACATGGGGAGCAGCTAACATGCTGCTCCCCATGTGGAAAGCAATCGGCTTTGGATATTGGAAGAGAGAGCAGGTTTCCTGCTCTCTTCCAATATCCAAAGCAGTTTGCAATGACAGGACGGGAGCCGCGAGGCTCCCGTCCTGTCATTACAAACAGCAGTGTCCCGGGGTAGGCACCCCAGGACACTGCAGGAGCTGGCCCTGGGGGTGGCGGTCCCCAGGGCCATCAAGGGCTTCCAGGAGTGGGGCCGCGCGGCCCCCTCCCCTACATCGAGAAAGCCCCGGGAGGTGGTGGTCCCGGGGCTTGGAGGTCCAAAACGGACCCCCATTTTCATTTTTCTTAGTGCCCCGGGAGGTGGTGGTCCCCGGGCGTGTGGGGGCTGGCGGCCCCCCACACAGGTTTTTAAATATAAAAAGAAGCCCCGGGAGGTGGTCGCCTCGGGGCTGCGGGAGGGCTCAGAGCCCTCCCGCACCATTATCCATAAAGCCCCGGGGGTGGTGGTCCCCGGGCTTGGGGGCCCTTAGAGGCCCCCACACATAAAATTAACCCCCCCAGCATGCCCCCGGGACTTGGCCCACCCGGGGGCCAATTAACATCGAATGCGGCATTTCGGCAGGGTTCGCGCTCCCTGAGCGCATCCTGCCGATTTAAAAAAATAAAATTTGCCCAGGGGTCCTTGTGGGACCCCCTGAGCAGACCTAGGGGGTCAGGGTGTTTCTACCCTGCCCCCTTTGTGCGCTTTGCGCACTTGTTTCGGACAGCCAATTAACATAAAGCTCGTGCTCGGGAGGATCCGCGGCCCTAGATATACCTATCTTTTTTTCTTTTGATTTTCTCAGCAACTACTGAACGGATTTACACCATTTAACAAAAAGGGTTCTTTCTGAACCAAGAACTACCTCTTTGCCAAATTTGGTGTAATTCCGTTCAGCAGTTCGGGCTGTAGCCGTGTCTAAAGTTTCCTATGGAAAATTGCATGGGGAAAACGCGTTTTGGGACCCCCTTTTTCTCGGCCCCCGCTTGACGAATCCCCCGAGACTTTCAGGGTAGGAGCGGACCGGAGCGGGCCACAAAGTTTGAAAATTTTGCGAAGATACGTCAACCGGCAAGAGAGTTATTTCAAATAGAATGTCGCGGATTTCCTATGGATAATAGGTTGTAACTATAACTATCTACTGGCGACCGCCAGTAGATAATATATATATATATATATATATATATATATATATATATATATATAGTCATCAAATTGATTCCTTATCACAACATGCTCACAGTTGGTGCTGACATGTCTGGGAAATCACACCGCTGTCATTTTTTCCATCAAAGAAAGATATGCTGCACTCCAGGAGTATTATTCACGTGATTTTTATTTCACCAGTAAGACCAACGCATTTCGACTTGACAGTCTTGGTCACGGTATATATAGCGGTCAACAGTAGGTAGTTATAGTTAGGACTGGCCTATATCTGTGGTGCCGGTTGACCAATTTTAACACATTTTTTAGGCCTGGGCGGTGAGCAATACTCCGTTCATGGAGTTTGCAGATTTTTCTGCACTCGACTAGCGCAGCAAAGGTTTTTCCCTGCTCACACTCGCCTACGGTAAGTTGGCGAGCTTGAGCTGCAGCTCGGGTAGAACTTTTACCTGAGGGACGGGAAGATCAGCGTGAACAATAGTTTGTGCCACACTCCGCTGCTTGTGGATCTCTGCAGATTTGTTTTATCACTTTGCAGAGTTCGATGTAGCAGAACTCTGCGAACTACTCCCAGGCCTAAAATGTTTCTGAAAATGTGGCCCAGGTGATTCGTGACTGCTGAACGGAATTACACCAAATTTGGCAGAAAGGTAGATACTGGGCCAGGGAGTACCTTTTTGTGATTTGGTGTAAATCCATTCAGTAGAAAAACCTAATTGTATATATAGTGACCCTGGTCCTCCGAAGATCCAACAGTCCTCGTGCTGAAATCTGATTGGTTGCCAATATTTCAAACCAAGAAGTATTGGCAGCCATCTTGATACTCAGCCTGAGCCGAGTCCCATAAAAAAGAGATGGGGGCAAGGTATCAATACCCTGATCACCGAGGCTTCTTAGGGGGGTTCCAGAGTAACCCCAGTAGGGCAAAATATATATTTTTTAAATTTCATCAGTAGTCGAGCTGGAGCCATGACTCCTGTCAAAAAATGAACAAAAAGGAAGCGCAGGCTCATACGCTTCTTTAGTAATAGGCCTCTGGGTGTGCCAGGTCCTGGGGGCATGTTGCACTTAAAGGAGGGGGGCACACAGGCCCCCTCCTAGGGCTAATAAATGCATTAGGGACCATCACCTCCCTGGGTCCTATAAGTTTGTGGTTCTATGGATAATGTTAACAGTGATGTCATCAGTGATGCCATTTGAGATGTCATTATTATTATTATTGAGTTCTTGTATAGCACATAGCTACCCATAGGGTTTCCCTGTGCTTAGGAACAGGTTCCAAAGCCTCAAAAGTGACCTAAAATAACCATGTTTTTAGCTCCTTGTGAAGAGTGGACAAGGAGTTTTAGCCTCAAGAGATTCATGGAGACCATTCCACAGTTTAGGGCACAGAAAAGTAACGGAGCGGCCAGCCATCCGGGTGCATCGA
Organism: Calotriton arnoldi; assembly: GCA_963921515.1. Classification (NCBI taxonomy): domain Eukaryota; kingdom Metazoa; phylum Chordata; class Amphibia; order Caudata; family Salamandridae; genus Calotriton; species Calotriton arnoldi. The sequence goes on along the minus strand of CAWUFW010006124.1, from coordinate 1,123,918 downwards.
ACTATGGGCACTGTGAAAAGCAAACAGTTACTGGAGCACAGAGAACGTGGGGGGTGGTAGGGGATGACTAGTTTTTGTAGGAACCATGGTCCTGCGTTTGAGTTGATTTTGTGCATAAAGCAAATAGCCTAGAAGTTAATGAGCTTTTCCACTGTGAGACAGTGGAGATCACGGAGAAGATCATAAGCAGAAGAGTGTTTGGGAAGCTGAAATAGGAGCCTGGCATCAGAGTTTTGGACCAGCTGAAGATGTCTGATCATGGTCTTGGCAGCGCTCAGGTACAGTTTATTACAAAAGTCCAACTTCGATAATATCATGGCCTGGACAACGGTTCTTTATGCAGAGAAAGGAAGTATCCCTAAGATCTTTTTGAGCGGTTTCAAAATGGCTAAGCAGGAGGAAGCAATTTTAGCAGCCTGAGACTACATGGACAAGGTGGAGTCAAGCCAGAAGCCCAAATTCTTCACTTTGGAGACAAGTTCAGGGAGTGCTCCCAGAATAGCAGGCCAGTGTTAGGGACCCCAAAGCTGGGGCTCCTGCCCAGTATCATGACCTCAGTCTTCTCACCATAATTTAAGAGAGTTGAAGTTCATGCAGGAGCAGACAAGACCAAGGCAAGAGTTGAGGTCTTCCATATTGGCTTCCTGCTCAGACGACAGTAAGAAAATCATTTGTGTCTCATCAGCATATGCAAGCAGGGTAAGGCCACTGCTTTCCACTAGGTCCACCAGAGGGCAGGCATAGATATAAAAAACGTGGGACGGAGAGCAGCACCGGATGGGACTCCTGACGTGAGTGAGTGAAGACAAGATATTGAGTTCGAGGAGTAAACCTAGAATGTGAGATCTGCCAGAAAATATTTTATTTTATTTTCAAGAGCCAAGCACTTAAGGCCTAGTCGGGACAGTCTGACAGGAAGTGTATCATGAGACACAGTTTCAAAGGCCATGCTGAGATTTAGTAGAATGAGCGCATCAGTACCACCCTTCTCCAGGAGGCTCTGTAGGTGTTTTATGACTCCTAGAAGGGCAGATACTGTACTGTGCTCAGCTCTGAATCATGACTGGGAAGGGTTTTTTATTTTTTATTTTTACAGAGTTTTATATAGCATCGAACTTGACCCGAATCGGGTATCAGAGCGCTTTACATAGCACCAGTTGCATTACATGAGGACACATTCATTTTTTTGTTAGGCACAGGGAGATTAAGTGATTTGCCCAGTATCACAGGATGTTCAGCGTCATTGCCAAGACTCAAACCCAGTTCCCCAGATTTGAGGTTGACCGCCCTAGCCGTTAGGCCAACTCCTCTCCCCTAGGATAGAGGGCATTCTGGGCTTTCACATATGCAGTGTTTTGGGAGTTAACATGCTTCTCCAAAATTTGGGAGAATGTAGGCAGCTAATTAATGGGTCTATAATTGGCACAGTTAGATGGGTCTAGGTGTTTTTCTTTGACAAGGGAAGCACCATGGCATGCTTCCAGGCTTTGGGACGGTGCCCCTCATATAGGGAGGAATTAGGAAGATCAACTTTCAGAGACAGAAGGTGAGGACTCAGATAACTGAGCTTAGAAGGGGGAAGAGGATCCAGTGGGAAACCTGATTTAATTGACTGAAATAAATCCAGAAAACGAGAAGAGTCCAAGGGAAGCATTAATTGTAGTTGAGCTGAACATAGGGTCATATTGAAGGGATTTGTTTCCTTGAAGGAAGAAGGAATAAAGTTGGAGTATAGGCTGGTGTTACCAGGCTGATTCTCATCAGTTCATGAGCAGCCCAGGTAAGGCAAATATTTGTTACTTTCTCCACAAAAATGTCTTCCAGCTCGTCGCATTGTGAGAGAGAGGGGGAGTGGTGTTGCTGGGTCTGACAGGTCTTGGACCACTTTGTATAGAGTTTTTGGTCAATTAGTATTTTTTCAGAGTAGACGGCAGCTTTAGCATTTCTGCAGTGCTTATGATACATTTTCAAGGCTGTTTATATTTCAATTTTGAATCCTTGTCATATAGCTTCCTCCAAGCCCTTTTGAGTCTCTTACAAAGTTTATTTTCCTCTTGTAAGGTCTCATTGAACCAGATGCAGGGAAGAGTTGTCTGGATACCGATTTAGGCTTAGCTGGTAGAATAGAGTCAAGGGAGCTTAGGAGCCAGTTATCGACCACAGGGAAATCTTGATCCACCTTCTATACTAGTGAAAGAAGAATGTTTGATAGACGAGTATTAAGAGCAGAGACGACAAGTTTGTCCCAGTTTCTGACAATGACTTTGGGCCTAGCTGCTGCAGTAATGAATAAGGAATGGGAGGATATAGAAAAAGGCACTTCAAGGTGATCTGATCAGAGTAAAAGTAAGGGTGGGTCAGAGGTAAGACTAGTGATAATAGGAAAAACAGGGTTCAGCAGGTGACCTTCTTTGCGTGTGGGAGAAGAGTTACTTAAATTGATATTAAGGGCACTGAGATCCTCTATGAGAGTCTTGCTAAGTTTGCACATAGCATTTTCTAGGTGTATGTTAAAGTCTCCTAGTAGGGAGAAGTTGGCATATTTAAGTGTGTATGGGGAGATTAGGTTGGCTAATGTGGAGCACCAGCTTCAAGTGTATCCCAGGGATCCATAAATTAAAACACCTGAGACTGTAAATTTGGGTGTAAGGCCAAGTGAGAAGAGAAGGGCTTCAGAAGAGGGAAGCTCCTACATTTTGCACTGATATTTGAATTTATAGATAATGGCTAATCTATCTCCTAACTTATCCTTATGGTCCTTTATAGTAATAAAGTAGTTACGCTACAATCACATCTGGCAAAAGAGCTTCATGCAACCATGATTCGGTCAGGAACTTCTGTCATGAATGACAAAATAAGTGAGGTTATAAGCAGTGCATTGTGGGGGCATAAGCTAAAGCTAGCTCAGGTAACTATAACTGCTGAATTTCTATTGTTTTAAATGAGTGAAATCTGAGTCTAACTATAACGCCCCTGTCACCTTTGGTTTGTTTGGAGAACTTCTACTTTAAAAAAAAAATTCTATTTCCTAACTATAACGTCCCTGTAACCTGTAATCTTTTTAGTGAATAAATATTTTTGCCCAAAAGATCACACACACAGTAGACATCCCCAGCCATCAGTAACAGAAGCCACATTCACCTGGAGAAACTGGAACCACCTCAAAAGCATTTCTTGAGAACCTCCAAAATGGACCCATTGGATAACATTGGACACTGGCACCTCAGAAATAATTGCTTTTCTACCAGTTCTGCTTGTTTGATCATTTTCAAACTTGGAAGGACATAAATCCCATTTTTCCCTGACTACCTCTCCAAGCCCCATCACGATGAAATCATAGGAACGGGGTGTGAGTTTTAACATAAAGATCCACCCATTAAAAAACAAGCAAAATTCAGCCAAAACAGCACAGAAACACACCAAATTGCACCCGAACCTCACCAATTCCTATGAGTCCTAAACTCTAAAGCCCTAGAAACTAGCTGGAATCCCTAAAAACAGCCATGAACCCTAAAAACTAGCCCTACAAGAAAATAAGACCTCCGTCAAGCCGGGAAAGTTCTGAAGTCAGTTCAGGGGATGAGGGACCTCTGACTACTTGGTCAAAATTGGATTTGTCTGGAGAAATTCACCTCCTCCGAATGACAACTCGAGGAGGAGGCAGAGGAGCTCCAACTGCAGGAAACCAAAAAGAAACAGGTGGGGCAGGAAAAGGCAAACAAAGAGGTGGCCGAGGTGTACAGAAATGAGGGTTGTCAATATACCAACTATAGAGGATGCCTTGGTAATCAATATATCAGCACAAATCTGCTAAATAAAGGTTTACATTTCTGCCCAAGCACCAAAATGATCTTACCAAGTGTGTATTTATATGAATTTTGCAGAAAACTTAAATTAAAAAAAATACTTTGCCTTGAAAACAACACTATGAGAAGATTCAGTGCTTCTCAAGTATTTACTTGGGGTGGGCTTTAAGCTCTACCTGTTAGTTTTCAGAGTTGTTGCCACTCCGCATGTGAAGTGTAGCAAAAACTCTGCCCACCACTGCAAGGTGGATTTTACCGCCGCTGCTGACCGCCCCTACAATTAGGTGGTATCATAATTGTAAACAAAGTAATGACTCAAGCCAGAAGTAACTCTCGGCGGAGTTCGAAGAGTTTAACTATGCAGAATTCCGCGGACTTACCAAAAAACTCCGCCAAATTCTGAGTAGTTCGGGGAGCAAGCGGAGTATGGCTCAGCCATACCTAATTGTTATACCAATGCCATAAACACAGCATTCAATTACAGAAACGTGTCTAATTGAACACAGCAACATCGCTCTTCATCCACTAGGTGGTAGGAAAGAACTGCAAACAGTTTGACCTCCATTAAATCAGTGTGTTTGCTGTTTGCTGTTGTGTTCACTTAATTGATTAAAAAAAATCCACACATTAATTAATGTAGCTGTAGAAAGTATCTCACACAACCTCTTGGTTTAATGCAGCTTAATCCGGGTCTTACAGAAAAGAAATACAAACAAAACTTTTGGCTGTGCTGTGGCACTAACATATTTGTGTAACACTGACTGGAAACTGACTGAAACTGACTGGACTTGCCATTTTGCTGTCAGGCTCTGCTAAGAGGCTGTTCTGAAAGGAAACACTTTTTTTCATTGTTTAGCCCTGATATTGTTTAGGTGCTGGCATTTTCTGATTCACTCTAATTTATTTTGCCTAGTTCATAAAGCTCATTCAACGGAGCTGCTGGTTAGAACAATGAAGCAGTCTTGCTCTCTCAAAAAGCATGCGATCCCCGAAGAGCCTGACTGCCATCTGAATGAGCACCTCTCCGATACAATGGAAACTAACTACATGGATGCAGTATGAATAATAAAATCAGTTCCAAAAGGCAGGCAGAATTTCAAAAACAAGATGCATAAGTAAATATACCCTTGGGTTTGATTACTACATGAATTATCCTCAGAACATTAAATGATTTAAAATGCAGGTGCTCCATCTATTCAAATATTTCCCTGCTTTGCATGTCCCTAATTGCTCGTATTGGCACTGGTATCCTGTTCATAATTGTATCCGTAGTCCTCGTATCCTATGAAAGAAAAACGCAGTCAAAGGAGAAACAACTTAATGAAGTTAAAATTAATGCTTTGTATCAGGACCCTAGATTATTAAACCGAAGCATGGTTTGAGCACTAAAGATCACACATGCCCACTATTACCTGCCATGGACATTTGCTATTTGGGAGAGCCTAGAGCTCACTTCCTTAGGAGACCCTTTCCCCATCAGCCGGCTGTATTCTGGCTCCGTTAACATGAATCACTTACTCACCATGCAGGAGCTTTCTAAATACTGCTTACAATTATCAGCTCACTCACAAGTTCCCAGTAGGACCTGACCTATAATCCGACACTCCACCTATTCATCATTTCACACCAGCCAAAGATAGTCAGCGTTGAGGTGGCAGCAGCCAGGAAGAGGCAAATGGCCCAGGGCAGACAGAGGGGGGGGGTGTTGGCACTCCCCTCTGCGATGTGCGGACTGCGTCAGCGATCACTGATTTCAAAGTCCTAAAGCACAATGACACAGCACAGATTGCAGAAGCAACCCCACATCAGTGTGATAAGAAAGAACCACAAAAGCCACCAGGGGCCACTGAAAGGGCAATACTCAACTCTAAACAAGGTAACAAGGAAGATAGTTTGCCCACTGCAAACTCAACACCATCACTGTGGCATCAAACGCTACAATGCCTCAAACGATAAAACATGGAAATAAAGCTCCTTCCGCCGGTAAACTCTGCTCCGCCAGTGGCAAGCGGAGTATGCTGAACTACGCTCTCCAAACAGAGTGCGTATTGCTAAAAACTCTGTTACCTTCACCAGCAGAGCAGAGTTCACCGCCCACCCTTAGCCAGAACAAGGCTTGGAATGCACCCAGCACCACACATGGTTGTGTTGATTGTGCACTTGCGCACTCCTCCGCCCAGAGGCACTGCAGAAACTGAACTGAGCCACTGTACTGAACCATGGAAAGAAGACAGAGGATGGAAAGGAGGCCCCGGAATGTACCAGAGTCTGAGGAGGGCGCCTTAACCTGGAGGAGCAGGGCTAGGTACAACTGCACCTTATTAAAGATTATCCCCTTTGTTATTCCTTCATTACCCCTCCTACTTCTGCTCCCTGCTACATGTGCCACAAAGCCTGAGTGCTGGGCCAGAACCTCTAGGGAAACCCACACATGCTCATCAGTCATCACCAAGGGAATGCAGTACAAGTAACCACTGACCCGCATCACCTTTGGCTCTCTCTTAATTAATAGCACTAAAAACTAAGTGAAATAACCCAGTAATGCTGACATGCTGCAATGGTTACCCACCTGCAGCAGAGCAAAATTTGGCAGAACTGTTTCTTTTTTGTCTTGCTGCCCATCGTCTTCAGTTCCCATTAATCTCTAATGAGTAAGAGGCTCTCCTTTTGTGGTTTGCGCAGGACGTCACCAGTTTAGATTTTATGGGCTTGTGCGAATTAAGGAATTTTTGTTGCATTCCTGGCTTGTTTTTTGAGGGCCAGTGAAAGTCTAGTCTCAGTTCAGGAGGAAGCTTTGTACCCACAGAGCCTGTTATCAAATATTGATGTATGTGCTCACTGTTGCAAAGTTGTATGATTTGAATCCAAAGGTTGAACTGGAATTCAGGAAAATGGTAAAACATGGCAAGGAATTTTTGCCGCTCAAATCCTGGTAGGGCTGGGGCAGGGTTAGCGTAATGTGAGATATGTTGCAAACTAAATCAATCTTTCTCTGTTGCACCATAAATAATCCCTCCAGCTGAGCTCACTCCTCCCACTTGCTTGATTCTCTGTAACTCCATGGAGTGAATCTCCGCAAGCTCCTCTCAGGCCTAGTATTTACATCATTAACATTGGAGGATGTTGCATCTATGAGAGTGGTATCAAGCATAAAAATGGAATCAGACATATTAGAAGAAGTACATAATGTGGAAGAAATATCAGATCAAGAGTGTTGTCACAAGATGGGCATTGAAAACCAATAAATTGGTGACCAGCAGATGTAAATTGAAATCAAAGTTTTGCCCGCAACTCCCGCCTTGGAATAAAATAGATCTATTCCAGGAGTTATTGGCGGAGGAGTTAAGAGACATATCTTTAAAAGAAAAGAAGAATAGACATCAGCAACATAAAAACATGACTACGGAAGACTGGTGAGCAACTTAAAGATCTACAAAATGACAAGAATATTGTGATCAAATCTTCCAATAAGGGAGGCAACATAGTAGTTATGGATTGTTCAAAGTATTTTCAAGAAGTAAAAAAACAACTTAATGACCCGAACAACTATGAAATACCGAAAAAAGCCATCACCAACAAAATTATGTTGGAATTTCATAAAAAAACTACAGGAATTATTGGTTGATGAGGAACTGCAATATTTGAAAACAACCCAAGGTACGTAAAAGTTTAGAAAATCCTCCAGGACGTCCAATTGTTATATCTTATGACTCTTTGCTTGAGAATGCAACTAGATTTTTTGATATTTTTTATTTCCAAACTTAGCAAATCTCCCGTCTTACATTAGGACTCAAAACTGTTTTTTTTATTGCATCAACGGCAAACTATGGAAAACAGAATACACAATGGCCACAGTAGATGTTATTTCTCTCTGCATATCAATAGTACATGAAGATGGCCTCAAAGCTTGTAAATATGTTTTACACTAATGCTCATTAGGCTTACTTGCACATGCTTTTAGATATTATGTAATACTGCTTAAAAACAATGACTTTCCCTTTGATGGCAAGTTTTATATACAGAGAAAAGGTGCAGCAATGGACACATTTTTTGCCCCAAAGTATGCAAACATGAAGATGGGTTTTGGGAAGCGGAACATGTACGGAGAAAAACAGTGTGAATTAGAATAAAGTAATTCTATGGATTTGATTTATCAACAGTCTATTTCAAATTTGGGAAGGAGAAACAGAATTGGAATGCTTTTTACAATCTCTAAACCAGAATCCTCAAAGACTATAATTTACACAAAAAATAACCAAAGAGACAATTGATTATCTGGACATTTGAGTCTATATCGAGAATAACAAGACTTGCACTAAACTGTTACACAAACCAACCAGATATATCAGTATTTTATTTGCAAATTGTGCACATCCAAAGAACTCTGAAATGAAGAGCCAGAAGGAATTGCTCAGCAGATACGAGTATGAGACACAGATAAAAGATTTAGAAGATGTAGTTATCCTACTTCTGTCTTAGAAGACGACATGACAAGGACCAAGGCATGGAGCAAAGAGAATCATTTTGTGCCCAAGATCACAAAAACAGACAAAAACGAGAAAATAATGAGGTACATAATGGATTTTAATATTTCAGATAAAGATGTTAAAAAGGTTTTAAGGAATCATTGGAGCATGGTAAGGAAAGAAGAAGATCTGAAAGAATTGACAACAGAACATCCAAATGTCACATAATGGAAAAACTTCCTCTCTTGGTGATACGCTAACTCAAAGCTATCTTTCAACACGAAAAATAGACAGATGAACCTGGCTCAAGAAACCTACCTATTTTTTACATGTCAAAAATGCAAGGCCTGTCAATAGGGAAAAAACAAAACAGATTTTGAATATTTTGATGGTATAATCAAGAAAATTAAGGAATGTATAGCATGTGAACCTTTGCATGTTGTCTATATCTTAGAAGGTAGGTATGGCAAGAACTATGTTGGAAGTAGGGTGACCAAACTCAAATTGCGTATTCTTCAACATATAAGAGCAATCTCCAACAGAGACTACACCTAAGTAATGGACAAGAACATTTGAAGTAACATAATGGTGATCATAATAGATTGCCATATTATGGTATCCAACATATCTCGATAAAGGCAAGAGGAGGAAATTGTGAATTGACTTTGAGAAGAGTTGAATCCAGATGGATTATTACTGTTGGGACAGAGATACCATTTAGTCTCAATACAGATGTTGAGTTGTATGTACATTTGTAAAATCCTCTGTCTGGCCCCCCTCTTGTCTCCTTTTGAGTGAAACTCTTTTTAATAGATTTCCTAGAAAACTGCATATTTTTATTTATTGATATTATATGATATGTATATATTTTTTACTTAATGGTTCCCCAGACCAAAGAGAAAAAGAAAGACAAAAGAGTATTTGGATGTCCTCAGCCATTACAATTTTTATTCCTTTAATCTTCAGATCTGAATGACATTGCTTGATAGCTTCTTCTCCGTTTTTATAAGGTACATTTTCATTATTTTTAGTTGCACAGATATATTTCTGCATATATTTCTAGGTCTCATTTAAGATGGGCCTTTTAACATCTTCTTTCTCTTTTTAGGAAATATTTATAAATGCATGTAATTTGTGTAAACTGTCTCCTTTACAACTTTTGCACTTTACTGTCTGTTCCCTCTTATCATCTTTTATGTTGTTTCTTTTATCTGTACTGTAAATTTCATGGTTTTGGTTTTTCCTTTCGCTTGAACATTTTAGCACTTTATGAAAAGCACTTTAAGATCAAAGTACTATATTGAAATGAGGATAGGACTTATGTTGAAGCACTATGTACTTTAATTCTATTTATGAATATTAATTTGAGGAAAATGTAAGATGCATTAGATTTTCAGTAGCATGGTGTTTAAAAACAACACAGCACTTAAATAGAATCATGATATACTTCACCTCAAACTTGTAGGTGCATGAAGTTTAGTTGATCATGTATAGGAATTAGATGCAAGCCTTTTGAATTAATACTGAATGGAAACAGTACTGCTAAAAAACTTTGCACATCTGTCAAGATAATCTCTCGAATTGTCTCTCTTATCTTTCCTTTGTACCACATTGTTATTGTTATGCAGACTGTAGTTGGGTGATGATATTCAGTGACATTTCATAGAAATGTTGATAGAATTAAAAGCATTCAACATTGGTACTTTACCAATAGGTTCTAATTAGATCACTATCCATCCATAAGTGTTAACAGATTTAGGATCAATAATTATGTGATGGATCCCAGCACTTAAATGCTGTGTAATAACAGGACAAATTGAAAATGTTAAAGAATGTTGAACAATATATAGTGCCACCACAAACATGGCAATATAATTAGTCTTTAAAATACAATGGTTGTACTTTACAGCAATTCTGCAATTTGAGCCCATGATTTCTTGTACATTGTAGTCATTTTTTATAGTTATTCATTGGACCAATATTGGAGAGATTTTAGAAAGGATAATATGACATTTGGTTCTTATAGTCACTATTGTAAAGCAATTGTGTTTTTAACAGAAAGTGTTCATGGCTGTCCTTACAGAAAACAATGTATGCAGTCTACTGCGTGTTTTTACTTGGAGGTGGTGGCAAACAGAGCAGTTGCCCTTTAAATAGACAGTCTAGTTGTGACCACTCTATAGCCCAGTTGAAGGCTCCAGCTGAAATGCATAGGCCTCTTTGTAGCTATGCACAATGTACTTGGCTAGTGAAAAGAAGAAATAAATAAACACATCGAAGCAATCTATACCTGACTGTCATTTGTCTACCTTCCTGCCATTTTCCTGCCTTCCCAATGGTAGTTTTTCAAGTTGGTTATGACAAGGATGCTGTTCAGGAATATGAATTATATATATATATATATATATATATATATATATATATATATATATATATATATTCACTGAAAAAACATAGGTTTAAGGCACGTTATAGTTAGAAATTAGCATTTAAAAACCTTAGAAATTCACTGAAAAAACCATAGGTTTTACGGAAAGTTATAGTTAGTTGGACATTTCACTCGTACAAAACCAGAGAAATTCCCCCGTTATAGTTAGTTCAGCTAACTATAACTCACGCCCCCACAATGCACTGCTGATGACGTCACATATTACATCACTCATGACATGGTCAGTGACATCACTAATGACATCACTGATGACATCTCAAATGACATCACTCATGACATCACTCATGACATCATCCAGTGACTGTGTGTTTGTGTAAAGTTTAAATATGTTTAATATATATAGGGAAAGGCGTATTGAAGAATGAGTGGGTGTATAAGTGTTGAATGGATGATTTAGTAGGTGCGTGACTGACTCTATAAGTGAGTGATTAAACGTATCTTACTGAATGCATGGGTTAGTGACTAAACTGTGTGAATGTCTGTATCCGTCTGTCTGTTGGTGTGTAAGCGGCTGCATGGGTTTGCGAATAGCTACATGAGTGTCTATATGGGTTATTGATTGGTTGTCTGAGTATCTGTATGGGTGCCTGAGTGTTTGTGTGGGTGGGGTGTGTGTGACTCTGTGCATAGATGTGTGAGTGGGTGATTCACTGGGTGCATGGTTTCAAGAGTGCATCTGTGATGGACTGTATGGGTGGGTGAGTGTGTGTATGGGTGTGTTAGTGAGTGAACGTATACCTCAGTGGTATATGTGTGAGTAACTACATATGTGAAAGGCAGTATATATGTACGTTGTAGTATATAAATGGCTATAAGTGAGAGTGTGTGATTGTGAGAGTGGCTGTATGGATGAGTGTGTGCTTGTATCAGTGATTGTATAAGAGCGTAAGAATGTGCAAGAATTTGTATGAGCAATTGAGCTGGTGTGTGTATAACTGTATAGGTGAGTAAATGGCAGTGTGATTAATTATTTGCATGACTGACTAGGTGTGTGAGTACGTCTATGGATGAGTGGCAGTGTGTGAGTGTCTATGTAGGTGTATGAGTGCATATGATAGTCCTGTACTGAGTGACCATAAGTATGAGTTACTGTACAGGTGAGTGAGTGGATGTGTGTGTAAACCTAATAATCAGTGAGTGGGTATGTAGTTATTGGTGTTGAAGTGTCTATGGTTTTGAGAATGGCAGTCTGTAATTTAGAGTGGGTGTATCAAAGGTTATATTACGGCGTGAGAAGATGCGTCAAATTATCACATGGATGATGTCATCAGTGATGTCATCAGTGATGTCATTTGAGATGTCATCAGTGATGTCATCAGTGATGTCACTGACCATGTTATGAGTGATGTAATATGTGACGTCATCAGCAGTGCATTGCGGGGCGTGAGTTATAGTTAGCTGAACTAACTATAACAGGGAATTTCTCTGGTTTTGTACGAGTGAAATGTCCAACTAACTATAACTTTCCCTAAAACCTATGGTTTTTTCAGTGAATTTCTAAGGTTTTTAAATGCTAATTTCTAACTATAACATGCCTGAAACCTATGGTTTTTTAAGTGAATTGCAAAGGTTTTTTAAATGCTAGTTTCTAACTATGCCTACAGAGGTAAAACATGTGAAGAAAGAAGAAAAAACACACAGAAAGAAGCAAAAGAAATGCAGAAAGAAGCAACAGAAGTCCACAAAGACGAAGAAAAGTTCAGGAAGAAGCAAGACATGTGGAGAAAGAACCAACAGAGGAGCAGAAAGAGGCCTTGTTGCAAAATCATCCTGTGCCCACAACTTTTTCAGACGGGTACTGATGGTAACTGACTCTGAGTAACCAGGCCTAGAGCCAGTGCTATGCTAAAAGACACTTAGAATACAGTGAAAACACCTACATACACTAGGGAACACTATGCGTTGGGGTACCCCTGTGATTAGCATGACCTCCTCTGTAAGGCCCTAGTACATAATAGGGCAGGGGGATTAAAACTACCTCTTAAAATGCGCCACGGGGCACGTTTGCACAGTGGTGAAGGGAGGGGGGGTCTGAGGTGACATGTGTGCAAACACACTCTGTGGCCATTTTAAGTTGAGAGATTAAGTCCCCTTGAATTTTGAGGGTCCCTGGGGTCCAATTAGCCCACTAGGTACCTCCAGTAAGCGCCACAGAGCTGCGTTGCAGAGAGGTGTAAAAAGGGGCGTGGCCTGGACTTCCTCTCTGCAACGCAGGCCTGTGGCGCTTACTGGAGGTACCTGGTGGCCTAGTTGGCCCCCAGGGGCCATCAGCATTGAAGGGGTATTAATTCCCCAACTTAAAACACGCCACAGGGCGTTTCCACACATGTCACCTCAGGCCCCGGCCCCTCCCTTCACCACTGTGCAAACGCGCCCGTGGTGTGTTTTAAGTTGGAGGATAAAGTCCCCTTGAATCCTCAGGGTCCCTGGGGTCCAACTAGCCCACGAGGTACCTCCAGTAAGCGCCACAGAGCTGCGTTGCAAAGAGGTGTAAAAAGGGGCATGGCCTGGACCACCTCTCTGCAACGCAGGCCTGTGGCGCTTACTGGAGATACCTGGTGGGCTAGTTGGCCCCCAGGGGCCCTCAGGATCGAAGGGGACTTAATTCCCCAACTTAAAACGTGCCACAGGGCGTGTTTGCACACATGTCACCTCAGGCCCCGCCCCCTCCCTTCACCACTGTGCAAACGCACTGTGGCGCATTTTAAGTTGGGGGATAAAGTCCCCTTGAATCCTGAGGGTCCCTGGGGTCCAACTAGCCCACCAGGTACCTCCAGTAAGCGCCACAGAGCTGCGTTGCAGAGAGGTGTAAAAAGGGGCATGGCCTGGACCACCTCTCTGCAACGCAGCCCTGTGGCGCTTACTGGAGGTACCTGGTGGGCTAGTTGGCCCCCAGGGACCCCAGTATTGAAGGGGAATTAATTCCCAAACTTAAAACGCGCCACAGGGCGCGTTTGCAGAGTGTTGCTGGGAAGGGGTGGGGCCTCGGCGATGCCGGTCTTTTTTTATTTTTTTTTATTTTTAAGAAGGGGAGCTGTGTGGCCCCCCTTCCTTTTCTATTATATGGGTCCTGGGGACCCCATCCCCCAGGGCCTGACCCCTATTTTTTTTTACAAATGAAGGGGGCCGCGTGGCCCTCCTCCAGAGGCCATATTTGGCCCCGGGACCCCATCCCCTGGGGCATGGCCAGTGTTTTTTTTTTTTTATTATTTATTTTGAGGGGGGCTGCGTGGCCCCCCTCCTCAGGCCAATATGGCCCCAGGGACCCCATCCCCTGGGGCCGGCCTTTGCGTGTTTTAAAAAAAAAAAATATTATGGGGAGGGGGGCCGCGTGGCCCTTCTCCAGAGGTTATATTTGGCCCCGGGGACCCCATCCCCCGGGGCATGGCCAGTGTTTTTTTTTTTTATTATTTATTTTGAGGGGGGCTGTGTGGCCCCCCTCCTCAGGCCACTTTTGGCCCCGGGGACCCCATCCCCCGGGCCCTGGCCTCTCGTTGGGGACCGTGGGGGGAGCCCCAATGCCCCCACGGTCCCGCCGGCTCCCCGTGTCCTGCGGGAGCCGGCATTGCTTTTCCACATGGGGAGCTGCTGACATGCAGCTCCCCGTGCGGAAAAGCAATCTGGTTTGGATTTTGGAAGAGAGAGCAGGTTTCCTGCCGTGAGGCTCCCGCCCTGCCATAGCAAACAGCAGTGTCCCGGGGGTGGGCACCCCGGTACACTGCAGGAGCCGGCCCTGGGGGGTGGCGGTCCCCAGGGCCATCACAGGCTCCAGGAGGGGGGCCACGCGGCCCCCCTCCCTTCACTTGCACAGCCCCGGGGAGGTGGTGGTCCCCGGGGCTCGGGGTCCGTAACGGACCCTCAAATTTGCATTATAGTGCCCCGGGGAGGTGGCGGGCCCCGGGGCGTGTGGGGGGGCTCGAGCCCCCCACCCAGGTATATTTTTGGGGGGGGCATTGGAGGCCCCCCAAACATAAAAAAAAAAGCCCCGGGGGTGGCGGTCCCTGGGGCTGCGGGGGTCCCCCTGGGCCCCCGCTATTTTATTTGTGCATGCCCCCGGGACGGGGCCCACCCAGGGGCTTAATTAAATGAAGCGCGGGAGCCCACTCTTTGTTTTTTTAAAATTTTCGTCCGATATTCATGCTGGGTGCGCAAATCTCACCCATTTTTTTTTTTAATGCTTTTTTTGGCCCTGGGGGTCCTTGTGGGACCCCCTGAGCAGGCCTAGGGGGTCAGGGTGTTTCTACCCTGCCCCCTTTTCTTGTTTTGCGTGTTTCTTTTTCTCTTTTCTTGTGCCTCGGTTCTACCGAGGCATAAGATGGCTGCCAACACTTCCTGGTTTGAAGTGTTGACAGCCAATTATAATGCAGCTCGTGATCGGCAGGGTGCGCGGATCCACCGCAGCCATAGATATCGAAACTTTTATTTTTTGATTTTCTCAGCAACTACTTAACGGATTTACACCATTTAAAAAAAAAGGTCTCTTTCTGAACAAAGGGCTACCTTTTTGCCAAATTTGGTGTAAATCCGTTCAGCAGTTTCAGCTGTAACCGTGTCTAAAGTTTCCTATGGGAAAATGATTTTTTGACCTCTATTTTTTGAAGTTCTCAGGAACTACTGAACGGATTTACACCATTTAACAAAAAGGGCTCTTTCTGAACCAAGGGCTACCTTTTTGCAAAATTTGGCATAATTCCGTTCAGCAGTTCGGGCTGTAGCCGTGTCTAAAGTTTCCTATGGGAAATAACATGGAGAAAACACGTTTTGGGACCCCCCTTTTTTCTTGGCTCCTGCTTACCGAATCACCCCGAAACTTTCAGGATAGGAGCTGACCAGACCGCCCCACTAGTTTTGAAAATTTCACAAAGATTCGTCAACCGGCGCCAAAGTTATTGGGAAAAGAAAAAACGCTTTTCCTATGGAAACTAGGTCCTAACTATAACTATCTACTGGCGACCGCCAGTAGATAATATATATATATATATGCCACTACCAGAATTGACATTTTCAAAAGCATAAGAAAACTAAAATTAAAAAAGTATTTCTGGCAAAATCAGGCAACTCCAATGGAAAATCCAATCCAACAAGAAGATCCCCAACTGACTAGTCCCCCTTTTTTCAATTTGACACAATCAGATATGCCATTGCTAAATGATCTACAACAACTAGTGAATGAAAATTACAATACAAGTACAACTACTGGTTTAGAAAGTGGCAACAAAAGTGACTCTACTACTCCTTTCAAACCAAAATCCAAATTTAATCCTATTAGTCCAAGGGACTCAATTGATATTTTTCAAGAACAAGTAATAAATGGTATTAAATGATTAAATCACAAAGTGCAAAGAGCAAATAAACGTAAAAACAACAAGAAAGAACTACAATATCACATTTTGATGAAAAAATTGAAATCAAACAATGACATAATTATTCGAAACGCAGACAAGGGTGGGAACCTTGTTTTGTGGAAAAAGAAGGATTATATTGAAGAAGCCATGAATAAATTAACAGACACTACATGCTATCGGAGAAGTGACTATCTGGAATTAAGAACTACATATAATACATACAGTGCAAAATTGATAGTGTGGAAGAATGCTGGGCTCATATCCCCCAAGAGTATAAGTACTTAAAAATGCCAATCCAGTGACCCCGATCTTATACTTTATCCCTAAGATACATAAAGACGCAAACAAACCTCCGGGAAGACCGATAATCTCGGCCAGAAACAGTCTCCTAGAAAAAACATCACGATATGTAGATTACTTTCTAGAGGAGTTTGTGCAACAGTTGCCATCTTATATCAGGGACACGGGCGATTTCCTTTCAAAAATACAGAACATTGTTTGGAAAGAAGATTATCTTCTCATTGCAATGGATGTGACATCGCTATACACCTCCATCAATCATCAAGATGGTGTTCGAGCATTACAACATTATTTAGGTAAAAGGACTCCCGAATTTGCACAACACAACAAGATGCTTTTAAATATGGTTGAGTTCTGCCTTGATAATAATATTTTTTATTCCAAAATGTTTTATGCAAACAACAACGTGGGGTAGCAATGGGAGCCAGCTTCTCCCCAGTTATGCCTGTCTTCATATGGGATGGTGGGAGGAGCTGGTACTAATGAATGAACATAAGACCACAGTCATATCAAAAATTAAATGTTGGCTATGTTTTATTGATGACTTGTTTTTAATATGGCAGGGTTCAGTAGATGAAGCAGAACAGTTTATTGGAGAATTAAATAAAAATTGTCTTAATCAGCGCAACAACTATTACATTTTTAGATGTTGAAGTATATATCAGAAATGGGCAACTTGAAACAAAATTGCATAGGAAGCTAACTGCTGGCAATTCGATATTGCATGCGGGCAGCTTCCATCCCCAACATTTGATTTACAGCATCCCCTATGGGGAAATGTTACATCTTAAGCGAATCTGCAGTTGCGAAGTTGATTTAACAATAGCCCAACAAGACTGTGCGGCTAGATTTCAGGCAAGGGGATATTCAAATGACTGCATTAAACTAGCCATAGAAAAAAATAACAAAGTCCCAAGGCAAAACCTGATTAATCAGAATAAGCAGAAGGAGGTGACTCAAACACAAGACCGTTCTTCCTCCTTCAGATTTATTTTAAAATACAGCAAGCAAGATAAGGCAATTAGAAAAATCATCAGAACTAATTGGCCTCTTGTTTTAGATGACCCTGTCATTGGGCGAAGTCTCCCTAAAAATGTGTCTATAACATACACACGATCTGCCTCCATGAGGGACGTCCTAGTCCAAAATGACCTTTTTGTTCAAACCAAGAACACATGGTTATCTCAAAGATAGGGATTTTTTCGCTGTAAAACATGTAAAGCTTGTCAATTTGGGATTAATAAAACCACCTATGACACCCCATTTAGCGATCAAGATAAACCCATTTCTAAATCCCTGAGCTGTAAAACGGACCATGTGGTCTATGTGCTGGAGTGTCCATGTGCCCTAAGATATGTAGGTAGTACTATACTACAAGGGCACAAGAGGATACTCCAGCACATCAGAGCAATCAAAAACAAGGACTCTACCTACCCCGTAGCTAGACATTTTGAGGAAGTACACAAAGCGGACCCCAAACAAATCACTTATTTTATTATTGACTCCATCCCACCACATAAAAGAGGAGGGGATAGAGAAAAAGCCCTTAGACGTCTAGAAACCAGATACATTCTAGACCTCGATACAAAGCATCCTAAGGGTCTTAATATTACGGAGGAATTACATACCTGCCTCTAACAATAAGTAATGAAATATGCATGACAAAAATCAGGGATATACAGACACTGTGAACTTTGAAGAAAACTTAAAAACGTATTTTACCGCAACGCCTGAATAGTATCCTTTTAAACATTTTTTATACACGGTTTTAGATGGGTTTTAGAATTTTAGTACACTTTTAATTAGCGTATTTTGCACAGGTTTTTAGATAATTTAAATTATGTGGAGTAGTAAAGACTGTAGCCAAGCACTTTCTGAATTAGTACTGTATTTGCATTTGCATTTCAAGTATTTATTTGTACAGAACTGTTTGAATTGGTATTTAAACCAAGACGGCAAAAACAAATATCATATTTACATTTATGCATAATTATAAAGTGGTATTTATACCTGAACAATTTAATTATGCTAACAACCAAAGTACCAGAATGCATCATGTATTTTGTTTATGTCCATACTTTGTTTTACTTTGCACATAATCCACTTGTCACTTTAACATAAAAAGAGTAAAAAGACTATTATCAAAAATCAGAAGAAAAAAAGAAAAGCTAAGAAAAAAAGTTGTATATAAACTGACCGTACACTGTTGAGCGCGCCATGTGATCAAGGCTCCTCGGAGCCGAAAAGCGTTATGCTGCTGGTGCTTGAGTGACCAAATAAGAAGAAAATCTGCACTTATCCGTGGTCCGTGCTTGGGTGTTTTTGCTTGGCTAAGTGAAGAAATGGAGCGATGCGAATATATATATATATATATATATATATATATATATATATATATATATATATATTATCTACTGGCGGTCGCCAGTAGATAGTTATAGTTACAACCTATTATCCATAGGAAATCCGCGACATTCTATTTGAAATAACTCTCTTGCCGGTTGACGAATCTTCGCGAAATTTTCAAACTTTGTGGCCCGCTCCGGTCCGCTCCTACCCTGAAAGTCTCGGGGGATTCGTCAAGCGGGGGCTGAGAAAAAGGGGGTCCCAAAACGTGTTTTCCCCATGGACTTTTCCATAGGAAACTTTAGACACGGCTACAGCCTCGAACTGCTGAACGGAATTACACCAAATTTGGCAAAGAGGTAGTTCTTGGTTCAGAAAGAACCCTTTTGTTAAATGGTGTAAATCCGTTCAGTAGTTGCTGAGAAAATGAAAAGTAAAAAGTTAGTGATATCTATGGCCGAGTAGGGTCCGCGTACCCTCAGCGCACCCTGCGCGCACCGTCCCGAGCACGAGCTGCATGTTAATTGGTTGTCAGCTGGCTGTCAACATTCCGATTCAGGAAATGTTGGCAGCCATTTTGTCCCTCAGTAGAACTGAGGGACAGAAACAAGTGCGCAAAGCGCACAAAGGGGGCAGGGTAGAAACACCCTGACCCCCTAGGTTTGCTCAGGGGGTCCCACAAGGACCCCCTGGGCAAAAAAAAAAAAAAAAATTAAAAAAAAAAATCGGCAGGATGCGCTCAGGGTGCGCGAATCCTGCCGAAAAAAAAAAAAATCGAAGCGCGGTCTCCCGTGCTTCGATAGCTAATTGGCCCCCGGGTGGCCCAAGTCCCGGGGGCATGGTGGGGGGATAATTTAATGGGTGGGGGCCTCAAAGGGCCCCCCAAGCCCCGGGGACCGCCACCCCCCGGGGCTTCTTTTTTTTATTTAAAAAAACCTGTGTGGGGGGGCTCCAGCCCCCCCACACGCCCCGGGGACCACCTATAAAATAAATGTGGGGGTCCATTACGGACCCCCAGAGCCCCGGGGACCACCACCTCCCCGGGGCTGTGCAATTTAAGGGAGGGGGGCCGCGCAGCCCCCCTCCTGGAGCCCTTGATGGCCCTGAGGACCGCCACCCCCCAGGGCCGGCTCCTGCAGTGTCCCTGGGTGCCTACCCCCGGGACACTGTAGTTTGCTATGGCAGGACGGGAGCCTCGCGGCTCCCGTCCTGCCATAGCAAACTGCTTTGGATATTGGAAGAGAGAGCAGGAAACCTGCTCTCTCTTCCAATATCTAAAGCAAATTGCTTTTCCACACGGGGAGCTGCATGTCAGAAGCTCCCCATGTGGGAAAGCAATGCCGGCTCTCGAAGGACGCGGGGAGCCGGCGGGACCGTGGGGGCATTGGGGCTCCCCTCACGGTCTCCATCATTATGTATAAACCCCGGGGGATGGGGTCCCCGGGGAGAATACAAATTAGTGATAGGAGCTATCAAAATTTTTACGGGAAAATAAGGAGTCGCGCACCCAGCGCGCCGCTCAGCGCGGCCCCTAGTGTGAACGTGTTGGGTGCGCGACTCCCAGCGCGGCCCCCTGGTGTAAACGCGTTGGGTGCGCTCAGGGTGCGCGAATGCTGCCCAAGTCCCGGGGGCATGGTGGGGGGGATAATTTAATGGGTGGGGGCCTCAAAGGGCCCCCAATGCCCCGGGGACCGCCACCCCCGGGGCTTCTTTTTTATTTAAAAAACCTGTGTGGGGGGCTCCAGCCCCCCCACACGCCCCGGGGACCACCACCTCCCCGGGGCACCTATAAAATAAATGTGGGGGTCCTTTACAGACCCCCAGATCCCCGGGGACCACCACCTCCCCGGGGCTGTGCAATTTAAGGGAGGGGGCCGCGCGGCCCCCTCCTGGAGCCCTTGATGGCCCTGGGGACCGCCACCCCCCAGGGCCGGCTCCTGCAGTGTCCCGGGGTGCCTACCCCCGGGACACTGTAGTTTGCTATGGCAGGACGGGAGCCTCGCGGCTCCCGTCCTGCCATAGCAAACTGCTTTGGATATTGGAAGAGAGAGCAGGGAAACCTGCTCTCTCTTCCAATATCTAAAGCAAATTGCTTTTCCACACGGGGAGCTGCATGTCAGCAGCTCCCCATGTGGAAAGCAATGCCGGCTCTCGAAGGACACGGGAGCCGGCAGGACCGTGGGGGCATTGGGGCTCCCCTCACGGTCTCCATCATTATGTATAAACCCCGGGGATGGGGTCCCCGGGAGAATACAAATTAGTGATAGGAGCTATCAAAATTTTTACGGGAAAATAAGGAGTCGCGCACCCAGCTCGCTGCTCAGCGCGGCCCCTAGTGTGAACGCGTTGGGTGCGCGACTCCCAGCGCGGCCCCTGGTGTAAACGCGTTGGGTGCGCGACTCCAAGGTGAACGCGTTGGGTGCGCCAATCCCCAAATATTTTTTGAAAAACAGTAAATATACATGAAGTATATATGTTTATATCTTGGGTGGCTCTAAAAAGAGCCCTTGTGTTTATTGATACATTATGGTACCTACAAGTAAGTACCGATGCAGAGTCTAAAGTTGATGAGAAAGATTTGGTTACCCTCATCTGTAAAATGAACACCGTCTCTCCTATAGATGCCATCTATATTAAAACGCAGATTGTTGTTGAAAATGGACCCCATCCTATAATCTCTGAGATAAGCAGAAACAGCTTTATTGACATGTTTCCTAGCTTTCTCAAACTGTGGACAAAAATGATTGGACCACTGCCATTTCTGTCTTTGGCATATGTTCGAATAGACAAAGGCAGTTTGGGGGAAAAGTGACATGAATTCTGCAAAGGTGTCCTTCATAAGCATTTCCAGACCTACCCCAGTCAAAGTGCCTAGGTCATTGCCACCACAGTGCACAATTATGAGGTCAGGGTGTTGGAGATGCAAAAGGATTTAACCAATGGCATCAATTGGTGCCACTTTAATCCTCTCTGACCAATCCATTTAATGTCTACATTTGGCAAAGCTAAATCTTTGTCAATACCTCTGCTTTCAGCATACCTTTTGCACCAGAAAACATAGCTGTGTCCCACAATCCACACTGAAAGCATCTTGAAGGGATCAATGTAGGTAATAAAAAGATGTCTGTACCTGAGGTAGGTAGGAGGGAAAATGAAATCTATCTAAAATGGTGGACAACATGCTGTTTTTAAGAAAGTAGAGATTTTATTGGTTGATTAAGAACACTCTACATTCTAATATAGGGTGCATTTTTCAAGGTTTAGAAAGCATGTTTTTTATTGGTTATAATGAAAAGTTTGCAAGGTACAGCAGAAAGGATTAGTGAATGCTTTGCAAAGCCAACCACACCTGCTGTTGTCATTTGCAACATTGTGTGGTGAACTTGTGACCTGGCAGCTAAGTTGAATGTTGCATGAGCTGTTGCTATGGAAACTGATATTCAGAACAAGGGGGAAAGATGTCAGTTGAAAAGTATTATTCTCTATGACCAATGGAAATTCGTTTTACAATTTGAAAAACACTGGGAAGTCATGTGTATATGTATGAAAAATTAGAGGGAAAGTTTGCCATTACTGGTTTTATATTGGAGAGTATGCTTATCTACATTCTGTGCGAAAAAGAAAATCCTGACTGAGTGTGTGAGATTTTTAATTGAACAGATTTATTTAAAAGGTGAGTTATATATTTTAGATGTTTATTTAAAAAAGATTTGATACTTTAAGGAAACTGTCTTTTTTGAAATATATTATTAAATGTACTGATGTATAGTTTAATTATTTTTATTGTATTTGATGTTTGTTTTAAAAATAGTATGGGCCAGTTTTAGAAGCCTCTTGCGCCACTTTTGCGTAACTTTTAACATGGGAAAAGTGACGCAAATGTGGCACAAGGGCCTTGTAAATTTGCCCCTTTGTATAGTAATATATATATTTTTAAATGAGTTGAAAGGAATAGTTGAATAATTATTTATTCTACTATCGTGTTGTCTACTTTCTGTAGTATTAGAACTCAGACACTGCTTATGGATTTGCAGAATAATTCAGGCATTCACACTAGCAATGCTGTAGTGAAATGTGTAGAATATATGCAGTCACCTAACCTCTTCCAGACTAGTTACGTCTCTTTTGCTAAAGCACAGGGAATAGTTTTGGTTCTCTAGAATCACACTGTGAGTATGTGTGCACTTCTGCAACCATTGTGACAGAAGCTTGTGATTACTTTATGTCTTTGCTGACACATAACTGCTTAAAATTCTAACCTGTTGTCAAGTTGTAGTAGTAGTAGAACTTAGTTACTGGTTATGGATTTGCACAATGACTCAGGCATTCACATTAGCACTGGTGTAGTGAAATGTGTATAATGTATGAAGTCACCTAACTGCTTCCAGGCTAGTGAGTTTCTTCTGATAAATTTCAGAGAATAGTTTGGCTTGTGTAGAATCACACTGTGAGTATGTCTGCACTTGTGTAACCATTGTGACAGAAGCATGTGGTTACTTCATGTCTCTGCTAACATATAACTGTTTAAAAACCTATCCTATTGTGAAGTTGCACTAGTATTAGAACTCAGTCAGTGCTTATGGATCCGCAGAATTATTCAGGCATTCACACTAGCAATGCTGTAGTGAAATGTGTAGAATGTATGCAGTCTCCTAACCTCTTCCAGACTAGTGCGTCTCTTTTGCTAAAGCCCAGGGAATAGTTTTGGTTTTCTAGAATCACACTGGCCTTAGCACATAGACTGCTTCAAACCCCTATCCAGTATGCATGTGGTTCTCTAACCACCTACACACTTGTCTTTCACACCTTCAAATCCCCAGTCACTATCCATACACTCCAGCAAACATCCTGACACTCCCTTTGCAGTCCTCTGTTGACTCATTGAGCAACACTGACAAATCCATTTGGTGTGCCAAAACCAAAACACTTATACATTCACCCAGGTACTCTTCTTGTAGTACTCTAATCGTTCATTCAGTACCCAAGTACTCATTCAGTGACTCAGGCCTTAGCACATAGACTGGTTCAAACCCTTAATCACTATGCATGCAGTTCTCTAACCACCTACATACTTGACTTTCACACCTTAAATTCCCCACTCACTAACCATACACTACAGCAAACATCCTGTCAGTCACCTTGCAGTCCTCTGTTGACTCATTCAGCAACACCTATAAAGCCATTTGCTGCGCCAAAACCAAAACACTTATACATTCACCCAGGCACTCTCTTTGGACTAGTCTAATTGTTCAGTTTATACCCAAAGAACTCATTCAGTGACCCAGGCCTTATGACATACACTGCTTCAAACCCCTATGCAATATGTATGCGGTTCTCTAACCACCTACCCATTTGTCTTTCACACCTTAAAATCCCCAGTCAGTATCCATACACTCCAGCAAACATCCTGTCACTCCCCTTGCAGTCCTCTGTTGACTCATTCAGCAACACCAAAAAATCCTGTTGCTGCGCTAAAACCCAACCACTTATACATTCACCCAGGCACTCTCCTTCTAGTATTATAATTGTTTAGTCAGTACCCAAGTACTCATTCAGTGACCCAGGCCTTAGCACATAGACTGTTTGAAACCCCTATCCACTATGCATGCGGTTCTCTAACCACCTACACACTTGTCTTTCACACCTTCAAATCCCCAGTGAGTATCCATACACTCCAGCAAACATCCTGTCACTACCCTTGCAGTCCTCTGTTGACTCATTCAGCAACACCTATAAAGCCATTTGGTGCACCAAAACAGTTATACATTCACCCAGGAACTCTCCTTGTAGTACTATAATTGTTCAGTCTATACCCAAGTACTCATTCAGTGATCCAGGCCTTAGCACAAACACTGTTTGAAACCCCTATACACTATGTATGCGGTTCTCTAAACACCTACCCATTTGTCTTTCACACCTTAAAATCCCCAGTCAGTATCCATACACTCCAGCAAACATCCTGTCACTCCCCTTGCAGTCCTCTGTTGACTCATTCAGCAAAACCTACAAATCCATTTGCAGCACTAAAACCCAACCACTTATACATTCACCCAGGCACTCTCCTTCTAGTATTATAATTGTTTAGTCAGTACCCAAGTACTCATTCAGTGACCCAGGCCTTAGCACATAGACTGTTTGAAACCCCTATACACTATGTATGCGGTTCTCTAACCACCTACCCATTTGTCTTTGACACCTTAAAATCCCCAGTCAGTATCCATACACTCCAGCAAACATTTTGTCACTCCCCTTGCAGTCCTCTGTTGACTCATTCTGCAACACCTAAAAATTAATTTGCTGTGCAAAAACACATCCACTTATACATTCAGCCAGGCACTCTCTTTGTACTAGTGTAATTGTTCAGTCTATACCCAAGTACTCATTCAGTGACCCAGGCCTTAGCACATAGACTGCTTCAAACCCCTATGCACTATGCATGTGGTTCTCTAACCACCTACACACTTGTCTTTCACACCTTCAAATCCCCAGTCAGTATCCATACACTCCAGCAAACATCCTGCCACTCCCCTTGCAGTCCTCTGTTGACTCATTCTGCAAAACCTAAAAATCCATTTGCTGCGTAAAAATCCAACCACTTATACATTCACCCAGGCACTCTCCTTGTAGTACTCTAATCGTTCAGTCTATACTCAAAGAACTCATTCTGTGACCCAGGCCTTAGCACATACACTGTTTGAAACCCCTATGCACTATGCATGCGGTTCTCTAACCACACATAGACTTGTCTTTCACACTTTCAATTCCCAAGTCACTATCGATACACTCCAGAAAACATCCTGTCACTCCCTTTGCAGTCCTCTGTTGACTCATTCAGCAACACCTACAAATCCATTCGCTGTGCCAAAACCCAACCACTTATACATTCAGCCAGTCACTCTCCTTGCAGTACTCTAATCGTTCAGTCAGTACCCAAGTACTCATTCAGTGACCAAGGTCTTAGCACATATACTGCTTCAAACCCCTATCCACTATGCATGTGGTCCTCTAACCACCTACACACTTGTCTTTCACACCTTCAAATCACCAGTCACTATCTATACACTCCAGCAAACATCCTGTCACTACCCTTGCAGTCCTCTGTTGACTCATTCAGCAACACCTACAAATCCATTCGCTGCGCCAAAACCCAAGCACTTATACATTCATCCAGGCACTCTCCTTGCAGTACTCTAATCGTTCAGTCAGTACCCAAGTACTCATTCAGTGACCAAGGTCTTAGCACATATACTGCTTCAAACCCCTATCCACTATGCATGTGGTCCTCTAACCACCTACACACTTGTCTTTCACACCTTCAAATCACCAGTCACTATCTATACACTCCAGCAAACATCCTGTCACTACCCTTGCAGTCCTCTGTTGACTCATTCAGCAACACCTACAAATCCATTCGCTGCGCCAAAACCCAAGCACTTATACATTCATCCAGGCACTCTCCTTGCAGTACTCTAATCGTTCAGTCAGTACCCAAGTACTCATTCAGTGACCAAGGTCTTAGCACATATACTGCTTCAAACCCCTATGCACTATGCATGTGGTTCTCTAACCACCTACACACTTGTCTTTCAGACCTTCAAATCCCCAGTCAGTATCCATACACTCCAGCAAACATCCTGTCACTCCCCTTGAAGTCCTCTATTGACTCATTCTGCAACACCTAAAAATCCATTCGCTGCGCCAAAACCCAAACACTTATACATTAAGCCAGTCACTCTCCTTCCACTACTCTAGTCATTCAGTCAGTACCCAAGTACTCATTCAGTGACCCAGGCCTTAGCACATAGACTGCTTCAAACCCCTATCCACTATGCATGTTGTTCTCTAACCACCTACACACTTGTCTTTCACACCTTCAAATCCCCAGTCAGTATCCATACACTACAGCAAACATCCTGTCACTACCCTTGCAGTCCTCTGTTGACTCATTCAGCAACACCTACAAAGCCATTTGCTGCGCCAAAACCAAAACACTTATACATTCAGCCAGGCACTCTCTTTGTACTAGTGTAATTGTTCAGTCTATACCCAAGTACTCATTCAGTGACCCAGGCCTTAGCACATAGACTGCTTCAAACCCGTATGCACTATGCATGTGGTTCTCTAACCACCTACACACTTGTCTTTCACACCTTCAAATCCCCACTCACTAACCATACACTCCAGCAAACATCCTGTCAGTCACCTTGCAGTCCTCTGTTGACTCATTCAGCAACACCTATAAAGCCATTTGCTGCGCCAAAACCAAAACACTTAAACATTCACCCAGGCACTCTCTTTGTACTAGTCTAATTGTTCAGTCTATACCCAAAGAACTCATTCAGTGACCCAGGCCTTATGACATACACTGCTTCAAACCCCTATGCACTATGTATGCGGTTCTCTAACCACCTACCCATTTGTCTTTCACACCTTAAAATCCCCAGTCAGTATCCATACACTCCAGCAAACATCCTGTCACTCCCCTTGCAGTCCTCTGTTGACTCATTCAGCAACACCAAAAATCCATTTGCTGCGCTAAAACCCAACCACTTATACATTCAGCCAGGCACTCTCTTTGTACTAGTGTAATTGTTCAGTCTATACCCAAGTACTCATTCAGTGACCCAGGCCTTAGCACATAGACTGTTTGAAACCCCTATACACTATGCATGCGGTTCTCTAACCACCTACACACTTGTCTTTCACACCTTGAAATCCACAGTCACTATCCATACACTCCAGCAAACATCCTGTCAGTCCCCTTGCAGTCCTCTGTTGACTCATTCAGCAACACCTACAAAGCCATTTGCTGCGCCAAAACCAAAACACTTATACATTCACCCAGGTACTCTTCTTGTAGTACTCTAATCGTTCATTCAGTACCCAAGTACTCATTCAGTGACCCAGGCCTTAGCACATAGACTGGTTCAAACCCTTAATCACTATGCATGCGGTTCTCTAACCACCTACACACTTGTCTTTCACATCTTCAAATCCCCAATCAGTATCCATACACTCCAGCAAACATCCTGTCACTCCCCTAGCAGTCCTCTGTTGACTCATTCTGCAACACCTAAAAATCCATTTGCTGCGCTAAAACCCAACCACTTATACATTCAGCCAGGCACTCTCTTTGTACTAGTGTAATTGTTCAGTCTATACCCAAGTACTCATTCAGTGACCCAGGCCTTAGCACATAGACTGCTTCAAACCCGTATGCACTATGCATGTGGTTCTCTAACCACCTACACACTTGTCTTTCACACCTTCAAATCCCCACTCACTAACCATACACTCCAGCAAACATCCTGTCAGTCACCTTGCAGTCCTCTGTTGACTCATTCAGCAACACCTATAAAGCCATTTGCTGCGCCAAAACCAAAACACTTAAACATTCACCCAGGCACTCTCTTTGTACTAGTCTAATTGTTCAGTCTATACCCAAAGAACTCATTCAGTGACCCAGGCCTTATGACATACACTGCTTCAAACCCCTATGCACTATGTATGCGGTTCTCTAACCACCTACCCATTTGTCTTTCACACCTTAAAATCCCCAGTCAGTATCCATACACTCCAGCAAACATCCTGTCACTCCCCTTGCAGTCCTCTGTTGACTCATTCAGCAACACCAAAAAATCCATTTGCTGCGCTAAAACCCAACCACTTATACATTCAGCCAGGCACTCTCTTTGTACTAGTGTAATTGTTCAGTCTATACCCAAGTACTCATTCAGTGACCCAGGCCTTAGCACATAGACTGTTTGAAACCCCTATACACTATGCATGCGGTTCTCTAACCACCTACACACTTGTCTTTCACACCTTGAAATCCACAGTCACTATCCATACACTCCAGCAAACATCCTGTCAGTCCCCTTGCAGTCCTCTGTTGACTCATTCAGCAACACCTACAAAGCCATTTGCTGCGCCAAAACCAAAACACTTATACATTCACCCAGGTACTCTTCTTGTAGTACTCTAATCGTTCATTCAGTACCCAAGTACTCATTCAGTGACCCAGGCCTTAGCACATAGACTGGTTCAAACCCTTAATCACTATGCATGCGGTTCTCTAACCACCTACACACTTGTCTTTCACATCTTCAAATCCCCAATCAGTATCCATACACTCCAGCAAACATCCTGTCACTCCCCTTGCAGTCCTCTGTTGACTCATTCTGCAACACCTAAAAATCCATTTGCTGCGCTAAAACCCAACCACTTATACATTCAGCCAGGCACTCTCTTTGTACTAGTGTAATTGTTCAGTCTATACCCAAGTACTCATTCAGTGACCCAGGCCTTAGCACATAGACTGCTTCAAACCCGTATGCACTATGCATGTGGTTCTCTAACCACCTACACACTTGTCTTTCACACCTTTAATTAGTCATTAGAAAAGAAAGTGCTTACATGTTTTTTATATACAATGTATTTGTTTAGAAATAGAAAAATATAATTTATATATTTTTTTCAATTAATGTATTTAAAATTATTTTTTACAGATATTCATTAGGATCATTAAAATAAACTTATCATGGCTAAAAAAAACGAAAAGAGAAAAGGAAACAAAAAGGGCTATTATAAGAAGAAAAATCAACACACAATATTGGATGAGCAACAAAATGTGGGGAAAAACAATAAGTCTTCTGGTAAGAGAAGAAAACAATTTATTCAAAAACTTTCAAAGCCAAGAAACAGTGTGCAAAATGTGGAAAATATGGAAAATGGTTCGACCACAAAAAAGAATATGAATAAAAACAATAAAAAAAATGGGAATTTACATTCAAAAAACACAATGTATGGTAAAAGAAGGCAGAGTCAGTATAAAGAAATCAGAAAAAAGACTTTTTATAATAGAGTTGTTCTTAATTTGTTGAAAGATGTGAGGAAATCTAAAAAAGAGCAGTATTTTATCGAAAGAAGAAGCATATTGAAACTGTAGTTGAAAAGACTTTTGCATTAAAAAGGAAATTATTCATTTTAGTTTTAAACAGAATTCGATCTCTAGATAAACCAATCCATTTATTAAAGGATAAAAGTAAGAAGAAAAGAGTAATTAACAGAACTAATTTTTGTGAATTTTTTTGGGTGAATGGAAACACACTTCAAGTTCAGAGCCTTTCTTTAATGAAGAGAGTTATTTTCAGACCAATAATTTATTGCATACAGTTGATACAAGTGGTCGAGCTTATGAGGTTAGAAATGGTTGTCCAATTGAGAAAGAGAAGATCGTTTCCAGAAATGTAGAAGAAGTGTTAGCTGATGAAGTTGTAGGGAGACGACCTAAAGCCCCAGTGTATACTTGGGATTGCAGTAGTATTTGTAGTATACAACAAGAATCTATTGATATTTTACGCAATTTCTTACGACAGTATACTAAAAAAAGTGTTAAGCAAAAGATTAAGATGTTGCAAGGACTAGACCCTTGCAGAGTGAGAAAAATACTGGTTTGCAAGGACATTCTCTTGCTTGTCTTTCTAGAAAAGTATGTCGAAGTGTTTTTCATCATTTTAGGATGTTAGCAGTACATCATTCTGAAATGCGAAAGTTAGTCAGAAGATTGTATTATGCAAAAAGTCCAGCACTAATGTTAAATGAGTTGAACAGTGCTCTTTTGCGTGGGTCAGTATCAGATGTGAAAAAGGTTTGTGAAAAAATTGAGTTTTGTTACTTTGGTCCTGGAGAAGAGAGTGCAGAAACTGACACATTAATACAGGAAAATGTTGAGGAGAATGTGCAACATACCACTACAAAAAAATTTGAAGACGAAATTACAAAGTTTGAGGTGATTTCATGTGAAAGGCCAAATTATACTTGTATTTGTTGCCGACTGAACTCACTATAAAATTCAGACTAGGACTGTTGATCTGTATTTACAAAGTGAAAGAGAAAATAATGATAAGTGGAAGGAATTTGCAACTTATTTGTTCGTAGAGGATTGTTTTGATTTGAGTTCTGATCAGCGTATTTGTAAATATTGTTATAACAAATTAAACGAGAATAAAATGCCTGCTAGAGCTGTCCATAATAATCTAGAGTTGGTAACTATTCCTCCAGAACTGATAGATTTAAATACGTATGAGTCTATTCTGATTCAATGTGTGCACCCATTTCAAGCTATTGTTCGGATGGAGCCTAAAACAGGTAAATTGCCTCCTACAGATTTACAGAGAGGATTAAAAGGAAGAGTTGTATATTTACCTCTAGATTTAAAGAAAAATATTGAAACTATTGGTGGAGAGAATGTAGAAAGTGAGCCACTACTTATTCTAGTTAATGGTGTTCCTACTAAGAGTAAGAAAATCTGGCAAGAATTAGTGGATGTTACGAAAGTGCAAAAGGCAACATTATATCTGATTCAAAACAATGATTACTACAAAAATGTACATGTGGAACAAGAAGAAATACTTTTAGGAGATGATACTGAAACGTCAAATGGACAAATTGAAAAAGTGGACATGACCAAAAGTGAAGAAATCTATGAACATTATAGTGTACATCCACTTCATTCGAAAGAAGTGATGGGGAATACAATTGAATTATTCCAAATGAAGAAAGCAAAGGGTACTCCCATGAGTGTATGGGAGAAAAGTTTGGAAGCTCGTTGTTTTCCGCAGCTGTTTCCAACTGGAAAAGGTGGACGATATGATGAACGACCAGTGCAGATTCCTGCATCTGAATATCGGACAACAAGATTGTATGCAGAAGACCCAAGGTTTCGACAATGTATCCCATATATATTTCATCTTTTGTTTGAGAGTGACTTGGCAGGACTTTCTTATGCAGTCAACCACATTTTGAAAACAGGAGTACATTTTCAAAATGTTTCTGCAAAGCAATTTATGGATAAAGTACATGAGAGAGACGATCATCTAGAATCTCAGTTGATTAATTTGATGGCATGTCAGCGTGGTACTAATGAGTATTGGTACCGTCGTCATGGAGAACTTAAATGCATGCTGAGGAACTTAGGAACTCCTACATGGTTTCTTACCCTAAGCTGTGCTGAATACGCTTGGGATGATTTACTTGAATTTCTTCGTGAGGCAAATTCAAATGTAAAAATATTGAATACAAGACACCTGGAGAATTGTGCTCTTTGGATCCTGTTAATGTATGCAGGTATTTCAATCATAGGTTTGAAGCTATGATGTCTTTTATCTGCAATAAAAAGAATCCTCCTCTTGGAGAAGTTTTAGATTTTTTTGGGAGAAAGGAGTATCAAGCTAGAGGTGCTCCTCATATACATATGCTGTTATGGATTAAGGATGCACCTAAATTTGGAACTGATTCGGATGATACCGTTTTGTCTTTTATTGAGGAATATGCGACATGTGCTATACCAAAAAGAACAGATGAGAACAGCTTAAGACAACAAGTGTTACGATTCCAACATCATTGATGTGGAAAATACTGCCGACGGAAGTACAAGTCTAAGGAAAAGTTTTACACCAAATGTCGTTTTGGATTTCCACGTCCTGTAATATCCAAAGGAAGAGTAAACAGTTTTATGTCAGCTATGAGACATACGATCAACAGAAAATCACCCAAAAATACATATAATTTAAGAAGAAGTGAAGAATCAAAATATATTAATGATTATAATCCAGTTATTCCCTCAATGTGGAATGCTAATATGGATATTCAGTATGTTGCAGATAATTCCATTGCAGTTGCCCGGTATGTCACATCTTATATAACAAAATCTGAAAAGACAGAGTTAAAAGAAATGTGGGAAGAAATTGCTCATGAGAAGAGTCTTAGTAAGAAGTTATACAGTTTCAGTTTGAAGATGTTATCCCATCGAGAAATTGGAGCATATGAATGCTCAGATCGGTTATCATCTGCAAGTTTATACTCAAAATCAAGATCAATTATTTGGGTGAGTCTAGGTCTTGCTGCAACACGAAATCGAGTACTTAAATCTGTACAAGAAATTGAATATTTAGCAGAAAAAGATCCAGAAAGTACAGATATTGTCAAAACAAACATGTTGGATACATATTATCCAAATAGAAGTCATAATCTTGACAACATATGTCTATATGAAGTGCTGCAATACTACAGTTTTAAACGGAATACTACAGAAAACATAAACGATGGAAAATATGCAGTTATTGGTTCTGAAGGATGTTTGGTGAAACAAAGGAAAGGAAATTTG
Source organism: Calotriton arnoldi (assembly GCA_963921515.1). NCBI lineage: Eukaryota > Metazoa > Chordata > Amphibia > Caudata > Salamandridae > Calotriton > Calotriton arnoldi. Next base: position 1,091,039 of record CAWUFW010006124.1, on the reverse strand, counting down.
ATTAATCACAGAAAACTGAGTTGTGACACTGAACAGAAAAGGGAATTTTACTATTTAGCACTTTTGCAACTCTTCAAACCGTGGCGTACAGAATTGGAATTACTTGGGGATTTTCAGAGCTATGAAGATTCCTTCAATGCTTGTAAAGATACCATAGAATGTCCAGTTTTTGCTAACTATCTGAAAATGTTGAACGATGAAATGGATCAAGAAGCTACTATTGCAGCTGAGATTGCTAGAGACAGTTCTCAAGACAGTCAAAGTTCTGCTCCACTGAGTGAAGATCCACTAGGAGACCCAATTGTTCAAAATGAAGCAGCAATTGCAATGAATGAGGTGGAAACAGCAATGCATCAAGCTCAAGAAGATATTATGGACTTAGGAAACTTGGAAGAACAACTAAATATTGAACAGAAAGAAATATATCAGCAAGTGACACAACATATTGACCATGGATTTCTTCATGAAAAGAAAGAATGCACATGCACATCATTTCAACCTATCCGAATGTATGTCAGTGGTCAAGCTGGAACAGGAAAAAGTTTCTTAATTAAAGTATTGACCAGTTATCTGCAGAAATCAACTGACTCACATTTATCTTGTGTTGTAACCGCTCCAACTGGGTTAGCAGCACACAACATTAAAGGGATTACATTACATCGTTTACTTATGCTACCTGTAGAGCACGAAAACAAATTGGAATATCATAAGCTATTAGGAGAAGCTTGTTATGAAGTTTCAAGAGTGCTAAAGAAAATGAAACTTCTAATTATTGATGAAGTAAGCATGGTCTCAAACTTAATGCTTGCTTTTGTGCATTTAAGAATGCAGCAAATTCTTAAAACAGAATATGATGTCTTATTTGGAGGTAAACATGTTATCGTTTTTGGAGATCTTCTGCAACTTACTCCTGTAAAAGGACAACCAGTATTTAAAACACTTGTGCATGAAGACACCAGAAAGTCTTTGGGAAGTGTTGGCAACGTTAATATTTGGTCTTATTTTGAATACAAAGAACTCATTACAAATATGCGACAGGCAAATGATGTTAATTATGGATCTATACTTCAAGATATAAGAATTGGAGTTCTCACAGAAGAAGGCAAACAAGCTTTGCAAAGTCGACTATTTAAGAATTTGTTTCCAAATGAAAATATAGTTCCAGAAAAAATGTATAGTAAAATTGCTGAAAGTAAATCTATAATTTGTTTAATGCCAACACTCCGTGAATGTTCTATTTTCAATGAACAACTTTTGAAGCTAGAAAATCAAGAAATCAAAAAAATGGAAGCAATTGATAAAATAGAGCATGAAGGAATTACTATTATTTTGACCGACAAATTGAAAAAAAAATTGAATTCTTTAGAAAAATCCATATCTAAAACTGCTGGTTTAGAAAAGAATTTATATCTATGTGTCAACTGTCGAGTAATTTTACGGCGTAATTTGGATGTGGAAAAAGGTTTAGTTAATGGAGCAATGGGGAAAGTTGTGAATTTTGTTAATTATCAAAAAAGAGATGGAATAGAATTTTTAAAAATTAAATTTGATCAAATTGAAGAAGTAAAACAAATTGGTTGTTGTTCTGTTCGTTTTTTGCTTGTTAAAGATTTGTATGTCCGTAGGAAGCAATTTCCACTTTCTTTGGCATATGCAGTCACTATTCATAAATCTCAAGGATTGAGTGTAGACAGTGCTTTGGTGAACATAGGAAGTAGCGTGTTTAAAGAAGGTATGGCATATGTTGCTTTGTCCCGAGTCAGAACTTTATCTGGATTGTTTTTGATTGATTTTGATGAGTCAAAGATTACTGCAGATGCAAACTGTGTAAAAGAGTATAATAGGTTAAGAAGAGCGTATACTCCAAATTTAGGTGAATATCCTGTATTTGAAAAGTCTGTAGTACATCGAAAAAGAAGATATGAGAATATCTGTAGTGAAGTTATAGAGAAGGAAAAAATAAAGATAATGTTCATATTGCAAGCAAAAAGAAAAAGGATAGTATTGAACAAATTGTTGGGTATCAGTTAGAAAACAGTTCAGGTATCAACTGCTATGCTAATGTAGTGGTCAATGTAGTATTTTTTCTAGAAAGTTTGCAACAGCAAATTATGGAAAATCGTGAAAAAAGATTTTGTTCCATATTGCATTGTTTTTATGAAAAATTGAACACTAATAAAAGCAAATTACAAAGTGTTTCTCATATTCGTAATCTTTTGGATATATGTTCTGGTTGTACACAATTTACGCAGGATATTCAACAAGACGCTCAGGAATTTCTAATGTATATGCTTACAGTATTAGAAAATGAGGGAATACAAATTGAAAATCTTTTTGGCCTTCGTTATAAATGGGTACATGAATGTGAAAATTGTATGTTTACATGTACAACTAACATAGATACTGAAAGATTTATATATTTGACATTACCAGACTGTAAAACAGTGTCTTTCAATAAACTAGTTAAAGCAGCAAATCAAAACATGGAGTGTAGCCAATGCAAATCAAAAATGTTATCAACATTATTTATACAAAGATTTGGACAATACATAATTTTAATGATACAACGTTGTAGAGCTGATGGAAGAAAAATAGAAACTTTAATTAAAGAATTTGTAGCAAGTCAACTATCTATATCTGGAAGGACTTTTGTAGCAGTATCAATTATTTTCCATCATGGTCCTTCTACAACATCTGGACATTACACTGTGTATTTAAAATGCAATAGAGGATGGACATATTGTAATGATGCTCAATTGGATTTTAAACAACGTTTGCCTAGAGAATTACAAAATTCCTACTTAATATTTTTAAAACCAAAGTTTTAGGAACATAATTCAACCTGTGAAGAATGTATTGATATTTCTTAATATGATTACTATTGGACAATTTTAATTTAAAGGATTTCAAAAAAACTATTTGGCCAAGAGGAAAAGTATATATTTTAATTATGGACTTTTTCTTGCACATCCTCTCAGCATATATTTTGAAAGAAAAACATTTACTGTGTATACAATTTCAAGTTATAACATTTTCTCAGGAGAGAGCATTTTATATACCTGTAATTTGTATTATATGGTATGTTATTGAGCACGAAGTTTTTATGAAATGTTCATAAATAGTTAGGTATATTTTAAATATTTTACAAGTAGTTTTGGATTTTTTAAAACAATCTTATTGATTGTTTTGTTTTTTTGCCCGCTGTTATGTGATGAGTAACATTGTAATCACTATTTGTAGTGAAATTCAATGTATTCTGAGAACAGCAAAAAGATAAAGAAAATAATTTTTAAAATGTGAAAATTATGTTTTGTTATAAAAAATATAATATTATATATTATAACGATTTTTTCTTCTCTTTTACAGGTCCTAATTCTACAATTTTTAATTATTCAGAAATTTTAGTTAACAAACCAAGTGGGAAAAATAATTAGTGTTTTTTATAACTATTACTGTGAATGAAAAATTAACTAAGTATTAAAATAAAAAATGGTCGGTGAGAGGACACTGGTGAAGAAATGGGGGATGGACGGTATAGATATCTCTGGAAAGATGCTCTGTTGCTGTTTTTATTTATATAATTAAGTTACCTTGTAGTACAACTAAATTACTGCTTATGAGTGAGGCTTTCACACTAGCAGTGTTGTAGTGAAATTTGTAGAATGTATGTAGTCACTTAACTGCTTCTAGGCTAGTGAGTCTTTGTAATTGTACTTTTCCAATCAGCCATCCAGCACCATGTACTAATTCATTCACTGTGTCAAAACCCAACCACTTATACATTCACCCAGGCATTCTCCTTCCAATATTATAATTGTTCAGTGAGTACCCAACTACTCATACAGTGACCCAGGCCTTACCATATACACTGATTCAAACCCCTATCCACTATGCATGCCGTTCTCTAACCACCTACACACATGTCTTTCACACCTTCAATTCCCCAGTCACTATCCATACACTCCAGCAGACATCCTGACACTCCCTTTGCAGTCCTCTGTTGACTCATTGAGCAACACTGACAAATCCATTTGGTGTGCCAAAACTCAACCACTTATACATTAAGCCAGTCACTCTGCTTACAGTACTATAATCGTTCAGTTAGTACCCAACTACTCATTCAGTGACCCAGGCCTTACCATATAAAATCCTTCAAACCCCTATCCACTATGCATGCCGTTCTCTAACCACCTACACACACGTCTTTCACTACTTCAATTCCCCAGTCACTATCCATACACTCCAGCAGACATCCTGACACTCCTTTTGCAGTCCTCTGTTGACTCATTCAGCAACACTGACAAAGCCATTCGCTGTGCCAAAACCAAAACACTTATACATTCACCCAGGCACTCTCTTTGTACTACTCTAATTGTTCAGTCTATACCCAAGTACACATTCAGTGACCCAGACCTTAGCACATACAGTGCTTCAAACCCCTATCCACTATACATGCCGTTCTCTAACAACCTACACACATGTCTTTCACACCTTCAATTCCCCAGTCACTATCCATACACTCCAGCAAAGATCCTGTCAGTCCCCTTGCAGTCCTCTGTTGACTCATTCAGCAACACCTACAAATCCATTCGCTGTGCCAAAACCCAACCACTTATACATTCAGCCAGTCACTCTCTTTGCAGTACTCTAATCGTTCGGTCAGTACCCAAGTAATCATTCAGTGACCAAGGTCTTAGCACATATACTGCTTCAAACCCCTATCCACTATGCATGTGGTCCTCTAACCACCTACACACTTGTCTTTCACACCTTCAAATCCCCAGTCAGTATCCATACACTCCAGCAAACATCCTGTCACTCCCCTTGCAGTCCTCTGTTGACTCATTCTGCAACACCTAAAAATCCATTCGCTGCGCCAAAACCCAAACACTTATACATTAAGCCAGTCACTCTCCTTGCAGTACTCTAATCGTTCAGTCAGTACTGAAGTACTCATTCAGTGACTTAGGCCTTAGCACATAGACTGCTTCAAAACCTTAATCACTATGCATGCGGTTCTCTACCCACGTACACACTTGTCTTTCACACCTTCAATTCCCAGGTCACTATCCATACACTCCAGAAAACATCCTGACACTCCCTTTCCAGTCCTCTGTTGACTCATTCCGCAACACTGACAAATCCATTTCGTGTGCCAAAACCCAACCACTTATACATTAAGCCAGTAACTCTCCTTACACTACTCTAATCGTTCAGTTAGTACCCAACTACTCATTCAGTGACCCAGGCCTTACCATATACACTGATTCAAACCCCTATCCACTATGCATGCCGTTCTCTAACCACCTACACACACGTCTTTCACATCTTCAAATCCCCAGTCAGTATCCATACACTCCAGCAAACATCCTGTCACTCCCCTTCCAGTCCTCTGTTGACTCATTCAGCAACACCTACAAATCCATTCGCTGTGCCAAAACCCAACCACTTATACATTCAGCCAGTCACTCTCCTTGCAGTACTCTAATCGTTCAGTCAGTACCCAAGTAATCATTCAGTGACCCAGGCCTTAGCACATAGACTGCTTCAAACCCCTATCCACTATGCATGTGGTCCTCTAACCACCTACAAACTTGTCTTTCACACCTTCAAATCACCAGTCACTATCTATACACTCCAGCAAACATCCTGTCACTACCCTTGCAGTCCTCTGTTGACTCATTCAGCAACACCTACAAAGACATTCGCTGCGCCAAAACCCAACCACTTATACATTAAGCCAGTCACTCTCCTAACACTACTCTAATCGTTCAGTTAGTACCCAACTACTCATTCAGTGACCCAGGCCTTACCATATAGAATCCTTCAAACCCCTATCCACTATGCATGCCGTTCTCTAACCACCTACACACACGTCTTTCACTCCTTCAATTCCCCAGTCACTATCCATACACTCCAGCAGACATCCTGACACTCCCTTTGCAGTCCTCTGTTGACTTATTCAGCAACACTGACAAAGCCATTCGCTGTGCCAAAACCAAAACACTTATACATTAACCCAGGCACTCTCTTTGTACTATTCTAATTGTTCAGTCTATACCCAAGTACACATTCAGTGACCCAGACCTTAGCACATACAGTGCTTCAAACCCCTATCCACTATGCATGCCGTTCAATAACAACCTACACACATGTCTTTCACACCTTCAATTCCCCAGTCACTATCCATACACTCCAGCAAAGATCCTGTCAGTCCCCTTGCAGTCCTCTGTTGACTCATTCAGCAACACCTACAAATCCATCACTTATACATTCAGCCAGTCACTCTCTTTGCAGTACTCTAATCGTTCAGTCAGTACCCAAGTACTCATTCAGTGACCAAGGTCTTAGCACATATACTGCTTCAAAACACTATCCACTATGCATGTGGTCCTCTAACCACCTACACACTTGTCTTTCACACCTTCAAATCCCCAGTCAGTATCCATACACTCCAGCAAACATCCTGTCACTCCCCTTGCAGTCCTCTGTTGACTCATTCTGCAACACCTAAAAATCCATTTGCTGCACCAAAACCCAAACACTTATACATTAAGCCAGTCACTCTCCTTGCAGTACTCTAATCGTTCAGTCAGTACTGAAGTACTCATTCAGTGACTTAGGCCTTAGCACATAGACTGCTTCAAAACCTTAATCATTATGCATGCGGTTCTCTACCCACGTACACACTTGTCTTTCACACCTTCAATTCCCCAGTCACTATCCATACACTCCAGCAAACATCCTGACACTCCCTTTCCAGTCCTCTGTTGACTCATTCCATAACACTGACAAATCCATTTCATATGCCAAAACCCAACCACTTATACATTAAGCCAGTCACTCTCCTTACACTACTCTAATCGTTCAGTTAGTACCCAACTACTCATTCAGTGACCCAGGCCTTACCATATACATTGATTCAAACCCCTATCCACTATGCATGCCGTTCTCTAACCACCTACACACACGTCTTTCACATCTTCAAATCCTCAGTCAGTATCCATACACTCTGGCAAACATCCTGTCACTCCCCTTGCAGTCCTCTGTTGACTCATTCAGCAACACCTACAAATCCATTCGCTGTGCAAAACCCCAATCTCTTATACATTCAGCCAGTCACTCTCCTTGCAGTACTCTAATCGTTCAGTCAGTACCCAAGTACTCATTCAGTGACCAAGGTCTTAGCACATATACTGCTTCAAACCCCTATCCACTATGCATGTGGTCCTCTAACCACCTACACACTTGTCTTTCACACCTTCAAATCACCAGTCACTATCTATACACTCCAGCAAACATCCTGTCACTACCCTTAAAGTCCTCTGTTCACTCATTCAGCAACACCTACAAAGCCATTCGCTGTGCCAAAACCCAACCACTTATACATTCAGCCAGTCACTCTCTTTGCAGTACTCTAATCGTTCAGTCAGTACCCAAGTAATCATTCAGTGACCAAGGTCTTAGCACATATACTGCTTCAAAACACTATCCACTATGCATGTGGTCCTCTAACCACCTACACACTTGTCTTTCACACCTTCAAATCCCCAGTCAGTATCCATACACTCCAGCAAACATCCTGTCACTCCCCTTGCAGTCCTCTGTTGACTCATTCTGCAACACCTAAAAATCCATTTGCAGCGCTAAAACCCAAACACTTATACATTAAGCCAGTCACTCTCCTTCCACTACTCTAGTCATTCAGTCAGTACCCAAGTACTCATTCAGTGATCCAGGCCTTAGCACATACACTGTTTCAAACCCCTATACACTATGCATGGAGTTCTATAACCACCTACACACTTGTCTTTCACACTTTAAATTCCCACTAACTATACATACACTCCAGCAAACATCCTGTCAGTCCCCTTGCAGTCTTCTGTTGACTTATTCAGCAACACCCACAAAGCCATTCGTTGCGCCAAAACCAAAACACTTATACATTCACCCAGGCACTCTCTAAGTTATACATATACATTCAACCAACCTTTCACACATTAACATACAAATATAGTTCTTTCTTTAACCAGAGAAGTTAGTTCTGAAAATAACTTTTTTTTTTCTTTTTTTGTTTTATATTTTTTTTGTATTTTTTGAACTATTATTTTTTTTTTTTGGAGTTTTTTTAGGAAATAAACAAAAAAAGGAAAAAAACAGGAAACCTCAGGAATTACATTTCATTCCTGGAAAACACACAAAAAAAAAAAGTCTAACAGTGGTGATTGCGCTGTGCAGCACAAACAGCTTCCACGGATTGTTCGCCATAGGAGATCAGTTTGTTGCACTTGACACAGTGCTGTTTTAAGAATGCAAATTCAGGACGTATGTCCAGAGATGTTGAAGGTGTAGGAGTGCCAGATGTAGAAGGAACTGGTTGTTGTTTCCTTGCAGCTCTACGAGACTCCTCCCGAGCCAGGTTCAGTGGGTGAATTGTTTTTAAATGCTTATACATAGAGGCAGTACCACAAGAATATTTCTTGTCGGCACTACCTCTAGACAGCACCCTCTCACAGATCCGGCAGCTGACTTTCGTGGCATTAACCTTCTTTTGGCCCTCCGGAAAAGTGAAAAACTTCCACACCACCGATACATGCCTTTGTGGACGTGGGTCCTCTTGCACAAATTCTTCTTCTGAAGAATGTTCTGACTCCTGTTGTTGCTGTTGTGTAGAAGCCATCTTCTTATTTGAGCTATTCCAGTTCTTCTTGAATGCAGAGATGTGTCTCCAAAGAAGCTCAAAGAAGAATGATGGAAATGGGTGGGGTCCTTCAATAGTTACAATGGGAAATGTTATCAACCAATCAAAAGTTTTTTTTCAAGTCACATGGGATCCGCGTACCGTGCGCACACGCAGCACGCACCCAACGCGAAGTAGCGAAATTGCATTTAAAAGTAAAATAACTTTATTACATGTAAAAATATATTATTTTTATGCATAAGTAAGATAATGTCTGGCCCTAATATGTGTATTAAAGACATATATATGTCATTTTAGAACATATAAAAATTTGCGGGAGTCGCGTACACAGCGCGTACAGCACGCATATGACGTCACGCGGGGCGCGTGTCCGCGCAAGAGCCGCGTAGTATAATGCGCATGTGTCACGAATGTGTAAGCGTAGGAAGCGCGAACCGGTCGCATACTAATCGCGCACAACACGTAACATACGTATATCACGTAACTATGATACACGCACCCATCGCACACCCTACGCGGATCCTTCACGACTTTAAGAAAATGGCGGGTACAATTCGCGCACTGATCTTGTAAGGTACGCTGCCGGTGCGCGACTCCAAAAAAAAAAAAAAAAATGTTTAACATTTATTAACAAATTATAAATCAAAACAAAAAATATTTATGTTTCAATATTTTCGAAAACATTTTTTTGCGATTTATATTACAAATATATAAATATTTTTTTAAAAACAAAATATGTAAATTAAACAGATAAACATCTGTAGAAAATTAGTATCAAAACAATACATGTAAAAAATCTTACAACTAAATATTATCATTTAAAAAACTGTTGAAATTCACTGAAAAAACCATAGGTTTCAGGCGCGTTATAGTTACAAATTAGCATTTAAAAAACCTTTGAAATTCACTGAAAAAACCATAGGTTTTAAGGACAGTTATAGTTACAAATTAGCATTTAAAAAACCTTTGAAATTCACTGAAAAAACCATAGGTTTCAGGGACGTTATAGTTACAAATTAGCATTTAAAAACCTTTGAAATTCACTGAAAAAACCATAGGTTTTAGGGACAGTTATAGTTAGTTGGACATTGCACTCGTACAAAACCCGTGAAATTCCCCCGTTATAGTTAGTCCAGCTAACTATAACTCGCGCCCCGCAATGCACTGCTGATGACGTCACTTATTACATCACTCATGACATGGTCAGTGACATCACTGATGACATCACTGATGACATCTCAAATGACATCACTGATGACATCATCCACTTGATAATCTGATGCACCTCCTCACACCCTAATATAACCTTTGATACACCCACTCTAAATTACAGACTGCCATTCGCAAAACCATAGACACTCCAACACCAATAACTACATACCCACTCACTGATTCTTAGGTCTACACACACACATCCACTCACTCACCCGTACAGTCACTCATACTTACGGTCACTCAGTACAGGACTATCATATGCACTCTTACTCCTATATAGACACTCAAAGACCGCCACTCATCCATAGAGGTACTCAGACACCTAGTCAGTCATGCAAATAATTAAACACACTGCCATTTACTCACCTATACAGTTATACACACACCAGCTCACTTAATCATACAAATACTAGCACATTCTTACGCTCTTATACAATAACTGATACAAGCACACACGCATCCATACAGCCATTCTCACTATCACACACTCTCACTTACAGCCATTTAAATACTCTAACACACATATATACTGCATTTCACATATGTAGTTACTCACACATGTACCACTGGGACATACATTCACTCACTAACACACTCTTACACACACTTACCCACCCATACAGTCTATCACAGATGCACTCTTGAAACCATCCACCCAGTGAATCGCCCACTCACACATCTATGCACAGAGTCGCACACACCCCTCCCACACAAACACTCAGGCACCCATACAGATACTCACACAAGCATTCAATAACTCAAATAGACACTCATGTAGCTATTCACAAACACATGCAGCCACTTACACAGCAACAGACAGACGGATACAGACATTCACCCAGTTTAGTCACTAACCCATGCATTCAGTAAGATACGTTAAATCACTCACTTATACAGTCAGTCACGCACCTACTAAATCATCCATACAGACACTTACACACCCACTCATTCTTCAATACGTCTTTTCCTATATATATTAAAAATATTTAAACTTTACAGAAACACACAGTCACTGGATGATGTCATCAGTGATGTCATTTGAGATGTCATCAGTGATGTCACTGACCATGTCATGAGTGATGTAATAAGTGACGTCATCAGCAGTGCATTGCGGGGGCGCGAGTTATAGTTAGCTGGACTAACTATAACGGGGGAATTTCACGGGTTTTGTACGAGTGCAATGTCCAACTAACTATAACTGTCCCTAAAACCTATGGTTTTTTCAGTGAATTATATATATATATATATATATATATATATATATATATATATTCACTGATGACATCTCAAATGCCATCACTGATGACATCATCCAGTGACTGAGTGTTTCTGAAAAGTTTATGAATGTTATCTATATATACGCCAAGGTGTATTGAAGAATGAGTGGGTGTATGAGTGTCTGTATGGATGATTTTGTGGGTGCGTGACTTTCTGTCAGTGGGAGGGTGGATGGAGCGAAAGACTTGCACTTACCATGATTATTACGGAGCTACCTGTACGGACAGACTTGTGCAATCTTTGGACTGACGTCTGCAAAATGTGGGTCCCACGGGTGGGCCGGGCCGGCTGTCAGTGAAGTGAAATCCTTCCCGTCACAGCTGCGGTAAGAAGGTTCCAATGGGAGGGTGGATGGAGCGGAGGACTTGCACTTTCCTCGCTTATTGCGGAGCCACCAGCACGGACAGACTAGAGTAGCTAATGCAGGGGAGGTTGGGGGTACGAGAGTCACCATGGGGATGTACATCATACTTATGCATATGTCTTGAATATTGAGGATAATGGGGCTGGGGGAGCGGAAATGGTCTTGTCCCTAGAATTCTTTCTTGTAACGAGGTTCCCCTCTGAGATGGGGATTCTCCGAACTCGTAGTTCTTGTTTGTATTGTTATGTTGCGCTAGTTCGATGTCATGATGCCTTTGCTGCTCTTTACATTTGCTGGGTCGGGTGGAGGGGGGAATGGGGAGAGAGTCAGAACATGGGGCCTGAGGGAGTGGGGCCGGTGCCCAACTAGATAATTATGGCAGTCCGTAGTATAACATGGAATGTTCGGGGCCTTAACTCCCCCAACAAGCGGCAGCGCCTTTGGAAATATTTGCTAGACCACAATATCCAAGTGGTGGCCCTCCAAGAAACGCACCTCAAAAAAACTGAGGAACAACGTCTAAAACATAAAGCTTACCCTCTCATTTTCAGCTCCTCTCATGCCTCAAAACAGAACAGGGTGGCGCTCCTTTTTCATGCGGGGGTCCCGTTCCAAGCTCAAGACACCTAATCTGATAAAGCAGGGAGATATATAATGGTACGGGGGGAACTGAGAGGAAGGCCATGCACATTTGCAGTAATCTATGCACCTAATGCGGGCCAGCAGGATTTTCTCCTCTCCTTCCTCATGGATCTGGAGAACTTTGCATTGGGGACATACTCCTAATGGGGGATTTCAATCTCATCTGGGATCCGGGACTAAACACGACTCACCCACACAGAGCAGCAGGGTTTTTTTTTGGCAAGGCACTTAGGTCACAACTCCACCATCTGGGCATGGTGGACGTGTGGAGGGATACTAATCCCACCGTACGCGACTATTCCTTCTTCTCCCATTCCCACAGGACATAGTCCCGAATTGATCATGTGTTCGTGAGCCAATCTCTGTTCCCCGCGATCTTACAGTCACACTTTCACCCGATATGCCTGTCTGACCATGCCCCTCTTGAGATGACCCTCAGCTGGCCGGCTCCGCACTCAAAGCATGCGCGCTGGTATACTATTTCCCTAATTTCCTCTGCAGAGATAGACTCCTGCGGGACGAACTCAGGCAAACCATTAAGGATTTTCTCGCGAATAATGATCCCGAGCTCACCTCCCATGCCACCACCTGGAACGCTCTTAAAGCGGTTGTCCGGGGTAAATGCATAGAACTGGCCACTACCCTAAAAACCCAGCAGCGAGAGGAAAGACTCAAGCTAGAAAAGGAACTGCAGACCGCAGAGAAGGCGCACAAGGAGAGCCCATCGGCACCGTCACAGCGGAAAGTAACATCCCTCAAGGGGAAGCTGCAGTCCATATACTCAAACAGGGTGGAAAAAACCATCTTGCGGCTGCAGGCCAGGGGATGTGAGGGGGGAACAAGGTGGGCTCACTATTAGCACGCCAACTAAGGGCCAAACAGGAAAGGGAACACATCAAAGTAATAGTGGATGACGCGGGCGTCTCCCACATGACGGAAGAGGGGAAGGCCAACGCCTTTGGGGAGTTCTATCGCACCCTCTACACCTCGGAGGATCCACGGTCGCAGGACCAAGCGGGTTATCTGGACCCCTTAGACCTTCCACAGGTCCAGTCAAGTACCAATGAAGACTTGGCTAAATCTATCACGACTGAGGAAGTTCAGAAAGCGATTGATGCGCTTAAATTACAGAAGGCACCAAGACCTAATGGGTTTACGGCGCACTTTTACCGCACCTTCGCACCGGAACTAGCCCCCTACTTAGCTACCCTGTTTAATGTCATCGCATCTACTCAGCAGGTCACACCCACCATGGGGGAGGCACTCGTTGCGGTGATACATAAGCCAGGGAAAGACCCTAAAGCATGCTCGTCTTACCGCCCGATAGCCCTTCTGAACTTGGACGCCAAAATGTACTCAAAAATTTTGGCTACTCGCCTAGAAAATGTGCTCCCATGCCTTATTGACCCAGACCAATCGGGGTTCATTAAGGGGCGTCAGACCCATGATAATCTGCGGCGCATCATCCATATCATGTAAAAGGTCTGGAAAAAAGCATCCCAGCGGCTCTTCTCTCGCTAGACGCTGAGAAAGCTTTGGACCGCGTGGAATGGACCTTTTTATTTCAGGCGCTACAGCGCTTTGGGTTTAGTGAGGCTTTTATAGGGATGATTTGCGCCAATTATCATTCCCCCTACTCCCGAGTCCTGGTCAATGGCGCCGCTTCGCACTCCTTCAGCCTGGCACGGGGGACGAGACAGGGGTGTCCGTTGTCCCCCCTTTTCGCCCTGTGTATAGAACCCCAAGCGCACAGAATCAGAGATTATCCCGACATACAGGGAGTGCGGTTTGGCACGGATGATCATAGATATCGCTCTTTGCAGACGATGTGCTTCTCCCGGTCACGGAGCCATTGACCTCTCTTCCGGCTATTCAGACGGAGCTCTCAATGTTCGAGAAAGTAGTGGGATTTAGGGTCAATCTGGCCAAATCCTTCTTACTCAATTTGACTTTATCCAAAGAGGAGTGGCGTCAGGTGGAGAGAGCGTGACCCTTTTGATGCACCGCCAAGGAAATCACCTACTTGGGCATCAAGCTCACTCCTCGTGTCTCGGACCTATATAAGGCCAACTTTCCCCCCCTTCTGCAACAGTTAAAAGCTGACTTAGGCAAATGGAGCGCCGCATATATCTCTTGGATGGGCAGGATCAATGCCATCAAGATGAACGCTCTCCCCCGCTTGCTCTATCTCTTTCAGGGGTTACCAATACAGGTAGAAAAAGGTCTTTTCAGGGAACTGCGACAAATGGTCACTAAATTCATCTGGCAGGGGAAGAGGGCACGCTTGCCCCATTGTTTGCTCATTCATCCACGCAGGGAAGGGGGTCTGGCACTGCCGGACTTTTTGGGATACTATAGGGCGGCTCAGCTGCGGGTAATGACGGAGTGGTCGCTGTGGGCCTCTGAGAAACACTGGCTTCACATAGACAGGCAGATAACGGGCAAGACCATCTGGGACCTTCTCTGGAAACCAAAACACGACAGACCGCCCAATGCCTACCTTAGTACGCCCACAGCTACCACATTACGGGTCTGGGACGACCTCACGAAGGTCGCAACTGACTACTTTTCCGTCTCCCTACACACCCATACATTTTAATGCTGCCTTCCCCCCAGCACTTCACGGAGGACCCTTCGAGGCATGGGGGCAGGGGGATGGCTCATGATCTCTGACTTATTCAGCAGGGGGGAGATACTCACCTTTCGAGAATGCATGAATCAATTCACATTGACTGCCAAGGAGGAATTCCACTATTTGCAGATTAAACATTGGGTACAGCAACCTCTGGTGCGGCTGGCCACTACCAGGGACTTGCTCCCCATAGAGAAATTTGCCAAATCTGGGTCCACTTCCAAGGGGTGCATTTCTTTCCTATATGCCCTCATTCAGGCGCTGAGCCCCAGATCAACCCCACGACATATACAATTTTGGGACACAATTCTGGATACTCCTGTAGCAGACAAACAGTGGGAGCATTTATGAGAAACACACAAGTTTGGCAGTGTACCCCGTAAAGACCTAGCACCTGACCCACTATCCCTAATTAGTATAATAGGATTTCTCCAATGATAGTGTGTGCACCGTTAACACACCCACTGCCACGGTGCAATCCAAAACAGGATTATAACAAACAAACTAAAGCGCAAAGGTGCACCACTTCATAACAAGAGACAACAGACACATTACAAATCATCAGATCCGTGTCCATAATATTTTCCATATATGTTCTTCTTTTATTTTTCGAAATATTCTTGATACGTAAAAAAACCACAGCCGACGCGTTTCGTCCAATAATGGACTTCTTCAGGGCTGTAAATTTGACAAACATATATATGTACATAAATATATATATATATAAAAAAAGACATCACCAACATCAATATTCACATTTCAGACAATATATATATGTACAGCTTATGCACAGAAAAATAATAATAACCATGAAGACAGGACAAAAAATCACATAAATATTATACTTAACGTATAACAATTTCACAACATGTATCGACTAACAAAACTTCTATCTTTAAGACAAACACCTAATTTTAACATTTATATACAATATTTAGACAACTATGAATCACATACTGTTTGCATAAAACCATAAACAAAATTACATTTATATAAATGAGTTTAAAAAGGGTGGAAAGAGAGATCGCAAAGAAATTTTGTAGGAAAAATCATGAGAAAGAGTGCAGAGAAATTTATAGAAAAAATTCATGAGAAAGAATATATAAAATATCATATTATCTCCTCCTGTGGTTGAACAATCAATAATATGAGGAAATGAGTATTTAGAACAATAACCCTGTATTGTTCTAAACAATAGCCCTGTATAACCCAAGATTAATAACCAAAAAGAGGGTGAACAGGAAAGAACAGGGAAGAAAAGGGCTACCAAAACTCAGAGAGACCAAGAGAGAGCAGGGAGACTATAGCCATCACTCGTATAGAGGTACCCACCATTGAGGCCAAAAGGGCGGACACTCCTGGAGATAAATCAACATCCAAGTTCCACCCCCTGGGTGTATGTTGGTTCTTATCCTCCGTATGCTGTGCCAAAAGGAAAATATATAATACAATATCACCATGTAGTCCTACTAAGCTAATCTTTCTATCTGTAATGAATAATATATAACAATTACTTACTCAATAAAATCAGGATAACTATTCCTTAATCAAGAAAAGGCAGGATTTATTTATAGGAATAGTACCCTCCACACGAATCCTTCCGGAGTGCGCCTCACTGTAATATAGTGGGCCAACAGTTGAAACGGGCAATCTCCCAAAACAGCCTACAAAAGAAACCATGGGCAATATATCAATCAATTGACAGGATGGTTACCCTGTGTTAGCAATCGACGCAGTATCACCAAGTACACATAGAAGCAAAAGGCACAACATAAATTCAACCACGGACTCACCTCAGACTATAATCCATGTTAGTCCTAAAAGAATTCCCACCATTATCTGCTGAGAGTCCATGGAGGCACTCCCGTTAGCGAATGCTCAATGCCAAAACCAACAACTTTTAATCCCTCAACGGTTCTTATGTATTGTGTATGAACCTTATATATACAGAGACATGTCCATGGGAGGTAATAATAATATTTAAAGCGTTAAAAATCAAATGTACTCCCAGTAATAACTGCTCAGTACCAAAACCAACAGCTTCAATCCCTCAGCGGTTCCTATATGATATGTATGAACCTTATATATACAGGGACATGCCCATGGGAGATAATAATAATATTTAAGGCGTTTAAAATCAGATGCAAAGATTTTATTATGCTTAACTCCCACCCGAAAGAGCACACCCTTAGACCACAAGCAGAGTGTAATCATACTTCGATCCCACCCAAGAGCAGTTCACATATGATAGAATTTAAGCCCCCCCACTCACAAGTGGGTATACTCAATAAAGCAAAACAGCTACCGAATCCCATGGAAGGTGTCTCCTTACCTTGATATGGCCAAAGAAATATATACGGCGACCTCGAACGATCTCCTCCGAGGACGAAGACGGTACATAGTGTGTTCACACGCCGCTTCATTTATACAACCCATGCTGAGATCTAAATTGAACACAGCTGCAATTTCCTTCAGCACGCCGGAAGTCAATATTATCGACTCACGGGAATGCCGAGTGTAGCCGCCATCTTGTAGTGGCCAATAATTCCAGAAGAAAAGGGTACAATTTCCAAGTACTGCTTGCCATGCATGTTTATTCTAAGAACTGCGGTCAGAGACAGCATACATCTACTAGGTTAAATCTTCATTCACAAAGAATTCTGAAATATTTATTCAGCACGCTGAAAGTCAAGATTACTGACTCACGGGAACGCCATATATAGCCGCCATCTTGTAGTGGCCAATAATTAGAAGACGAAAATACGATTCTATCGTCTATTCACATAAACGTTCATTTTGGGAGCTGCGTTTAAAGAACAGCATACATCTAATAAATTGTGTGTATATTCACAATGAAACTTGGTAAAACAAATATATATATCCAAAGTGAACGTTCTAACTGATTGGACGAATTTACCAAATGCCAACATTTCAAAATATGTAAATATATTCCATTTGCTCGATCTAAAATTAGTATAAGAAGATATATACCGATCCCATAGTTAGTCATCTTAATAGACTCAAATCAGTAATAGCTTCGTATTTATCATGATCTCTAAAGAGTACAGCCGCCATCTTGGAATGATACAATATCTGATAATTTATATGTGTATTATACAACAATGTTGAGAGAGGAAAAAGAAAAAGAAAAAAAGTGGAATACTCCCAATAACAAGCCAGAATATAACAAAAAAGAATATTGCATGTATATCAACATTTTCATCCACTAGATCATAAATCAAATGGAGATAAAACATATGTACCTCTAACCAATTATAAAGCCATATAGATTCTTGACAATATACTTTTCACCCTACTCTCTGGTGGTAGTTAAGACACCCAATATCATATATCAGAGCCAAAAATGAAAAAAATATATAGAAAAAATATAAAAAATTATAAAAAAAGAGTTTTTTTAAAAGGAGGCTTAACAGAATAGAGGAAAAAGGAAAACAGAAAAGGCAGAAGAGAAATGGAAAAATTTCCATTATAACAATCCAATACACCATTTGGATATATGTCTCAAGCAATCATCCAATTGTAAATCGATATAGCTATGACCGATCCATATTAGAATGCACAAACAGAATCATCAATTTACATGTGCATGCAAGCCCTATTATTCGCATACAACCCTTATCCAGAGCATAATAATGATTACCATCCCCTCTGCGTTTTTTAAAGGAAGTAATGCATTTCCTCATCACTATTATGGCCCAGTTCAACACAACGTAGTTTGCATATCCATCCTGCCTCATTTTTCTTAGGGCTAATTCCCTATTTCCCCTCTCGTGTGAGCTGGTATATGATCAATACCCATAAACCATAATGCGCTATCACCTGAATGATTCTTTTGCATGTGGAATGTCATGGGGTATTTATAATCGCCATTCCGTATTGCACGTAGGTGCTCCTGTATTCTCAATTTAAGAGGTCTTATGGTGCTACCCACGTAGATTTTATTACACGGGCAGCCCAGAATATATGTAACATACCTCGTGTTGCAATTAATCAGGTGGTTGACGTAATAGACCCGCTCAGTGTTAAATTTAAAAAGCTTGGTATCTTTCCCAAACATGCAGATATTACAATTTTTACAGGTGAAGAAACCCTTGATTGAATGTGACAACCAAGTCACTGTCCTTGGCATGGTGATGTAACTGGGGCACAACAGATCTCTCAGATTCTTGCCCCTCCTATATGTTATCTTAGGTTTTATGGCCAGTATCTCTTGTAAAGTGGGTACTTCAGTTAATAAATGCCAGTGTTTGCGTAGTACGTTGTAAATCCTATCACTATCTGAGTTTTGGTAGCCCTTTTCTTCCCTGTTCTTTCCTGTTCACCCTCTTTTTTGGTTATTAATCTTGGGTTATACAGGGCTATTGTTTAGAACAATACAGGGTTATTGTTCTAAATACTAATTTCCTCATATTATTGATTGTTCAACCACAGGAGGAGATAATATGATATTTTATATATTCTTTCTCATGAATTTTTTCTATAAATTTCTCTGCACTCTTTCTCATGATTTTTCCTACAAAATTTCTCTGCGATCTCTCTTTCCAACCTTTTTTTAAACTCATTTATATAAATGTAATTTTGTTTATGGTTTTATGCAAACAGTATGTGATTCATAGTTGTCTAAATATTGTATATAAATGTTAAAATTAGGTGTTTGTCTTAAAGATAGAAGTTTTGTTAGTCGATACATGTTGTGAAATTGTTATACGTTAAGTATAATATTTATGTGATTTTTTGTCCTGTCTTCATGGTTATTATTATTTTTCTGTGCATAAGCTGTACATATATATATTGTCTGAAATTTGAATATTGATGTTGGTGATGTCTTTTTTTTATATATATATATATATTTATGTACATATATATGTTTGTCAAATTTACAGCCCTGAAGAAGTCCATTATTGGACGAAACGCGTTGGCTGTGGTTTTTTTACGTATCATGAATATTTCGAAAAATAAAAGAAGAAAATATATGGAAAATATTATGGACACGGATCTGATGATTTGTAATGTGTCTGTTGTCTCTTGTTACGAAGTGGGAGCATTTATGTAGAGACATAACCAAATTCAACCGCTCAATGTTTCTTAGAGAGGCGCACTACAAAATCATGTACGACTGGTATCTATACCCCCAGAAACTGCACAAGATCTTCCCCAACTCTTCTGATAGGTGCTGGCGGGGGTGTGGTCTGCTGGGCAACTTTCGCCATATGTGGTGTGACTGCCCCTCCATGCAGCCTTTTTGGAAAGAGATCCTCTCCCAAATCAAAATCATTTTAGGTTACCCAATCCCAAATTCACTGGAACACACATTGATGGGGGTGAGAGATCCAACCTTGAAACGTCAAACGCAAGGCGACAGATCGGTTATGTGGCTCTGCCTGGGGGCAGCAAAAATGGCAGTAGCTGCCGCATGGAAAAAACAAGAGGCACCATCCTTAACTCAATGGCACGCGCTGTGGAGGGCGTTGGCTCTGGAGTGCATGACCGACATAGTGGAAGACTCCAGGACAGGGTTCGAGTACATAAGGTCCCAGTTGGTGGGCTACCTATCAGAAGGGCTGCCATTGACTGTGTGCGCCCCATGGCTGAGAGCCCTCAATTTGTTCCACATTTAACATCACAGTAGAATAGACAGGGGCTTGCCTCTAGGAAGGTGCCTCTCCATTGGGTCGGAACCCCCTCTCTCCTGACCAACACTATTCCATATGCACCATGACATCACGGTTATATTGTTCTTTCTTTTATGATAGGTTTCCTTTTTTTTTCCCTTTCTTTTGTTGCTCTTGGAGGTATGGTTGAAGAACTGTTGTAGGATACCAATTGTGACATGCTACAAATGCGCCTACAAATAGGTCTGGCACGCCAAGGATCTTGTGAACAAGCTGTAACCCTCATGTGACATCTGTAACTCCTGGCTTACATTGACAAACTGTTATTCCTATGTGTTGCTTTAAAATTCAATAAAAAGAATTTGAAATAAATATGTTTTTATATATATATATATATATATATATATATATATATATATATATATATATATATATATATATATATATATATATATATATTATCTACTGATGGTCGCCAGTAGATAGTTATAGTTACAACCTATTATCCATAGGAAATCTGCGACATTCTATTTGAAATAACTCTCTTGCCGGTTGACGTATCTTCGCAAAATTTTCAAACTTTGTGGGGCGCTCCGGTCCGCTCCTACCCTGAAAGTCTCGGGGGATTCGTCAAGCGGGGGCCGAGAAAAAGGGGGTCCCAAAACGCGTTTTCCCCATGCAATTTTCCATAGGAAACTTTAGACACGGCTACAGCCCGAACTGCTGAACGGAATTACACCAAATTTGGCAAAGAGGTAGTTCTTGGTTCAGAAAGAACCCTTTTGTTAAATGGTGTAAATCCGTTCAGTAGTTGCTGAGAAAATCAAAAGTAAAAGATAGTGATATCTATGGCCGAGTAGGGTCCGCGTACCCTCCCGATCACGAGCTGCATGTTAATTGGCTGTCAGCTGGCTGTCAACATTCCGATTCAGGAAATGTTGGCAGCCATTTTGTCCTCGGTAGAACCGAGGGACAGAAACAAGTGCGCAAAGCGCCCAAAGGGGGCAGGGTAGAAACACCCTGACCCCTAGGTCTGCTCAGGGGGTCCCACAAGCCCCCTGGGCAAAAAAAAAAAATACCCAACAGGTACATCCAGAAAGCGCCACAGAGCTGCGTTGCAGAGAGGTGTAAAAGGGGTGTGGCCTCTCTACACGTCTCTGCAACGCAGCCCCTGGCGCATACTGGAGGTTCCTGGTGGGCTAGTTGGCCCGTAGGGACCCACATGATTCAAGGGGACTTAATCCCCCAACTTAAAACGCGCCACGGGGCCTGTTTTCAGACATGTCACCTGAAGCCCCGCCCCCTCCCTTCACCACTGTGCAAATATTCCTCTAAAATCAGCCGAACTACGAATTCCGATTTACTCACCTGTTATCAGGAGAGACCTCAGTGCTGCATCTTTGAGCCCAGTACTGATCCTGAAAAGTAATTTTAACCGTACTTACCAGTAACTTGAATTTCCTTCCATAGGATATCATTGCCTGCTTTTTGCTGAAAAAGTTTCTAAGTGTCGATTTTTGAAACATACAAATATTCCTCTAAAATCAGCAGAACTACGAATTCCGATTTACTCACCTGTTATCAGGAGAGACCTCAGTGCTGCATCTTTGAGCCCAGTACTGATCCTGAAAAGTAATTCTAACCATACTTACCAGTAACTTGAATTTCCTTCCATAGGCTAACATTGACTGGTTTCACTTGGAAATTCTTCTAAGTGTGGAGTTTTGGAACTTTATAATATTCCTCTAAAATCAGCCGAACTACGAATTCCGATTTACTCACCTGTTATCAGGAGAGAACCCAGTGCTGCATCTTTTAGCCCAGCACTGACCCTGAAAAGTAATTCTAACCGTATTTACCAGTAACTTGTATTTCCTTCCATAGGAATCCATTGTCTGGTTTTCAGCAGAAAAGTTTCAAAGTGTCGATTTTCACAAACTACAAATATTCCTTAAAAATCGCCTGTATGACTTAAACGCATTCTTTCAACTGTTTACAGGAGATGCACCAGTGCTGGATCCAGGATCCACCACTGAGTAAGAAAAAGTAACGATAACACTACTTACCTGCTAAGTGAATTTCCTCCCATAGGATAACATTAGTGATTCTATGTGAAAAAGTTTCTGTCAACTTTTAAAATACAATAATATTCCTTAAAAATCACTACTGTAACCAAAACGCTTTTACTCAACTGTTTACAGGAGATATCGCAGGACTGAATCTAGGATCCAGTCCTGTGGTTAGAAAAGTAATCCATAAAGTAACTAATTGCATTTAACTAGAAATTCACATTGAGCTCAATGTTGCATTGTGTTTGAAATTGTGTTGCACATTGCAACAACTGTAACTACTGTACTTAAAAGTCTATTGCCTATTTGCAAAGTATTTAAACTAAAGTAATTCATTCTGAGAAAGTATATTTTGTAATGTAATGTATAATGTAATTACAATGTAATTTAAAAAATAAAATATCTAAAAATAAATAGTTTAAAAAAATGTAGTAAATCAGTATCAAAAAATAAATATAGCAATTAATACATTTAAAAATTGTCATTTACAAAACCTTTGAAATTCACTGAAAAAAACCATAGGTTTCAGACATGTTATAGTTAGGAATTAGCATTTAAAAACCTTTGAAATTCACTGAAAAAACCATAGGTTTCAGGCACGTTATAGTTAGAAATTAGCATTTAAAAACCTTACAAATTCACTGAAAAAACCATAGGTTTTAGGGACAGTTATAGTTAGTTGGACATTGCACTCGTACAAAACCCGTGAAATTCCCCCGTTATAGTTAGTTCAGGTAACTATAACTCGCGCCCCGCAATGCACTGCTGATGACGTCACATATTACATCACTCATGACATGGTCAGTGACATCACTGATGACATCACTGATGACATCTCAAATGACATCACTGATGACATCACTGATGACATCATCCATGTGATAATTTGATGCATCTTCTCAAACCCTAATATAACTTTTGATACACCCACTGTAAATTACAGACTGCCATTGTCAGAACCATAGACACTCCAACACCAATTACTATATACACACTCACTGGTTCTTAGGTCTACACACACACATCTACTCACTCACTCGTACAGTCACTCATACTTATAGTCGCTCAGTACAGGACTATTATATGCACTCATACACCTATATAAACACTCACACACCGCCACTCATCCAGAGAGGTACTCACACACCTAGTCAGTCATGCAAAAAATTAAGCACACACCCATTTACTCACCTATACAGTTATACACACACCTGCTCACTTACTCATACAAATACTAGCACATTCTTACGCTCTTATACAATCTCTGATACAAGCACACACTCATCCATACAGTCACTCTCACAATCACACACTCGCTTATAGCTATTTATATACTCCAACACACATATATACTGCCTTTCACATATGTAGTTACTCACACATGTACCACTGGGACATACATTCACTCACTAACACACTCTTACACACACTTACCCACCCATACAGTCTATCACAGATGCACTCTTGAAATCATCCACCCAGTGAATCACCCACTCACACATCTATGCACAGAGTCGCACACACCCCACCCACACAAACACTCAGGCACCCATACAGATACTCAGACAACCAATCAATAACTCATATAGACACTCATGTAGCTATTCACAAACCCATGCAGCCACTTACACAGCAACAGACAGACGGATACAGACATTCACCCAGTTTAGTCACTAACCCATGCATTCAGTAAGATACGTTTAATCACTCACTTATAGAGTTAGTCACGCACCTACTAAATCATCCATTCAGACACTTATACACCCACTCATTCGTCAATACGCCTTTCCCTATATATATTAAACATATTTAAACTTTACAGAAACACACAGTCACTGGATGATGTCATCAGTGATGTCATTTGAGATGTCATTTGAGATGTCATCAGTGATGTCATCAGTGATGTCACTGACCATGTCATGAGTGATGTAATATGTGACGTCATCAGCAGTGCATTGCGGGCGCGAGTTATAGTTACCTGAACTAACTATAACGGGGGAATTTCACGGGTTTTGTACGAGTAACATGTCCAACTAACTATAACTGTCCCTAAAACCTATGGTTTTTTCAGTGAATATATATATATATATATATATATATATATATATATATATATATATATATATATATATATATATGCATGCCAAGGTGTATTGAAGTATGAGTGGGTGTATGAGTGTCTGAATAGATGATTTAGTAGGTGCATGACTGACTGTATAAGTGAGTGATTAAACGTGTCTTACTGAATGCATGGGTTAGTGAGTAAACTGTGTAAGTGTATGTATCAGTCTGTCAGTTGGTGTGTAAGTGGCTGCATGGGTTGGTGAGTAGCTACATGAGTGTCTATATGGGTTATTGATTGGCTGTCTGAGCATCTGTATGGGTGCCTGAGTATCTGTGTGGGTGGGTGGGGGGGGGTGTGACTTTGTGCATAGATGTGTGAGTGGGTAATTCACTGGGTGTGGGTTCAAGAGTACATCTGTGAAGGGCTGTATGGGTGGGTGAGTGTATGTAAGGGGGTGTTGGTGAGTGAATGGATGTCTCAGTGGTGCATGTGTGAGTAACTACATATGTGAAAGGCAGTATATGTGAGTTTTGGAGTATATAAATCACTATATGTGAGAGTGAGTGATTGTGAGAGTGGCTGTTTGGATGAGTGTGTGCTTGTATCAGTGATTGTATAAGAGAGTAAGTATGTGTTAGTATCTGTATGAATAAGTGAGGTGGTGTGTGTATAACTGTATAGGTGAGTAAAGAAGAGTGAATGATTCTTTGCATGATTGACTAGGTGTGTGAGTAACTCTATGGATGAGTGGTGATGTGTGAGTGTCTGTATAGGTGTATGAGTGCAAATGATAGTGCTGTATTGATAAGTGACTGCATGTATGAGTGACTGTATGGGTGAATGAGTGGACGTGTGTGTAGACCTAGGAATCAGTGAGTGGGTATGTAGTAACTGGTATTGGTGTGTCTATGGTTTCGAAAATGGTAGTCTGTATTTTAGAGTGGGTGTATCAAAGGTTATATTAGGGTGTGTGGAGGTGCATCAGATTATCATGTGGATGATGTCATCAGTGATGTCATCAGTGATGTCATTTGAGATGTCATCAGTGATGTCACTGACCATGTCCTGAATGATGTAATATGTGACGTCATCAGCAGTGCATTGTGGGTGCGCGAGTTATAGTTAGCTCAACTAACTATAACGGCTGAATTTCTCTGGTTTTGTACAAGTGAAATGTCCAACTAACTATAACGTCCCTGAAACCTATGGTTTTTTCAGTGAATTTCAAAGGTTTTTAATGCTAATTTCTAACTATAACGTCCCTGAAACCTGTGGTTTTTCAGTGAATATATATATATATATATATATATTCACTGAAAAAACCACAGGTTTCAGGGACGTTATAGTTAGAAATTAGCATTTAAAAACCTTTGAAATTCACTGAAAAAACCATAGGTTTTAGGGACAGTTATAGTTAGTTGGACATTGCACTCGTACAAAACCCGTGAAATTCCCCGTTATAGTTAGTCCAGCTAACTATAACTCGCGCCCGCAATGCACTGCTGATGACGTCACATATTACATCACTCATGACATGGTCAGTGACATCACTGATGACATCACTGATGACATCTCAAATGACATCACTGATGACATCACTGATGACATCATCCAGTGACTGTGTGTTTCTGTAAAGTTTAAATATTTTTAATATATATAGGAAAAGACGTATTGAAGAATGAGTGGGTGTGTAAGTGTCTGTATGGATGATTTAGTAGGTGCGTGACTGACTCTATAAGTGAGTGATTTAACGTATCTTACTGAATGCATGGGTTAGTGACTAAACTGGGTGAATGTCTGTATCCGTCTGTCTGTTGCTGTGTAAGTGGCTGCATGTGTTTGTGAATAGCTACATGAGTGTCTATATGAGTTATTGAATGCTTGTCTGAGTATCTGTATGGGTGCCTGAGTGTTTGTGTGGGAGGGTGTGTGCAACTCTGTGCATAGATGTGTGAGTGGGTGATTCACTGGGTGGATGGTTTCAAGAGTGCAACTGTGATAGACTGTATGGGTGGGTAAGTGTGTGTAAGAGTGTGTTAGTGAGTGAATGTATGTCCCAGTGGTACATGTGTGAGTAACTACATATGTGAAAGGCAGTATATATGTGTGTTGGAGTATATAAATAGCTATAAGCGAGAGTGAGTGATTGTGATAGTGGCTGTATGGATGAGTGTGTGCTTGTATCAGTGATTGTATAAGAGCGTAAGAATGTGCTACTATTTGTATGAGTAAGTGAGCTGGTGTGTGTATAACTGTATAGGTGAGTAAATGGTAGTGTGTTTAATTATTTGCATGACTGACTAGGTGTGTGAGTACCTCTATGGATGAGTGGCGGTGTTTGAGTGTCTATATAGGAGTATGAGGGCATATGATAGTCCTGTACTGAGTGACCGTAAGTATGAGTGACTGTACGGGTGAGTGAGTGGATGTGTGCGTAGACCTAAGAATCAGTGAGTGGGTATGTAGTTATTGGTGTTGGAGTGTCTATGGTTTTGCGAATGGCAGTCTGTAATTTAGAGTGGGTGTATCAAAGGTTATATTAGGGTGTGAGGAGGTGCATGAGATTATCACGTGGATGATGTCATCAGTGATGTCATTTGAGATGTCATCAGTGATGTCATCAGTGATGTCACTGACCATGTCATGAGTGATGTAATATGTGACGTCATCAGCAGTGCATTGCGGGGCGCGAGTTATAGTTAGCTGAACTAACTATAACGGGGAATTTCACGGGTTTTGTACGAGTGCAATGTCCAACTAACTATAACTGTCCCTAAAACCTATGGTTTTTTCAGTGAATTTCAAAGGTTTTTTAAATGCTAATTTGTAACTATAACGTCCCTGAAACCTATGGTTTTTTCAGTGAATTTCAAAGGTTTTTTAAATGCTAATTTGTAACTATAACATGTCTGAAACCTACAGTTTTTTCAGTGAATTTCAAAGGATTTGTAAATGACAATTTTTAAATGTATTAATTGTTATATAAATTTTTTTCATACTGATTTCCAAATTTTTTAGAAACAATTTTTTTTTACATATTTTATTTTTTAAATTACATTGTAATTACATTATACATTACATTACAAAAAATACTTTCTCAGAATGAATTACTTTAGTTTAATTACTTTGCACATAGGCAATAGACTTTTAAGTACAGTAGTTACAGTTGTTGCAATGGGCAACACATTTTCAAACACAATGCAACATTCAGCTCAATGTGAATTTCTAGTTAAATGCAATTAGTTACTTTATGGATTACTTTTCTAACCACATTACTGGATCCTAGATTCAGTCCTGGGACATCTCCTGTAAACAGTTGAGTAAAAGCGTTTTGGTTACAGTCGTGATTTTTAAGGAATATTATTGTACTTTAAAAGTTCACACTTAGAAACTTTTTCTCATAGAATCACCAATGTTATCCTATGGAAGGAAATTCACTTAGAAGTTAAAAACTGTTATCGTTACTTTTTCTTACTCAGTGTTGGATCCTGGATCCAGCACTGGTGCATCTCCTGTAAACAGTTGAAAGAATGCGTTTAAGTCATACAGGCGATTTTTTAGGAATATTTGTAGTTTGTGAAAATCGACACTTTGAAACTTTTCTGCTGAAAACCAGACAATGATATCCTATGGAAGGAAATTCAAGTTACTGGTAAGTACGGTTAAAATTACATTTCAGGATCAGTACTGGGCTGAAAGATGCAGCACTGAGGTCTCTCCTGATAACAGGTTAGTAAATCGGAATTCGTATTTCGGCTTATTTTAGAGGAATATTTTAAAGTTCCAAAACTCCACACAGAAGAATTTCCAAGTGAAACCAGTCAATGTTAGCCTATGAAGGAAATTCAAGTTACCGGTAAGTACGGTTAAAATTACTTTTGAGGATCAGTACTGGGCTGAAAGATGCAGCACTGAGGTCTCTCCTGATAACAGGTGAGTAAATCGGAATTCGTATTTTGGCTGATTTTAGAGGAATATTTTAAAGTTCCAAAACTCCACACTTAGAAGAATTTCCAAGTGAAACCAGTCAATGTTAGCCTATGAAGGAAATTCAAGTTACCGGTAAGTACGGTTAAAATTACTTTTCAGGACCAGTACTGGGCTGAAAGATGCAGCACTGAGGTCTCTCCTGATAACAGGTGAGTAAATCGGAATTCGTATTTCGGCTGATTTTAGAGGAATATTTTAAAGTTCCAAAACTCCACACTTAGAAGAATTTCCAAGTGAAACCAGTCAATGTTAGCCTATGAAGGAAATTCAAGTTACCGGTAAGTACGGTTAAAATTACTTTTCAGGACCAGTACTGGGCTGAAAGATGCAGCACTGAGGTCTCTCCTGATAACAGGTGAGTAAATCGGAATTCGTATTTCGGCTGATTTTAGAGGAATATTTTAAAGTTCCAAAACTCCACACTTAGAAGAATTTCCAAGTGAAACCAGTCAATGTTAGCCTATGAAGGAAATTCAAGTTACCGGTAAGTACGGTTAAAATTACTTTTGAGGATCAGTACTGGGCTGAAAGATGCAGCACTGAGGTCTCTCCTGATAACAGGTGAGTAAATCGGAATTCGTATTTCGGCTGATTTTAGAGGAATATTTTAAAGTTCCAAAACTCCACACTTAGAAGAATTTCCAAGTGAAACCAGTCAATGTTAGCCTATGGAAGGAAATTCAAGTTACTGGTAAGTACGATTAAAATTACTTTTCAGGACCAGTACTGGGCTGAAAGATGCAGCACTGAGGTCTCTCCTGATAACAGGTGAGTAAATCAGAATTCGGATTTCGGCTGATTTTAGAGGAATATTTGTATGTTTCAAAAATCAACACTTAGAAACTTTTTCAGCAAAAAGCAGGCAATGATATCCTATGGAAGGAAATTCAAGTTACCGGTAAGTACGGTTAAAATTACTTTTGAGGATCAGTACTGGGCTGAAAGATGCAGCACTGAGGTCTCTCCTGATAACAGGTGAGTAAATCGGAATTCGTATTTCGGCTGATTTTAGAGGAATATTTTAAAGTTCCAAAACTCCACACTTAGAAGAATTTCCAAGTGAAACCAGTCAATGTTAGCCTATGAAGGAAATTCAAGTTACCGGTAAGTACGGTTAAAATTACTTTTCAGGACCAGTACTGGGCTGAAAGATGCAGCACTGAGGTCTCTCCTGATAACAGGTGAGTAAATCAGAATTCGGATTTCGGCTGATTTTAGAGGAATATTTGCACAATGGTGAAGGGAGGGGGCGGGGCCTGAGGTAACATCTGTGCAAACGCGCCCTGTGGCGCGTTTTAAGTTGGGGGATTAAGTCCCCTTGAATCATGAGGGTCCCTACGGGCCAACTAGCCCACCAGGAACCTCCAATATGCGCCAGGTGGCTGCGTTGCAGAGACATGTACAGAGGCCACACCCCTTTTACACCTCTCTGCAACGCAGCTCTGTGGCGCTTTCTGGACGTACCTGTTGGGCTAGTTGGCCCTCAGGGACCCTCAGGATTGAAGGGGATTTAATTCCCCATCTTAAAATGAGCCACGGGGCCTGTTTGCACACATGTCACCTGAAGCCCCGCCCTCCCTTCACCACTGTGCAAACGCGCCCGTGGCGCGTTTTAAGTCAGGGGATTAACTCCCTTGAATCCTGAGGGTCCCTGGGGTGCAACTAGCCCACCAGCTACCTCCATTAACTTTGTTATGAAGTTCCACCGGGACAACAAAACACCTCTTTGTCTAAATACAACATAAGTAATTGTCAATTCTTCACCAGCATTCCAATAGAAAACTGTACTCACTCTGCATTCTCTTCAAGCATGGCCAACTTTTATACAAACCTCCTTACTTCCTGAAGCATGACATGTAATTTCAATTCATCTCTCCAATCTTTTTCAGACAAAAAACCACCAATCAATGTACTCAAAACATACAGCACCTCAACATCATCAATGTCACCATCATTCTCCATCCCTTCTGTTTTCAACAGCAACCCAGAAAAACACTCAGCAGCTGCTGAATGTCTTACAGTACATATTCAAGTTTATGTCAAGACTTCTAAAATCAATACTGCCACTTGACTGTGTGATCTGTTGCCATTCCACTACCTTCTGTGCAAAACAAATCCACATAAAACTTTTTGTCTATGTGTAAAACACATAAATTACCCCACACAAAGGGACTGATTCACAAATGTAAATGTACACTTTGTTTAAGTTTACTATGTTTTTGCTATTTACACTGTACCACTTAATAGTAAGTTTACCACTGTGGAGGCCCCGGAGTCAGGGCACCGAACTTCTCAAATAAAAAAGATAAGAGAGTCATAGCTTTTTTTGTAGGGAGTTTGTTGTGAATGGCTTATTTCTTTTGTTGGGTAGAAGTGTACTGTGAGTTAGTGTTCTTAGTTCTGAATTCTAATATATTGGAATGTTAATGATCAGAAGGAGAAGCAAGTACAGACTGACCAGTCCTACCTTCAGTTTGTTAATGGTACTATGCTGCTGAATAAACTTGAAGTTAAGTTACCTGTGGTTCCTGATACTTCCTGGCAACAGATTTAAAACAGTTTTATGTGACTGCAGAATCCCACATTTGTAAACCTACTATTAACACATATGTTGTGAGCAGCTAGAAACAGTAAACTTACACAAAGCTGTAAGTTTAGCTTTGTGAATCACAACCAATAAATGTTGAACACCCCATCACAGCCCCATCACAGCCCCATCACAGCCCCATCACAGCCCCATACCCTCTTTTTCAGTGGTGGAATATATAAGATCATGCAAAGCCCTCAAAGCAAAAGCAATCATTTCTTCCTTGTTGTTGCTTCTTTTTTGGAGGTAACAAAGCTCCCAAACAATGATCTCTTGCACAGCTAATAATGATGTTTACATCACTGGTACATGAACGAGGACATACTTTGGTGTGCTACCTATAATAGTAAATGTACCAGAAATATCAAGAGCTAAATTGCTTCCTGAAACTGTGGGACCAGTCCCTGGGGTGATGGAGAAAGGTATAGTTATCTACCTGTGTCTTGTCTCCTAATACACATTCATAGTTCAACCACCCTGTCCACTCCAGGCCATCAAAAGTCCTCTCTTCTTATCTGCTACATGACACAAATATCAATGTGACCTTCAAGAACAAGACTGAAAATGTTGCTACGTAGCACCCCTGGGTCAACAAGAAGACTTTGTCATCTTAAAACACAATCAATAATTCTTCAGCAATATGACCATTGGAAACCATACTCACTATGCATTACTTTCAAGGATGCCTAGCCCTTGATACAAAATCCATTGCTTCTAGCAACATGACATGAAATCCCAATTCATATCTCCAGTCTTTTTCAGACAAAGCATCCCAGTCACTGATTTCACTCAAAAAAACACATAATCTCAGTGTTATCAATGTTACTATCACAGTCTATTACCTCTCACCTCTCCCGTCAACAGCCCCCTAGAACAACACTCAGCAGCAAAGTTATTTGCTACTGACTGTCTGACAGCAAATATTCAGGCTGACATTGAAACACCGATAATCGATACTGCCACTTGGCAATGCGAGGTGTAGCCCTTCCATCACATCCCATACAAAACCATTCACAAGGGGCTTGCAGTCAGTGCATAAAATACATTTATTACCCCACGCAAAGTTTTTAAAATGGTGAACTCTTCATCACAGAACCGGACCCTCATGTTGAGTAGTGCAATATCTAGTCTCAGATTCACTCAAAGCCCTTGAAGCCAAAGCAATTATTTCTTCATTACTCTTGCTTTTACTTTGCAGTAACACAGCTGACAACCCATGATTACTTGTGCAGGTCATAATGATGCATACATCACTGTTTTTAAACTAGTCAATGAGACAACAGAAACCATATGTTGTTTGATCTGTAACAATGCACATCATACTGCTTAATCCAATCATGCTTTTTTTGACACTACACAAAAAGAAAGGTTTTGCTAGGTAGGATTTTAAACTCAGCATAGTAATCAATTATCCATTAAAATGACCTAAGCTAGTCTTTCTATATGGGCACCGGTGCATTTTCAATTGTCCTCAACTTTTTCACCATAAGTTCAATACCTTTTCCAGACCCCTTGTGACCCAGGTAATCCACACCACTCTAGAGAACTTTTCATGTGTCTCTCTTTGAGGTGAAACCACTAGTTGTGAAAATTTCGAACACTTCTTTCAATCTGCAATTATGTTCACACTCATCCTTTAAATAAACCAGGATGTCATCCTGGAATCATGTTACTCCTTTAGTCCTTTTAAACAAATTGTTGATAAGCCTTTGGAAGACAGAAAAAGCTGATGAGAATTGCTGGAAAGTGGTTATTAGTAGTAATAAGTAGGGACCTACTACTAAGTAAGTAAGTAAGTAAGTAAAGTGTATTGTTTAGTTAATTAAAACCGTAACAATTTTACAGCATATGTCAATTTGATTAAAAACAAAAGTGTTAAATCAATTCATCAACACAAAATCAGTCAATCATGGGTTTGTTAAGAGTGACTACTCACCCGTAAGGGTCTCAAGGCACTAGGGGGGGTGGGAGGCGCAGGGTCCTGTCCATCAAGGAGGAGGTCTATGGAAGAGCCGTGTTTTGAGGTCCCTCGTGAAGTTGGTGATTGATGTCGTCTGTATGAGGTGGAGCGGGAGGGCATTCCAGGCTCTGGCCGCGAGGAAGGAGAAAGAGCGGCCTCCCGATCTGGACTTCCTGGTGCGAGGGACCACAGCGTAGAAGAGCTGGGCTGATCGTAGGGTCCTTTGGGGTGCGTGGAATGTGAGTCGGCTATTCTGGTATGCTGGTCCGGTGTTGTGGAAGGCTTATTGTGCATGGGTGAGAATCTTGAAGGTGATTCTTGCCTCAATGGGGAGCCAGTGGAGTGTGCGCAGGTGCTGGGTGATGTGGCAGTGTCGTGGCAAGTTGAGGACTAGTCTGGCGGCGGCGTTCTGGATGTTTTGAAGTTTGCGGGTGAGGTTTTTGCTGATTCCAGCGTAGAGTGCATTGCCGTAGTCAAGTCTGCTGGTGATGAGGGCATATGTGACGGTTTTTCTGTGTTCAAGGGGGATCCATTTGAAGGTCGTGCATAGGAGGCGGAGGGTGTGGAAGCAGGAGGATGTGACGGAGTTGATCTGCTGGTCCATTTTGAGTTCGTAGTCCAGGATGATTCTGAGGTTGCATGCCTGGTCCGTGGGGGATGGGTGGGCTTCCGAGGGCGGGGGGCCACCAGGTGTCGTTCCAGGCATCTGGTGTGGGCCCATGATGAGTACTTCTGTTTTGTCCGTGTTGAGTTGTAGACAGCTGCTTTTCATCCATTTGGCGACTGCTTCCATGCCTTCTTGAAAGTTGTGTTTGGCTGCATTGGGTTCGTTGGATAGGGAGAGGATGAGTTGGGTGTCGTCTGCGTATGAAACAATGTTGAGTCCGTGGGTTCTGACGATAGGGGCGAGCGGAGCCATGTAGATGTTGAACAACAATGTAATATCTCACAATTATAAAATCTTCAATTGTCAATAAATACTCTCAAAAATCCTATGAAGTGGTGTCTAAAACATATAAGACCACTGTTTAGCTTGGGTCAGGCAGGTATAAAACCGTCAATTAACATGTGGCAAACTTATTAGCTTCATTTCCGGCAAGAATTGGTTGTTATTAGATATAAAGAGTCTCTAAGTCTCTTAGATTACTGGGTTTAAAAGTCATTGTGCTGGTCGTGTTTGTTTGTTGCCTGGTGATTGAAGCAGTAGGCTGCGCAGAGTACCATCCTTAAGATGGTAATCGTACAGGTCAGTTGTTGCTGGCGTTGTTCCTCTCGTAGGGGTTTAGACTTCACAGCCTGATAATGTATATGATTGGAACTTAACCAGTTTGCAGTTCATCTGAGGGTTAGGTGGATCAAGCCGTTTAATAATAGCAGTCCTACAGGATCGTATTCCTCCGTCCAGGAAAGCTTTCCTGTCGTGATGTCATTCCCATGGTTTCCTGAATGTTGATGGAACCTGGGAATAGAATGTATTGGGATTCTAGCTTGGGTGTTCGAGGCTCTGGCAGTTGACTGGAGACCTCTGAAGCAGCAGGGTGTACCGGGAACGTGAGTGGTGACAACCAAATAAAGCAGATCACCCCCACGCTATTCTCCTGAGATTTATTCCTGGAGCACCTCTAACATTTGGCGACGATCGGGATTTTTCTACCTCTTTCTACACCTCCCGGACACCCTCGCTCTCTTTCAAGACGCGCGGCGTTAAGAATGAAGACAACGAGTGACTACAGAAGACTGAACGAAGACAACGAGTGATTACAGAAGACTTCAAAGTGTGGCTACAGGTCGTATAACGTTCTTTAAATTCTTTATACTTCTTCAGACCTGTTCTGCCACACCAACTGCCTTCTCGCGAGCACGCCTCCTACCTTGCACGCAGCGTAGAACCTTCAGCTCACCTCCATTCCTCTCCCTGCATCGTTCAGCGTGGAATCTCCAGCGCGTCTTCATTCGAGTCTTCAGCCTTCCCCGCGTCTTCACGTCACGCCTAGTACGTGCTTAACCTTACGTCCTCACCTCACGCTACGTGCCACGCCATCTTGTCAGGCACCTACGCCTCATCAGGCACCAATATTACCGTAATGGTAATTCAGCTATTGTGCGGCGATGCACACACCGAGTGACTAGTGCACTTCTCTGCCACCTACGCCATCACTACTACGTGTTCCACTCAACCCATAGTTAGCGCTACCCGAAGGCACAGATTTCTCAGTGATGCGCACACCATCTCGGATTAAAAAAAAAAAAAAGTAATTATCATGTCAAGCGCTCATCTAGCTCCAATCGGTGATGCGCACACCCTATTTTAACACGTTCATCACTTACAGTTTAATACTATATCAAGCGCTCATCCAGCTTCAAGTCTCCAGAGTTGTTGATACATTGGGTGATGCGCACACCCTACCTTTAACACTTTAAGCAACAAAAGACTTATTTCCACATTGCATTCTTAAGTAACTTGCACAATATTATTCGCAATTCATTACTAGTGCATGTCATTGTGATAACCTTTTATTTGCAGGTTTTAATTTGAAACTGATTTTCTTTTAAAATTGTATTGGTTAACATGCAAAACATAACAGTCCCTCCACATTTTTTACCAGAACCAGGGCCGCTGAAAACCAAATGGAAACAGTGGTTCAAAGGTTTTGCCAGTTATATCATAGCGTTGGATGGATCTAAATTTGAGCCAGTCAGGAAATTAGCTCTACTTTATAACAATCTAGGTTCTGAAGGCCAACGCATTTTTGACCATTTACCTGTAGTTACTCAACCTGATGAAACTGATTGGGACGTTTACAAAGAAGCTGTAAACAGACTCTCAAACTACTTTAAGGACGATACCAGCATTGTGGTTGAGAGACACAAATTTTATACTAGACGTCAAAATGAGTTTGAAACCATTGACAATTTCCTGGCGGAATTAAGAGTTTTAATTTCCACTTGTGAATTTGATGGCAATACTGATTCTTACCTCAGGGATCAACTCATTGTCAACTGTTTTAACAAGAAAGTGCAAGAAAGACTGTTGTGCGGTAGAAATCCTTCTTTAAACGAAACCCTGGAAATTGCTAGGGGCATTGAAAGGTCGGTAATTGCACAAAAAGAATTGAATAAGTTTAAAACTGATACTATGGTTGAACCTGTTTATGCCATTGGTACTAAACCCAAAACATCTTACAACAAAGTTCCTGATTCTAAAAACAAAGTTTCTGCTGTAGATGTGGCTCCTTCACACATTTAGCCAATGCAAGGAATTGTCCGGCATTAGGTAAACCTTGTACCAAATGCAAAAAGTCTGGTCATTTTGCCCGCCTGTGCAGAACTCCTTACAAAGTACCTACTCTGGAACACATGGAAGATCCTGCTGAACCAAACGTTTCTACCATCAAAAGCTTCAGTAAAATTGTTCTGTCCATCGATTCTGATGCGGACGATGATGTTAAGGGTCCTTTTGCAATATCTTCATTGGTGATGTTGAAATTCGAGTCACTGTTGACTCTGGCTCCCCAGTCACCTTTGTATCCGATGTCCTATTTTTCAAGCAATGGAATTCTATACAACTATCACCTCCTGACATTCGCACCATTGCCTTTGGTGGACACAACATTGATATGTTAGGTTTCTTCCTTGACAACATTAAGTTTGAAGACAGGGTAATATTCACAAAAATGTATGTGGCGAAAAAAGGCTACAACATCTTGGGGTGGAAGGACCAAGGGAAGTTTGGTATGGTTCTTAGACCAGGTACTGCTTGTCCGATTTCTTTAATAGACATTCCTGAAACCAATCCTTCTTTGCAAGAATTATTATCCAAGCACAAAGCTTTATTTGACAACAAGTTAGGTATGGTGCACAGTTTTGAACATAAAATCATCTTAAAAAGACGCAGTACCTGTTGTGCATAAGGTCAGAAACGTTCCACTATCCATTAGAGACCAATTAAAACAACACTTAGAAGTCTTATGTGAAGAAAAAGTGATAGAACCAATTGATTCATCAGAGTGGATTTCTCCGATAGTGGTCGCAAAGAAAAAGGACTCGAAAGACATTAGGCTCTGCATTGATTTGAGATCGCTTAATAAGAACATTCTGATTGATTGTTTCCCTTACCCAAAATTCAAGAGATGTTAGCTCTGCTGGGTGATGCCAAAATTTTTTCATGCCTTGACTTAAAATCTGCGTACCATCAGGTGGAACTATCTAGTGATTCACGTTCTCTTACTGCTTTTAACACCCCATTCGGTGCTTTCAGATTCTTAAGAATGCCTTTCGGCCTAGCTTCGGCCGCTTCGGTATTTCAAAAATTAATGTTTAAATTGTTTAACAAGTGTAAAAATGTTCTTGCATATCAAGACGATATTCTAGTATTTGCAAATAATACTGAAGAACACCTGTTGATTTTGAGAAATGTATTTGAAATTTTAGAGTCTAATGGCTTCACTGTAAAAAAGAAAAGTGTAAATTTATGGTAAACAATATTGACTACTTAGGTCATCACATTTCTGAATCTGGTATTAAGTCGAAGGCCGACCTTGTCAAGGCAATTTGTGACAGTCCCCCCAGAGAACAAAGATCAGTTACGGTCTTTTCTCGGACTCTGCGAGTATTACTCCAGATTTATTGACAGTTTTGCATTTCAAACAGAACCTTTGAGGAAACTCCTCAGAAAAGGGGAACAATTTATGTGGAAGGAGACTGAATCCACAGCTTTCATCAACTTAAAAACCTGATAGTGAAAGCTCCTGCTTTACATCCCTTCAGAGATGATCTCCAATCTATAGTCACAGTTGATGCCAGTGGAGTTGGAGTAGGAGCTGTTCTCTCTCAGTTAGTTGAGGGTGCGGAACACACGGTGGGGTTCGCCTCAAGATCTCTTTCACAAACGGAACGCCATTACAGTACCATTGAAAGAGAGGCTTTGGCTTGCGTGTGGGCCACCAAACACTTTGAAACCTTTTGTGGGGTCGAAGATTTGTTCTGGTCACCGACCACAAGCCCCTTGTTTTCTTATTATCTAAAAATGATCATGACAAGGTCAGCCCCAGACTGGTTAGATTACTCTTCCGATGTTCGAATTCAATTTTATAATTAAGCACATTCCTGGGGGGAAGAATACTCGTGCTGATTTTTTATCTAGGTGCCCCCTACCTGAGGAACATTCCATAGAGGATGATTTAGAATGTGTTGTAGGGTTGGTTGATGGTTTGGTGGTCCTAGAAGGGTCTATCAGCAATTCTGAATGGATAGATTCTTCTACATCCGATGTGGTACAAAACGCAATCAAGAGTTGTATTTCTAAAGGGTGGCCAGAGGAAAGAAATTTGACCGATGGGTTACGCTCTTTTCACAAGGTAAAAGATGATCTCACCATTGAAAATAACCTTATCATGAGAGGCTCTTTATTAATTCCTCCTAGAGCCCTCAGATTAAGATTAATCAATTTTGCCCACCAAGGCCACCTTGGCATGACGGGTACCAAGAAACGTCTTCGACTCTACTATTGGTGGCCGGGGATGGATGTTGAGGTGGAGAATTTTGTAGGCCTTTGTAGCAGTTGTTCCTTGGCTGACAAATCCTTAAGAGTACGTAACACACCCCTTTTCCCAGTGGCTTTTCCCAACGGGCCCTGGGAAAACTTGGCATAGATTTCATTGGCCCAATGTATAATCTAAAAATCAACATGAGATTTGCCTTAGTTGTAGTGGATTACTTCTCAAAATGGGTGGAATGTAGATTCTTGTCTGAACCTTCTACCACTTCGGTAAAGGAGCTACTTAGTGATCTCTTCCGACGTGAAGGTATCCCCAAAGTTATTGTTTCTGACAATGGGGTTCAATTTAAGTCCCATTTCATGCAATCCTTTTGAAAAACATGGGTGTCAAACACTTAACAGTGGCCCTTTATAGTCCCCAAGGCAATGGCATGGTAGAAAGGGTGAACAAGATGTTAAAAGAAACCATTCAAATGGCCTATGTTCGAGGAGATTCTGTTCATGAAGCTGTTCAAGAAAGGTTATGGAGTTACCACAATACTCCACACTCTGTGACTGGCACTCCTCCTTTCGTGTTATTAAAAGGACGTTTTGGTTCTTCCAAACTTAGTCCCAACTGGGTTTTGGAACAAACCAAATGCTCAAACAAAATTCCCAATTTGGATGATGTGCGTGATACTGTTTCCAAAGCACAAGTCAAAATGAAGCAGGTGTATGACTCAAACAAGAAAGTGAAAGACATTCAATTTTATATTGGGGATCTTGTAAAAGTTAAAAGACCTGCAGGAGTCAAAAGTCTTAGTTCTAAATTTTTTCCCATGACTCGTGTGATCAGAGTCTCTAAGCATGCGGTTTTACTAGAGACCGGCAGGTGGTGGAGTAAAAGGAATGTAGTTTTAGTAAAAACAATGTGTGTATTGATTCTCATGCAAATTCTTCAATGGATGGTTCTTCTTTGTCCTTACCTGATGTTCACCGTACTCACTCAACAAAGTGACACTGTTTCTCATCACTTTGGTGGTGGAGATTCCTCTTCCTCTCAAGAGGGTCTAAGTGGAACTTGCTCTTTGTATGAGCATCCTCAAACTCATTCTTCTTTGTTGAGAGGAGAAGGGAATGTCTGCACTGGTATGGATTCTGATGCTGGCACGGATCCTGGTTCATTCCCTTGTCCGTCAGCCATTCCCCCAAGGGAAGGCAAGAGGAGACCTTGTCTTCCTCATTATCTTAAAGATTATATTCTCAATTAATTCTCCCTACAATTTTCCTGGTTCCCACTTTATGTTACCTTTTATTTCCTGTCTTAATAATTGTAAATAGTATTCAGTTGTGCTATTGTGTTAAGGGGGAAGATGTGTCGTGATGTCATTCCCATGGTTTCCTGAATGTTGATGGAACCTGGGAATAGAATGTATTGGGATTCTAGCTTGGGTGTTCGAGGCTCTGGCAGTTGACTGGAGACCTCTGAAGCAGCAGGGTGTACCGGGAACGTGAGTGGTGACAACCAAATAAAGCAGATCACCCCCACGCTATTCTCCTGAGATTTATTCCTGGAGTACCTCTAACATTTGTGTTATAATCTATTACTT
This sequence comes from Calotriton arnoldi, assembly GCA_963921515.1. Classification (NCBI taxonomy): domain Eukaryota; kingdom Metazoa; phylum Chordata; class Amphibia; order Caudata; family Salamandridae; genus Calotriton; species Calotriton arnoldi. Next base: position 1,050,817 of record CAWUFW010006124.1, on the reverse strand, counting down.
GATTAGTGCATCCTCCCTATTGATGTCCTCTGCCTTGCTGCTCAGTCATCGGTGATGTCATCGGAATGTTGGGAGTGTTTGAGTTGGAGAGAGAGCAGTTGGAATGGATGGGCTGAGCAGCAAGGAGGCTGCTCCTGGTGGGGCTTAATATGGATCTGACTTGTTTCCTGTAACCAACCAACAAAGAAGTAATCTTAACAATAAATCAACTATCCTGTTCTACATGACTCGGCCTACGTATCATTCCTCTTTACAACACTGGCGACGAGGTCGCTTAGATTACTGGGTTTAAAAGTCATCGTGTTTGTTTGTTGCCTGGTGATTGAAGCAGTAGGCTGCGCAGAGTACCATTCTTAAGATGGTAATCGTACAGGTCAGTTGTTGCTGGCGTTGTTCCTCTCGTAGGGGTTTAGACTTCACAGCCTGATAATGTATATGATTGGAACTTAACCAGTTTGCAGTTCATCTGAGGGTTAGGTGGATCAAGCCGTTTAATAATAGCAGTCCTACAGGATCGTATTCCTCCGTCCAGGAAAGCTTTCCTTAGTAAAGTGACATGTGCTGGATGAAGTTTCTGGCAGATACATATCAGGTGGATAAGATCTTCTTTTTGACTGCCATACAGGTGACACATTTTTGAGTCAGCATTTTTCCACCTTGGAACATCTGAAAGTGCTAAAGTGCAGTGCCATTAGCTAAAGTGCAGTGCCATTAGCTGTTTTTTTAGATGGATCAAAAAAGTGAGATCTAGGTAAGTTGCCGATTTGAGGACTTTATAGTTGTTGAGTACTGTCCAGAGATGGGATCTTTGCCTAAAATGATTTTTTCCAATAATAGAGAATGAAGCTTTGCAGCTTTGTTTAATGCTAACTTAAATGTTGTAAAAGGCAGATTTTTGTTCCAAAGATCTAAAGTGCAAGTGGATTTAAGTGCATTGTGCAAAAAGTGAGTGTATGACGATTTTTTCCCTTTATCAAGTTCTAGCCACAGTGCCTCGTTAAGGCTAGCGTTCGCCATGTTTTGTTTTATGCAATACCAAACCTTTATTGATGAGTAAAGTGTGCCCAATGTTTTGTTCATTAGGCCAAATTCCAGGTGCATTTGGGCCTGTGAAGTGGTTTGTGGGAGTTAAAAAACCTTTTTAAAGATGCTAGTTGTTAAGTTATTAAGAAGAATTGCATCCTTTCCATGAAGGACTGCACTTGCATATGTTAAAGTTGGAAGTATTTTGGCTGTTATTACCGAAATCAGTGGCCCTCCAGTATTACTGCCAATGACTTGTAAGCAAATGTTAATGCGCTTGCCGTTAGAGCCATGTAGTTTTTCTTTTCACAATGATTTAATTTTTTTTTCAATGTAGAATCCCAGATATTTATAGTTAGACACATTCTCCAAAGATTTGCCTTCTAGCCGGATGTTATACGGATGGGCTGGCTGATTACTGATTAGCATTATTTTTGTTTTTTTATGTTGATTTCTAAATTATTTACTGTTAGAAATCCTGCAAGTTCAGTTAATAATCTGGTTAGACTGATCTTGGATAAACTGAGTAAGACGATGTTGTCAGCATAGGCAAGGTGCGAAAGGGCTAAAGTACCAAGATGCTGGGAATGGGAGTTAATTGTATTAAGTTTTACAGACAGGTCGGATATGAATAGATTAAATAAATGTGGGGCCAACACACATCCCTTCTTCAGGCCCTTATTCGTGTTCAATTTCCTTGAAACTCTTGAGCCGTCTCCAAGTTTCACTCTTACCCGTGTATCAGTATAAAATAACATTAATCCTTTTAAAATTCTTTCTGGGATGTTCCATGCTCGTAATTTGGCCCACAGAAGTTTCTGGTCCACACTATGGCACGTAGCTTTTAGATCAATAAAACAGAGATGCAAATTCTGCTTGTTTTTCTTACATTTCTCTGCTATTAGGGAGTTCGATAAGATGTTGGAAATGCTTCCAATCCCCTTTCCAAAGCCCGTCTGGTTTTTAGGGATCAGGTTGAGTTCTTCGAAACATTTGACCAGACCTTCCAGGATCAAGGAGGCAAGGTATTTTGATTCAACATCCAGTAATGCAATAAGTCTTTAGCTAGATGGATTACTTCTTTATCCCCCTTTGTATATTGGTGTTACAATTGATCCTTGCCAGCTGTCAGGAATTTGATTTAGGAACTCAACTTCGGTGAAAAGGTTCTCTAGTTCAGCGCTCCAGAAAACTGGATCATGTTTAAAGATGGAATCTCTAGAACGTCTGAAGAATCAAGCTAGATTCTTTAAAAAGCCCTCACTCACCAACCTAGTTGGTGACATGCTTCATCATTGGGCCCCACCAGGAAGACCGAGTGTCTTCCCGGTGTGCTGCGACGCCAGAATTACTGCGGAGCTGGATTTCAGTGAAGGTGGTGATAAGTGTAAGTGTTTTAAAATTGTCTAGATTGAAACCAGAAAAAGACTTTAATAAATGGTCAATCTGACAAGGTTAAAAAGATGTGTGGGGGGGATGTAAGTGCTGGATGGAATGACCAGCGACATCCCTCATAACATGGTCAACAAGTTTCTGCCTCAGTGGTAGTAGTAGCCAGGCATTCGTCAGGACCAAAGTGGCGACCTCGGCGGTGTGAGCGCTCTAAGGCTCACCCTAACCAGAGATCATAGTGTGAAAAAAGTTAAAAAGTGAGATGGTCCAGTGGGTCACTGTTACCCAAGAGGTCCACCTACTAGGAGAACCAGAAAAATCTGAAACGAAAAGGACAGACAAACAAACGATGAAAAACAAAACATGTTTTTTTAGATTGGAAATCATGTATTTGTCAAAGACGTTCACAATGTGTTTGTGCTCTCTATAAAGTGCACTGTAGCCATACCAAGGGAGAAGCTGAAGTACACAATCTTGAAAGGAACAAACCATGCAAGTATCAACACGTGTTCCGTGGTTATGACTCATATATACTCGTGGTCAGTGAGCCTCTGCTCTGGAAACATGCGGTACAATTGGCTATAGTAAGTCTAGCAGGAACATGCTAACTATACTAGGCCAAAGTGCTCATATATATCGCCCAAAATGAAAAGTAATGACATCTTACTTAAGGCGTAAAAGCTACTAGCTTCATGAGTCACGGGAAGGAGGTGGTGGCAAGTAGGCACACCTTGGGAAGGGAGAAATGGAAATAAATAGGGGTAAAAGATCTATCCTGTATCGTAAGCAGCATGTTAGGTACTTATCTGATGTTGCGTCAAGGTCTTGTGTACGCCAGCAAAGCCAAGCACCCACTCGGTACCTGCCGTCGACCTTCTTTAACCGTACTCCGTCGATGGTTTGGAAGGTGTTCCGGTGATTCCGGGAAAAGTGAAGGCTCGTTGTTCTGGCTTGGGCGTGGCTGCTGACGTCATCGGGGAGTGCCGGGAGACCTGCAGCCAATTAGAAAACGGCTCTCACCCGACACGGAAGCGGAATGACAAATCGGACCGCTGCTACTAAGGGATCTCAATCCTGTGAGTCTAAAAGTAGCTAGAATGCTAACAATTTTGCAGCGGTGAAGAAAAACTTTATCGATACCAGTACCAACAGTGATTCTCGACAAAGCACGCGGAATATCATGCTAAGTGTAGAGAAACACAGCAAAAGGAATAAAGCCATTAAACATATGGGGACATACCAGGAAGACTATAATGGTAAAGAAAAAGGTTATAGCCAATTTGGCACATATGATTATAAAGGAGAAAAACTGTCAGAACAAGCAGCAGGAATGGAAAAACGTTTAGTGCATACCAGGGCAATTAAAGGCAGAGGCAAAAAACGACGGGGATGAATTTACAAATGAATAAGGTGTGTAGAAATTACACTGGGCCCTTAGCAGAGATAAAGTCAAAACGGGGGGGTATACTCAATAGTAAAGGCAGGTGGTCAGTGTTGTAAAACCGTGCCCCAGGGAATATTATCATTCAGTCCTTGTGTATGTGTCCCCAAACGGTACACCCACCTTTGTTCTTTTTCAAAAAGGATTTTCTGGGTGTTCTTTTTGGCTGTGACCTGTTCAATGATTGTCCACTTGAGGTCATTCGTGGTATGGTTTTGTGAAAGAAAGTGTTCGCTAAGTTTAGTCGTGATCTTTTTACACCTGATATTACTTCTATGTTCGCATATTCTTTGTTTGACCTTACGGGTCGTCATACCCACGTACCTTAACTGGCATGGACAGATGATGAGATAAACCACATTTGTGGAGTTACAGTTGGTGTGGGATTGTTGGGTCCAAATTTTGCCTGGTTCGAGTGTTAAGATTTTGGTATGTGTAGTCAGGTGGCAAATGCTACAATTAGCACAGGGAAAGTGTCCCACTATCTTCGGGAGACCCCAGAGGTCAGTGACTGATTGTGAGTACATATCAGGTCTGTCTTTAGGGCGAGTGTGGACTAGCGAGTCCCTAAGACTACGTCCTTTTTTGAAAGAGAGCAGTGGTTGTTGCCATTGTCTATTGTTACTGGTGATTATCCTCCAGTGCTTGTTAATTGCCTTTTTTACAGTATTAGAAGCAGTACTAAAAGTTGTGACACATGTTAGCGGGATTTCCTGAGGTTCTTTGGGATTGTCTTCTAGTAGGACTTCTCTTTGCTTGCTCTACATTTAGCTCAGGCTTACTCTCCTTTGTGATTATTATCCATTTGAATCGGGGGACGGAGAGTGCTTCTACATTAACCCTTCCTCTCCCTTTGTTTATTCATGTTTAAAGATGCCTGGGGGGACACCATTTGGCCCTGGAGTAAGCCTGGGCAAAGCACTACGCTACACTCGCGTAGTTTGCGCTACTTTGCACTACGCGAATTGCACGTAGCACAGTGTAAACACGCGTAGCGTAGTGCAGCGGTCATTTTTTGCTTGCTCGCGGTCCTCAACGTCAAGTTGGCGACCGCGAGCAAGCAAAATGACATCCCGGCGAGACTTTTTCTCATTCGCGATCAGCAACATCAAGTTGCAGATCGCGAGCATGGAAAATAAACCTCCCGGCGAGATTCTCAACGCGGGGAGGTCAGGTTTCTCATTGCGAGTGGTCGCGTATGCTCGCGACCGCTCGCGATGAGAAACTACCAGTCCGTGTTGAGAAAGCTGCCGCTCGAGTAAAAATCTACTCGAGCGGCAGTAAAAGACAGCTCGCACTGTGCAAGATGCCGTTTTTAATGATTGCACAGTGCGGACAAGCATCCGGCACTGTGCAATCATCGCGAACAGCGCACTACGCAGTTCGTGTAGTGCTACGCATAGCTCGCGTAGTGCGAAGTGCACTTCGCGTACCTTCGCGTAGCGCTACTTCGCGAACTACGCCCAGGGTTACCCTGGAGCTCCATCTTTTTTGCTTTTGTTTATTAGACTTTTTATAGTATCCGCTGTATAAGGGGAATTATTTGTGTAGGACTCCCCTAGTAGGCCAAAGTTCTCATTCATGCCTTTTGTGTAGATGGGAAGGTCACCAACACCTAATTGATGGGGATGGCTTGGGAGGTCCTGTGATGTCTGTGTCTATTGAGGAGTATGATGCTACATTTTACATTTCTTGTTTATATAGTTGGCCCAGTCCTGTTCCTGCTCATTTGATGTTAAGATGTTCCTTGGCCAATTCAACTGATATATAGTTTTCCAGAATTTATTTGAGTTGTGATGTCTTGTGTTGTGTATTAATTTGACCCAGAAATTGTCTGCACACAATCTTTTTTTCTCCCATAGCTTCTTTTTGTAAAATACTCTCTGTTGCCGAAATTCTTCCCATGTGGCATCTTTACTGTTATTTATGTGTAATTTACTTAATGTTCTTTATAGGTCCCTTCTTAATTTTCGTACCTCACATGTTAATCCTTTATATGGATTGGGACATGTTACCTTATGCCGAGGTTTTTTCTTAAAGTTGGAAGTTCAGTCAGAAAATTAGACCATGCTTGTATCCTGTTGATATTCACTAGTACAGACTCAGCGAGTTGCTCTTTCATTATTGTAAATTGCTGCTGATTAGTTCCGCTTGACCATGTAAGGCGTTTTAGGTTTATCGTGTTCAAGTTGCCTTCCTGTGATGTGGTAGTTTGAAATATTGACAAATTCAAGTTAAAGACAATGTGTTGGATTGAGTGATTGCTCAGTGTGGTATACTCTATATAGAAATGAGCAAGGAACAGCATTAATGGGAGCTTTATGATCGTGTAGTCAAGTGTCATATATTTGGGTGGATTATCTTCTTCCGATCTTCCATTGAGCACACGTATTCCCTGATGTTCTTAGGCTGTTACTAGCTGCTGGCCAATATGGTCTGGACTCGTCGGCCTATTTGGAAGCTGTTGCTTTACGTTCCCAAAAATATTGTCAGCTATCAAGATTTCGTCTTCATTGGGTGTGTGGAGCAAGTTTGCATTAAAATCTCCGGTTAGAACTATGATCCAATGTGGTTCGGCACAACGTAAGTCTGAAATGGTTTTTGGTTAGAACTGCGTTATTGTCCTTTTTTTTTTTAACCGTTCATTGTGAGTAATAATTAATCAATATTACAGATGTCCTTTTTCCCAAACGATGATACGTTTGTTTGATAAGTTGAATACTAGGATCTTGAGAATTCAGCTGTTCTGATGTAATATTTAGAGCTAATGCAACATAAACTGCCAGGCCGCCCTTTGCACGACCATAATGTTTACATTTTTCTGCTACCACTGTGTAGTGTGTAAAACCAACTATGGGGAGATTTTCCAATGCCCATGTCTATTATAAGGCAATTATATCACAGGTGTCCCACTCATGAAGAGGAAGGCCTTCTTTCGAGAAGCTTTTTTGCTCCAGCTATATTCCAGGATAAAATGTAGATCGCATCTTCATTAGAATTACTAGTTTTATCTGTTCTTTGTCAGTCTCTCTTCCTGTTGGCTAGAATACTTGGAAGCCAGTTACATTGATTAAAGCTTAAATTAAGTGCTTCTTGCCGGTCTGTAGTTGTTCTATCCAAGGTTGCGTCTGTGCCACTGCTTTCCTTAGCATTCTGTAGTATTGAATAGACTTGTTTAATGACCAGTAGTTTGTTAGAATCGCGTTTAAATTGATGTGGTTGATATTCAGTCAGAGGAGAGGGGTAGCGAGGGATTGTGGGTGTAGATAATTTTATACCCCAGACTGCAAATTTCTCAGAGCTGTTTATTTATTTTCTTTTATTTTTATTCTTTGAGTTTTATATAGCGCAAACTAGACCCGAGACATCGGGTATCAGAGAGTTTACATGAGCACCACTTTCGTTACAGATGGTCACAATCATTATTGTTAGGCACGGGGAGATTATGTGATTTGCCCAGAATCTCAGGATGTTGAGCGTCGTTGCCGAGACTCGAACCCGGTTCCCCAGCTTCGAGGTAGACTGCTCTAGTCGTAAGGCTACATCCTCTGCCTTGTTTAGTATTAACTGTGCTACCTCTGCCGACTGCCATGTGGTTAATGTTTGTTCTTTAGAGTCTTTTTGCCCTGCTGTGAGAAATTGGACTGCCAGGAGGTTGGCTGGATGTATCTGGTGTAGATCCGGAATTTCCTCTGTGAGTCCTAATATATTACTTCTATTCAAGATGTCATGGCTGCCTTGTAATTCATGCAAAACCAAAGGGGATGATGGACGGAGTGTTTAACATTGCAAGCACTCACCCCCAGTCAACTGATCTGGGTTTAATCCATCATCATTCTTTAGCTCACTCCGCCATCCCAGTTCAGACATGGCCATATGCAAATCAGTCTGTCCCTGTGCCTCATGCGAACAGTCCAGCCCGAACTGCCAAGCCATGTCTTCCCTGGACCGGAAACAAGCATCCTGGGACCGGTTTCGGGCTCACAGCCCTCATCAGCCAGGCTATCTTGAATCCAGTGGCAAAGTGAGCAAGGGACCCACGTCTGGGCATACCCTGCCAACTTAGGGCGAACAATGCATAACCAAAGGGGATGATGGACGGAGTGTTGAACATTGCAAGCACTCACCCCCAGTCAACTGATCTGGGTTTAATCCATCATCATTCTTTAGCTCACTCCGCCACCCCAGTTCAGACATGGCCATATGCAAATCAGTCTCACACTGTACCTCATGGACACAGTCCAGCCCGAACTTTGAAGCCATGTCTTCCCTGGACCGGAAACAAGCATCCTGGGACCGGTTTTGGGCTCACAGCCCTCATCAGCCAGGCTATCTTGAATCCAGTGGCAAAGTGAGCAAGGGACCCACGTCTGGGCATACCCTGCCAATTTAGGGCGAACAATGCAAAACCAAAGGGGATGATGGACGGAGTGTTGAACATTGCAAGCACTCACCCCCAGTCAACTGATCTGGGTTTAATCCATCATCATTCTTTAGCTCACTCCACCACCCCAGTTCAGACATGGCCATATGCAAATCAGTCTGACCCTGTGCCTCATGGGAACAGTCCATCCCGAACTGCCAAGCCATGTCTTCCCTGGACCGGAAACAAGCATCCTGGGACCGGTTTCGGGCTCACAGCCCTCATCAGCCAGGCTATCTTGAATCCAGTGGCAAAGTGAGCAAGGAACCCATGTCTGGGCATACCCTGCAAACTTAGGGCAAACAATGCATAACCAAAGGGGATGATGGACGGAGTGTTGAACATTGCAAGCACTCACCCCCAGTCAACTGATCTGGGTTTAATCCATCATCATTCTTTAGCTCACTCTGCCACCCCAGTTCAGACATGGCCATATGCAAATCAGTCTGACCCTGTGCCTCATGCGAACAGTCCAGCCCGAACTGCCAAGTCATGTCTTCCCTGGACCGGAAACAAGCATCCTGGAACCGGTTTCGGGCTCACAGCCCTCATCAGCCAGGCTATCTTGAATCCAGTGGCAAAGTGAGCAAGGGACCCACGTCTGGGCATACCCTGCCAACTTAGGGCGAACAATGCAAAACCAAAAGGGGATGATGGACGGAGTGTTGAACATTGCAAGCACTCACCCCCAGTCAACTGATCTGGGTTTAATCCATCATCATTCTTTAGCTCACTCCGCCACCCCAGTTGAGACATGGCCATATGCAAATCAGTCTGACCCTGTGCCTCATGGGAACTTGCAATGTTCAACACTCCGTCGATCATCCCCTTTGGTTTTGCTTTGTTTGCCCTAAGTTGGCAGGGTATACATAACAGAGGAAATTGGCTGCAGACCTCTACTCTTTTGGCGGCGCCTCTGGGTGACACCTGAACTGGCCGAATACAGGTCTGAGCTCCTAGAAATTTTGAGACTCCCTGGCATAGGCAAGCTGCCCTGGTTTGCACATATCAGGGAAGGTCCCTGTTCTATTGGCAGAGACAATCTATGGTATAATCCAGATTCAGCCTGTTTGACAACCCCGCGTAAACAACTAGTTACCAGCTATAGGGTAGGTAAACTTGATAAACTCCATGAATATTCTACCACTGGATCTCTTACATCAAATTTTCTGGACATGAAGGATATGTATAAATTAGAGCCATGCCTAAATGAAATTCGACCGGCATTAGCCATGAAACTGTATGTGCAGTTTCGGCATGGCTGCCTTCCCCTGCATTCCTTCACTAATAAATGGTCCAGTGGTACCACTATCTTGGGGTGTCCAGCGTGTAGCTCGGGAGAGGAGTCTGAACTCCATGTTTTCTTTTTTTGCCCGGGATACCATAAAATCAGACACAGATGGTTGATCCAATTGTGTAGGAACCTTGGCACAGCACATTGCAAAGAAGCATTCAGGCTCCTAAAGTATAACACTGAACTTCACACTGTTTATGCGGTATCCCATTTTTAAGCTCTATGTGGTGGGCATGGATGAATTTTCTTAAAGTTTAACCATGGACTGGGCTATGTGATTGACCTTCTCATTGTTTAAATCCTAAAATAATTTTAACTTAAAATTGTATTTATCTTGACGTTTAGCCTTTTTAACTGTTTTAGTATTGTTTGTACCTATCTGTGGTGTACAAACCATAATAAAGAATACAGAATAAAAAAATAATAATAATCCAAGGGTCTAAAAGCTCTCAGATGGTCCTTGGGATGTTGGAACTACAATTCCCACAATGCACCTGGCCAAATCCTTAAAAGTCCCCTGAACGCACTCCAGGATGGGACTTCTAGGTTGAGATGATGGTAGTGGGCTCTGTTAATCTGTAGCTTGCAGCTAGTGTACTCATTAACCATTGGGAAGCCAAGAAAAATACTTAGGGCCATAGTACCATATTGTGCAGCAGGTGCAGCCCTTTAGAGTGAAGTCCGTTGGGTGCAGATCAGGGTTCCAGCAAGACAGTCCTTTTTATCCTTGTTGTTTCATGCAGTAAATCTGAGTTGCTAGGCACATCTTCCATATTTATTCAACGTTCCTAGGTGTCAAGCAGGGCGGCACATCTGACCAATGGGATGCAGGGTACCTCCTGTAGGTATGACCACTTCCTCCAAACTTTGGCATATTCTTGTCCCAGAAAGCACTATTCTTCCAAAATCAAAGATGGAGACAAGCTCTCCTGGAGGGTTACATCTGGTTAATCCAACTCACTAGCGTGGCTAAGATTCACTAACACTCTTCTTCCAGCCCCTTCATTAATCTAATTACAGGGCTCCTGTGTAGCTGGGGGTGCAGGATGTGGGGGTGAACCAGTGCTGTACTAAAGTGTCATCTACCCTTTGAAGACAATATTGGATACTCCACCCCCATCCTGCCTGTTGCTTCTGGAGCTGCTGTTTGCCCACCACAGGAAATCCTTTGTCTCTCTAGCAGGTCACTCCAAACCTCATTAAGACAGCTTGGCTCAGCCTCGCAGAGACTGGCCAATGAGAAGAGGACAGCAGGAAGGCTGGTTTTATAACTTCTTTCTTGTAATTGTTATTATAAATTTAAGAATGGCAATACTGTTGGATTTATCATAACTATCATTTTGAGTTTTTGAATCATATCTCTAGCTCACTCCTGTTAATATTTATATTTAAATAAAATATTCCGATGGTAGCCTATGGAGCTAGTTTTCTACAATCGGGAAAAAATAAATTGACAGTTTATTTCCCTCACCAGGGCTTATAAAAGATCTGTTATAATGTCCCTGCTTATAGTACAAAGGTTCCCTACACCAGGGCATCTAGGGGAGACCTTAGAGAGACATATATGTAAAAAGAAGGTAGTTTGAGTATTTGGCAGTAACTATAATTCAAAAGTCAAATTTGCATATAAATTTAATGTAAAGGCAGCCTGAAAAACAGTGTAAAATTACAGCAGGCAACACAGTAGTGCACACTTAAGTGCATTAAGTCTACTGGGTGAGTAAACCTACATGGCTTATTATATACTAGGGACTTGCAGCTACGTTGCCACTACCAATTGCAATTACAACTAATTACCATATACCTTAGAGTTGACAAGCAGAGCCCAGGGCACAGTCAGAGTCAGTTACCACCAGTATAATTCAAAAAATGGGGGTGATCAGGGCAAAAAGAATGACTTTCTCACACTAATTCAAATGGCATAAGAGTAAGCTGATACTAATCCAGTTGGCATACATATGATGGTATGCTCCTCCTGAGTCACAAATGACATAAGATGTATTGAGTATTCATGCAGTTCAATATGATAACAAGTCGCAGAATACAGCAAGCAAACTTAAATACACTGTTCCCTTGGGTGTGGCTAGCATTTTGTTAATGATTGGCAGGGTTTGATAGTCCAAACATATATTAGATTCAGATCATACAGATGCGCATATAATCTCAATATTTCTTGTATATGCAAACACAACAGAAGAAACTTATTCTAAATCATCAATAAATTCAATTATGCCTAAAGCACACAGTTTTTCTAATTCAGATCTCAATTGTTTCCATAAATTTAGGAGTACCTTATGGACATTGCACACACCAGGTACAGCACTGTTTTTCCAAACTATACAGTGTTAGAAAAAGGTCATTTTACCCGGAATACCTCTGGATACTCATCCACCCACTTGCTGTCCCTCACTATATACACCACAAAACACCCAACACCAAACATTTCTGGCTCATTAACACTTAGGGCCCAATTTTGATGTCGGACGGAACTCAGTCCGTCCGACATCGATTCGGTACTGGGACCGACCGACCTCCTGTCGGTGGTCCCAACTCAGCAATTAGGATGCGACCAAACTGTTTGGTCGCAATCCTATTTTTTACAATGGGAGCATGCATTCCGACAGGAATGCATGCTCTCATTGTCAAGAGAAGAGGTGCAGTTCATCCCTGCAGTTCATCTCTGCAGTTTATCCCTGCACCCCGTGGCAGACACCTCAAAATGCCTGCTGCGGTGTGCAGGGATCAACAGGGGTTCGGCCTCCAACCAGAGGCTGTGAACCCATGGGGCCCTGACAGAAGCCCCCAAAGTCGACTTCCAACAGTCTTTCTGTGTCGGAAAGGCCGGCACAGAAAGGCTGTCTGAATCAGACATTGTACTCCCTCGGGCGGAAAGAGCCCCCCTTGGGATTACTGGAGGCTTTCCGAATGGCAGACTGGCTCTCTGAGCCCGTTGGAAGCCATTCGGAAATCCAGTTCTGATTCCTTTCCAACCAACTCCATCCAAATGGGTCGGTCGGAAATGAATCCCAACAGCCGATTACGATGTCGCAGGAACGGCTCTGACCCAGGGTCGGAGCTGTTTCCTACGGCATCCTAATTGCCCCATTAGTCAGGATAGTTGGGATCAAAGACTATATTGAAATTGCATTGATTAGTCCAACCAAATACATTACATTCATTTTTCACTACATATACCATAGGCTTGGCTGTATGATCTTTGTAACAAAGTGAATTATTACTATAGGTGGATTGAACTCCACATCAAGTAGTAAAGTCACTAACCTGTTTGTGCTACTGTAAACAATCCCACAGTGTACCTTACTCCCAAAAATCACATTTGAGGAACCATTCATCCCTTTTGTAGTGTCTGTGTTCCTATCCATTTGTGTGGCCAGGGGAATTGACAGTTCCCTTTTCTGTGGTCACTCAAAACCAGTTCTGGGGGTACCTCCCCTCACACTGGGTGTTGTGCCATTTGTAACCCACATTAAGAGTGAAGGAGGGCAAATACCCCCTCTTTTATATTCTCATTCCATGCTGAAATGCTTTACCATCTTTATGCAACAGGTGACTTTTACCAAATTACAAATGCTTCATATTTCATGCTGCTCCAGTCCAGCTACCAGAGGGGGCACCAGTGTGGCAGCGGCAGGGGTAGCATGGAAAACAGTGAGGTGGCACATGCTTGAAATAGGTAAGCCACCTTCCCTGGATCCAAGTGAGGGCTCTGCTGCATCCTCCTACGGGTAATGGATTGTTTGTTTATTAAACACCATGTGGTACACTTAAGCTGCCCTGCTCGGCTAGATTGCACCCATAGCCCTTGTGGTTCCAGTAATGAAAATGTAGAGTTCAGTGTGAGTAGTTCATGTTGGATTATGAATAAGTAAGGAGCCACAGTGCATTTATTTTAAACAGCAGCCTCAGGCAGCATAGCACACTCACTGGCAGCGCGCTTGCTGGAGCTCCTCATTCAGCGACCCTCATGGGATAATCAGAGTAACATTATAAATGCATGACTTATGCATTTTAGTGTGGTGATGTGCACAACACACTTACAATATGTCAATCTAACCCCTGATGTGTGGTACTTGGCAGGGTGGGGACTTTGTTTTTGTGGTGAATGTGCTTCCATTAATGGTGCAAAGTTATACTTAGAATACCTGACGCTACTGCTTCCAATTCAAAGGCAGTTCACATAGAAGGTGGAGGAGCTAAGATTTTTCCCATAGTCACATAAATTACCCAACACCGGAGAAAATACTAATTCACCAGGTATACTGTTCATTATTCTATTCTTTTCTCCAGGATTCAAAAGCGCAGACAGGGAAGAAAGAGGGAAAGTAATTATTCAAATTGAAAAGTCTTTAACCGTTTTCTAAAGGAAAGCTCACATTAGAATTATTCGAATGATTAAAAACTTACATAAGAATTGTTAACATAGGAGAAATATAGTCTATGAAATATCCAAATTCATTGGCACTGATGGTTCGAAGAAAATGCCATTAATAAGTGTACATCTATCCACGTCGTAAGAGGCAAAACGACGATTGCGCAATGTGTTTCTCTGCAGTATTCATAATTCACGACTTATTATTGAAATCAATGGGTCTTGTTCGTTATTTCTAAAGGGCAGTTTTAGCCGCACTGCGGTCCTGCATTCAGTGTAGGGTAGGTTCCCTTTTCAACTTTTGGGTAGAGATTTTCTGATAAGGTTGTATATAAAGCCTTTTTGACTTCATTGGAAGGGGGGACAATGATGGAGAAGTTCACAGCCAACATGAGGTTGCAAGTGAGGCGGCAGCCGCCATATTGGTTTGCTCACCACCACGCAACAAAGGGAACAGCAGCAGGTTTTAAACTAAGCATGCAGCCTTAAGTAATATGACATTGGCAGCCGGAGTGAATCAGAGCTTACCAGTGAGGGAGTCCAGGGCCTCACCCCAATACAGAGATATGGGCTTAAATCCATCATTTTTTTGCTTGCTGTTCCAGTTTTTACCCAGCCATATGCAAATCAGTCTTGACCTTGGTCGCCATGGGAATAGTCTAGCCTGAACTGCCAGACCAGGTCTTCCCTTGACCAGAAACAAGTGGGCTGGACTGTTCCCATGAGGAACAGGGTCAAGACTGTTTTGCATATGGCTGGGTCCAAACTAGGATGGCATTGTGAGCAGAAGAACAATGGATTTAACCCAGATCTCTTCACTGGGTTGAATATTTGATTTTGTTCAGCATTCCATCCATAATTTGTTTGCACAGCATTTTATGCCTTACGTGGGATGGATATGCCCAGATTAGTGTATCTTGCTCACTGTGCCACTGGATTGAAGCTAGCCTAGCTGATGAGGGGTGATACCCAGAAACCAGTCCAAGGATGCTTGTTTCTAGTCCAGGGTGACCTGGCTGGGCAGTTCATGCTGGACTGTTCTCATGAGGAGCAGGATCAAGACTGATTTGCATATGGCTGGGACCAAGCTGGGGTGGTGTGGTGAGCAAAACAACTATGGATTTAACCCTGATCTCTTGACTGGGGGTGAATGCTTGACTCCAGCCATCATTTGTTTGCGCACCACATGCTTTTTTCCCCCCAATTTTTTTTTAAATGCATCCCATTTTCCTTAAATGAAATAGAAAGTTTTCTTTTCATGCTTTTAGAGTCGGAAGTGGTCCGTGGGACCACTGCCTGCTCTGATAAATTGTCGGCATCCCCATTCACAAAAGTGAAGGGGTCCCTTGTGGACCCCTTCCTGCTTGTGAATGGCTTACCACCAATTCAAAATTGGTGGTAATTTGTGAATGTTTTGCAACTGCATTCTCGGTTGCACAATATTCATACATGCCAGTGGGACTCGCTATTAGGAAGGGACACCCATGGCACACCCCTTCCTAATAGCGACTCACACACCCTATTTTGTGAGTCAGTAATAGGTTAACAACTCGCAAAATAGGGTTGGTGCATAGGAAATCCATTTGCGACCTCCAAAATGCATCGTACTTCTGGCCATTAGTCTACATTTTAGCCTTCCTTTTTAACTTAGCATCTTTTTCTAAATGTAGTTTGCACATATTTTCCACTAATTCGGGGAACTGCTGTACACGCATTTATTCCTAGTAGTCATTGTTGCCTTGCAATCTACACAATTAGTTCCAGAATTACATCTATTGGGTACTCGCAAATTGCGAATGTCTTCCCATTCATTCCTATGGGCCTCTAGGCCTCTAGGCCCATAGGAATGAATGGGAAGGTATTCCTTAATTGCGAATCGCAATTTGTGATTCGCAATTAAGGAATATGTAGGAATCGCAATTATTATTGTGAATCCTACATACATTGCATTTTGCGAGTCCTTAATAGCGAATCGGTAAAATTTGCTATTAAGGACTCGCAAAATACAATGATGATACATCTGGCCCTAAATGCGGTACTGTGAGCTAGCCAAACCAGCATTTACTAATGATATGAGCAGTCTCTATATTGTGAAGTTTTGTTGACCTAATGCACAGTGCTCCTAAATTGGTAGGAACCGTATAACATGACACCACCAACCTTCTAGGTTTGGTACCTATTTAATAGGTGTCCTGAGTAGTTTTCTGCCTATGCCCCAGGCTCTTTTTTTTTACCTTTATATGGAGACATCTGTGGTGATGAGGATTTATCCTCCGCAGTTTTAATAGAAAGCTCCTATTTACGTTTGTAGATTGATCAAGCTTGTTCTTTAAAAAGGCTAGTCCCCTATAGCGTTTTCCTTTCTTTAGATTCAATTCATAAAAAATGGCACATGCAGTGGTTATTCCTATTAATTGCAGAAAAGTAGTAACTGCTCACTTAACTAGATATGGGCTAGCCAGTGGTGGTGGAGAAGTTATCTTCATGATTGAGGCACACAAAGCTTATAAATGTGACTTTTTTAATTTCATGGTTAATTTTCCTGCATTCGATGCCAATTCACAAACAGTTCACACATACACTGAAGCTGCAGTTCCAGCTGCATATATAGACCTTATGAATTTTTAGAAATACCATTAACTGACCAGGAACATCATAATTGGTTCTAAGGTACCTTTCCACAATACACTTCAAAATGTAAGCTAGGCAACCTGGCCGATCCTAGCAGGCTGTATGCCTTATCCGCATGCAAATGCTTTAAAATCGGTGAGAGACACTTGCTCTCTTGCACCATTTGGTTAGGCTGGATGGACTTCTGATGCAGTATATTTTACATTCATTAACAGCTGCCCAGCAAGGGCTCTTCAAGATGGGAAGGCACAGTTAGCTGTGCCTTCAATTAGTCAAGTTACATTAATGCCATTATAAGTAAAACCCCTTCCAAAAAATGATGACATTCTGTTTTGAATTGCAAAAAAAACAAATCAGCTTGAAGCTGTGTTTCTCCATATTGGACCCTAGGATTTATTTAGAATTCTCACTATGTGTCTTTCACTTGGTATGGTATCCTCTGTTGAGGAATGTAATACATGGGGTACTGTATTTGCTGCCATTTACATCATTACTCATGACAATGGAGTGGCCTTGCTCTGGATTTGGTTATGAAGCTCATTGGCAACTTCGCCACTTTGTCCTCAATTGTTTTGAGTAATATCAAAGGAGAGGCAGCTTCTTTGGCAATATGTCAATGGCTCACTTTAGCTGCTGCTGTTCAGCAAGAACGCAAGCTTCCTAAAATAATTTCTGAAACCTATACATCTATAGGTCATAATAGTTTGGGAACCAGTCTTATTAAGCTGCAATTTAAAGGCAAATCTGATGCCAAGCAGGCACCTGAGTGTTCTAAAAAAGCACTGGGATAAAAATAAAGACAGAGCTAGAACTAAAGCATGGACTGGATCTCCACAACCGGACTCTTGTGAAAAACATTTTCAATTTATGCAACCGTAATACATTTAAACAGCCTGATAGGTCTTGGTATTCTGATATTCGTCCTTCTCGTTCCTTGCAGGATTCTACAGACAAGTGATCAGAGCGAGGGAGACGAGATGCTCCTTTGATGTCATCATAAAAAAAAGAAGAGAAACTTCCACAACAAAAAGCACAATTAAAAAAGAGGAAGGTGGCAGGAATTTCCACTAAATATTCCACAAATACTCAGAACGTTTCTTTGGAACAAGAAGTGGGTGAGAACTCTACTCGACAGTGCAGCAGAGGTCCCAATAGTTCTCCAGACTCTTCAAGAGTTTCTGGTGCGGAGGCCGACTGATGAATATGCACGAGTTGACCCTTCAGATCAGCTGCTAAGCCCTCCTGATAGACTTTCTGATTTGAATATACAAATTGAGGGTGATGAACCATGTACTATGTAATATTCTGCCAGAATTCAACTAATGAATATGACATTCTCTTGGCTGAGGTTGATTGGCCTCCATTCTTTGTTAGAAAAGACCCACAAGGGGAGGTTATAATAATACTTTCCTTTTCTATTGCTGTTCCCTAGGAAGTTAAAGCAGCATATGCCACAGAAAGGACTCTTGCACAGGCCCCATATCAAGTTATTACTATAATGTCCAGCCTGGAGGTGCCAGCACAATACCCTATAAAACATGAAACTAAACACTCTGCTAAGGAGATTCTCTCACTATTAGAATATCAAGGTGTGATTGAGCCATGTTTCTCTCCTATAAATCATCCGTTATTTCTTGTTCTTAAACCTGATCATTCAGATCGAATTGTCTTAGACTATAGATGTTTAAACATTCACACACATACTTTTGCTGTACAGAATTCCCATAACTCAGGCTTGATAAATAATATAGTTTGTAAAAAGTACAATACTACAGCGGCGGTTCTGTTACATGCCCCAAGGTTATAAGATCAGTCCTGGCCTGTTTGCTGCCCGAATGATGTCAATTTTATAAGAAATTGACTCAGGGGCATTGTTCTATGTTGATGATACTTACATCACAGATGAAGAATTAAACACACATTAGGGCAGAGTGGATCATATTATTCTGGGAATCACTGCACATACACAGTCTTCCACTCAACACAGAAACCCTTGCACAATGGTGCAAGGGTGCCTGCTTTGGGTCTAAGCAGCTAAAGTTAGCGGCAGGAGGAAACGCAGGGCTGCACCATATTCTAAATTGGCAAAGCATGTTGTTTGCCTTCTTGGCTTAATGACACGCTTCACCACTTTATTGTAAATATGGCGCCTAGTGTCAATTATGTGCACCTTCCATACTGACAAAAATGCACATACTGGAGGGCCAAGGTGCTGTTCACCTTTGAGTAAAAGGGATATGCATTTAAAAGTACAGTGTAAGCCCTCTGCATTGTAGGAATGTGTTCCCTTAAATCACAACATGTCTGTTCTATTTTCCATGCTCCCAGAACCACACATTACCTGTCACATGCATGTTAAGTGAAGTATGACAATGGGCCCCATTCAAATTGTGGCACTAATGCATCTCATTTTGCTATAGGTCGCCTTGACCAAATTCATCAAAATGCAGTCATCCACATCAAAGTATCTACTTGTGTTGTTCAGTTAGCAGTATGTCATTGTCATCATGGTCCTGGTTTTGGATGTCCAAGACACATTGACATGCATGGAAACTGACCCTTAGGTAAAGTCAACAGTGGCAGTGGACAAATGCATAGCTATTGATGTCTGTAAACATCCTTCCAGGAACAAAGGCATCAAATTACCCTGAGCAGAACAGCATATATCATCCATGTGCCCATCCCTGTGAGGTACAAAAAAGTCTGCTGTGCAACAATGAACCAATTTCAAAAGCCTGCCTCAAAGTCCTATGTACTCCTGCTTGCATTATATTACCATTGCCAATGCACCAAAGTGCAAGGGTGACTGGCTAGAGGGAATGGCTGGCAATGAACAAGAAGGTGTCCCTCCCTGCGTATCAACATCCATCAATGGGAATGACATGCATCAATGTGATTTTGCCACCTTCTAACACATAGACACTTGTTAGAGTATGGGAAATCAAGCACATCTACTTCTCATCGCATTGTGTACATCACTGTATCCCTGATCTCAAGTGCATGATTGCACTCCTCATGCCACACTACTAATTATGTGACAGTACCAAGGTGGGTTGCAGTCTAATCTACACCTCAAAACCTAGTGACTAAAACCAATATGTAAACCTGATTTATTAAGGGTGACTCATCCACAACGCAGTGTAAAGACACATGAATCAGATTAATTTTGCATTGTCAATAATATGAATCAACCAGCACCACTTTCAGCTTTGAACAGATGATGTAACAGGTACAGCATGGGCGTATAAATATGCCCCTCACTGTTGGCATAGAGGTAAACGGTCCAAAACTATGATCAACCCAAATTTGATATCAGTGATGTTGTACAATGGTTTACAAATCTCTGTGTAATAGGTGTAGCATTTCAAAATAGAGAATGGAAATTGGCATGCACTCTGATTGTCAACTGCTTAAATGCCTGACCAAAGTGAAAAAACACATACAACAGTATCTGCCCTTTACATTGCAGAGGAAGAAACATCACCTCAGCAGTTTAGGCAGCACAACAAATCCAGAGGGCCATTTGGGAAAGGGGTTCTGCTGAGTCTGTGTCCCTGATAGGCAGTGAGATGACATATATGTTTGAATTAGCCAGTACTTCATATCTCAAATACTACATTTTCCAGGAAGTTCACATTTCCCTATGTTCAGTATGGGTACAGGGGCTTGTTTCAATATTCAAATCAGTTTCATGCCACAAGAAGTGGTTTCATCCTCGCTTTGCTAACAAGTCATACTTGGCAGATATACTCATAGTAAATGGTGTGGACAATGGTTGTTGTGTTGGGTGGCATGCCATGCCACATCTCAAGATAGATTCCGATCCATATTCACAAAGATGATGAAGCTAATGTGTTTGACAACTCCGTCAGTTCCTCATAAGATGCTAACTAAATCAGCAGACTATCCCTATGCAAGGTCATAAGTCAACTTTGCCAGCCTAAAATGTATGCATATTTTCGGATCACAACCCAACAGCAGTATGACAGTAACTTTTCCCTATAAGATGATGTCATGAGCACACTTAGACATCCAAATGATTGTTTTGGGAATGAATCTGTTGTATCCAACTTCCAAATCACCACTCCATCAAATCACTTCAAACATAAATGCCACCACAAATCACAAACCATTAACAATTTATTCATTATAAAAAATACTACCTTACTTAAAGTACTACTAATTACCATAGGTAACCTAATCTAAACTAACTTATACTAATTAAATTGTACATTAAACTAATTACCTTACCTAATACTATACACTCAACAACATATATGAGACATTAACCCACCTCCCCCTGGGACAGATTACTCTAAACATGAACGAACTATACATATATCCTAAACAAATATATATATTTTCTTGGTATTTGTTTTGTTTTTTTACAAGAAAAAACCATCAACCCTCAACCAAAGGAAAAAGGAAATTTAGCCCATAACACTATATCAATTGAATAACACATCTAAAACCTTACCTAAACCTTACGCTAACTATGCCTACTCTAAAACAACACTTAAAAACACATAAATTCCTACAGTAAGTAATAAACAGTATTCAAAAAGGAATAGGGGGACTGTACAAGGGGGAAGGATTACAAAGTGGGGACTCAGAAGGGGAGCCCCAGGGTACCCTTGATATCCGGGAGGTGGGTGTTTTTGTCAGATATGTCCCTCAACTTGTGCCACTCTGACATTCAGGTCCAACAGACAACAATGGTTCTTGTTTGTGTAACTAACAACAGTTGTCCTGTTATGTTTTGTAATCTACCCCAATATAGGCCTGGGTAGTCACCTAACCTTTCACTTACATTTCCCTGCCATTGTACTACATAACGGTTTTTGGTATTGACCATTTGCCTAGTTAAGGTGCTGCATAAATGGCATGTGGTTTCCCCAGAAAACTAGCCTCATTTATTATGCATGAGGATTCTCAGAATCACAGCAGGATTACCATCTTCTGCATAATAACTATGTTTTTTTGTGGTTTTTTTATACAACTTATAGAGCGCGAACTTAGCCCATGGGCATCAAGGCGCTGCGGATAGAGATCATGATCAGGGGTGTCCATAGATAGAGGGGTTACAAATGCGTATTGGTAAAGAGCCAGGTCTTCAAGGCTTTCCGGAATGAGGAATGTGTTTCCAGAGTCGAAATTGAGAGCGGAAGGGAGTTCCACAAATTGGCCGCAGCCAGCGAGAAGGACCTTCCCCCCATCTAGATTTCCTGAATCTAGGCACAATCACCAGATTCTTGCTGGAAGATCTTAACTGCTTGCCAGGGACATATCTCCGAGACAGTTTTTTAATTCCTTCGGATCCCATGTTGTAAAAGGCCTTGTGCACCAAACACAGGGCTTTAAACACAATTCTCTGACCCAAAGGAAGCCAATGAAGGCTCCTGATGGTAGCCGCAACAGAGTGGAATTTAGGAAGGCCCATCACCAGCCTTGCAGCAGCATTCTGCACAAGTTGGAGTCGGTGTAGGAGACCCTTATTTATCCCTACATAAAGGGCATTGCAGTAGTCCAATCTGGACAACACAAGGGCCACCACTGCCTGTTTCCGCGCGGAGAGGGAAATACATTGACATATCTTTCTGAGGGCTCCAATCATTCTGAAGGGATGTATAAGGGTTATCCCTTCCATCATCCTTGGCCGACATAACACAGCAAGGTAGAACCAGGCAGGCAGGCAGAGGAGAAAGACTTCCCAGCTGACACACTGACGCGAGACGCTGAGGTTCCTGAATGCAGACATCCCAGCACGCAGTGGTCTGACATCCCTTGCAGGGTGTCCATCTCGAGACCAAGACGGGGTTCCTTATTCTCTCACACCAGGTAATGGGGTTGGCTCTTTCCTAAGTGGATTTTCGGCTCTACACCTACATACATGCTAGGTACACTTAGGTACATCTAGTCAGGGTTGCATCGTATGAGTACGCATTATTGCTGTCATGTATTTATATGCATGCATATATTCATTGTTTTAGCACTATGGTAGAAATCTACCATCCATTTACTCTCTTGGTGCTCATAATCAATTATATCTGTTTCTGTCTTATGGTTGTTTCAGCATCTCTATTTTACACTAGAATGACGCTGGTTCAATAAATGCTTCTTGAAAAACGTCCCCACTGTTTATTCTGTGTATCTCTCTGAGACAAAGTGAACATGAGTAGCTGAGCGAAAAGTAGTGTACTGTTTCCACGATCCCTGATGGGACAGGGTTGTCATGTTCGATAGTTGCCAGGAACTATTCTCTCCTTGGTAAGAGGAGTTTACAGTGGCACTGTGAGCTAGCTAGGTATACAGGCGAACATACCCGGTGGGGTTTCTGGAATCAGCCTGGACACCAGTCCCACAGTTTATATTGTCTAAACATGCAGATCCTATATAGATTTATAGGAACTACTCAACAGTCCGGGGTGCAGCTGGCAGTGATGCAGTAGCTTGGGGGTGAGGTAGTGAGGGGGCATCTAGTTGCCTGCCCGAGGCAGGTGCAGCAGTTTGGACATGTGTGGTCTGACTGTGAGCAGCAGCTCGTTGACCCACGTCTGACATCTGAAGGGCCTGCCACTGCTTCTGTGTCCCTTCCTCCACTTTTCCGAGCAAATTCGGGCAGTGATTTCCAGCATCCTGCTGCCTGGTCCTCTTGGTACATCCTAGCCTTTGTGTGATATCCCTTGGCCACACATCGGATATATAAGTACCGTTCCTTCCAAACTTGGAATTCACATACCTCTTCAGGCAACATGATGTCTGAAAAATAATACATATGACAATGTGTTAGTTCCCAGATAAATTAAAATGTTCACCATGTAAGTTTGAAACACAAGTGCATGAAAACATGGACTCTACACTCTCATCAAATGTTTGGTACTTCCAACATGACCTGAACTATGCAATGTGAATGAAAGGACAAATTACAACCTGATAGTGATACTGACATGTCAATGTATGGCATGGGACATATCAAGGGCAAAGTAGAGTCACAACATTAACAGATTATCAGAGTTAAATGATGGTGCGGACACAGACTCAGACTGAGTCTACCAGGGGAATGACCGCAAGGAGACAGCTTGACAGGCCCATTGCAGAGCCAGGTCATGCCATGCCACGAAGGAGACCTAGTGGCATCATCACAAGGAAGTGGCGGAGTGAGGCCTTGGCCTCCTTGGCTTAACGCCACACCCTGCAACTTCAAGAACACAGGTCTGAACCATATCTACAACAGTATGGTGCAGACCTGTGTTTACCCCTGCGCTGATGCAAAATTAGCAGCCTTGCGCTTACGCAGGCACCCTTGTACCATGGTGCAAGGGTGTCTGCATTGATGGGAAGATTGTTTATGTGCAGGAGGGTGCCCCTTCTTGCACATAAACAATCTTTAAATGCCATTTTGTCACTTGCTTAATGCAGCACATATTGAAGTTACAAAATGTTATTTTTTTCCAAGATTGTTTATGTGCTGTAAGGCTCACCTTCCTGCACATGAACAATCAATGGTCTCTTGCTGTTTCCATGCGTGCCGCACAATGCAGCACACATTGGAACAGCAGAGATGATGAGTAAATAAACCATTCTCATTTCTGTGCATTTTTTATTACATTTTAGCCAGGGTATTACACATTACGCACTACAACATATTCACGCTGGGCTTGTAGATAGGGACCAGATCTCTGCCCAGCATTTCACCCAAAATATGGTGTGAAAAGCTGGTCTAACGCACTATTTTGCGTTAATCAGAGGGGGTTGGCTTAACGCTGCATTGTGACTAAGGCTAAGCCACTCTTGCTACCACAATGTTGTTCCAAGTAATGTTACGGAGGCAATGGTGTCCTTGTAATATGCACTAACATGTCAAAGATACACTAGATTATAGGCAGACAGTGACTATAGACAGGAATCAAATGTCGGCACCTAATTATCTCTTACAGTGAGGTTGACTCATCCAAAGGAGGTGTGACTCTGGCTCATGCCACTCAAACTAATTTCTTGTGTACTCCAGCTCTCATCTTGTGTATGAGACAGACTCTTTGGAATGATACCTGTAACTGATAAGTGGTGTGCCAATGAATTGATCATCATTGACAGCTATCTTAGTCTAGGCTGTACATGGATTCCATGTCTGTCATACCCATCACCAACATCACTCACTTGTTTTTTCTCCTGTACGTACACTGTGGAATCCACGTGCATCAGCTGGAGTGACTTACCCCTTGTGAATTTCAGGCCCTAGTGAAGGTGTCTGTGTGACTTTACAGGTTTCATTGACTGATTCAGTCAGTACAGACTGACCAAATGACATGTCATTAGCCGTAGCCATGCAATATGATGCTATACCACGAAGGCATCTAGTGATTTGGACATTAATTCACACCTGATATCACGGTATTACACATTTTGCTGGCACAATGTGTGACAGTTCCATACAGCATTTATCTGGGCATGAGCACCCATAGCCAGAGCATACAAAGAATCGAGGGAATTTGGACACAATGGATTCCATAGGATCACACATCTGATGGAACATATTTCAGATGGGCACCTTTGGAAATGTATGTTGTATTTTTAATGACATAACAACATCGCAGGAATACGGGTCTAACATGATGCTAATGCATGTTGGCAAACAAGGTGGCATGGTAATGTGGCAACACTAATTTGCATACACAACAGTGTCCATTTGCAATGGCTAGCACCAAAGCAGGCCCCTGGCACATTTGTGGCAGAGTGCCTACATGTTTGGCATGCCGTGAAAATTGCTCAGATACAGAGTGAAAGCCAGAGATAAGCAAGATATTTGTTAATTCAGTGCAGAGATGATTTTGACAAACTGGGGATGTGCAACCTTAAGTCAAGAAGTCAAATGCTGTGCTCCATCACTACATCATAAATGTGTGCATACATCTTAATTTATGGCTGCCTCATCAAACTGGAGGTGAGGTCCATGTGATACACACCCGGACTGTGTTCAACTACATACAGGAGCATTTCGATCAAATCTTCACATCTCACAAACAAACAAATATATGAGGAAGGCCCTCACAAGTGGCTTGTGGGTCCATGAAGGCATCTACGTCACCCTGTGTTTTCAATGGTCTCCCAGCTGTGAGACATGTAAAAAATTTGAATAAGTATCAGACGTGACTTTCCACATGTGTCATGTTCATCATCAGATTCATTTACATTCAATTCGATGACCTGTAACAGTTCTGTCTCTGTTCATGTTGCATACATGAAGGGATCTGCTTTGCCTGTCTGACACAAAAAACATGACCATTGCAGCTTTGTGGACTACAAGACAATCCTGCAGGTATATGTGATCATTTTGCACACACTACTTGAGTGACACATTCACAAGGCCCTGTTTCCAGCCACAACATCAGTTTCTAGACGATGGGTAGTCAATATGTGCTTAGCAAAAATCACAAGGGTGCATTCAGACAATTGACGTGGTCTGATCCCACATTGTGTATGAGGCAGACTTACACATAGAAAATAGTGACAAGTGTTCCAATGGGAATGGGTTTTGCGATGGACCTTACACAACAACACCCATGTTATATTGCAATGTAGCAGATTTAAAAGTGCGGCGTACATGTGATTTAGCACCTACATTGGGAACTGTTAACAAATGCTTAGACCCTTGCACAACGGGGATCGACAAGTTAGTCCATCAGGTAGTGTGTTTTGTCATGTGTGCTGCATTGTGCAGCTCACATGGGCACTTCATGCGCTTTGCGAGTCCTCACACACAAATATCCTTAAACACTATCTTAAAATGCTGCACTGGGCAGCACACATTGAAACGTGACACAGCACTTCACGATTTTTTATGTGCAGGAGGGAACACATTCCTGCACATGCTCAAACATCATCATCAACACTGGCACACTTGCACAATGTTGCAAGTGTGATTGTGTTTGAGCTAGGCATTTTTGCTTTAGTAAGAAATGGAGGGCCATCATCCTGTAGCATTTATTACATTGTGTCACTGACTACATTTGTTGACAGAGAAAACACACTGTGATTTAATGAAACTTTTGTCATGTACTTACCACCTTGCCTGCCAACAATGATTCCCAGGTGGTCCAAAAGGTCGCCCTCATGTCCCACTCAATCCTGCCATCTGTGCTTCCATTAGTGGATAGTCCTGTCCACCCCGAAGATCTGCATCATGTGGTTGTGGATATGCCCCCATCTCACCTTCCGGACACGGACACCATAGCCCTGCATCAGTGGCAGGTAAAACTTTATGAGCCAGAGCAAGCCCCCAATGCACCCTCTGACATCCTCCCCTCTCTACCCACAACAAACATCTCCTGACGCACACCTAACCCCACTATAGGAAAATAAAACGCAAGAAAATTACCCTAACACCGTAAGAAAGACAAATATACCCCTTGGACAGACACCCAACAAGATTATCAACAAGATGCAAAAAACACATGAAGACTGAGATACAGGGCTTGACAGAGACACTAGGGACAGTTCACAGGACACAAAACCACTCTCTTCTCCAACAACACCAGCACAAAACTCCAAACACCTCCAACACTCTCCATAGACACTAGCAGTGTGGTTAAAAGAGAAAGCAAAAGTTTACAGTACTCCTCCATGACACAGGATGCAGACTGACATCACTTCCTGGTCATTTGCAGCACATTTTTGGACTCTGCGAGAATATATTACCCGCTAAGGGCTAAGCGGGAATTTTCATGGTTGTAACATGTATTTTGCGATTATTTTCAATGGCAGTTATGAAAAAGATTATCGCTTACGTGTTAACGCAGCAACATTTTTAAAGCTAAGTGCAAGTTGATCTTCAGAGGTACCATATTTCATGAAATTGCACAGTAATCCAGAGCTGTCAACTTGCCCTTGTTCCTCACATTGATGCCTATCCACATCTAGTCATGTGTGAGAACATATGCTTGCATCAGTGGTAGACATAATGGTTATTATAGGTTGTATGTGTGACTACATATGTGACTGTGACATTACAAATTGCTGTGATGTCTGCACCTCTTTGACGGGCTTGCAACAAACATGAACATGAACAACAGGCATTAACTACTTGAATTGCAGATTTATGATGCAGCATACAATGCGAAGGCTTGACCACAGATTCACATTTGAGTATTTGCTTTTTGTAGTTGAAGATGTGCACATTTACAACGAGCTGTGCAAAATTACTCATGGGCATGATTCAAAGAGGTTGTGGGATGCAATAGAGAGTTTGAAAATCTGAAGATATTTTTAAACAGTATTTATCAAGCAGATTCATTGTCATGTTAGCAACATATGTACAATACGTTGTTACATGGCGTGAGGAAGAGCTTGTGTCAGACACAATTGACCATCAGTCAAGCATGACAGCGATACATAGCTTGAAGCTAGGAGAGTAACAATATGATGGCTGGACAGGAAGAGGATAACATATTTGATGTGAGTGAGCACTGTGTCACTTTTCAGCATCTGTTGGCTACAGGAGCTTATAGAGGCACGCAATGTTTATTTCAGAGATGTATGCACCAGAATGCAGGAAGGAGCATCCATGACCAAAATATGCAGAGGTCCACAAGCCACACAAGGCCATGTAAAAACATTTTGAAGACCCAGAGTACCACGTGGACAGTACTTTGTTGGCTGGAAACAGCAATGCAGCATTTTACAATGCACACTCCTTGCGTCCAATGCTGGTAAGCGCAGACAGTCCCCGTTATCTTGAGGCCATACAGTGCTTTTGTATGAAATTCGTAGTGGTAGACACAGGTACTGTAGAGTTACTGTGGACTGATGTTGAAGGTGGTGCCTGCATCATGCACAAGCCTGTGGGCCCTGGATGTAGACATTGATACGTTAGCAATGACCCTTACCTGGTGACAAAGTCTGGCATGTCAGATGTAGACACGTTGCCAACAGGAAAAGCCTGCATGGTGCATTTTGTTGTGGTGATCATTCAAGGTGCTCCTGATCAGAAACAAAGGGTAATATGCATTGCATGGCACGCACCAACAAGATATGGCACACAAGGGGAAAAGACTAGGCCGATTGTTTCCACAGAAGGTGTCCGCCAGAGGTGTATTTTAGCTCCTTTTCTTTTTTAATTTATACTAATTGCCTAGAGGCATCTTTTTAGATAAGGAAATTGATTTTCCACGATTTGGTGGCAATCCTGTCCCGCTACTATCATATGTGGATGACACAGTGCTAATGGCTTTGACAGCAAATAGTCTCCAAAAATCTCTTAATGCTTTTACAGATTTTATGTTGTCGCTTGATTTGAAGGTTAATTTTATTAAATCACATATTATGGTGTGTGGCCCCAAATGAACCAAAACTAGAACATTTGCTGTAAGGGGTAAGAGCATTGATAAATTGAATAATTTTACCTATTTAGGAAACTTATTTAATAACATGATGAATTGGAAACCACTCATAACAGCAAGGGTGCAACACACAGGTAGGGTTGTGGTGGGGTTGCTTGCAAGCTAGGACACAAGCCAGTGACAGAGCTAGTCACCCTTTATACAGCTAAATGCTTGTCTGTGGCTACTTATGGCGCAGGGGTGTGGGGTCATTACAAAAGCCGCCAACTACAGGTTTTTGAAAATAAGTTTATAAAAAGGCTATTTATGGCCAGGAATAGCGCCCCAACACTCCTTTGCCATTGATAACTGGGGTTTGATGTCTTAGAGGACTGTATGGGCATTGCCCCTCTGCTCGTATGGGCAAAAATGTGGCTGTCTGAGGAACTAATGTTCTCAAGGGAGGTGCTTAAAGATTGTATTAAACTGGATAGTGCCCTATCGATCCCATGGCTCCTATTTGTGAGAGATAAATTTCATGAGATAGGCTTGGGGCATTTTTACGACAGTCCTGATAGTATTCACACAAATGCGAAAGCCATTATCAAAGAGGCACATTATTACAGGGCAAATATGCTCTATACACAATACGAGGTGACTGGTCTTTTATGCTAGTTCTCTGCCCAACAACAATTTTATCTAACTTTTACCACAAATGTACAGACATGATTTCTTTTAACTAGACTTTGTTTACACACTCTGCACTTTTAAGTGGCATTCCCAAGACAATCAGGATGAGCTGACAAACTTATACCATGCCCGTGTGACAATTTGGCAGCTCAGAGCACTTTGCACTTTATTTTATTCTGCCCCCTCTATAAAGAGCCAAGGGGAAACATTTTTGCTACGCTTCTAAGGGAAAACCGGCCTTGCACATACATTGAAGGTTTCAACTTGTTGTATTCTTTGTTATTTGTATTGCGGTTTCTAGCTATATTAAGCTGCATTAGAAAGTGTAATGACCTATAGAAGCTGAATAGGAACATTGTAATCTTTTAATGCACAATATTTTATATCCTGGAATTTTGCGCTCAGTGATATATTCAGCCGTGCTATGTCATTTGTATTTGTATTATGGAGTATATGTTTTAATTGCCAGATTTCTATGAACTTTTCTCTTACTAATATTAACTACATTGTTTTATAAATATGTTATGAAATTTAAAACCTGTGATGTCTGTTTGTCAAACTTTTATGGCCCTTGGAACCGAATAATGTTATCTTGAATTTGAATTTGACACGCACCAACACTACACTGGGTTGACAGGGGAGACATCCTATTTTGTGCTGCGCCTCTCAGCATCATCATGACAGAGGAGTTTGTGCTGCCCATTAGCTGTGGAGGGTGAGGCCCTTGACCTGGACAAATCATGTGTGGCAGAGGACCAGTGACTGGGGAACTTAGAGGGGCCATTTGCTTCTCCTGCACCTGTGGGTTCCCCTGCATACTCGGAGAACCCTGCTGTACCCAGGCTTGTGCAACCCAGACTGACAGGGGATTCAGCTGGCTGAGTCACTGATTCAGAGAGCGCAGTGCAGTTTGAGGCCTGGTGTCATTGTCCAGGTTGGGAGATGGTTGGGTGTGAAACGGAGGAGGCCCTGGTGTGGTATCTGCCAGAAAGCCAAAGGCACACTGCTTGTACAACCCAGATTTATGGGTGGTATGTTGAACATGTCATCTGCTTGCCAAAGTTGGGATCTAGGAGGCAAACAGGTGGTGCTTGTTTTCCTCAAAACATGTTATTGGGATCTTGGGTATACAGTGGATTTCCCTTGGTGCTATCAGGCCAGAGATATCTGTCTAGCATAAAACTGACTGGAGTTGAGGGGCTGGTTGTCCACACTGGACTGCAACACATGCCAGATATGGTTCGTGGCCATCTAGCGCAACAATGTGTTTTCAAGAGTATTTTGTACATTCCCTGAGAGATACTACAATATGGGAAATTGACATTTCTTTTTTGATTGGGATAGTTGTGATTAATCACTGAATTATACACATCATGCATTTGGCCTTAGTTAACTTGTAGTGACCATCCAGAGAGAGGTGGTGCAACTTCATGCTGCTATCATGTTTTTTCAGGTCCGTCTAACCCAATACAATGTCCATTCCTGATGTAATTGGTTGTATGTTACTTGCATGTTTTGGCTGTACTTAATGATTTCCCTGTTGCACTTCACTCATGTGTATGTCTGTTCTCTATCTTGGGGTTGTCAACACAGAGTATATGTTATTTGATGAGGATGTAGCCAATTCTCTACCTTCATTGCCATGCCACAATCATGTTGTTGTGCATGTTTCTTCAACACTTTTTGGCATTTGCATTGCCATGTCTGTTGTCCTACATACACGTTGTTGATTGCTGATACTTTGCCAGTTGTCTCATGGATGACCTATGTGTCATTGCAGAGATCAACACCCTACTCAAAAAACCCAAGGCGGACCCGAGAGACCTCAAGAACTTCCGGCCCATCTCCCTGCTTCCGTTCCCAGCCAAGGTCATCGAGAAGATCGTCAACAAACAGCTAACCCGATACCTCGAAGAAAACAGCATCTTGGACCCATCCCAATCGGGGTTCCGCAGCAACCACAGCACTGAGACTGCCCTCATCGCCGCCACCGACGACATCAGGATCCTGCTGGACAATGGTGAGACCGCAGCCCTCATCCTGCTGGACCTCTCCGCCGCCTTCGACACTGTCTGCCACCGCACTCTACGCGCACGCCTCCACGACGCAGGGATCCGAGACAAGGCCCTGGAATGGGCCACCTCCTTCCTCGCCGGCAGAACCCAGAGAGTCCGCCTCCCACCATTCCGATCCGAAGCCTCCGAGATCATCTGCGGCGTACCCCAGGGATCGTCCCTCAGCCCAACACTGTTCAAAATCTACATGGCCCGCTCGCACGCATCGCCAGACAGCACGACCTCAACATAATCTCCTACGCCGAAGACACTCAACTGATCCTCTCCCTCACCAAGGACCCCCTCGCCGCCAAATCCAACCTCCATGAAGGAATGAAGGCCGTCGCCGATTGGATGAAGATCAGCCGACTAAAACTGAACACGGAGAAGATAGAGGTCCTCATCCTCGGCTCCAACCCCTCAGCCTGGGATGACTCCTGGTGGCCAACGACGCTGGGAGCAGCCCCGACACCCACCGACCACGCACGCAACCTGGGAGTCATCCTCGACTCAACGCTCTCCATGGCCAAGCAAGTCAACGCAGTCTCATCCTCCTGCTTCAACACCCTCCGCATGCTTCGCAAGATCTACAGGTGGATCCCGACAGACACAAGAAGAACAGTCACCCAGGCCCTCGTCAGTAGCAGACTTGACTATGGGAACGCCCTCTACGCGGGAGCCCCGGCCAAGCTCATCAAGCGACTGCAACGCATACAAAACGCCTCCGCACGCCTGATCCTCGATGTACCACGCCACAGCCACATCACCCCCCACCTGAGGAACCTGCACTTGCTCCCCGTCGACAGGAGAATCTCCTTCAAACTCCTCATCCACGCACACAAGGCACTCCACAAGACTGGCCCAGCCTACCTCAACAGACGACTCCTCTTCTACGTCCCCAACCGCCAACTCCGCTCCGCCGACCTCTCCCTCGCCACCGTCCCTCGCATTCGAAGAACTACCACCGGCGGCAGATCCTTCTCCCACCTCGCCGCCAAGACCTGGAACACCCTTCCACTAAGCCTACGACAGACCCAAGAACTGCTGACCTTCAGGAGGCTACTCAAGACCTGGTTGTTCGACCAGTAGCAGCACCCCCCCCCTTTTTTTCCCTAGCGCCTTGAGACCCTCGTGGGTAAGTAGTGCGCTTTACAAATTCTGTGATTGATTGATTGATTGTTTGTGTTTATGAAACTTTAGCATTGCTAGATCAGTGCAGTGTTAATAGATGAATCATGCACAGTGTTAGTGATGAAAGACATGTGCTTATTTGTCATTCCAGTGACACGTGTCAGCTAGGGAGGTAGTGTCACTTGCTAATATTGAATGAATGGGTATGCTTGGTGTTAGAAGCATTCCCTGCACTGTATTGATACATCTATTATTCTAGCTGTACTATCCTTTGAATCTTCATCCTCCACACCCACCAGTGGATCCAGTCCACAATTGTCATGTATCTTTGTGACTATTGTCAGTTACCTTTTTTACTGTAGCACAGAATTCACAGAGATGTTGCCTTTCAATTTTTATTATGGTTTGAAGCTGTGTGGCCCCAGCTACAGTGATGAATCAAACACACATTGTATGTTGTACTACACTCTTGTGTGAAAACGGACCTGCATGTGCTCCTGAGAAAACACAACACACAGCTTTCGATTCTCAATCAGATGCCCAATACATTGTCCCATTCCCCTGCTAGTTGAGTGATCTGTGTGACACTATTGTTTTGTTAACATTACTTTACATGATTGTCCACCTTCTGAAGTAAAAAACCAAGCATACAATACATTGTCGTAGTGATATTTTATTTTGCAAACTCACAAACTGTGAACTTTGGTTGTTAGAAATATTTGTGACGAGACATTTGTTAATTATGATTATGAAAAAAGTTCTGGTTTGACAGCGGCAGAAGCTGTGGTGTTATTTGCAGCAGCTTCTTCATCCTTGCCATCCTCTGGATTGTCCTGCTCCTCCTGGTCTTCTGACAGTGGTGTGTTGGTCTGTACACAGATGTTGTGCAAAATGCAACAAGCCAGCATGATTTTTCAGACCACTTCAGGCATGTACAGGAGTCTTTCCCCCGAAATGTCAAGGCACCAGAACCTTGATTTAAGGACTCCAAAGGTCCGTTCCATGATGGCCCCTGTGCGTCCCAGTGCCGCAGTAAAGTTTCTCTTGGCCTGTGTGTGGGGCACTTTGATGGGGGTCATTAGCCATGGTGACAGTGCATATCCTTGATCACCTGAAACAGAAAATAGAGAGAAGTGTCCATTAGTATTTTGGCATGATGTGTTTGCAGAGTGGGGTTTGTTTATTTTGTGTCCATTGTGCAGCTTTGCACTTTCTACTTCATCATGTTGTGGTACATACAATTGACCGCCATCACTGACATTGAATAGCCTATAATTTAGAGCCTACAAATCACCATTATGCCATTGCCCAGATCCTGTGTATAACCACTATGTTGTAACTGTCAGGATGTCTGGGTACCTCAGAACACCTTGGGGGTTATTTACAAGCCACTTGCACCACCGGTATGTCACTTTTGCACATATTGAAAATGAGGCACCCGTGGCACGTGAGGCTTGTAAGGATGCACCCATGACTTTTGGCATATTACTATGTATGTGCATCAGTAAGATAATTCATTGTGAGTTATTGTAGTGTGTGTAGCTGGCCCGAAAGTACTTGGATGCTAAATGTTGTACTCATTGTGGGTTAGCTATACCCCCCTTGCAAACCATGTGGTTCACAGTTTGAGATGCAGTAGCACTGCTACATTGTGCACTTGACTTACTGGGACATGTCACAAAAACACACATGTCTATTTATGTCCTTGGGCATATGGTACATTTGTACATCTGGTATTAATTGTACACCTAGAAATGCATCATATTGATGCACCTCACCATGGGAGGCATCAGGATGCCCAAAATGGAGTGAGATGTATATTTCTCTTGTTTGTTATTTCAATGCATGCTACATTCTGACATGATCCTGAGTTAAGGTAATTCCACTTTTGTGATTGTTTGTGTGCAGTTAGGTGTCCCTTCATGCATAAATACTTTCCTCCCCATGACACAGGCACCCTTGCACCATGGTGCATGGGTGCCTCTGTTTGTGCATGTCAACTACTTGAGCACCAGCACATGGGATAGTAGAGTGATCTGCCATCTTGTTGTACAAATGACACATGTCTTTGTTTCAGGATTAAAGCAGCACAGGGCAAGCTTCTGCCTTGTGGCACGTGCTGCGTTGATTCCTTTTTTTTTTGTCTGGTGAGTTCTGCAAAATTTGTATTCCTAGAATGAGTTAGTGGTTTGTGTGACTATTTCCAACTACTCCCCTGTTGGGACTACTTACATGTATGTTGTTCTTTGGCATAATGTGTTTGTGTGTAGTAGTTGGCCCAGTTACAATGTATGCATAATTCAATTTGCTACATGTGCATTCTCACATAGTTGAGCTAAATGATTGGTGACTTGAGGTGTGTGGTGTGTTGATTTTCTACTTATCAACAAGCAGTCCATTTCCATAGATGCCATTCTGGAACCACCGGTAGATGACAGATTGGTGGAAGAAGTATAAGTCATGCACACTGCCTGGAAACTTGGCGAGGACATTGATGAACAGGCCCAGATGGTCCACAATTGCATGCACATTAATTGAGTATGTGTGCTTCCTGTTCCTGTATATGTGGCCAGTGTCTGCAGGTGGCACAAGTTACACATAGGTGCAGTCAATTGCCCCCAAAACATGCGGAACACCAGCAATGGCATAGAAGCCTTGCTTGTTGGAAAGTATTCTTGCGCAGTGTTGGGGAAGCGTAGGTGATGCAGCATCAGGCAGATAATGGCATCCAAGACAGTCGGGAGGAACCTTGAGAACGATGCCTTGGAGTCTCCGGCCACTCTGGTAGTGGTTGGTTGGAAGGTACCAGAGGCCAACATGTGCAGCACAGCTAGTAGCTTGGTCTGCGGAGGAATGTTTGTGCTGCGCTGGGATGGGGCCTGCAGCCGTGGCGCTATTAGGTTGAGTAGGTGTAGAAAGGAGGACCTTTTTAGCCTGAAATGGGCTATCACCTCCTCTGGCTGGAGGTGTATCAGGGTGATCTGTTGGCGGTAGACCCGCTCTCTTCTGCAGCGCTGCCTTTGTGGTGGTAGTCTTTGTGGGGCCCAAAGTTGCAATAGTAGTACCTCAAGGACTTAGCAGCAGTTTTGGGGGGTTGTCGATGTACGGGATTTTCATTGTAAATATTGCGAAGTGTGGTTAGCAGCAGTTTTTTCGTGAGAATGCCTACCTTGCATCTCATTTTCGTTAAGTCCCGCTAACAGAAGTGGCAATCCTGAAAATTCCTTTTTATGATAAAAAAGTGCCTCTAACCGCAGGCAGCCACACTTTGTAAATAAGGTGATAAATAAAGCAGCCATAATGTAAATGCTACAGTAGCGTTAAGTTCTTGTAAATATGCCCCGAAATGTTTCATTTCTAATTATTTTTGCTGTTTCCATGTGTGCGGCATTGTGCAGCACACATAGAAACAGCAAAAGGCCATTGATAGTTTTTGTGCAGGAAGGTGTTCCTTTCTGCACATAAACAATCATTAAAAAAATGACGTTTTGCAAATTCTATGTGTGCTGCATTAAGAAGCACACATAGAAATTACAAAACACCATTTCAGATTGTTTATGTGCAGGAAGGGACACTTTCCTGCACATAAACAATCTTCCCCTGAAACGCAGGCACCCTTGCACTATGGTGCAAGGATTTCTGCGTTGGCGGTAGGCGACTAAATTAGCGCCAGTGCAGAGGGAAACGCAGGTATGCACTGTATCCTTGTAAATACTTTGCAGTCTAGCGTTTCAGAAGTGGCGGAGCGTGTCGTTAAGCCAAGGAGGCTCATGACACGCTCTGCCACTTCCTCGTAAATATGTCCCCAGGTTTCATATTTTTATAAGCTTATGCCTTTCCTTCTGAAGAAAAGATGCTCACACAAATTAAATTGATTTATTTTAATTCATTTATGTCAAGGAAAAGCAATATTGAGCTAAAAACTGTATGGGAGACATGACCCTGGCAGGTCCAAGGCACTGATGCTTTATTTAGGGCTTGTCTGATCCCTCGCCAAATGATCTTTTTAAACAAAACAATACAACAGGCCACATGTTTTGGCTTGGGCAATGCTAAACATTTAAGCATTCCCAGGGTAACAAAATTTGATAACATTCATTTTGCAGAAGTGCAGCTTAATGAAATGGTGCAGAATTGAACATACAATTCTTCACTTTCTGGTTCAGATGGGTGGTTACTATGGCCAGTAGATACCAATGGGTGTAATGCTAGTTGTTTTTTAACTCTTCCACAGAGTTTAAGGCAAGCAGGCCAGATATCTGGTATAATCAGGCACAACACTCTGGTGCTTGCTACCTATAGTGTGGGAAAGTTATGTTGATTTCTATGGCCACAGTGATCAGTTAATGGTAGAACAGAATTTTTCAAGTCTTTATCGGCATTCGACTGAGACCGGGGACCAGCTTTTGCCTCTAAGGCATACTGGGATACTATGGGCACCCTCTGTGTTGCTGTGCATTATTTTATCCTCTATTATCCTGAGGGAAATTCAATAGTGGAATGAAAGAACCATAACTTAAAGCAGTTCTGAACAGCTAGAGTATTAAGTTCTGGTCATAATTGGATTCATCACCTGTACGTTGTTCAGAGAGCCTTAAATAATCTATCCAGATGGTTGTTGGGTGGTCAGAATCTGTACAAGGTACTGTTCAGTGTTTAAACATTTTTTCCAGATCTTAATAACTCTGGCACAGTCACAGCAGATGTATCCTTTGACATTAATAACCATTTCACTGTCTTACAGGAATCACAAGAGTTCCGAAATGAGCAAACAAATTTAAATTTAAAACGTTCTCCAACCGACGAAGTGAAAGAACAACCAGCGGTTTCTGGCTGGATTACTAAAGATGGGGATCTCGTCCTTGAAATGATTGCAGACAAAAACACTGATGTATGTCTTTGCCGTCCAAGGTACTTGAGCTGTAATTTTGCTACCACTTGTTGGTTGTAAATAGAAATGACAAGTTTCCAATGATTTGATCAAGTTACACCATGTGGCCAGTTCTCCATAGTAGTCCACAGAGGTGTCTGGGTAGTTCCTTGTCACCTCCCCTTACCCTGCATGAATTCCCTCCTCAGATAGGGTCTGCAGATGCTGAACCTTCAATCGTACCAGGCTGTGTTTCTAATGTGACTTTGCCTTTTTCTACTGCTGCTCCTTGCAATGAAGTTATATTCTATCAACCACTTTTGAAAGTGCCTATCAGCTCTCCTTTGCCTAATGAGATTCATGTTTTTATTCAGACTGCCTCTGGTTACTTTATTAACATCAATGATTTTTCCTCAGACTCTTTGCATACCTCCTTACGTGGTGTATGTGCACTGTTCTTTTGGCTACAACAGACTTACCTGATTCCTCAATGGTCCTACTGTTGAATTTTGCTTTCATTATTTTTTCTCTTACTCTTGATTGGATCTGTTATAGGTTTTCTTTTACTGTTGAATGGACACTATCCTCCTGAGGCAGGAAAATCACCTTTGCAGGGTTTTCCTGGGTGGCAGTCAAGTAGGGGGCTCACACAATAGTTTGGAAGGTTTGGGGTCTTGGCGGGGGATCCTTCACAGAAGGAGGCCAGCAGAGTGGCGCTGGGGTCAGATGTGAAAGGACGGTAAATTGAATGAAAGGGGGAGTGGGTTGAATGCTGGGATATTTGATTGGGGGTGTGCAGAAATTAGAAGGGAGGGTTAAGGATGAGAGGTGCTAGATTGACTCATTTCATTAGTGAGGTGGGTTTGTTTGATGTTACTATATTATTTATTAAGTTCATCCGCAACTTGTCCTAATGAAGTTGCCTTTTGCTCTAATTTGGCCTGTTATAACAGTGTGTTAGGACTGACTGAATGCCCAGCTGGACCCAACGAACTTGAAATCATAAATAGCCACTGGAAAGATTGCTGACTTCCTCACACACAATGTCCAATTTGTCAGTGTACAACATGGAGAGTATCAGATTTGACATCTGGAGACATCTGAAGTCACTGGCGGACACTTGTTGCCATTGAAAAGATGTAGCCACAGGTCAGGCATCTAAAAGTAGCTTTATTTTATCTCATACAATGAGATCTCAAGTCCTGGCAGCAACTGCCAGAACATAGAATTGTGAGTAACGGAGTCAAGGTATCATGGAACACCAGGTATAGTGCAAACAAGATTGTCTTTCTTTCAGACCTCTATCTGAGCAGTGACATCAGAACTTTCACATTCCTAGAGTCTCCCTTGGCATGTTACTTCAATTTATCATCCTCACATTCTTTCTAAGGGTTGTGAGAGTCTGAAGAGGAAAAGAAAGTAGGAAATGTTTAATAGAAAGTTGGATCCTTACCCACTGCCCTGAAGCTCACAAATCGTCTTTATTGTATGACTTGTGTTCACGGCATCAGGTTCATTCTTCAGCCATTTCTGTATCTCCTGGATAGAGTTATCATCTGAGCAAGCAAAGGTGATCTCGTTGAAATACTCACAGGCTGGCAGAGTGTAGTGCATGTAAGGGCCATAGGAAAGTGCAACCAGGGAGTCTCCTCTAACACCACCTGTTTAAAAAATGTTCATACTTGAGTGAACAGAAATCGATAATGTGTTAAACTTAATTTCCGTATGAGCTAGTTAGAATAAATAGACATATCATTATTATTATTATTATGTTACATATTGTGGTGTACTCAGGACTCATGAGTCTACCACATCTCCTCTTAGCCTCTGTTTTGACCCTCATAACTCCCCAGATCTACCTCAGGGCCCTATATCCTCTCTTTTGAGATGCAGCAGCAGCATCTGGATGGTGGGAATGTATGGAGGGTGTAATTTCCTTGCATACTTTTTAATTTTGGTATTCAGTGAGAATGGGTGGATTTTGGGTCCCCTGTCATTAGTCTCTTCAGGTTTCTTGTAGATGGAGTTGCCTCTTTTGTCATGGGGAATTATCAGCCACACTACAGCATCCCACATCTTAACCATTCTTGCAGTGATTATGCACCTTATTTATCTACAGAGCTGTGGTGCTGCCATAAAAATTTAGGCATACAACATTATTTCCCTGTGATGTATGTTTCCTTTTTCCTCTTACTCTCTAGCCTATCTCATATTAATATTTCCCTCTTTTCTGTCTCCTTTGTTCCTTTTTCTTTCTCCTTTTTCACTTGCTTTTTTCACCTTTCATTTTGCGCAGTTGTGTTGCTTCAGTCTCTTTCCCGCTGCACCTCACATTCACAACCAATACATTTAACTGTCTTACACATTGCTTCTTGTTTCTTTCACACTAGCAGACTGAACCACTCCACAAATACTTCACCCTCTTAGTGCAAACATACTACAAAAGGGTGAGCTACATGTCTCCAACCCCAGTGTAAAGCAATTGCCTCTCTCTTGTGAGGGTGGGTGACGCCCCTCCCTAAACCCCTGTCTGATCCTCCCTTAACCCCTCTTACATCTCACTAATCCCATTACCTTTAGTGATAAGTCTGCCCCTTTTCTGCCCCCTGTGACCCTCCCTCATTTACAACTAAAATCTGTACTTACATGTGCAGAGACTCCTCAATCGGGTCAGGGAATTCTGCACATTTAAATATAGGCAAAACATACATTTTATAGTATGTTTTGAAGTACCACAAAAATGTAGCACAAAGTGATGTTTGTAAATCAGGCTGTCAGCTCTGAGACCAAACAGGGACAGAAATACAAGAGGCTTTTAGGCACAAGGTACAGTTATAGCAATATCAGCTAGATTATTGTTGGTATTTATTAATTAGCTACACTGCCGGTGTTGGCTATGAGATGCAGAGATATTTACATCTAGGACTGCAGTGGTTGGGTTTAGAAAACAAGATTACTCTTGAATCCAGCACACACAATATTTGCACCAGTGCCAGGTCACTTACTCGCACCAGGCCCGATTCACAAAGGTAAACTTAAAATGTTGTGTAGCTTTACTATTTTTGGGTATTTGCAAAGGTAAACTTAGACAAAGAGTCTAAGTTTACTAGTAGTAACTTAGCTTTGTGAATAACGAAAAGTAGTAAATTAGGCTTTCGGTCTAAGTTTTGTTTTGTGGATATCGAAAAGAAGTAAAGTTAGAATTTTGGTCTAAGTTTACCTTTGTGAATACCAAAAAGTAGTAAACTTACCACAAAGGTGTGAGTTTATTTTTGTTAATTGGGCCCATCGTATCTACAGCCTGCAATCCACACATCCTCATTTCTCCATTTTGACACCCCAAGATATGGCTGCCTGCCTCTCAATGGAGACAATAGGCAGCTCTCTTTAGGCTGTCAGTGCTCATCAGCACATTACTAAGTGTGAAGTGCTTCTGAGATCTCCTTCAGTCTAGATTCCTGCCAGAAGGAACACCTGGTTGCTCTCCAGGATAATACCACCATTACCTGACTGACTCGCAGCTTTTACTCTAGCCAGAACTGTCTTGAAAACCTCTGCTTCTGAATCAACCAGGAACCAATGTTGTCAATTGGTTATTTTCACAGTTCACGCCTCTGCTCTCATCTTCTGTTGTCTTTTTACACTTGAGTGAGAATGAAGCAGTTTCCATGGCATTGGTAGTGGTTATAGTGGGTAACCCTGTATGTAATGGGTCAGACCATTAAGGGTCTCTAGGACCAGCTTGAGCTTGACTTTCACTTAGAATAGACCCTCAAAGCATTGTTATAGTACGCCCCCATTGATTAAGCCCCAGTAACATATAGGTCAGCCATTGGTCTGGCAAGGGTGCTATGTTTATTTCATTGTTTTATGTATTTATTCTTATTTGTACTGTTTTTAAATAGCGTGAAACAGACTCCACAGGGCATCAATGAGCTTTACAACAACAATGTAGAAAACCAGACAACCTGAGGAGTATAGCAATACAACCATATCAACGTGTGGTACATTGGATACAGGACCTATAGCATGTGTGATATAAACAAGAACAACAAAGTCATTAACATTCTATTGAAGATCATCAGAGATAACACAATTGTTAGCTTTCTGAAAAGTGTAACAAAGCATCTGATTAATGTGTGGACAACTATTGTAACCCTTAATTGCTGAAGCTTTTTTACTTCAGTTCTTAAGTCTTTTTTGGCTATTTTGGGTAGTTTGTGCATCAGCTTCCATATCTTTTTATCCACGTAAGGTAGCCATGCCTCATTTGTGTCCTTCTTTTTCCACCATCCTGAGGATTTTAAAATTACCCACAATTTGCGGATTCCCCTGGCGGGGGTTGAAAAAATCACCAAAATATAGGTAAATGTTGTGTTTTTCATGAAAAATAGGGAAAAATGCAATGGCCTAAAAGTATCTGGATTTTTTCCTAAAAATGGCATCAACAAAATGTTTGCTGTGCTAAAGTTACCATCTTCTTAGCTTTCAGTAACAAGCAGA
This sequence comes from Calotriton arnoldi, assembly GCA_963921515.1. Taxonomy (NCBI): domain Eukaryota; kingdom Metazoa; phylum Chordata; class Amphibia; order Caudata; family Salamandridae; genus Calotriton; species Calotriton arnoldi. The sequence continues at coordinate 1,008,661 of CAWUFW010006124.1, read as the reverse complement.
GCTGAATCAAAAAACTATTTTCCTACTAAAATTTGACATTTTTCAAAGAGGTAGCCAGCTTACTAATTTTTGGGCTTTCAAACCTGCATCAAGTTTGTGGTGGAAATGGGTCTGGAATCCATGGGGGATCCGTGAAAGCGATAGATTTCTGAAAAGTTGACAAAATTCTAAATTCAAAAACAGCAATTGATGGACAGAATGCAGAACAATGTCATACATTCACCCCAGTACAGAGAGAGCACAGGACCCACGTCTGGGCATACCCGTCCCACTCGGGGTGACAAATGCAAAAGCAACAATTGATGGAGAGAATGCAGAACAATGTCATACTTTCACCCCAGTACAGAGATCTGGGCCTAAATCCATCGTTTTTTTGCTCACCATGCCATTCCAGTTTGAACCCAGCCATGTGCAAATCAGTCTTGACCCTGTGCCCAATGGGAACAGTCCAGTCCGAACTGCCAGGCCAGGTCCTCCCTGGACTGGAAGCAAGCATCCTATGGCCTGTTTAGGGGTTTCACCCCCCCATCAGCCAGGATAGCTTGACTCCAGTGGCATGGAGAGCACAGGACCCACGTCTGGGCATACCCGTCCCACTTGGGGTGACAAATGCAAAAACAACAATTGCTGGACAGACGTGGCTCCCGGGATCACTTAATCCTTTCCTAAGGTTTTTCACCACAAGAGGTGGCTCAGAACTTTCCTTTCTTGACATCCTGATTAGGGTGGGAGATGGGAACCTGAAGACAAAACAACCTTATCCTTTTCAAGAGCTTTCACCCCCACTCTCTATGCTAGAACTTACCTGTCGGACAGTTCTTACGCCTGAGGCATGATTGTTCGCAAATCAATGACCATAAGTCTCATGCAGACAATCTTTCAAGGAACTATTGGAAAAGAAGTATCCTCCCACTTGAATAAAAAAAGCAAACAAAGGAGCTCTTATTAACAATAGAGATCAATTGATAAACACCTATCAGGACAGATTGATCCATGTTACTACATTTAGCATCTTATCAAAAAACCTTCAGAAAATTGTTAATCTCTTAACAACCAGGCTTTTTCCCTGCCCTGCGCCAAGTCCTTTTTTGGCTATTTGGGGCAGTTTGCGCTTATGCCCCCATAACATTTTTGTCCACATGAGGTATCCATGCCCACATTGAGCCCTTTTTTTTCCAACATCCTGGGAATTTTAAAAGTACCCAGGATTTATGGATTCCCCCAGAGGGGACCTTTAAATTAGCCAAAATACAGCTACATTTGGGGTTTTTGGGGAAACAAGTGCTCCAGAAAAAAGCCTCAATTTTTTTCTCTGCAAATTGCTTCAACAAAGGGGTTGCAGTGCTAAAATCACTATCTTCCCAGCTTTCAATCTTGGCATTTTACTGAGACATAGACCATTTTTCCTAATTTTTTTGTGTGTTCAACTTCCTTCCAGGTAGTGGAAGAATTGGGTGTGAAACACATGGTGGATCCTGGAAAGGTATATATTTCTGAAAAGTAGACAACATTCTGAATTCAGCAAGGGGTCATATGTGTAGATCCTTCAAGGTTTTCCCGGGCACATGGCAGTATGGGGGCTCCCACCCCAGGACCCACCGGAGCCCCGGGCCCATTTCGGGCTTCTGAGCTCTGGAAAGCAGGGAAAGTCTCCCCAGGCCAGTGGGACCCCCGTTCTGTACCCTTTGCAATTCATCAGGCTGGAGGAAGGAGTCCTGGACCAGGGCACCCACCCCAAGGCCCAGCAGGGGGCCCGGGGCCCTGTACAGATCCTCTGAAAACAGCCACGCTGGAACAGCATCCCCTTAATGACACTGTAGCTGGAGAAGGGAACCCAGGGCCCTGGTGGGCTCTCAGACCCAGGCATGCTTGCACCCTGACCCTCACCGGGGTCACAGTCAGGTGTTTCCAACCAAGCAGCCCAGAGTCACCAAATAGGCCCCACTATGCCCGATCAATCAGAGTCTGGTCTGGACCTTCCCCAGGCAGGCCCCCTGTCCAAGACTGCAGACCCCATTTCTCCCCACTGCACGCTTGATGGCATGGAGGGCCAGAGGATGGAGTCCAGGGCCTGCCAGAGCACTGACAGAGGGAGGGGCCACAGCATCCCTCCCTGTGGTGAAGGGGGAGAGAGGGCTTCTCGCACCTGCCACGTCCCCTTTGCCAAGCCCTGCTCATTCTTAGGAGAACGCTAAGCCTTGCGCCAGGCCTGTTGAAGGTACCTCCTGGATGGCGCGGGACATCGACAGTCGCTGTCATTCGAAATCAGGCCCATGTGTCTGCTGAGGGCTTTCTCAGAGATTTTCCGGGCACGTGTTCTGGCTCGGCAGCCGGGGGGCTGGGCCATCATGCAAGGCTGGTCTCTGTTCTTTACCCCAAACCCAGTTCAGGAGCAAGAAAGTCCTCCCCGGGCCTGCAGCCACCATGCCCTGGGTACTGTCACCGACATATTGTGGGCTCAGTGTGCTGCCTTAGGGGGGAGTCTTCCACCTTCTTGGAGCCCGGGGAGCCAAGGAGTGTTAAGCCCTGTCAACATCCTCTCCCAGAGGGCCTGACTGGGAAGCCCATTTTCATCGACTATAAAGCCCCAAATAAGTGGGGGCTTACAGAACCTTGAGGGAGGACAAAAGTTGGAGTTAGCCCATCCAGCAGGCAGGCCAGCCATCTGGTCACACAGCATAGTGACTAGATGGCACAAGATGACCCAGTGACCAGATGGCCCGGGACAACCAGATGCAGGATCCAGCCACACGGCAGTCCAACAATGACAGGAGTAGCCATGCACTCTGAGATGGGTGCTTGAGACGCTCCTTCCCTGGGCTGTTTGCCTGTCAGTGACTTGTGCAGGGGGGTCCGGCCATCTGTTCACACCTGCAAGGGAAACATCCACCATACCTGCACCCTGGCCCAACTTACGAAACCCTGACCCAGAATCAGGTAATCTACAAATTATTTAGCACCGGCTGCCCCATGACCATAGGGTGCACTAAGGGTGATGGAGGCAGCCCCTTCCCTCCGTACTCTGTTCAAGGCTTCCCCTCTGGGAATCAGCCTCCACGATTTGAAGAGCATTACCAGGCACTCAGCCTGGGAGAGCCCCTTTCCCCCTGCAGGCAAGGGGGGCTCCCAAAGCGATGGAAGCAGTCAGCCCCACTGCTGCTGGTCCCTTCCTGAGAACCAGAAGGGACTGCACAAGTCTTCAAACCCTCAGCCCGGTCACACGGGACCAGCACAAACTGGTTAATTGGCAACAAGGGAGGGTGGCCCCACCTGCACATTAGCTGTCCACCACCGGGCTTGACCCTTGTTGCTTCAGGAATCCCCAGCTTGGGCAACAGCCCTGAGTCATGCCGGCAGGCTGGTGGGTAGCCCACCCTCTGCTCTGGCCGGAGGCACCAAAAGAGAAGAGCCAGTTGGGTCCCAATCCCAAACACCCCCCACGAGAAGAGCCAGGGTCCCGTCACAGGCCCTAGCTCCTTTTCTTTCAGGCTGTCCTGCCACTCAAGAAGGGCCACTCCTCGGTTGCCCTGAAGCCTGGTCAGGCTGGGATTGGGCATTGGAGTGTGTGTGGCAGTAGGGTCTTCAGGTGTGGTTCTGGGTAAGCGTGGGTTCCGTCTATCCGTAATGCCTAAATAGAAGAACCTAGTAACCATGTAATATCAATGGTCACTGTATTTCCAAGGTAGCATATTTGCTGAGCATGTTGTCTTACGGATAATTGTTCCCAAAAAAGTCATACATCACTCTTGTCTTCCCCTCAAAGAGAATGTGAGCTCACATAGACATGTGAACTTTCATAATGTCACAAAGGATGGGATTTTCATAAGAATTATATCAGACTATAGGTCCGTATTTCTGACAGAGACTCCTCAAGTGACACAATGACCCTTTCATTCCATTATGCTTGTGTGGGATTACAGAGGACATCTTCCCCTCCCAGGCTGGTGAGTTGGAATCTGTTAGAAATGGGGGTCTATAGTTGGTAGAGATAGATACCTTTGTCCAAGTAGCAACCCTTCTTCCTAGTCAGGGTAAGGGGGATACACTTCTAAAGTAACCCCTGCTCACACCCTTGGTAGCTTGGCACGAGCAGACAGGCTTATCTCAGAGGCAATGTGTAAAGTATTTGTGAACACATACAGTAATACATTGAAAACACTACAAATGGACACCACACCAATTTAGAAAAATATGTAATCTTTATCGAAATAAAACAAGACCAAAAACGACAAAAATCCATAATACAGTAAAAAGATATGACTTTCAAATGGTAGAAATAGTTCAGTTCAAAGCAAATTGCAGATGCGTCACTTTTCACACAAAGTACCTTGGATGCGTCATGCACAAAGCAAAAAGGGCCACAGAGAAGGTGATACATTGCATCCTTACACTCAGGGAAGGTGATGAGTCAGTTCCATGCTCAGGGGGAGGTGATGCGCTGGTTCCTTACTGTTGCGCAGGGGAGGTGATGTGTCGGTTCCTTACCGGAGAGAAGGTGATGAAATTAAATGAAAAAGAAATTTATAAAGCGCAATACATTTACCCGAAGGTGTCAAGGCGCTAGCTCATCAGATGGGAAAATGCTGGACAGTCTTAATACCACATCAGAGATTGAAAAGCCATGTCTTTAACGCCTTCCTGAAGGCCAACAAGTGAGTTTCATCTTTTCACTTCTGTGGAAGCGAGTTCCAGAGACTGGTCGAACCGACCAGAAAGCTTCTTCCACCCCAGGAACTTTTTTGGAACCTGGGGATTACCAGATTGTGAGAGTTAGCTGAGCGCAGATGGCGAGCAGGAGTGTATAGCTGCAAATTCTGTTTAAAAAAGGCAGGTCCTATGTCGTGAGTTGCTTTGAATGCTATACAGAGAGCCTTAACTCAATCCGTCTCTTCACTGGTAACCAGTGTAACTATTTGAGTGCCGCGGAAGCAGATTTGTGTTTAGGAATGTTCAGCATTAAGCGCGCTGCAGCATTTTGCACAATCTGCAACTTAATCAGACATTTCTACCGGAGGTTGATGAAAAGACGTTTACAATAATCGGCTCTGGTAGGACGATGCATTGGTTTCTTACTGAGTGGGGAGGTGATGCGTCGGTTTCTTACTGCATCCCCCAACGATGCGACAGAATTAGCGCCTCGATGCAATGAGACGATCTGGAACAATGCATGGATTCTTGCAGCCACACATCAGGCCTTGCGTTGAAATCGGTGTGGTGATCTCGGACTTCGGACATCGATGCACTCGATGCCACATGCGGCGATTTCTCGAGCCGCGTCAGGCGCTGCAACGGTTTCTTCGGTGAAGCATCGGAAACAGGTACGGATGCGTCACACTTCTTGGTATTTCATTTATTTTCCAGCTCGCAGTGGAAAACAGTCTCTAGAGGTCTAAAACAACAGCAGGTACCACTTTGCAGGTCAGAACTTCCATCAAAGAAGTACAGGGGAGCTGGTGGTGAAGTCTTTGTGTCCCTGAGACTTCAGAACAAGAGGCAAGCTCAGTTTCAAGCCCTTGTAGATCTTCTTCAAGCAGGGGACACAGCAAGCAGCAAAGTCCTTTCTCCTTTCCTTGGCAGCAAGTAGCCACTGCAGGCCAACCACAGACAGCAAACAGCACAGGGGCAGTATTCCTCCTCAGCTTCTCCGGCTCTTCTCCTTGGCAAAGGTTCCTCTTGATTCCCAGAAGTGATCTAAAGTTTGGGGGTCTGGGCCCCAATATTTATACTACACAATCCTTTGTTCTCTGGTGGCAGAGAAGCCCTGTGCTCAGTCAAAACCAGTTCTGTCCTCTCTGGTGCAGCTTCCTGGAAGATGGTGGAGACAGCATTGTGGAAGGCAGACCAGGCCCATTCAGGTGAAAGGAAATCTCCTCCCCCTACTCTAAATGTAGCCCAGGTCTATTCAGCCCAGCCCTGACTCATCAGACTCTCTGGAGCCACTGCTCCTCCCCAGCCCCTGTCATCCAACACCAGCCATGCAATACACACACCTAGCAGAGGCACACTGGATGGCTAAGCAAGAAAATGCCTACTTTCTAAAAGTGGTATTTTCAAACACAGAATGTAAAAATCACCCTCACTAAAAGATGCATTTCAACATTCTGAGTTCAGGCATAGTAAACTTTATTTTCTACCTTGTTCCCAGGGGTAGGTATGTTTATAAGATGTTATAAGCAAACTCCCCATTCTATCCTATGGGAAAAGGTAGCCTTGCAAAGTGAAAAATGAAATTGGCAGTATTTCACTATCAGGACATTCCACACACACCAGGGCATGTCCTACCTTTCACATGTACTGCACCCTGCTCACAGGGGTACCCTGGGCAGGGAAGGGTAGGGCTTGACCAGTGGGTGCACTTGCCAGGTCGACATGGCAGTACCAGACTGCACACAGGCTCTGCAATGGCCGCTTATGTGGGTGGCACAATCAGTGCTGCAGCCCACTAGCAGCATTTGATGTACAGGCCCTGGGCACACACAGTGCACTGTACTAGGGACTGACTAGTAAATCAAATCAGCCAATCATGGAAACACCAATCCATATCAACAATTTACAAAGGGAGCACTTGCACTTTGGCACTGAACAGGAGTGGCAAAGTGCCCAAGGTTTCTAGACCAGCAAAATGGAGTCCAACACATAGCAAAAACACAGGAGGCAAGACTAAAATGCAGGGGAGACCCACACCAATGGTGCCAGGTCTAACAGAATCCCATAAAATTAGGGTAGGGAACAGACCTGAATAAAAAAATGTATAATTTGAATGTGCGCTGTTTTTACATGTGTGGCTTTCACATTACACAATCAAAAAAAGGGGGGGAGATAGAGGTTTCAGCTAGGTTCACCCTCCTTCCTCAGTAATGAACACAAAAAACGGAATTAGAACATAGCTACGGGAGAAGAGAAACTTCCGCTCAAGTGGAGTAGAAAAGTCTACTGGTTAGAAAGAAGAATTTCTTTCTATAGTCCCCTCACTCACCAGGGTTTCCCCTTGGAGACATGCTTCATCATAGGTGTCCTTTCAATCCACTGCAGATTGAGGCGTGCTATGACTTGCGGATTTACGTAGGAGCACTTATGTGAAATAAATGTGTAGTGCAGAGTTGTGGAATGGGAAAAATGGGATAAAAATGCCTAACTAGTGGGTGAAATATTTTATTCTTGCTCCTAGTTGGCATGTTTAAAAACAGGGGTAACTACTTGGGAAAAATAACATAACCATGATGAGTTAGGCGTCCCTAGTATAAGTCGACATGTTTTGAGCCTCCCCAAAGCTCTTCCTCAGGACCACACAGGGACCAGCCCTGGGCGTACAACTCCTAGGTGACCTATAAATCAGGTAAATAGAGAAATATAGAGTGAAAGTGAAATAAAAAGTGCCACACCTAATGTGCGTGCACTAATGGTTAAATACATACGATTTACTCAATGGTACGTAGTATTTTCTATGAGGCTCAAATGTGCCCCATGGTCTGGAGGGGTTGAGGGACTCGTAGTCACACTTTTGTCAGAGCGCACCTCACTCATCAATATGCGGTCTCCAGGGGAGCGAGTAGGTGCATTACCGGTGAGGTACGCTCTGACAAAAAAGCCCCTCAAGCCCTCCAGACCATGAGGCACATTTGAGAAAGAGAATATTAGGCCTGAGAGGGGGAACTTGCTGTCTTGCTCTTCTGGCCAAACAGTAGCCCCTTTCCACTTAATAAAAAGAAAGTGGCCCAGGAGGATGAGATCCCAGGGGCCTTAGTGTTTTTGGAAAGAGGAATGTACCCCACTCCCATTAATAAAAAGAGAGGCCTTGGAGCGTGGGGCACAAAAAAAAGGTCCAGGGTATGGGGTCCCTTGGGCCATAAAGGTTCAGGGAGTGGAGATGTGTGCCCTTAATAAACAAAATTATGGCCCTGGGAGTGAGGTCCCCAGGGCCAATGGAGGGAGGGTGGGCACATAATCATGCCCCTCAATTAAAAAAAGCCAGGGATGAGGTCCCAGGACCTACGAAATCTCCAGTTGAGCAGCTGCATGTCCTCTCACTGAATAAGAAAAAGGCTTTGGGGATGGTGTCCCCAGGCCTTGCAAATGCTTGGGAAGGAGGACCATGTGCCCCCTCCCCTTTTTTGACAAATTAGCACCAGAAGATGGGGTCTGCCGAAGGGGCCACACCCCCGGCCCATTCTCCTGTAGCGCAAGGCCAATGAAGATTTTAAACAAACAAAAAAACCTGGAATTCCCCATTTATAGTTATCTCTAGTAACTATCAATCAATCAATCAGGTGTTTGTTAAGCTTGTTAAGCGTGACTACTCACCCGTAAGGGTCACAAGGTGCTGGAGGGGGGGTGCAGGTTCCAGTCCATCAAGGAGGGGGTCTGTCGAAGAGCCAGGTCTTGAGGTTGCTCGCAAAGATGGAGAGCGATGTTGTCTGTCTGAGGTGGAGCGGAAGGGCGTTCCAGGCTCTGGCCGCGAGGAAGGAGAAGGAGCGGCCTCCCGATCTGGTCTTTCTGGTGCGGGGGACCACGGTGTAGGAGAGCTGGGCTGATCGTAGGGCCCTTTGGGGTATGTGGAATTTGAGTCGGCTGTTCAGGTATGCTGGTCCGGTGTCGTGGAGGGCTTTGTGTGCGTGCGGATCCATTCACGACTTCTTATTTACCGCTATATGTGGTCATGATGACTGGGTGATTTGCAACACTCTTTTCTCACTGCTTGCTGGTATTTCACTCTGGTGATACGTTACCAGCAGTGTTTGCCCCTCGCAATCACGCCCGCTTATGTTTTCATTCCTTTTTATGAATGGTGCTTCACCATCAGACACAGCTAATACAGTACCTGTAGGCTTTGACTTATATGAGGTCGGTGCAACCCCCTTTTGGGATATTGTCTTGGGAATGTTCACTGAGGTTGACAGTCTCTTGGAGGCTCAACGTTGTTTTAAAAATTAGTTGCCCCACTATAAGGTAAACTCTGGTTAGTCAGTGTACATTACACTCTTGTCTTTTGTTTTCTTTTATTGCCTACCCCTATTCTCCCTCTCAGGTGGGGGTAGCGTCCGTACCTGTGGCAAAATAGCCCCGGACAGATGCGGTAACTATATTGACCGAATTTGGTGAGTGCCGCTCCACTATTATTTATAAATAGCTGGAATTGCTTCTGTGCTTAACACTATGCTATGTGTGTTTAAGTTGATTGTACTCACCATGTGATACTCATGCTCCACTGACACCAGTTGTATTTTTGTCTTTTTCTGTTTCACTACAGGTTGTAGCGGTGGATCCTACTGAACACAGTAAATTCTGGTTCAGTATATACCACCCTCTTCTTTTTTCTATTTTTCACTTTTACCTGTTGCAGTAGCTGTTATTCCTTTGGATCCTGACAAAGGCCTAGATACTTTTATAGGTCACCAATGGCCGAAACATGTTGATCCCTTTGATGTAGCTGTCTTGAATTGTGACAGTGGCATCATCCAGCTTATTGTTGTTTTTAATCCTGTCATAGGGTAGCGGAATAAAGCTTTGCTGGCTAGCTCTATAGGCAGTTTTATCTTACACTCACATTAGCACTGCACTTTTCACTTATTCACACACCTAGCTCACATAGAGTTTTTAGTACAACCTGTGTGCTAAAATTTAAAAACATCCCTGAGCTCTTCCCTCATAGAGAGGGGGTCGAAGCCACTTTAGGACTAGGTTCCTTACGTGAGGAGGCACCCCTATGATGAAGCATGACACCTATGGTGTGTGAGGGGAGTTGTCCTTAAAAAGTATACCTTCCCCTGTCTAGTAGGTTTCTTCTCTGGAGGGAGTTTTGTGTATCACATTTGAATATTTTTACATTAATTGGACCCGTGGGCTCTTTTGTGATTTGATTATTGGAGTGGGGAGCGCACCCACGCTGGTCCTTAAACCTCCTCTTGGCCCTCTTTGTGTGTGTTGTGACTTCATCCCCCAACCAAGAGTGCGCCAGGAGGCGCGTTTGCAGAGTGGTGGAGAAAGGGGGCGTGGCCTGTGTCCACCTCTCAGCAATCCCACTGTGTGGGGCTTACTGGAGGTAAGAGGTAGGCTAGTTGGCCCCTAAGGACCCCCAGCAGCGAAGGGGACTTCAATCCCCATCCAAGAGCGCACCAAGGAGCGCATTTGCAGAGAGGTGGGCAAAGGGGGCATGGTCTGTTATGAGAACTTAACAATCCTGCTGTGTGGTACATACTGGAGGTAAAATGAGGGGTAGTTGGCCCCCAAGGATGTCCTTGGGGGCCAACTACCCCTCTTGTTACCTCCAGTAAGTCCCACACAGTAGGATGGCTAAGACGTCTTCGGAGGCCACGCCCCCTTTCTCCACCACTCTACAAACGCACCTCCAAGCAGACTACAGGATGAGGGATGAAGTCCACTTTACTCCTAAGGGACATTGGGGGCCAAGAAGCCCTCCTGGTACCTCCTGTAAGTTCTACATAGCAGAAGTCCTGAGCTCTGGTCGGAGGCCTAGCCCCCTTTCTCCACCACTCTGCAAACTCGACTACTAGTGAAAGAAGCATTTGCAATGTAATAGGTTTTGCATTTGCGAGCGTTAGAGCTATTGGGGTTGTAAATGTAAAAGTTTTTTACTAATGTTTTTTGGTGTAGAGTGGATGTACATTGTGTGTAGTGGAATTATGTAGAGTGGGATTATGTGTTATGGAGAGTAATTATGTGGTATTGTAGTCTGTTTTGTGGAGTGGTAACCTCAGGTTTAGTCTTCCTTGTTTCCATAGAAGCTAAAGTATAAAATCAATGAGACACAAAAAAAGAAGGAACCAGTGAGGAGCACTTCTGGACCTAGTCGGAGGTTTGAGCAGGGCACTGGGAGTATGTGACTGTTCGGCTGCACCAATTGTCACATAATTAAACTTTTTCTGCATTTGCCAAATATTCCATCATCTGCTGCCTAATCTACAGATTTGAACAAAAAAAGCCTTAGTTCTAGCTCAAACGGCTCAAATGTCCCCAAAAATGCAGCTTCACGTTTTACAGCGTGGTGGAAGGCCCTTTGCAAAGCTCGAATGGTCATGTGTTACTTATTGCTAAATGTGGGTGTCAAATTGGTACTAATGGTGCACAAACCTCTCTTCTTTCTGTGCCTCCATTGCCTCTTTCTGCATTTCTCTTGCATCTTTCTGCACCTTTTTTCCTCTTTCTGCACCTCACTGTCTTCCAGTGGCAGCTCGCTGAGGGAGTGCTGTGGGGCGGTGAGGCGGGGGAGGGGCAGGATGGGGGGTAGTGGAGTCTGACATACGACGGACAGGAGTAAGGTAAGTAATTAAATAAATAAAACTATTTACCTTGCGCTTGCTGCATCACCGAGTTGGCACTGCTTTCTTCTTTCTGCCCCTTTATGTACCCCTCTTGCCGCTTTTTGAACCTCTGTTGGTTATTTTGCCTGTTTCTGCAACTCTCTTGCCTCTTTCTGCAGTACTCGTGCCTCCTTCTGCACCTCACTTGCCTCTTTCTGCACTTCTATTGCCTCTTTCTGCACCTCTCTTACTTCTTTCTGTACCCCTGTTGTCTCTTTCTGCACCCCTGTTTTCTCTTACTGCACTCGTCTTCCCTCTTTCTGCACCTCTCTTGCTTCTTTCTGCACTTCTCTTGCTCCATTCTGCACATATCTTGCTTCTTTCTGCACCCTTCTTCCCTTTTTTGCATCCCTCTTGCCTCTTTCTGCTGTTCTCTTGCCATTCTCTGCACCTCTCTTGCCTCTTTCTGCACCTCACTTGCCTCTTTCTGCACTTCTCTTGCTTCTTTCCACACCTCTGTTGCTTCTTTCAGCAATTCTCTTGCCTCTTTCTGCACTTCTCTTGCTTGTTTCTGCACCTCTCTTGCATCTTTCTGTACCTCTGTTGCCTCTTTCTGCACCTCACTTGCTTCTTTCTGCACCCCTCTTGCCTATTTTTGCACCCCTTTTTTCTCTTTCTGCACCTATCTTGGGTCTTTCTGCACCCCTGTTCCCTCTTTCTGTACCTTTCCTGCCTGTTTCTGCACCTCTCTTGCCTCTCTCTGCACCTTTCCTGCCTGTTTCTGCACCTCTCTTGCGTCTTCTGCACCCCTGTTCCCTCTTTTTGCAACTCACCTGCTTCTTTCTGTACCTCTCTTGCCTCTTTCTACACCTCACTTGCCTTTTCTGCTCTTCTCTTGCTTATTTCCATACCTCTGTTGCTTCTTTGAGCAATTTTCTTGCCTCTTTCTGCACTTCTCTTACATGTTTCTGCACTTCTCTTGCTTGTTTCTACACCTCTCTTGCATCTTTCTGCACCTCTGTTGCGTCTTTCTGCACCTCACTTGATTCTTTCTGCTCCACTCGTGCCTATTTTTGCACCCCTTTTTTCTCTTTCTGCACCTCTCTTGCGTCTTTCTGCACCCCTGTTCCCTCTTTCTGCACCTTTCCTGCCTGTTTCTGCAACCCTGTTCCCTCTTTCTGCACCTTTCCTGCCTGTTTCTGCACCTCTCTTGTGTCTTTCTGCACCCCTGTTCCCTCTTTCTGCACCTCTCTTGCCTCTGTCTGCACACATGTTCCCTCTTTCTGCACCACTTTTGCCTGTTTCTGTAACTCTCTTGCCTCTTTCTGCAGTTCTCTTGCCTCCTTCTGCACCTCACTAGCCTCTTTCTGTACTTTTCTTGTCATTTTCTGCACCTCTCTTGCCTCTTTCTGCACCTCACTTGCCTCTTTCTGCACTTCTCTTGCTTCTTTCCACACCTCTGTTGCTTCTTTCTGCAATTCTCTTGCCTCTTTCTGCACTTCTCTTGCTTGTTTCTGCACCTCTCTTGCGTCTTTATGCACCTCTGTTGTCTCTTTCTGCACCTCACTTGCTTCTTTCTGAACCCTTCTTGCCTCTTTTTGCACCCCTCTTTTCTCTTTCTGCACCTCTCTTATGTCTTTCTGCTCCCCCGTTCCCTCTTTCTGCATCTTTCCTGCCTGTTTCGTCACCTCTCTTGACTCTTTCTCTACCTCTGTTGCTTCTTTCTGCACTTCTCTTGCTCTTTCTGCACCCGTCATGCCTCTTTCAGCACCCCTGTTGCTTCTTTCTGCACTTCTCTTCCTTCTGTCTGCACCCCTCCTGTCTCTTTCTGAACTTGTCTTGACTCTTTGTGCACCTCTCCTACCGTTTTCTGCACCCCTCTTGCCTCTTTTTGTACCTCTGTTGGTTCTTACTGCACTGCTCTTGCTTCTTTCTGCATCTCTCTTACAAATGTTGGTGTCCCTCTTACCTCTTTCTGCACCCCTGTTCCCTCTTTCTGTACCTTTCTTGCCTGTTTATGTACCTCTCTTGCCTCTTTCGGTACCTCTGTTGCTTTTTTCTGCACTTCTCTTGCCTCTTTCTGCACCCCTCTTGCCTCTTTAAGCACCTCTGTTAGTTCATTCTGCACTGCTTTTGCTTCTTTCTGCACCTCTGACTTACAGGTAGTTTTAATCCCCTTGTCCTATTATGTACTAGGGCATTACAGGGGAGGTCATGCCAATCACAGGAGTACCCCAACCCATAGTGTACCCTAGTGTATGTAGGTGTTTTTACTGTATTCTAAGTGTCTTTCAGCATAGCACTGGCTCCGGGCCTTGTTAGTCAGAGTCAGTTACCACCAGTACCAGTCAGCAAAAAGTTGGGGGCACAGGATGACTTTGCAACAAGGCCTCTTTCTGCACCTCTGTTGGTTCTTTCTGCACCTTTCTGGACTTCTGTTGACTCTTTCTGCATTTCTCTTGCTTCTTTCTGCGCCTTTCTTCCTCTTTCTGCACATGTCCTACCTCTGTAGGCATAGTTATAAATTAGAATTTAAAAAACCTTTGAAATTCACTGAAAAAACCATAAGTTTCAGGGACGTTATAGTTATAAATTAGCATTTAAAAAACAGTAGAAACTCCGTGAAAAAAACACAGGTTTCAGATACGTTATAGTTAGTTGGGCATTTCACTAGTACAAAACCAGAGAAATTCGGCTGTTATAGTTAGTTGAGGTAACTATAACTCGCGCCCCCACAATGCACTGCTGATGACGTCACATATTACATCACTTATGACATGGTCAGTGACATCACTGATGACATCACTGATGACATCTCAAATGATATCACTGATGACATCACTGATGACATCATCCACGTGATAATCTGATGCACCTCCTCACACCCTAATATAACCTTTGATACACCCACTCTAAACTAGACTACCATTTTCGAAACCAAACACACACCAATACCAGTTACTACATACCCTCTCACTTATTCCTAGGTCTACACACACATCTACTCATTCACCCAAACAGTCACTCATACATGCAGTCACTCATCAATACAGCACTATCAAATACACTAATACACCTATACAGACACTCACACACCGCCACTCACCGTTACTCACACACATACTCAGTCATGCAAAGAATCAATCACGCTCCCATTTACTCACCTACACAATTATACACACACCACCTCACTTATTCATACAGATACTAACATATACTTACTGTCTTATAAAATCACTGACACAAGCACACACTCATCCATACAGGCACTCTCACAATCACTCACTCTCACATATAGTCATGTATATACTCCAACACTCATATATACTGCCCTTCACATATGTACTTCACACATGTACCACTGAGACATCCATTGACTCACCAACACGCCCATACACACACTCACCCACCCATACAGCCCTTCACAGATGCACTCTTGAACCCATACACCCAGTGAAGGTGAATATCCTTTACAACAAATTTTTCATTCTGAATACTTTTCCCTCACATACAATTTAAATGCATGGTGATTTACAACGCTGTCTTTAACCCCGCATACCATTACAATGAATATACTATTAACACGCATCATTTAGTATGCATATTCGTTGTAATGGTATGCCGTTGCAGTAGAGGTAGAGATTAAATTGGTCGCTTACCTGAAGTCCAGAACTGCCTCTGCACAGCAGTCTGCGGAAATGGTGGTGGGAAAAATCTTGCAGCACCCCCACTCACTCATGAATACTGGCATGCAGTAACGGTATGCGGAGGCAGGACTCACAGGCAAAATGTCCTTTTTAAAGGTATATGTCTTGGTTGGGTGATGCAGAGTGTGCAGTGGTAGGTGGCCCTGGGTGTACGGTGTATGTTGTCACAGAGAACATGGAGGAGTGTGCGGTGGCGGGTACTGATTGGTGGACGAAGTAGCCTCATTCTACCTTTGAAGCGGACCCATGCTGATGCCTTTTCCTTCTCTTCAGCAGGTCTCGGGAAGAAGGATCGACGCGATGGGCCTGTATGGAGAACTCTGCCAGCCATTCTGCTAGGTGATGGCCCTGTATGGATGCCTGTTCCTGATACTCTGCACCCCCATTCACTCAAGAATACTGGCATGCAGGAACCGCATTGTAATGGTATGCGGAGGCAGTGCTCAGCGGCACTATATCCATTTTTTATGTTTATGCCTGAAAATGACGAAAGTGCTAACACGTATAATACTTTTCATTACAGAGCGTCTCGATCAAGAACGGCTGCAAGAGAGATCTGCTTACAGGTAAGAAAAAACTAATTTTGAAAGTTAGAGAGTAAAATAATAAAGTGTATTAATTTAAATACCGTCATTTTTAAATTACTTACCCACCCAAAACCCCTGTTTCCCTGGCATCCCGTGCCAGTAGGTGACTAATTTATAAAATTAAACATATTGACACTTTTTCTTTTCGTTGTACTGGCATGCGTTGTTTAAAAATGCGTTGTTAATGTACTTTTAATAGTTTTAATACAATATGCGTTGTATTTGCTTCGTTATAAAAACTTGCGGGGTCATTGGATTTGCGTTGGCAAAAATTTGTGGTAATGGTATGCGGAGTGTTTGTATGCGGAGTTACGTCGTATATTCCCCAGTGAATCACCCACTCACACATCTATGCACAGAGTCACACACCCCCCACCCACCCACACAGACACTCAGGCACCCATACAGATACTCATACAACCAATCAATAACCCAAATAGACACTCATGTACTACTCACCAACCCATGCAGCCGCTTATACACCAACTGACAGACTGATACAGACATTCACACAGATTAGTCACTAACCCATGCATTCAGTAAGAAACATTTAATCACTCACTTATACAGTTAGTCACGCACCTACTAAATCATCCATTCAGACACTTATACACCCACTCATTCTTCAATACACCTTGGCATACATGTATATAATAGTAACAACAAAGGAAGGAGTTATTCCAAACCATGGAAAGAGCTAATCTTACAAATGAAAACAAACAAAAGAAAAATGTATTCTTTTAAAAAAGGACCCTCACTCACCAACCTAGTTGGTGACATGCTTCATCATAGGGTCCCCACCTGAGCGGCCGAATGCCTCTCGGGTGTGCTACAACGACCTGATTACAGCGGAGCGGGTATTGGTGGTGCAAAGTGGAAAGTGGTGAGATAATTGCCTTTATTAGTATTAATTGGCCCGTGACATCCACACGGTGTTTAAAGTGAACAAAATCAAGGTCTACTACATGTTTAAGCCTTCGTTTGCCAATTTGCAAGGCTTTCTTCAGGAGCAGCAGTGGCACGAGGGGTATGCACACGCAAAGGTGCACCCGTCTCTCTGCCACAAAATCAACCGCAAACGTACGGTTTTTCCTCTCAGTACTCTCTGAAAGGCAATCATTTGTAATCTGTAAGAGTAAAGAATAGATTACGCTGTACAGGTAGTATACACACTGAACGATGTAAATTTGCAAGGTGCAATCAACCGTACTTCCATCCGTGGCGTTCACGCCGTGCGATCAGCTCACCCGACTGTGGTGACTCTATAAATATTCAAATCTCATGCATTCATGTCAAACAACAACGTCTCTTAATATAGGACCGTACTGTATTCGAACCAAATTCAGTGAAGGGCTACAGTGACTTGGAGACCCCTCTATTCACATCCACACACAGGTGTTAGTACGTGGGAGTGGCACAGTGCCTTTTTATATCCGTTGATCTACGAATAGTAATCGCACAGGTATGGAGATCATGACTCTAAAACCACACACGGAGCTCGGCGGCGCCATAGTGTGTGCTACTAGACAAACATAGAGGAGAAAAAAAGAGAAGGAACACGTAGTTCCAGGCTTACATGTGACGTTCATACATCATGCCCCATGGATCCCGCCGGGGGGCGTTGGCTATTGTCACACACTAAAGGTAGGTGGGGAAAGGAAGACAAAGAGTAAAATATCAAGCTCATATCTAGTCCAACTAGGAACCAGCGTTCAAAGTGAGCCGCAACAATTACTTACTTCGTCAAGCACAATCGCCCGCTGATAGCACCTACAGTGTGCCCTACACGGAATCCCGAGGATGAGTGAGTCCGGGTCCGTGATGTATTTGAATCATGTGACTCAGACACGTAGCGTGTCCGCGTCAGTGCATGCAGGGTGGTGACGTGTTCCTCGTCAATCTGGATATCTCAGGGGAGTTAACCACTTCACAACTGTGATATTCCAAACTTGAAAATCTTTATAGAAAACGTTGTCACATGGTTAAATATGCAATTTCACATCTTGGCTAAAAAACGAGATGAATTACCATCTTAACAGTTAATACGTAAGAGACGAAACATGGGGAAATAATCGGCTATCACCGTGAGAACTAGCAAGGTGAATTGCGGTTAGTGGCCCTTCTTACGATCTCAATAATACATGCTCTAAGGTCTATTCATGGTATAGTGGTAGACTCAGAGGTGGATACTAAGAGCAGGTGGGTTCGTTACACTGTTAAGACAAACAAGTATTTTATCATGAAGGGTATTTCCCTGGTAAAGATTAGAGCGAATAACCTCTGCAGTGTGGTAAAACAGGGAAAAGGGAACAGCCCTAGTTATGTTTTAAAGAGTTCCACGGGATATTGTCATTCAGCCCTAGTTTGTTTGTGGAAAGTCTATATATCCAGCATTGCTCCTTTTCTAGAAGAAGGTGTTGTGTGGTAACATTGGTTTTTAACTGTTCTATGATAGTCCACCTTAAATCATTGGTGGTGTGATTCATTACCAGAAAATGTTCAGTCATTTTAGTTGTGCTTTTTTTGCACCTGATGATACTGCGGTGCTCACAGATACGTTGTTTCACCTTCCTACTGGTCATCCCCACATATCTTAATCCACAAGGGCACGTGATGA
The DNA here is from genome assembly GCA_963921515.1 of Calotriton arnoldi. Taxonomy (NCBI): domain Eukaryota; kingdom Metazoa; phylum Chordata; class Amphibia; order Caudata; family Salamandridae; genus Calotriton; species Calotriton arnoldi. The sequence goes on along the minus strand of CAWUFW010006124.1, from coordinate 990,492 downwards.
GGTAGACCACGCTCATAGAATTACAATTCGTGTGTGCCCATAAGCGTCCAAACTTTATTAGGTTCAAGGTCGAGGGTTTTGGTTGCTGTTGTCAAGTGGCATACACTGCAATTCCCGCAGGGGAAATGTCCAACAACATTGGGGAGGCCCCAGGCATTCAGTACAGTGGAAGTCTGGTCTTTCTCCACATTCCTCGGGCGGGTGGAAACAAGAAAGTCTCTAAGGATCCTGGCTCTCTTGAAGGAAAAAAGTGTTTTTTCCCACTTCAAGGTGCCGGTATGTAGGATTTTCCAATGTTTATTTATGGATTCATTCACTTGGTTGGAAACCCTTCTGTAGGTGGTCACACAAGTGAGTGGGATGTCAGTATTGGATTTAGTGTTTTCCTCAAGAAGGGCTTCACGTGGCTGATTCCCGGCCCGTTTCTGGCATTTAGTGAGTATTTTATCCGGGTAACCCCGGACGGTCAGTTTATTCGATAGTACAGCCGCTTGAGTATGGCAATCATTCAGTTTACTGCACTTTCTCCTCAGGCGGAGGTACTGCCCGTATGGCATGTTTTCCCTAAGAGCCCTTGGGTGAAAACTGTCAAATTGTAGGAGGTTGTTGTTTGCGGTTGGTTTATGGTAAGTTTTAGTTTCCACTCTACCGCACTCTTTAGTGATGGTTATGTCTAGAAAAATCATTACGTTTTCATCCATTGAATGTGTGAACTTTAGGCTGTTGTCATGCCTTTTTAATCCATGTGAAGAACTCGGACAGTACTTGTTTAGGTCCTTGCCAGATGACAAGAATGTCGTAAATATATCGTCTCCAAAACAAAATATAAGTGCTGTAAGGGTTACTTTCATTGAGGATGAATTTTTGTTCTAAATCATATACATATAGCCCTGCCACACTAGGGGCAAAAGTGCTCCCCATTGAAGTACCATTCGTTTGGAGAAACAGGTCCCCTTCAAATAAAAAAAAAATCTCCTTGAGTGCCAACTTGGTACATTCAATTATAAAGTGTTTAGGTGTTCTGTATTCCCAATCAGCCTGTGCCAGTGCTCTGCTGATCACTTCCACAGTATCATCTTGTGGGAGGCTTGTGTACAAGCTCTCTATATCGAGGCTCACCAAAATGGTGGAGTCATTGTTCATATTGATATCTTTAAGGAGGTTTAGCAGACTCTTTGTATCTTTGAGGTAAGTTTTGGAGTTCTGCACGAGTGGCTTCAGAAAGAAATCACAAAATCATGATAAGGGTTCCAATAAGGACCCTATGCCCAAGACAATAGGTCGGTCTGGAGGGGGTAGTCTATTTTTATGCATTTTTGGTAGTGTATAGAAATAGGGATTTTTTCTTCCACCATTACCAAAAAATCTGCCTCCTGTTTAGAAATGTGTCCATTCATCTCGGCAGAATCTACTAGGGCTCTGATCTTCTTTTTTAATTCCTGAGTAGGGTTAGTTTTGAGAGGAGAATAATTCTTTTTGTCATCCAACAAACGGCGGCATTCTTTTTGGTAGTCTAACTTATCTTGTATAACTACCCCACTGCCTTTGTCTGCCTGTTTAATCACAATGGTGTTATTGTTCTTAAGTTTTTGGAGGGCCATGGTTTCATCTTTACTCATGTTATTGAAACTATTCCTGTCCTCCATTTCTTCAACGTCATTGTACACGGCCTGTTCAAAAGTCATGACATCCACCGGAGTAGTGTGTGGTGGTGGATTGAATGTGGACTTCAAGCGTAATCCTGTTTCGCAAATGGTACTAGTGTAGGATTCCAAGGCCCATTCCATCCACATCAACAATATCCGATGTTTGGATGGAACCCAGCTTTTACACAACCTCAACCCCCTTTTTACAAAACTCTTACAGACCGCCTTTTTTAGGGAGGGGCAGAAGGGGAAGGGGAAGGAGAAGGGGGACAAATCAGGTACACTGGGAGGATGACGACCCAGTAGGGAACAACACCAGGAGCAAGTCACAGGAACCACAAGCAGGGCCAAGTAACCACAGGGTCTAGTTACCAACCATTCTTCATTCGCCCTGACACCAACAGAAGAAAGATTTCTGAATAAAGGGTTAGGTTTTGTACCAACAGCAAGACTAGATAAGTTCAACCTACATTGTGAACCTGCTGAATTCTTTAGAAAGCTTAGCATTAAGGCCTTTTTTGAAAAACAAGGTCCTAGAGAGAACACTAGTACCATTTGCAAAACAGAATTACCCTTATGATAAAATAATTTGTTTGTCTTAACAGTGTAATGAACCCACCTGCTCTTAGTATCCACCTCTGAGTCTACCACTATACCATGAATAGACCTTAAAACACGTATTATTAAGATCATAAGAAGGGCCACTAACCGCGATTCAGCTTGTTAGTTCTCACGCTGATAGCCAATTATTTCCCCCTGTTTCGGCTCTTATGTATTAACTGTTAAGATGGTAATATTTAACCATGTGACAACGTTTTCTATAAAGTTTTTCAAGTTTGGAATCTCCCAGTTGTGAAGGGGTTAACTCCCCTGAGATATCCAGATTGACGAGGAACACGTCACCACCCTGCACGCACTGACACGGACACGCTACACGTCTCAGTCACATGATTCAAATACATATACTGCCTTTCACATATGTAGTTACTCACACATTTACCACTGAGACATCCATTCACTCAACAACCCACCCATACACACACTCACCCACCCATACACCCTTCACAGATATACTCTTGAACCCATACACCCAATGAATCACCTACTCACACATTTATGCACAGAGTCACACACCCCCACCCACCCGCAGAGACACTCAGGCACCCATAGAGATACTCAGACAACCAATCAATAACCCATATAGACACTCATGTAGCTACTCACCAACCCATGCAATCACTTACACACCAACTGACAGACTAATACAGACATTCACACAGTTTAGTCACTAACCCATGCATTCAGTAAGACACAATTAATCACTCACTTATACAGTCAGTCACGCACCTACTAAATCATCCATTCAGACACTTATACACACACTCATTCTTCAATACACCTTGGCATATATATATATATAAAACATATTTAAACTTTACAGAAACACACAGTCACTGGATGATGTCATCAGTGATGTCACTGACCATTTCATGATGTAATATGTGACGTCATCAGCAGTGCATTGCGGGGGCGCGAGTTATAGTTAGCTCAACGAACTATAACGGCCAAATTTCTCTGGTTTTGTATGAGGGAAATGTCCAACTAACTATAACGTCCCTGAAACCTATGGTTTTTTCAGTGAATATCTAAGGTTTTTTAAATGCTAATTTCTAACTATAACGTCCTTGAAACCTATGGTTTTTTCAGTGAATTTCAAAGGTTTTTTAAATGCTAATTTCTAACTATAACGTCCCTGAAACCTATGGTTTTTTCAGTGAATTTCAAAGGTTTTTTAAATGCTAATTTCTAACTATAAATTCCCTGAAACCTATGTTTTTTTAGTGAATTTCGAAGGTTTTTTAAATGCTAATTTATAATTATAATGTCCCCCAAAATTTCTTTTTGTAGTTTTTTATTTGTTATAAAAAAAAAATATTTTATATCTTGTAAAATATAAATATTAATTTGTATATATTTTTTTTATAAAAAATTGGATTTGCGTACCTGTCATTTACCTGTCTCGATGGGTATGCAAATCCATGCCACCATATTGGTAAAGTTGTGTAGGATGCGCGCACGCTAAGCGACGGGTGCTGGAATTTCGACCCCGCGTTACGTTACGTATGTAGTTCCAAAGTTCGCGTCGGCTGCGCGAATCCACCACAAATTTTTAAGTTTCAAATATATATATATATATAAGTTTAATATGTATATTATAGTAAGAGATTATTTAATTTATTTATAAAAATCATATATTTGTAACTGGAATAAAGATAAATTATTTTTAAATATATTTTTACGGATTTGCGATGGGTGCACGCTTGTTGCGCGTGTGCTGCGCGAATCCATGTGACTTTTGGTGTTTTTTTAGACAAAACAACAAAAAATGGCATCTTCCAATACACCACTGAAAATGTCTCAAAGCACACCCTTATGTGATCATGTCTTTTTTTCTCCATTGTTTTTCAAGTTTGGCATGCATACCCTCTTAGTGCCCCGTCCCGGGTGCACATATGTAAATACTCAAAAAAGGTGTGACGCGCTGTGCGAGAAACCTAGGGTTGCACAGCCTTATGCACATTTGTGATCAACATTATTCACGTACTCAAAAGTATTCAAAAAAGTTCAGTCTGTTTATTTCTATTCATTTTTCAACATTTGTCCATCACATCAAAGGTACGAAATTCCACGGTTTTCTTCCATTTTATTTGCACAGGACTTGCCCATCCGGGCCTAATCACAGGCATGTTATGAAACTCAAATCCTCCGTTAAAACTTAACATCACCCAATGCATTTCGGTCCTTATGACCTTCCTCAGGGGCATCTACAATAGTAAATAAATATCTGTCAGACAAACAAAATAATTCTTGTGCAGCAACTGTAAATTAACCAACTTTTTTAACCCCTACCCCTTCAATGAAAATTTCAATATTGTTAAAAATAATACTCAATTCCATCTCCTACTTGCGTGTTCAATACCATTCGCCCCTATCCTCTATTGATTACCAGCCCCCACCCACCAAACAGTGCTCTATAATCCTCCATACAAACATAACATATATAACATAAAAACATAACTCACAATGATTCCACTAATGCAACTAATCATTAACCCGTGATATCTCCTACAAGAATCCTCCCCGGTTTACAACTTTCCAACTCTGCTATTTTAAATGGTTCAATCCCCGGTTCCTACCTACGGTGATCCTGCCATGTCCGAACAGCGTGCCTCTACTCTCTTGCATTCGATACATAATCAGATTTAAATCACCCCGTGCAACTGCTTAAAAAACCGTACGTGGCTTCCCCAGCTGTAAACAATTTGTATCACCTGACCATACTCTCCGCCCTCCAGGATTCTCCTACAACCCAACTACCATACCCACAATCCATCTAACGTGAACTCCGCATAATCATACACCCTGCATTTTTCAACTTATGCCCTATGACCCCATGACCTCCCCCATTAATAAACCAAAATTCATAGTGCTCTCCCCTGCTGCTGTCCATAAATTCCTTAAAAGAAACGTTTTAAGTGCCAAATTAAAAGTTGCCCCATTACCAGTATCCGCCTCCCCCACCTGTAAAACAAACATTAATTTGGTCGCCCTCTGACATTTAAAGAGCATTCCTTAATAAGTGAAATATCTTTCCCACTATCTCTGTGATTATCAATCCATAAATCAACCAAAAATTAACCAAAAAATAAACAGTGTCCATAATAATCCAACAATTAAATGCTGCAAATTATGCTTTGCTGACATATGAATACTCCATGTTCTTAATGTTCTTCCAGCCAGTGACTCATTTCAGCGGCCTTTGATGTGAAAAATATTGCTTTTTAAAGCTCCGTACTTCAATTTTCCAGTCGGGGTGCTTAACAAGGTTGGGACGGAAGGTTATGAAAGTCACTGAAAAAAGATTGTCAGGAGACATACCTATTGTGTTCTCTTCTCTTCTTCAATTTTTTGGGTGTTTTTTTAGACAAAACAACAAAAAATGGCATCTTCCAGTACACCACAGAACATCCATGGTGAAGAAGATGATTTGGAGGAACAAACCCGGAAAAGAAAAGAAAGCATCGTTTGGACCTATTTTACTTTTCCTGAAGGTGAAAAAAAGGTAAATGCTAGAAAGGTCACTTGCAGCATCTGCAAACATGTTTTATCTCGGGGCTCCGAGAAGAAATATTCATGTGGCAGTTCGTCCATGTTAAAATATTTGCAGACGATACATCCTCGTCACCTAGCTCGGAAGCAACGCAGGCGAGAGCTGGAAGAACAAGCCCAGCAGGATGACCAGCAAGCAGGACCAAGCACTTCCACTGCTTCTGGAACATCAACAAGAGGAGCTGACATTAGAACAGAATTTGCTGGTCTGGAAGAAAGGTGCATCAAGTGCAAGAAGGTTTTGTGTTATGGGGAGCAATCCATTGATGCCATAGTTTTTGCTGCAAGAAGCCACCATTGCTAATTTTTTTAAATTGCAAAAGTTTTCTTAATTTAATCTTTTTTTTTTTTTTTTAAACACCCAAAAAACTAAAAAAAGAGTAAGAAAAACACAAAAAAATATAAAACAGAAAAGAAGAAAAAAATTGTTCTTTTTAGAGCTGTCTATCTGGTTAAAAAAAGAGAAATTTATATGTGTTGCATAAAGAAGTGCATGGATAATATCTGGATGATTACATGGGTGCATGGGTAGTGCCTGGATTATTGGAGTAGTGCAAGCATAGTGCCTAAGTGATCGGAAGAGTGCATGGGTAGTGGTTCGGTGATTGCATCAGTGCATGGGTAGTGCTTGGGTGATTGAAGGAGTGCATGGCTACTGGCTGGGTAATTGAAGGAGTGAATGAGTAGTGTCTGGGTGATTAGAGGAGTGGATTGGCAGTGCATGGCTGACTGCAGCAGTGCATGGGTAGTGCCTGGGTTATTGCATGAGTGGATGAGTAGTGCCTGGGTGATTGGAGGAGTGCATGGGTAGTGCCTGCTTCATTTTGTAAGTGCTTGGTTACTGCCTGGGTGATTGCATGACTGCACAGGTAATGTATGAAAACTACCCCCAGCAAGACCCCCTACACTGCCCGAACACCACTGCACTGCCCTAAACCCTGAAACACCGGCCCCAGCACGACCCCCTACACTGCCCGAACACCACTGCAATGCCCTAAACCCTGAAACACCACCCCCTGCACGACCCCCTACACTGCCCGAACACCACTGCACTGCCCTGAACCCTGAAACACCACCCCCAGCACGACCCCCTACACTGACCGAACACCACTGCACTGCCCTAAACCCTGAAACATCACCCCCAGCAAGACCCCCTACACTGCCTGAACACCACTGCCCTAAACCCTGAAACACCACCCCCAGCACGACCCCCTACACTGCCCGAACACCACTGCACTGCCCTAAACCCTGAAACACCACCCCCAGCACCACCCCCTATACTGCCCGAACACCACTGCTCTGCCCAACACCCTGAAGCCCCAGCACCACCCCCTACACTGCCCGAACACCACTGCACTGCCCTAAACCCTGAAACACCAGCCCCAGCACGACCGCCTACACTGCCCGAACAGCACTGCACTGCCCTAAACACTGAAACACCAGCCCCAGCACGACCCCCTACACTGCCCGAACACCAATGCACTGCCCTAAACCGTGAAACACCAGCCTCAGCACGACCCCCTACACTGCCCGAACACCACTGCACTGCCCTAAACCCTGAAACACCAGCCCCAGCACGACCGCCTACACTGCCCGAACAGCACTGCACTGCCCTAAACCCTGAAACACCAGCCCCAGCACGACCCCCTACACTGCCCGAATACCACTGCACTGCCCTAAACCGTGAAACACCAGCCTCAGCATGACCCCCTACACTGCCTGAACACCACTGCACTGCCCTAAACCCTGAAACACCACCCCCAGCATGACCCCCTACACTGCCCAAACACCACTGCACTGCCCTAAACCCTGAAACACCACCCCCTGCATGACCCCCTACACTGCCCGAACACTACTGCACTGCCCTAAACCCTGAAACACCATCCCCAGCACGACCCCCTATACTGCACTGAACACCTCTGCACTGCCCTAAACCCTGAAACACTACCCCCAGCAAGACCCCCTACACTGCCCAAACACCACTGCACTGCCCTAAACCCTGAAACATCACCCCCAGCAAGACCCCCTACACTGCCTGAACACCACTGCCCTAAACCCTGAAACATCACCCCCAGCAAGACCCCTACACTGCCTGAACACCACTGCCCTAAACCCTGAAACACCACCCCCAGCAAGACCCCCTACACTGCCCGAACACCACTGCACTGCCCTAAACCCTGAAACACCAGCCCCAGCACAACCCCCTACACTGCCCAAACACCACTGCACTGCCCTAAACACTGAAACACCACCCCCTGCACGACCCCCTACACTGCCCGAACACCACTGCACTGCCCTAAACCCTGAAACACCACCCCCAGCAAGACCCCCTACACTGCCCAAACACCACTGCCCTAAACCCTGAAACACCACCCCCAGCAAGACCCACTACACTGCCTGAACACCACTGCACTGCCCTAAACCCTGAAACACCAACCCCTGCACGACCCCCTACACTGCCCGAACACCACTGCACTGCCCTAAACCCTGAAACACCACCCCCAGCAAGACCCCTACACTGCCCAAACACCACTGCCCTAAACCCTGAAACACCACCCCCAGCAAGACCCACTACACTGCCTGAACACCACTGCACTGCCCTAAACCCTGAAACACCACCCCCAGCACGACCCCCTACACTGCCTGAACACCACTGCTCTGCCCAAAACCCTGAAACACAAGCCCCAGCACGACCCGCTACACTGCCCAAACACCACTGCACTGCCCTAAACCCTGAAACACCACCCCAAGCACGACCCCCTACACTGCCCGAACACCACTGCACTGCCCTGAACCCTGAAACACCACCCCCATCACGACCCCCTACACTGCCCGAACACCACTGCACTGCCCTAAACCCTGAAACTCCAGCCCCAGCACGACCCCCTACACTGCCCAAACACAACTGCACTGCCCTAAACCCTGAAACACCACCCCCAGCATGACCCCCTACACTGCCCAAACACCACTGCACTGCCCTAAACCCTGAAACATCACCCCCAGCAAGACCCCCTACACTGCCTGAACACCACTGCCCTAAACCCTGAAACACCACCCCCAGCAAGACCCATTACACTGCCCAAACACCACTGCACTGCCCTAAACCCTGAAACACCAGCCCCAGCATGACCCCTACACTGCCCGAACACCACTGCACTGCCCTAAACCCTGAAACACCACCCCTGCACGACCCCCTACACTGCCCGAACACCACTGCACTGCCCTAAACCCTGAAACACCAGCCCAAGCACGACCCCCTACACTGCCCGAACACCACTGCACTGCCCTAAACCCTGAAATACCACCCCCTGCACGACCCCCTACACTGCCCGAACACTACTGCACTGCCCTAAACCCTGAAACACCACCCCCAGCACGACCCTCTAGACTGCACGAACACCACTGCACTGCCCTAAACCCTGAAACACTACCCTCAGCAAGACCCCCTACACTGCCCGAACACCACTGCACTGCCCTAAACCCTGAAACATCACCCCCAGCAAGACCCCCTACACTGCCCAACACCACTGCCCTAAACACTGAAACACCAGCCCCAGCACGACCCCCTACACTGCCCGAACACCACTGCACTGCCCTAAACCCTGAAACACCATCCCCAGCACGACCCCCTACACTGCCCGAACACCAATGCACTGCCCTAAACCCTGAAACAGCACCCCCAGCACGACCCCCTACACTGCCCGAACACCAATGCACTGCCCTAAACCCTGAAACAGCACCCCCAGCACGACCCCCTTCACTGCCCAAACACCACTGCACTGCCCTAAACCCTGAAACACCAGCCCCAGCACGACCCCCTACACTGCCCAAACACCACTGCACTGCCCTAAACCCTGAATCACCAGCCCCAGCACGACCGCCTACACTGCCCGAACACCACTGCACTGCCCTAAACCGTGAAACACCAGCCTCAGCACGACCCCCTACACTGCCCGAACACCACTGCACTGCCCTAAACCCTGAAACACCATCCCCAGCACGACCCCCTATACTGCCCAAACACCACTGCACTGCCCTAAACCCTGAAACACCAGCCCCAGCACGACCCCCTACACTGCCCGAACACCACTGCACTGCCCTAAACCCTGATACACCACCCCCAGCATGACCCCCTACACTGCCCGAACACCACTGCACTGCCCTAAACCCTGAAACATCACCCCCAGCAAGACCCCCTACACTGCCTGAACACCACTGCCCTAAACCCTGAAACACCACCCCCAGCAAGACCCCCTACACTGCCCGAACACCACTGCACTGCCCTAAACCCTGAAACACCAGCCCCAGCACGACCCCCTACACTGCCCGAACACCACTGCACTGCCCTAAACACTGAAACACCTGCCCCAGCACGACCCCCTACACTGCCCGAACACCACTGCACTGCCCTAAACCCTGAAACACCACCCCATCATGACCCCCTACACTGCCCGAACACCACTGCACTGCCCTAAACCCTCAAACACCAGCCCCAGCATGACCCCCTACACTGCCCAAACACCACTGCACTGCCCTAAACCTTGAAACACCAGCCCCAGCAATACCCCCTACACTGCCCGAACACCACTGCACTGCCCTAAACCGTGAAACACCAGCCTCAGCACGACCCCCTACACTGCCTGAACACCACTGCACTGCCCTAAACCCTGAAACACCACCCCCAGCACGACCCCCTACACTGCCCGAACACCACTGCACTGCCCTAAACCCTGAAACACCACCCCCTGCACGACCCCCTACACTGCCCGAACACTACTGCACTGCCCTAAACCCTGAAACACCATCCCCAGCACGACCCCCTACACTGCACGAACACCTCTGCACTGCCCTAAACCCTGAAACACTACCCCCAGCAAGACCCCCTACACTGCCCGAACACCACTGCACTGCCCTAAACCCTGAAACATCACCCCCAGCAAGACCCCTACACTGCCTGAACACCACTGCCCTAAACCCTGAAACACCACCCCCAGCAAGACCCCCTACACTGCCCGAACACCACTGCACTGCCCTAAACCCTGAAACACCAGCCCCAGCATGACCGCCTACACTGCCCGAATACCACTGCACTGCCCTAAACCCTAGAACACTACCCCCAGCAAGACCCCCTACACTACCCGAACACGACTGTACTGCCCTAAACCCTCAAACACTCCCCCCAGCATGACCCCCTACACTACCCGAACACCACTGCACTGCCCTAAACCCTAAAACACTCCCCCAGCACGACCCCCTACACTACCCGAACACCACTGCACTGCCCTAAACCCTAAAACACTCCCCCAGCATGACCCCCTACACTACCCAAACACCACTGCACTGCCCTAAACCCTAAAACACTACCCCCGCATGACCCCCTACACTACCCAAACACCAATGCACTACCCTAATCCCTAAAACACTACCCCCTGCACGACCCCCTACACTACCCAAAGACCACTGCACTACCCTAAACCCTAAAACACTACCCCTGCACGACTCCCTACACTACCCAAAGACCACTGCACTACCCTAAACCCTAAAACATGACCTCCTACACTACACAAACACCACTGCACTACCCTAAACCCTAAAACACTACCCCTACACTACACAAACACCACTGCACTACCCTAAACCCTAAAAACTACCCCCAGCTCGAACCCCTACACTACCCAAACACCACTGCACTACCCTAAACCCTAAAACACTACCCCCAGCAGTACCCCTACACTACCCAAACACCACTGCACTACCCTAAACCCTAAAACACTACCCCCAGCAGTACCCCCTACACTACCCAAACACCATTGCACTACCCTAAACCCTAAAACACTACCCCCAGCAGTACCCCTACACTACCCAAACACCACTGCTCTACCCTAAATCACTACCCCCAGCACGACCCCCTACACTACCCAAACACCACAGCACTACCCTAAACCCTAAAACACTACCCCCAGCATGACCCCCTACACTACCCAAACACCACTGCACTACCCTAAACCCTAAAACACTCCCCCCAGCACGACTCCCTACACTACACAAACACCACTGCCCTACCCTAAACCCTAAATCTACCCCCAGCATGACCCCCTACACTACACAAACACCACTGCACTACCCTAAACCCTAAAACACTACCCCAGCACGACCCTCTTCACTACCTAAACACAACTGCACAATTTGTTACAGGCGTTGCAACGCAGGCCTGTGGTGCTTACTGGAAGTACCTGGTGGGCTAGTTGGGCCAAGGGGACCCTCAGGATTCAAGGTGACCTAATCCCCCAACTTAAAACGCTCCACGGGGCGCGTTTGCACAGTGGTGAAGGGAGGGGGCGTGGCCTCAGGTGACATGTGCGCAAACACGCCCTGTGGTGCATTTTAAGTTGGGGAATTAATTCCTTTGAATCCTGAGGGACCCTGGGGGCCAACTAGCCCACCAGGTACCTTCAGTAAGCACAACAGAGTTGCGTTGCAGAGAGGTGAAAAAGGTGCGTGGCCTCGGAATGCCTCTCTGCAACTCAGCTCTGTGGTCCTAACTGTAGGTACCTGGGGGCTAGTTGGGCCCCAGGGACCCTCAGGATTCAAGGGGACTTAATCCCGCAACTTAAAACGAACCACGGGGCGCGTTTGCACACATGTCACCTCAGGCCCCCCCTCCCTTCACCACTGTGCAAACGCGCCCTGTAGCGCTTTAAGAGGTAGTTTTAATCCCCCTGCCCTATTATGTACTAGGGACTTGCAGAGGAGGTCATGCTAATCAAAGGGGTACCCCAACGCATAGTGTTCCCTAGTGTATGTAGGTGTTTTCACTGTATTCTAAGTGTCTTTTAGCATAGCACTGGCTCTGGTTAGTCAGAGTCAGTTACCACCAGTACCCGTCTGAAAAAGTTGTGGGCACAGGATGATTTTGCAACAAGGCCTCTTTCTGCTCCTCTGTTGGTTCTTTCTGCACATCTTTTGCTTCTTTCTGTGCGTTTTTTCTTCTTTCTTCACATGTCCTACCTCTGTAGGCATAGTTAGAAACTAGCATTTAAAAAACCTTTGAAATTCACTTAAAAAATCATAGGTTTCAGGCACGTTATAGTTAGAAATTAGCATTTAAAAAACCTTTGAAATTCACTGAAAAAACCATAGGTTTTAGGGACAGTTATAGTTAGTTGGACATTTCACTCGTACAAAACCATAGAAATTCCCCGTTATAGTTAGTTCAGCTAACTATAACTCGCGCCCGCAATGCACTGCTGATGACGTCACATATTACATCACTAATGACATGGTCAGTGACATCACTGATGACATCACTGATGACATCTCAAATGACATCACTGATGACATAATCCATGTGATAATTTCATGCATCTTCTCACACCCTAATATAACTTTTGATACACCCACTCTAAATTACAGACTGCCATTCTCAAAACCATAGACACTCCAACACCAAAAACTACATACCCACTCACTGATTCTTAGGTCTACACACACATCCACTCACTCACCCGTACAGTCACTCATACTTACAGTAACTCAGTACAGGACTATCATATGCACTCATACACCTATATAAACACTCACACACCGCCACTCATCCATAGAGGTACTCACACACCTAGTCAGTCATGCAAAAAATTAATCACACACCCATTTACTCACCTATACAGTTATACACACACCAGCTCACTTACTCATACAAATACTAGCACATTCTTATGCTCTTATACAATAACTGATACAAGCACACACGCATCCATACAGCCACTCTCACACACTCTCACTTATAGCCATTTAAATACTCTAACACACATATATACTGCCTTTTACATATGTAGTTACTCGCACATGTACCACTGAGATATACATTCACTCACTAACACACCCATACACACACTCACCCACCCAAGCAGTCCATCACAGATGCACTCTTGAAATCATGCACCCAGTGAATCACCCACTCACACATCTATGTACAGAGTCACACACACCCCACCCACACAAACACTCAGGCAGCCATACAGATACTCAGAGAACCAATCAATAACCCATATAGACACTCATGTAGCTATTCGCAAATCCATGCATCCACTTACACACCAACAAACAGACGGATACAGACATTCACACAGTTTAGTCACTAACCCATGCATTCAGTAAGATATGTTTAATCACTCACTTGTAGAGTCAGTCACTCACGTACTAAATCATCCATTCAGACACTTATACACCCACTCATTCTTCAATATGCCTTTCCCTATATATATTAAACATATTTAAACTTTACAGAAACACACAGTCACTGGATAATGTCATCAGTGATGTCATTTGAGATGTCATCAGTGATGTCATCAGTGATGTCACTGACCATGTCATGAGTGATGTAATATGTGACGTCATCAGCAGTGCATTGCGGGGTGTGAGTTATAGTTAGCTGAACTAACTATAACGGGGAATTTCTATGGTTTTGTACGAGTGAAATGTCCAACTAACTATGACTGTCCCTAAAACCTATGGTTTTTTCTGTGTATTTCAAAGGTTTTTTAAATGCTAATTTCTAACTATAACGTGTCTGAAACCTATGGTTTTTTCAGTGAATATATATATATGTACACACACACACATATATATATTATATATATATTTTTTTTATGTATATGTATGTCTAATTGGTTCTAATTGGTTCTGTCATCGTGACATATATCCAATATGCAAGTGAACTTTAATGTTTTTTATTGTGGTTAAATGTTCTTGTTTTATCTATGTATGCTTTCATGACTAAAGCTTATTTGAATTGAACTGAGAATACACCAGGAGAGGCCCGTACAGATAAGAATAGTGGGGCGAGGTGGGGGGATTCGACAGACAATGCAGAGAGAAAATTAAATAAATGATTAATTTTCCTTCATCGTCAACTCTTGAATCCCCCCACCTTGCCCCACCACCCCATCACTCTTATGTGCACGGGCCGCTCCTGCAATACACATGTGATGAAGGTTATAGTCTTTGTCATAAGATATTGAAATATGAAAAGCAGTTTTACAGTGGAGACACCTTTGAAACAGTTGCTGCCTAGCAACACCAAAGGCCTCATTTTTGGGGATTTAGCGCAGCACAGCAAGTCACCATGCTGCGCTGCAATACGTCAAAGTAAAAGAGCTGGAATGCACTGTATTCATGCAATACTGTGCATCCCTGTCCGTTCTCCCTGCGCTGGTGCCATTTTAGCAGCTCAGCGCCAAATCATGTACCATTGCACCATGGTGCAAGGGTGCCTGTGTTCTTGTATGGCTTGTTTTTGTGCAGGATGGGGAAAATTCATGCACAAAAGAAATCCTGGGACACTTTTTCCTCTTTCTATATGGAATGCAGAATACAGCACACATGGAAAGAGGAAAAAAACAAGGAAAAATAAAGTTATTTCTCCTTGTTGCGCCCCTCCTGGAGAGGTGTAAAGTTTTTGGATGATATCCCGGTTTTCCTGGTTTTGTAATTCTGGGGAAGCATCAAAATCCATGGATGTTGCATGGGAATACCCACCACAATGCCCATGTAATGCCTCCCTAATGCAGAGTAAGGCATAGCAGCGATTCGCTGTGCCTCGCCTTACTTCATATCTATGAGGCCAATCAAAGCAACGCAAAGTGGCTTTGCATGCCCTCATAGACATGATTTCAAGTTTTGCCCCACCAGAGCATCACATAAAGAGACCCGACAGCAGTGCAAGGGAGTCATAAATATGCCCTCAAGGGGATGCCACTACCTCCAATACAGCTCCTTTAAGTTAAAGACAAATGTTTCAGTTCGGCCCTCTTTCAGTTGATTAAAAATCTGTTTGAACCATCTTTGCTGCCCATTTTAGAAAGTAGCTCTGTTAAATTAATGCCAGCCTTAAATTGTGGAACAGTGTTTTTTCAAGGAAATGGTTCTGAACAGGTGAACACTGCACAGTGGCCTAATTTCAGGCTGATTTTACAGCTGAGGTTTAAACCTGCCCGAGGGTGTAGTAAAAATTAGGCATATGTGCACCAAGCACGTTTTGCCAATATTTGTTTCAAAAGTAGAGCTGGATAGTTAATTCTTTGAAAAGTTTAACCTGGCACCAATTTGGCAATTGTTGTTGACAGTCCTCTAATCCATGGTTAATTAATTTAAGACTAGACTTGACTAACCTATAATCAATCACATGTAAGATAATAAATTATCATATAATCAGCATAGTGGGCCGGAACCTTCCAAAGTCAGATCTATTTTATATAATCAATCAATCATGTTTACTTATATAGTGCAACAAATTAGCCGTGAGGGTCTCAACGTGCTGAGGTTGCTGGTCGCATGGTAGTATACTGCTCCATTGAACAGCCAGGTCTTGAGTCCTTTCCTGAACTCCTGGAGCAATAAGGTTGTCCTGAGGTGCAGGGGAAGATTGTTATCATAATGATGTCATGAGAAGCAGCAGACATGTCCTGATGTTCCAGGGCTCATTCCATCAGCAAATCAATCAATCTTACTTGGTTAATTTTTGCCAGAACTTAATTTGTTTGCCTTAGATTTAATTTGTTTCTCTTCCTTGAATGTCTTACATATTGAAAGGAAAATAGTAGCTCCTTCGCTGTTTGGTACCATCATGAATCACAACTTGCCTCTGCCCTCGTCAAGAGCCCAGGGACAGTAGCTTCTAAAGCCACCTTTAATTGGACGGGACCATAGAGGGTGGGTGAAAGGGTTGGATTCTCAGTGCTTCTATGTTTGATTGATTCATTTTTGTTTGTTGCATTGTTGTAATGAATTTATACATTTGATTTAATTGAATCGGAATCTGACTACTTTACTCATGAGTTTTTAAATTTGTATTTTAGGACCATGACATATAAGAATTTATTTTGTGCCTCTACCTATTATGCTCTGTTTTGTAATGATTTTCATTAACTATGCAAATTATTTTAATCTAATTGTCTTTCCAGTCAAACTGCTGTCATTTACAGCTAGTTCTAATAGTAAATACTGTAAGAGATCATTAACATTTAGAAATGCAACTCAGGACAAAACTTTCTTTGGAAAAAATGGCAGAAAAATGACATAGAAACACTGTTGATTAACTTGCATTGTAAGTCTTTCAGCCATCAGAAACGTCATCTTTAAACACTCCACTTGCATATCTGTGTACAATACACCAGGACTTGTAATATTAAGAGAGAAGACATCTTACACAGGCCTGTACCATCTTCAGTATTTAGTATTTATGGTTCCTTTTTGGTGGTTGCAATACATGTTATTGAAATAGAGACACCCTCATCAGTAATTTAGGTTTTTTTCATATACAATTTCAATCATAAATGATGCATCATAAACCATAACAAGTGGTTGGGACATTGTATCTATGTCAGACAATTTTAACACCCCTGAGTTTATCTGCTATAACAGAATTACACAAATGCTGCTGTTTGTGGATGAGCAGGGGCATAATTAGTACATACCTGATGAGTAGATTTTGATAAAATTGGAAAAAGCATTAAGAATCTTCAAAAAAGGCAGATTCTTGTACCAAATACATTTCTTTCATCTTTCGTGGATCATAAAACCTTTCATGGAGTTCCCTCAGGCTCAAATTAGAGGACATTTCTCTGGTGTAGCTTCCTCCTACAATCATTTTGCTTTACTTGCACATGTACTTTATAGCCATTACTTTTACTTTTAAATGCTCTTCAAACAGAGGGAACTATGCTTACACATGTAATGTATTTCAGCTTCAATTTCACTGTTACCTTTAGAGTAAATTGCCGATACTGAACTCATTTTTTTAGACTGTTGCTCCTTTCGAGTTTTTACTGTTTCCAAGTGCAACACTTTCAACCATGACAGGACTCCTTACACATCATAAATGTGCACATGTCTAGAAAGGTATGACCATGGCATCAAATTGATTCCCTTGACAAATACCTGCTCTTTGCCTGGTTCTAAAGGAATATATACTATATTATAAATAATATAAATGCTACAGTGGTTCAGATTCTCAATAAAATAAAAAAACATTAGTGATTTTAAACAATAATCAATATATATAAATAATGAAACAGCACCCTTCAGAAATGTTATCAAACAGTAATTATTCCTTAGTAAGAAATAGTTTTGTATAATACACAACAGTACAAAAAGTGTTCCAGAGGTAACACAAACATATGTCACTAACAAAGACAAACTTTAGTGTAAACATAAATAATAATAGTGGCAAACACAGGAAAAAATTATAAACAATAACAGTTTTGCAGAATCACAAAAACAAAAACACACTCAATGCTTCCTCTGATTTTTTTGCCATGGAAGGCAACAACAGCCTTTCGACCATAGTCATTTAGCAGGTCATCATCAGGACAGAAACATATATGGAGCAACTGTCAGCCTCTCAAACTAGAAGGGGAAGAAATTATCATCTTAAACAAGGATACTGAAATCTATTTTTTGGTTGTAATCAATACATATATTGTCAATAGAGATACTCATATAAGAAGGGCCCAAAGAATTAGGAAGAGATCCTCTGCCAACCCTATACTAAAAAAAGGGTAATAAATCAAAAACAAGTAGTGAAAGTGTCACAAATGTGCACACAAATATATTTAACCAAGGAGCACACCACATGAAAGTGAGACTAATCTCATAAGGCAAAAAATTACCCAGCAGGAAAAGAAAACTCAGGCAACATGAGGCCGCAATTGTCGCTCATTAAATCAATCGCAATGCCTACAGAAAGCCAATGATTCCAAAGTAAGTAAAGTCACCACTTAAATCAAAGTCCACTATAAAAGAAACAGGACAAGACTTACTTTCACTTACAGTCATCCATGGCCGGAGAGAAACCGGGAGGCCATTGAATACATAAATAATTTTGTACCTTCCTCGGTCCGATTCATTATTTATATATTTTGATTATTGTTTAAAATCACTAATGTTTTTTATTTTATTGAGAATCTGAACCACTGTAGCATTTAAATTGTTTATACGGCCCAGGTTTGGGTTACAAGGCTTCCCCTGTTGGTGGTACTCATGGTTCTAAAGGAAAGCATATAATGTCTTTATTTCATAAAATGCTTACATGTGTATTAACAGCAATACAATTTAGATAAGCAAATGCTTCCTGGTATCAAGAATGGTTGTTCCTCATTAGGAGTGGATTCTTACATCCAATGGACCTGTAACTGTAATTGCTAGCCTCACCAGAATTATGAGATCCGCTGGAACACTGCAGAGCTGTTTACATTCCCCTGGAGATGTCAGTAGCTCTGAGCATCCAAAATCTTTTCTTGAAAAGCTTAAACATGTACTATTATTAGTCCAATCCAGATTGGCAAATGCTTCCACTCCCAGGAATGTTCATCCTTCATTAGGAGTGGCCTCAGTGGAACCTACTTACTAGCCCCATCTGAATTATGAGATCCCCTGCAACACTGCTGATCTGTTTACTTTCACCTGTAGATTTCAGTTTCTGTGACCTTCCAAAATGTCCAGTTAAAACTCTGCTGAGAAATGAGGAAATACCGAATGCACTGGATCTAGAATACCCAATGCATTTTGGGAAAATTCCCTTCATTACACGGATGGGTTCTTTTATGAATTTTTGTATTTCAGATACCCCTGATAAAAGGAATTTTCCCGAAATGCATTGGGTAGTTCTTTTTTTCAAAGTATCGGGACGCAAGAACTCACTAGTGCTACTGTGTAAAGCCTGAAAGGACACATTTTGAAAACAAATTGTAAAATGAGAAAGGACAATGAAAAGATGAAAAAATGTTGACAAAAATGAAAATTAAAGTGGGTTAAACTGGTTAAAATGTTTGGACTTTGTTGATTCATGCATACATTTGGCAGTGCAGCTGGTTTTGTGACCTAACAGAGGCTCCATTACTTCCCCAATTCAGAGTGACAGATGAAAGTAAAGCAACGCTTAGGGACAGAAAGGAGATTCTTAAAAAGGGCTTTCTCAATGACCTGGAGATGATTCACATTGGAGTAAAGAGCATCAGCAACACATTTTGCATTGTATATCATTAAAACATCCCTTATGGGTGTGTTACATAATTTAGTGGCACATTTGAAAAGAGCAGTCACAGATGTACTAAGGTGCAATGTTCTATTATTAGCAGCTGAGAACCAGGCCCCTTGTTCATCAAATAAAATGCCTAAATGGGAGAAGGTGTAGGTGTTGCTTAGCTTGGCATCCCCGGCCATAATGGTCAGACACTTCTTGATTTTGTTCCCACATTTCATTACAAAGGTCTTGCTTTTGTTGATGATTAGGCCCAAGTCAGACATATATTCTAAGAATGAGGTAAGCAACTTCTGCAGACCCAAAGGGGTGCATGACATCAGGACTGTGTTGTCAGAATGGGTCTATGGGAGAATTGAGGAAGATTTTTACAATTTCTAATTAGGGTGAGGCCACGCTATTATTGTACAGGGTGAATAGAAAGGGCGCCAATACACAGCCCTGTTTGGCCTCTCTTTCCAGACTGAAAGCATCTGTACATTCTCCCTTGCGACGATACTGCACCCTGGCCTTTCCCCTGGTATACATTTCTCTAATAATGTCAATTATCTGTGAATCCACACCAAGCTCAGTTAAAATAACATATAGTTTACTATAGAGGACACAGTCGAATGCACTCAACAGGCCCACCAAAGCTAATAAGAGCTGGCCTTTTTATATCTGTGTAGACTTACCTATGATCATGTTAAATTTCAGCCGCTGTTCAATATTTCCCAGAACCCTATGAAAATGGTACTGTAGGTCAGGGAGGATGTTAGTTTCTTCTGCCCATGTTTCAAGACAGTTCAGTACAATTTTCCCAGTAGTCTTCAGCAGTAAATCAAGTAATGATATAGGGCAGTAACATGCAGGGTTATATCTATCCCCTTTTTTAAAAAATCAGGAAGATAACAGACTGCCAGTGCAGCAGCAGGCCCCTAGCACCCTGACCAAAATGGTACCCCAAAGAGGCAAATTGGCCTTAAATAGATTGATGGGCATATCATCCAGGCCAAGGGCTTTACTACTGTTACTGCCCAACACTGCCACAGTTATCTCATCTGGAGTAAACATTAGGTTACAAGGAACTTCTTCAGTGGGCTGATCCAAGCTTCTAGGAGGCATACAGGGGATGGAATATATTTTAGAGAAATGGGCAGTCCACTCAGACTCATATATGGCCAGCTCTAATCTGGGAGCGTTGTCTTTCTTTGATGAGGGGCAGTTAAGTACACACCAAAAGGCAGAGGTGTCCTTAGACTGGCTAGCTTTATTTAGAGATCCCCACTCTAGATGCTTCAACTCCTTCTTCCTGGCCTTCGGTGCTAGTCCGCAGAGAAATGCAGAGTCCTATGAAAGGCTTTCATGAGCATCTTGCATGCTTTCATACACCCATTGTTAAACCGTCCAGATCTAAAACTGGGTTGAGTTAAAGGTCTAGTAAGGGCTTATTTGATTCCACTCGAGATCTTCCAAAAACGTCTCGTGACATCTTCGCCGCTAGCGGTGTCATCTAAACAGATATTCAAAGCACACCTATATGTAATGATCAAGTTTTCAAGAAAAGAGTCAGGATTAACCCCTGACCAGGGTAATAAGATGCTGTTATGAGTGGTTAACTAGGAGTTAACAAGGTCATGTTCAACGTGGGTGTTTTTTTCAGCCCCAAGTCCGTCTGGATTTTATACTTTGAGGATAATGATTTCTGATAGCAATAGGATTAGTGATGAAATCACATACACGTTTTCAAGGTTTTTACAAGCAAGAATATAATCAATCACAGTGTTAAAGCCACGACCATTAAAATTGGGGTTGAAGGGCACAGGGGGCGTGCATTGTTCATTAGTAAAAGCAAGATCAAACTTAATCTGTAAATTGGTCAGTTTTGTGCCACAAACAGAATGACTGAAGTGAGTTTGGTCGTTATCTTTAGAATCCACCATACCACAAACCATTGTCGTGGGGAGGTGACTTAAACTGGTATTCAAATCTCCACCCCACAACTTTTATACTTCCCTCCCATCAATAAAACATAACTTGTTCAGAACATGTCCAGGTTCAACTAACACATTGAGAGTATCAGAAGACCATTCAAGACTTTGAAGTCCATGCCGTGCTGGAACTGGGAGTTCATGCATATGTGCATGTTGTGCCCCCCTGTGTGCATCCACAAGGAACAACCTCCATGAGATCAGTGGCAGTGAGAAAAGTCATAACATGCTTGGCGGGACCACGGCGGTCCTATCAAGCATGGGACTGCCTCAAGACCACCTCACCACAGCCAGGGAATCCTGGTTCCCTGGCGGCAGCAGCGATCCCAGGGTGGCACGACCACCAAGGTCATAATGTAGTTTTCAGAAAGACCGCCACCCACCATGGGTCTGGCAGTCCAAGGACCACCAGACTCGTAATTAGAACCTTTTGTCTATACATGTCTCTTTGCTGTCCACATAAGATAGCTTTGTGTGTTTCCCACCAATTCTTTTCAGAAACTGTTATGATGATTAGTTCATACAAAAGCTTAACTTGTTCAGCATGTGTATGTGATAAGTAAGCCCTGCTGAACTTAAGAAACCTCATCAGGACTTGTAACTTCCTTAATATGTTTGAAGGATGTAAAGTACCAGAGCAATGTTTACCCTCACTGAATAGCTCACATCCAAGAATAATCACATTAAGATATGAAACTTCAGATTTATTACAATTTTATTTTATACCCGTGATGGGCTAAAAGTGTCACTATCCTGTCTACCCTTGGTATGTGTTCAGTCAAATCTTCACCTGTTTAATACATATTATCAATAAATGATAGTGAC
Source organism: Calotriton arnoldi (assembly GCA_963921515.1). Taxonomy (NCBI): domain Eukaryota; kingdom Metazoa; phylum Chordata; class Amphibia; order Caudata; family Salamandridae; genus Calotriton; species Calotriton arnoldi. The sequence continues at coordinate 967,843 of CAWUFW010006124.1, read as the reverse complement.
TTATGATTTTCTTGTAAGCTTTTCATTATTCTTGTTGCAAAGAACCCTTTGCTCTTCTTAAACCCTTGTTGTTCACTTTAAAAAGATTTATGGTGGCCCCTCTTGGACTCCCCATTTAACTGCTTATAACGCAATGGTCCCCACACAATGCCTCTATGGAGGGAAGTTGGGAGAGGTGTGAAAGCAAATGTTTGAAAACATTGTTGAACCTCCCCAGAGGTGCAATGTCCCAGGCAATAAAATTAGAAGGACATTTGCAGGCCTGGAAATTCTTAGCCTATAAATCAACTTTGCGTTTTTGGGATAAACTCTTGGTGCCAAATACGTAGAAGATATCAGCCTGCTGTCTTACTGAAATAGGAAGAAGTGCATAACAGTGGGAAAATAAGGTAAAGAAAAGATTGGAAGCCATCGCAGGAACTCTAAAATTAGAATTAAAAATAGCTGAGGCCTCACTCTCTAAATCAGAATTAAAAAGAGCCTGTAAAAAAGAATCTAGGTTGGCGGATTTGAAGTATGTATGGATAGACCCTCCGCAAAATATATGGTAAATTAATGGGAAAATATGAATGTATTTCCATACTTATATGGACTTCCAGATGCCCGGTTATGATTAGTATTATTAAAATTTTGGGTAGCATTAAATGTGCGTCATATAAGAGCTGAGAAATTTGAAGTACTACTAGATCAAGAGAATAACTGCACACGCGAACTGCCTTCCCAAAACTTCAATGTTCATGTTTTAATTGATTGTCATAATTTTTAGAGGCCCTGTTGCTTGATTTTAAAACCTCTTTTTAAAAAGTATAATATAAATTGTCAAAATGATGTACTTGCACTTTTGCTAAGAAAGGAATTCTTCGATGTGGCTTGAGCATTGGCTAAATTTCTTGAAATATGTTTGGATTAGCACCCTAATGTGTTTAGGTGGTAGGGATGCAGTGATTTTAATTGAAGTATGATTAATTGGTATTTATATATTGTATTTATATATAAATGTTATTTATTTTAAAGAATGTATGTTTTAAAGACTGTGTCTAAACATTAATAAAGTATGAACTGAACTAAACCCCTGTAGCAAACTTGTGTAAGTGTACTGAAAACCACTCAATGAAAAAGTGATTAGATACCAGGATTCAGGATCTATATTTTCACTAAAGAATACAATGGATCTATCTAAGGTTGTCATTACTTTTCCTGCCCAGACTTGTCATTAACCCAGTACTGTGAGCAGACAGCAAGCATGTGTTTGTATGTGCATTCAAATTTAAAAAAAATCTAAAACAATTTGTATGAGCTATCAGGTTTTTCTTAGTGGAATGGCAAGGTAATACATCACAATAATAAAGTAGCTGATCTGAAATAGCTTTTATTATGTGATTAGCTTCTGGTTAATAGAATCACATGTGGAACAGATCATTTGTCCCAGCCCACTTGGTTTCTATATGATGCTTTGAAGCCCATTCTTGTGCATACTTTTTCCAGAGTTCTTCAAGTACTATATAGGAAAATGCTTACATTATTACCTCCTCACATCAATTCTCTTCCGAAAACAGGAGGACCGACATCCTTGGAAAGGATGATAGCATAAGTTTCTGATCAATAAGGCCAGAATATAGGTATGATTGTACAATATGTCACACCCAGTTTGTATTTCTATTTCATAAACTTTACATGTCCATCCGGTGTTTCAATCTGTATGTATTCTTGAGTTCATCAACTATTGTCCCTTCTGATGCCCTTTCAAAAGTGCTACTGCCAAAGTCCCATTTTGCAGATGTATCCTCGGAAATATCTTTAGTTTGAAGGGCTTGCTTCTTCGCTAAAGCAACTACCTTATGTTTTCTTAAACAGAGCCTTTGAGTCCTTACCTTTATCTCCCTTCTTAATACTTACTTCAACTTTATGTATTGGTTGTACTTTTTGCTAGGTGTGTTCATGCTTTCTGTCTGTCAACTCCTTTCTGTCCTTTAACTGTCCCCAGAGTCTTGTAAAAAATGGTAAATAAGAATACTGATAATGCTCTGGATTTCCAATTTTGTCACAGTCCCTCAAATTATATCCAATGCTTACAGGACTTCAGCAGCCTTCTCCTTACCAGAATCCTCATTTTCTTTGAGTTGCAGTTTTACAGACCAAAACCCTAAGGTATCATGGTCTACAGAGGCCCTACTGAAATAATCTTTTGATGTTCCCATTTGTGATCTTGAATAGGAGCTGCTGTCATCCACTAGAGTACAATCAGGACTGCAGCCTCTCCTCAAACATTACTCAGAACAATCAGGGATACTGTCTCAAAATTACCCATTAATTTAATACCTAAGTCCACAGCCAGTGCAGCTTCATGCTCATGACCACAGCAGGTGCAGATTCATGATCAATGTGTGTCTGTTTTAACACCTCTGATAGCACCACTAATGATGGTGTGCCATGCATACTAATATAGATACATGCAAACATGGTTCCCCAAGTGGAACACTTCTCTAAAAGGGTAGCATACCAAGCAGAATACACATGGTTAACTTTCTACATGTATTCTGGAGTGTTGTGTGAGGCTAAAGGTGTGTGAGGGTAAACCACCTCTAGCTGGTTAGCTTTGTGAGCAATCTAATATGGAATCTCATCTCATTTGGGGGGGGTTAACCCATATTGGATTTCGTTATCTGTGGACTAATTGCCTGCATCCCAGAATGCACTTGCGGTTCAGGTCTGGCAATAAATGCTTCATAATTTATTGGGGTAGCAACAGGTCTGTAAGTATAAAAGTGGCATCATCATAAAACAGGTAAAAAAAATGACTCAAGGGAAAACTCAAAATGGTAATAACCTTTTATTGAAGTTAAGTCCCTAACAAACCTACCTGCAGGAGGTAATCATTATTACAATGTCTGTCTCCACTAACAGTAATACGTTAGCACCGAATGTGTCATCCAGAATTGCTCATAGGTCAAAAATAGTATGCCCTGTGGCAGGGTACCAAATGATACAGTTTCTGTATTTTCCTACAGACTTTCTAGACCCCTGGTACTAGGGACTTTGTCAACGTGCCATCCCAAGACAGAAAGCCAACTGTACTAAAACCACCTAGTATCCCACCAAGATGTCACAGGGATATTTAGTTGAACTCAAACCCTTTTTCATTAAGGAAAGGCACACTCAAGAACACTAGGAAACCAAGGATACAGTTTAAAGGTTTATTTAAAAAAATCAAAACCCTATCTTTGCCTGCACAACATGAATAGTAAGTATCATGAATATAAACAATATAGTGGTAATGAAATTCAACAAAGTGTGAAAAACAAATAACATTGCAATATATTGACAAAATCATAAAGCTTTCTTAATTCTAATATTTACAATCCCACCCTAAATAAACTAACCTTAGCACCAAAGAAAGTCCGTAATTCGAGTTTCAAAGATGGTTAACATCCTCGTCCCTTGTCTGAACAAAGAACCATTGATCAGTGAAAAAGCTGTGTCTGCTATTCTTGTCTGCTTCGGCTGGCAAGCTGATAAGCCTGTTGAACAAAGGCTAAATGTGTCTCCTGGTAGCCTTCAGCAGAAGAAGGTGACTCTGTTCTGTATTGCCTGGGTTCCGAGTCTCTGGTACATAGTTCCTCACTACCTTTCACACTCCATTTTTAGCTTTTATGACATATTTGATCATTATTGAACATTTTCAAATAAATAACTAATGGAAAAGGCTTTAACGTCCTTTCATTATTTACATTCTTCAGAACTGTGCAGTTTATTTAGAAATAGCAAACAATAAACAAGAATGCATTCATTGTCAGCTTCTATGAAACTTTATTTATCATTCAAATAAACAACAGAGAATTTGAGTCATCTATAATAACATAAAAATAAAATGAATATTCAAGCTGACTTGATTATCATATTACAATGAATTATGGCATGTGTAAATGTACATTTTATATTTCAACATTTATATCTAAATAACCACCATATTTAATTCAAAAGGGGATGCTGCAAAATATGTGGGGTGAAAGGGCTGCACAGTTAAATTTTATCCCCACCTTAATATGTTCCTCCGCCAATATAAGATACGCTTCAGTGTTACTTCTGCACACTGCATCTCCTATTTCCTAAACATCTGACCATGGAACCTTGAGCCCCCCAGAGGTCCTCGATGCAGGAGAACAGAACAAAGAAGCCTGAATGAAGAGCTCAGTTAATCTGCAAAGGAAATAAGGCTCGATACCTGCCTTGTGGATCCCCTTCCATCACTATCAACGTACTACCATGTTGGCCAATTCGTGAAAAGTATGCCATGCCCTAGCACTGTGATAAAAAAAACGGTGACTGGCAAACGTATAGACTATCATCACTCTGCATCACGTCACACAGAAAGAAGAAGGTAACAGGGCCTCTGATTCAACTTGATCGTACCTAAAGATGTCATTTTAATTTGTACTCACAACAGCTGTTCCACCAACAAAAGAGACAATGACTTAGCAAATACTTAGAAGGGGAATCAAGGGTATGCTGCATGAAAGCTCTTCAGAGTATCTATGCCTATCTCCAGGCAATATCTGTCGTGACCTTTGCAGGATGCCTTAGAAGTTGGGTATCTGCATCAAGAACTGATGCCTCACACAGACAATTCAGTATAAGCAGCTCACGGACGCACTTGGATACAAACTCTGTCCTGCTACAAACAAAATGTCACCAGTAGGCCAACTGTCCTCTGCAGTTTATAAGTGGCAGACTAGTCTTCCACTGCAATGGAAGACCCAACACACCATGGAAGAATGACAACAAATTAGAGGATAAGCTGCCCATAGTCTATTTGTTAAGAAAGCTACAACAGTTGAAATTTACAACCATTAGAAAAGTTAGGCATTACATCTCACCTTTCAATTTGCCCCTGCTGGTGTCTCACAATGAACTACTCCGGCTGACATGTACCTGTGAACGATTCTGATGCAGCTCTGCCAGTACTATACAGATGTGCATAATCCGGTATCACCTGCTGACTGACTCTCAATCCTGTTCCTGAAGCTTCCATGGTACTACACAGCAAAAGTCCATCCATCAGCGTTTAACCCGCAGATCATGCTTCTATCTAGATGTAGTCAAAAGTACACTTGACTCTGATCTTCATGCCTTGAATTGTTCCATGAGGATTTGGCTGTGGCTCTTTTTCAGTTTTATAGCAGTCCAGCGGCAGCCTGCATGCAGCCCCATACAGAGTCTTATTGTTGCACAACCAAGGCATCTCCCCATGCAAGAGATGGTCTCAGCATTGCTCCATCCAGAGATCAGAGCTGAACCAGAGGAATACTCCAGAGATTCTTCAACTAGTGCCCAAGTCCCCTGTAGGCTGTATAAGGAAGTCAAACTTTTCAGAGGATGCTCATCATTAACATGTATTTAAGGAAACACGAGGGACCCAAATGTCCATGTGAACATGGGTATCAAGTATAAACTAGGTACAAGCAGTCCCATGGAGCTCATTTAAAGAACAATGTAATATAAAAGGAATTTCCTGTACTGAATCGACCAGGGTTAGAGAATTATCAGTAAGACAGGAGCATTCTGTTGCGGATTAATCTCAACAAAACATCTAGAAGTCAACTAGTATTTATCATATTCAATTCATCCGAATTGAAATTAATTTCCAAGTATCAGCAGAAATGCACAAAACAGATGAAAATAACACAATCGGGTGAGTGGTGAGAGAGTTACTCATAAGACCCCAAGTGAGAAAAAACCATAACCGAACATAGTAAGGGAAGTAACAAATGCATGAACATGAACGGTATATTGGTGCAAACTAAAAGACAGCCAATGCTATTGAATACAGTTAGTCACACAAGAGGAAATCCCCGGTATACGGTTAGATGAGAAGTCTCTCTTTAGATGGTGTTGATGGTGTTTCCACCCTTTCCAGGATATGATAGTCTCATCAGGACTGAGAATAACCTGAAGAATTGTGGATATTAATAAAGGAGCAATGGAAGTGTAAATTGAAAGTGGAATAAAAGAAAACACATACTGGTTGAGATTGCATGGACGGGCTGAGCACTGGATGGACATCAAGGCTGCTGTCGTGGCCATGTTTAGTAATGCCCAAGGAATACCTGTATGAGAAGTATTCGGTATTAGGGATAGATATAGTCACATTCACTGTGGCATGTATGTGTGTTTCTATGCTGCTGCTTACCAGGGGGATGGTAGTAGTATGTGTAAACTGCAACTCAGTATTCCTAAAAGATCCGTGATATTATTCAAGGTGATATGGCTAGTGGCCCAGGAACACCAGAGTGCAAGGATATATAATAATGCATTCTCATGGTTTGTGACCTACATTAAAGGAGTGCAAGAGCAAGAATAAGTATTTTTACAGAGTCAGAGGTTCTGTGAATGTTGAGACTATTAAATGATTGGGCATAGTGCTTATATTGAATGAAGCGCTTATCTGTGGTTTTAGGTATTGGCACCTAGTAGGAGTCAGCTAAATTAGCGCTCTCCCAATCGGAGACATGCACATCTTCAATTAAGAAAGACCCTTGTTACTCTACACTTGTTAGAATGATAAATAGCATCCCGTAGACTATGTAGCATCCTCGTGGAGGTGGCCAGTATGATGGGTGTGCTGAGGGCGGGGGTGCGAGACAACATCTGTGTCACAGGCCTATGAGGATTCTGGAGGGCGTGGTACAGCATTCCATAGACAGCGTTTGGAAAATTGACAAGGAGAATGTTTGTGTACAGGCAGATTCACCCAACCTGTATTTCTTGCGAAGAGAGGCATTTAAGAATATGTCTACCCCAGTCCATATGAATGCAGAGTCATACAGTGTATACATCTAGATAGTAGTGTCTGTGAATATGTGTGCGATTCTGTCTTAATAGAATGGGTGACTCACTACCAAGTTAGACATAATTATCTAAGTGGGTACAAGATGATTCAGAACAAAAGCCTTTTACAAAGAACTTAGAGAGCGAGAAGTGTATGCATATTCTGCTCTCTCTAATAGTTTCTGCATCTCACTATGGAGTTAGACAATTGCTAAGAGGGGGAAGAGGACTCAAGGAAAAGGGGTCCAGGATAACCCTATTTCCTACTCACATATCATGTATTAACATTAAATGAATTGTTTTACACACTAACTATTACAATATACTCGGTGATATGGTCATATGAACAACAGTACAAAATACAAATAATACAGAATCAGTAGCGAGTAAAAAATTGTTGTGAAGGAATGACCAGTCTCTCTTAAGTAATATGGGATCAAGGATTATCATTTCCTAGGTTGAGTCAGTTCATTAGGGCAATCTATTTTTGCCAATCTTCCATGGTGTTCAATCATTGTCTTATTGACTTGCAGTTATCAAGAAATATACAGTCCAGCCTCTAAAGAGTGTATGATGCATCCTCACCTCTTGGGGACAGAAGGGCCTTTTCTATGACTTGCCACCTCGGGTCATCCACTGTGTGCTTTTTCTCTGCATAATGCTGGACCTGAGGGGAAGTTTCAATCTGGCAATGAATACGGCTTCTGTGTTGATCAATCTTGGCCTTGACTTGTTGGGACATTTGTCTAATGTATATCAGACACCAAAAACAGTAGATAACATTAGTAGATGTGGTGTTGTAGAGTGGTCTGAATTTTCTCATGCACAAAGGTCTTTGTGTTTTGCGTGTAGTGTCATGTGATGCAATTGCCACACTTATATTGACCCTTTTATGGGGTGGAGGCCCCATGTGGCTAGAATGTTATCTGCTCTCCAGATCATAAAGATGTAGTCAATGTATCTTTTTTTGCAACGGACGCTGCTGAGGTAAGGATGTACATGACAGTACATTTATGGTTAACCTCATCGATGGCTTAGAATTTGATCCATCACAAGAAATACTAGTGAACCTTGACATAGAGTCACTTTATACCAACATTCCTCAGCGACAAAGCATCCTTGAGCAATGGCCTGCCCCTTACCGTGTGCCTACTCCATCCATTGTTGAACTCCTGGATATTGCCCTGACCACCAACTATTTCCTGTTCTGTTGCAACTATTACCAACAATGCTTCAGGACATCCATGGGAGTCATTTTCGCACCCAATTTAGCAAATCTCTATGTTGGCCAAATTCAAAATGATTAAGTGACCACTGACGTCAATCTTATCTGTTTGGACAAACGTCCCAAGATGAAAAGTATTTTCTGAGTCAGATCTTGCTGTTTGTGCTCATCCTCATGTCTCTGAAGTTTTATATGATGATACACCACAATGTTGAACCTTCATCTGGTAAACCTCAGCTGATAGAAAAAAGCGAATTTATAAACACCAACACCTTCCTAAAAGCAGGAACTGATATTCAGCTGTCACCTTGTTGCGCTGCGCTGTGTGATAGGAAAGGACAGGAATTCCAACACTTTACATTATATGGTGGATTCCTGTCTTTTCCCAGCACTGACACAAAATGTGCTGCCTAGCGCCAATGTAGGCACCCTTGCACTATAGTGCAAGGGTGCCTGCATTGCAAACAGGATTATTTTTGACTAGGAAGTAGCACATTCCTGCACAAAAACAATTCTCATAGGCATTTTTTTTCTTTCTTTGTGTGTTGCAGACGCAGTGCTCGTGGCTTTTTCTACTAGAAGTCCAGTCCGCGTTTTGAGGTCAGCCGAGCCGTGTGCGAGGAGCAGAGGGGCAGAGCGGGCTGTGAGCGACCGCGAGCGCTGAGCGCTGAGAAAACGACGATGCCGCCGCAGCTGGGGAAGTCGCCGGAGAGCTGCAGAGTTGTGAGCCGGGATTGGCTGGCTTGGTCCACCGCTTGGCCCCCCACTCCTGAGGCAAACTACCTGACTCTGTCAGGTTACCTGTGTGCCACAAAAACACTGCCTAATGCGGTCAGAGCTGCGAATGCTTGCTAAGCACGGCAGAAGCCGCAAGACATTTTCCAACGCGGCAGGAGCCGCAATACTTTTGTCTAACGCATAACTTCCGCAACTGGCAACAGGCAGCTGGACTCGGACCCGGCGACTTCTTACAGCCCACACAGCTCACACAGCCAAACAGCCAGCGAGCCAGCTTGCCAGTCTTTTTCACCTGTCCTGCCGCCCAGCGCCATTAATATCACCCCAATCTACCTGGCGCTTGGGCTCCTTTGCCTCAACGGAGCAGCAGGAGTAGCAGGCAATCGGCGCAGCACACAGTGGACGGATCAGCTTGTTGGTGCTTATGGCAGGGAGCAAGTAAGGAGTGCCTAGTGCCTCTCAGTCCCTGGGTGGTGCCCCTTGCACCTTTGTGCCTTTGTATCTTTGCAGAAGGACAGGAACCGGAGCTTCGGGGTACTTTTGGGGGTGCTGTCTGAAAACACGGCCTGAAGACCGGCGGGGAGACCTGCTGCAAATCCATCGGATCCAGGCGGACCCTGGCAGTGAGCTCATTATAGGCGGTGAGTGAGTGCGGGGGAAGGAGAAGGGGAAGGGGGGGTGCGAGGCCAGCAATTTGCCTGTGCCAGCACCACTTGATGAATCAACTTACCCCCCCCATTTGGCCTCAGAACCTCACGCACTCTGCGCACTCTGCGCACCGCCCTATAGGGGTTTTTGGACACTGGACACTGCGCACTGGACTCTGGTTTAATCATATAGCATACCCCATCACACCAAAACTCTAGCAGTGACCTCAGCTAAGCCAGCGGGGAACGACAATCGGCAGACGAAGGAGGCTGCGCAACAGCACCACAGTAATGCCACAGTATCGCTACGCAACGCAGTAGACGTGGTGCAGATGAGACAGGGATAACTACTGTGGCAAAACGCGCCAATAACGAAACACAGCCCGTTATTTCCTCGGATAACGCTGGGATAACGCTGAGAGAGGACAGAAGAGCACATAACAGTTTGAAAAGCGATCACAACACGTGGAAGAGCACTTGACATAGAATAGTTAGACAAGCTATCCTATCTCTAGCCTTGATCACTCTATTCTGCTCGTCATAGCTGTAGATCTCTTGCAGATCTGCTCCTGCAGCTGCAGATCTGTTGTCTGTTGTCCAAAATCACACAGGCTTAATGAGGTCTGGTGGAATGAGAGAGGCAATGCCACCCAGGACAAGGGGGAGAAAAGTCAAGACTCAAAAACCCGGAGCTCAGCACAGTGCTGAATTAAAACTTATCACAACAGATCAGCGACAGAGTGAGACTACAGCACGGATGGGATCCATGAGTGCTACATGCTCCAGCCAACCTAAGATCTATACGAAGTTTAACTTCCTAAGGGACCCAGGGTCAGTCCTTTTCTCAAATAACGCAACCCTCAAAGGCCTGCAATCTCCGTTGTTACCCCTGCAGACCCAAGCATATATTCCAATTGCAGAGTCTAAAGAGTTTAAAGATGAAGGCAGATTATCACAGCAACAAAGCCAGCAACCGCAAATCAAGCTCCAAACTCCAGGGGTGCAAGTGGCAGAAACTACATCTCTTGAGGGTGCGTCCGGGAATTTAGGATTCTCCCCAACAAAAATGAGCCAACAGGGCAGCACTCAAGGGACTCCTACTGCAGATCACACGCTCCAAGCAACCTCTGCACCACTACTACAATTATACGCCAGGGACGAGGATTGGGCCACCAAAAAAATCAAGGATGCGAGCGATACTAAAGAAGATTCAAGGAGAGCAGAAGCTGCTCAAGACAGTGCAATTAACTTCAGCCCTAGAATTAATATCATGACCAGCTACCATAGTACCCCCATCAAAAGAACTGATCCGGCAAGCACTAAATTACCAACAACCACACCACCCCTTGCTCAAGGGAGTCCACTTACACAACAAAGAGGAACAGGAGTAGGCGAAGGGATACCGGATCTAAATCAAAGAGAAGAGGGGAGGGCGATAATGTCTTACTTAAATACACAAGAATGGGAGGACATGCTCGCAACCTATTCACCAGATCAGGAACAGGAACAAAGAGTGGACATCCCCCAAGAATTCTCTGGGAATTCACTCTCCACAGAACAGATAAAAAGCAGCGCAGAAAACAGTCCGCATACAAAGGAACAAAACGCTGGCGTCTGGGCTTCCCTACTAAACACAATACAATTGGCCGTCAATGCATTGCAATTTCAATCAGATAAGATGGAGATCCAGTTAACACTATTGAACACACTGGCAGTCTTTACTGCTGGCATCAACGAAAAACTGGGAAATTTGAATGGTCTGATAACAAGAGCACAATCCAATTCCCACTTCAGATGCAACTGTGATCAGGTCGTTGATAAATTATCCACCCTGCCCTTAATGCTAAGTAGCATGGTAAAGGACATTAAAAGCGTAACAGCAGAAAAAACAACAAAATGCCAGGGCAATCCTAACACTGCGGAGGGAACAATCAACGACCAAACAATCAGTAATATGCACATAGGAAATGTCAATGTGGACACTGAGAAGAAGGGAGGGTCCGGAAACGGAGGATCACCAAAACTTAATGCTAAGCAATGCCTCCAACAGAAAAGGAAAGGGCACAACCAAAAGCTTCAAACAAATGCAACAGCTTACTTCCCCATCTTCTCAGGCTCATACAACAAACGGGACATTAACCCAGGTGATGTAAGTTCTGTAAATCAAGTACAATTGTCTCCAATCATCTCCAAACATCTCCCGGAACAAGAAGATGCCCCAAACCAGACATCCGCAATCAGGGCACACAGGGAAATTGGAGAAGAAAATAGACAAAGACTTTCACCTAGGGCCATCATAGAACAAAAAGAAGGGAAAAGACAAGGTTTCACAACTATTCCTCTAACAACAAAACCTGACAGAGGACATAACCAACAGCTAACACAATGCCAAGATCTGAGGGGAGAGATAAAGGTTCCATCTAACAAACCTGCTCATTCACAAGAGACAAGTGGAGAGGCGTGTAACTCCGGGGCCCAAAAGCTGATCAACATAAAGCAAAAACCCACTAACACGAGCTCAAACAATGGGCCAAGAAAAGAAGCTTGTGGGACGACAGATAGGCCAGATAGGCCAAACCAGGAGCCATCGCTCAAATAGCTCAAATGGCCTATCACATCAACTAATGGCAGTTCCAGCTGGAGGTTCCCGGACAAAGGGGTACAGCACGGGGGGCAAGAAATAAAACAATCTTCCCCCACGCTAGGAACACCTAAGCCCAGCCCAAGAAACCATAAGGTTGAAGCATTAAGCAACAAAGTGGAAACACAACCTAAAGAAGCAACCAGCAGCACACTCCAAACTGAATCGATGGCCATAGCAAACCTACAGCTGCCGGCAACACAAATTAGACATCAGGAAACAGAGGTTCTGGTATTCTATCCTCTATATACCTCCAAGGGCCATCAGGACACATTAAATCGAGGTAATATCCTAAGACTAACGGAGTCAATTCCAAATCTTGCTGGCATAAGGTCAACGGATCTACTCTCAATAGAGTTTATACATACCACCAACCCTCAATGTCCAGAGGCCACAAAAACAACGTGGACCACAAGCAAAACTGTAGAGGCAATCTTGGCTGAACTGGGCACATTTCAAAGCTGGGGCATCGACATTGCCCCCTTTCAAAAACCAGCCTATCCATCTCCATTACTAAGTATTGCAAGCCCTGGACTAAAAACACGTCAAGTACACTTAAACTGTGTACTTAGAGGTGCACGGGGAAGAACTCGTCAACAGAGTGCCAGCAGCTATTGGGACCGACAAGAAACAGCTTCATGGGCAGCTGCTAGAACAAGCCAAGGCCTCAACAAGGAAGTAATATCGCGCACCATTATTTCACGCACAGAGGAGAATTGACGCGATTCAGAAGACAGAATCCATAGTAGGGTAAAGGAGTCCCCTCTCAGATTATGCTTGTGGAATATAAACGTCTTAGCAACAAAAACTGAGGATCCAGACTTCTTGCAGTATGTTACAACCTTTGACATAATTTTGCTACAGGAAACCTGGCTTATGGCTCCTCAGCATATTGAGGGCTATATCTGCTTCGCTACTCCAGCAACAAGGATTGGCAGATTTGGCCACTGTTCCGGTGGGCTGGCCACCTACGTCTCTGCAACAAGCATACCTTCAACAACTCTTATGGGCTCGATGTCAAATGCAATAATAGCAGTTACAATCACCATCTCCCTCGAGGATGAAGAAACGGAGGTGTGCCTAATCAACTCGTATGTCCACCCCAAACGCAAAGCGAAAGACTCAACAGAACTTATAAACCAAGTAGCAAAGTACGCTACAGAGATGGAAAATCCGATGTTCATCTTGACAGGGGACCTAAACCAATATCTTATAGGTTCGCCACAAGGAGAGGAGGTAGCCATACAAAGTGGAATTCACAATTTTCCTACACAATGCGTCCCACTGTATGGAAAGAAAAACGCTGCAACAGCCGCCTACTTGCAGATCTAGAACACCTAAACCTCTGAGCATCAAACTGAAGATTTATGGATGACTCTCCACCAATCGACTCTTATTATTCTTCTACAACAAGTTCTATTTTGGATTACACCTTTGCAAGCCTCGTTCTCTTCCCATATATCTCTGGGTACAGAATGGGGGATAAGGGCGAAAGCGACCATCGCCCTCAAGAATCTCAAATAACAGCGACTGTAGCAAGACCAATTAGGTCAGATGCAACTTTGGGGTCTATCTTTACCTCCAATTTAAGAAGGATCAAATGCACAATAAATAATACAAATTCCAAGGCCGAAGCAGCAATCCAACTCTTCAACTCGCAATCATTTAGCCCAGAAGACAAAATAGCATGCTGGGAACAGTTCACTGCTACACTACTAGAACAACATGCAGATACCTCTGCTAGAAAAGATAATGCCCAGAAAGCATGTGGAAAAAACAAAATTCTGAAAGATCAAAGACTACAGCTCAAGTACCTTAAGAAATCAATAAATGCAACTCTGCATAGGTTGAGAAGACTCCCACGGAACGTTAGTGCACGAGCATCCTTGAAGGACCAAAGGGCAAAATTAAAAAGACTGAAATGGAACATCAACAGCGATCGTGAGAATGTATATTGGGCAAAACGTTTACATGACACAAACAGCAACAACAGTGTCCGCTTCTGGAAAACTGTGAACAGGATTATCCATCCATACCATAAGGGCATCGGGTCATACATTTCAGAACTAAACTGGGTAAAATTCCTTACTACCCACTTCAACAACCAAATAGATAGTACTGGAACACAAACGGCCAATAGCTGGTCATCAGAAGAACAAGCTGGAGCAAATATAACTGATACAAGGGAGCAGGAGCCGCTACCCAAAGAAAACAGACCATCAGGCGCAGCTAGCTGCCCCCTGCCTCTCTTAATCAAAAAGCAGATTTCTAAAGGGAGGAAAGAAGGGGCTCCGGGACCAAACGGCATTCCACCTGCCCTGTTCAAAGCAAAGAGTGAAGTCTGGGCTGATATCCTGCAACCTCTATTTCTGTAAGTCAGGCGACTAAACAGAATACCGGAATCGTGGAAGGGCTCGACAATAGTGCCAATCTATAAAAAAGGAGACAAGGCTGAGCCCAATAATTATCGCCTAGTAGCTCTGATTGACAATGAAGCAAAATATTTTGCGGGCACCATACTAGAGGAGCTTACAAACTGGGCTGAGGCGAACTTGATAATACCGCTGAACCAGACCGGTTTTCGCAAAATGGCCAGCACATCTACAAACATCCTTACAATCTCACTAATAATCGATGCAGCTAAAGCCTCAAAACTACCTTTACATCTGTGCTATATTGACTTTAGCTCTGCTTTCGATAATGTAGAGAGGGGTAGACTGTGGGGGAAACTGGCGCAATGGGGCATACCACAGCCTATTCTAAACATGCTGAAGCTTCTACATACAGATACCTGGGTGCAGGTGAAACTAGGTGGCGGCACCCACATCTCCTCGAAAGTTCCCACAACAAAAGGATTGAAACAGGGTTGTGTGCTTGCACCAACCCTGTTTAATCTATTCATGGCTGACCTTCCAAAGGTGCTTGACGCCTGCAACTCTCACTCACCGAGGATAGGAGGGAAAACATTGTCCAATCTCATGTACGCAGACAACGTAGTGCTGCTTAGTCACACTTACCTTGGTCTCCAGCATCTACTGATGGAAATGCAGAACTACGCCACAGAAAACAACTTAAAGTAAATCTGAGCAAAACCCGGACAATGTCAATAAACAACAAAAAGAACCTCCAGAGAACTTGGTTCCTTGGTGGCACAAAACTCGACCCAGCACATGAATACAAGTACCTAGGGGTCATATTCGACAAGGAAGGGTCGTTTTGGCGCCAGAAAGAGGAAGCAAGAAGGAAAGGTATGCTGATTGCCCTAACGATGAAAAATCTTGCAAATAAATTGATGGGGCCGACTCTGACTCCACTTCTGAAGGTTGTCCAGGCTAAACTACTCCCCTCAATTGCTTATGGTAGTGAGGCAATGCGGGGAAGAGATGCCAAGGAGCTGGATAACATGCAGGTCAAAGCCTATAGAACTATGTTCTGCCTTCCGTCCTATACATCACCTGCTCAAATAAGGCTGGAGTTTGGCCTTCTACGACAAGTTCTAGCTAGGTACGGCACTTATATCATCTGCTGGCACAAGATCAGAAGTGCCACTACAAACACGCTAAATTATCTGCTGTGGCATGATATACAGCACAGGGAGTACTCCCAAGCTAGAAGTTATCTTCAGCTAGCCTAGAATCCACAAAACTCACGGGACTCTGGGATGTGCAAATTGGCTACTCTAACTTAAAAAAACTAGTCTGGAAGACCATAAAATATATTTCTTTGGTGGAGGACAAGGCAAGCTTCTCAAATAGATCGCATGCCTGGATGACCCTTAACCCCTACAAATTACTTGCTCCACAAACATTTTTCAACCAGGGTTACCCTAAGTCCATAAAAATGAACTTTTTGAGGCATAGGATGGGAATCTTTCCGTGTGCTCAGCACTTTCCACCATGGCTGAGGACATTAGCACAAGAGCCGTGCAGGCTGTGTAATACCAAGCAAGGCAACATTTTACATCTAATATGCTTATGCAAGGTACTGCACCAAGCACGGCAACAGCTTCTTAAAGAACCTTTCAAACAGAAAGGCATCCATACCAGGAGGCAAGCAGTGATAACCTGTTTAAATACAGAAAATATACAACTAAACTGCAGAGCGATAAAATTCCTTATGCTGGCTGAACAAAAAATGCCCAAAACATCAAAAGCTTTATCAGGCCTTGACACCGCAGTTCCTGTTGACGGGAATATGTCTTAAGTCGGACCACTCTAAGGACATACCGCCAGCAGCACAGGGATAATCCCTGCAATTAGTAGAGACAATTTGAATAACATACTCAATATGACTTGATAAAAGGGAACACACGGCTGGAGCAAAAATAATGAGACTGTAACTCACAGTATCCAGCTACTTAATGACATTTATTATGATTATAATTAATTCTGATTTTAAATTTGTAAAGAACTTACCTATGGGTCTTAACTGGTTTTATCTGAAGATTGCCTTTCATAATTCCAAAACCAAAAATGGCAGCAAAAGTGGACGAAATCATATCGACTGTCTGTTGAAAATTTTATTTTTATTTTAAGTATTAATATTGCAATGGTTTTAATTAACTATGCAAAAAATAAAGAAACTCTCTCCCTGTCTTTTCCCAGCACTGACACAAAATGTGCTGCCTAGCGCGAATGTAGGCACCCTTGCACTATAGTGCAAGGGTGCCTGCATTGCAAACAGGGTTATTTTTGACTAGGAAGTAGCACATTCCTGCACAAAAACAATTCTCATAGGCATTTTTTTCTTTCTTTGTGTGTTGCAGACGCAGAGCTCGTGGCCAGGACTCCTATGGCACTGCAGAGACTCATAGAGGAGTATACAAGATTTATGGCGAACGTGGGCCTGCACATGGATGAGTCCAAATCCTTTGTGCTAACTGCTGGGACACGGGTAAAGAAACCCTTAAGTTTTTATGCTGATAAAAAGAGGGTTGATGTTGTGGATTTATTCTCCTATCTGGGGGTTTTATTTGATGGTAAACTATCATGGAAGGAGATGGTGTCCAATAGAGTTACTCACCTGGAACAAAGTATTGAAGCTATCTTTAATTTTGTGAACAAAACTGGCATCCAAACCTATTCCCGAAATGTTAAATATCTATGCAGCTAAAGCGAAAGCCATTGCCACTTAAGGGGCAGCAGTTTGGGGGATGGCAGAGATACAAGCATTGCAGCGGATACCTTTGGAAAAAAAATACTCTCTTTGCCTCATAGCTGCTTTAATTATATCTGCCATAAGGAATTGGCCCTACCATATTTGAGTGATTCAATTAGAATGGCTCCATTAATATTGTCAGAAAAAGAGACAAGGAAACCCTTAGAGTCAAAAAGGGACCAAGGGTAGTAGTAAGTTTTTAGAGACATCGGTCCCTTTAAAAGGAGAATAAATCTGAAAACGCCAAATTATCACAATCAAGATTGGCTATGTATATGTCTTAACTGACAGTCAAGAAATGTATTCATCAATAGTGAAAACATGACAATACATAAAAGAGTGAGTGAGCTGGACGTGACAGGGTAAAAGGAAATCAGCCGATTTCCTTACCACAGGCAAGTGACTTAAAAGTGACTTTTAGGCAAAAAGTGTATTTAGGCAAAAGTCACAATCAGAAATACATCTTATACTCCACAAATATAATAATTAACAGTATAGAGTTAAGATGTAAGTGTCGACGACATTTCGATCCCCAACTGGGTTATGGGATCATCATCAGGACTAAGAGAGCAAGCAAATGTCTGGAACGTAGCTCAGTAAAAACCAACCGTTCCGGTCTGTAGGGACTTGCTGGCGAAGGTCAGCGTATAAGGGTCATCGCAGGGAATGGAGGAGGCCTAGGGGTAGGAATGTACCCCGACTACAACGTATGAGGGGTAGGAGAATTCCACTTTTCCGAAAGGGCGCCCAAAACACGCATCCGGCGTGGGGGCCACGTTGGTTATAGTAAGTGAAGTCCGTTGATAATGGAGTAGCTAGACCAGAGTCGGTCTCGTTGTGCTTCCATGCCGAAATACAGCTGGTGGTGGTGGCCGTGATCGTCAATGCGGGTGACAGGTCCTCCGTGACATATACATATACAGAGCCAATCTTGATTGTGATAATTTGGCGTATTCAGATTGATTCTCCTTTTAAAGGGACCGTTGTCTCCATTAATATTATGGCATTCAATTTGGAAACTGCAGAGTGTAAATTTGAATCAAGCAATACTAAGGGACTGTCTAAAATGAAACACGCCCACCGGATCCCATGGCTGAATTATGTTGAAAGTACCTTCACAGCCTTAGGTCTTAAATAATTAGTTGATTCCCCACTGACATGTGCTACCTTCCCTAAAGCTAAGCTTAGAGAAATGTTTTTAATGAAAGCCCTGGAAGAAAGATGGGAGCAAAACAAAAATAGGAGCACTATAGGTTTATATCATAACATGCCTTCTGTAAATCACAGTGTACAGTCATATATGGCTATGATAAGAAATCCTCTGACTCGGTTTATTTTGATTAAATTATATCCCACTCACGTTAGATTTTCCTATCAACAGTCATTCTTTTTGCAAATTACCACTCTGTCCTTGTGATGGGAGATCGACCCAGTCCAACATGCATATATAATTTCTTTGCTCTATATATGACCCCCAAAACTTTATTGTTCCAATGCTGCCAATTAAATTTTTAGGCATTGTCGCCCAGTCTGTTTCTACAACAACTGGAAGAAGTTCATGCATGTTATGTATATTATGCCTTGGCATCTTTCCATTGGGCTGCACTGAGGTGGAGACACACGTATTTAGATCAGTGAGGAAGGTCACGAGGAAGATACAGTTTTTGTTCATGGAAGATATATTTGGAAACATTATTAAAATAAAGAATCATTGGCAGATGATTTGGGATGTACATTTTTGTTTTAAATGATATTGACAATTGTTTATAATATGGTTTTAGGATTGTGGTTTTTATAAATGTGTTTCTAAATGGATTAATATCTTAACAGTTTTAGAGATGAAATAATTTATGCTATTTATTTTCTTGTATTTGTGTATTGGTATCCTGTACTTTTATGCATTGAAAAAAGGAATGTGAAATAAAAAATATTTATTATATATTTTTTTTATTATATTAGTATAATTATTTTATTTAATTAATGTTAACTCTTTACATTTTAGACAACAATATTAGTGACATTTTTGTAATTTTAAGTAGTCGATTTTTTTGACATTGATATTTTTGACTCAATAATTTTTTATGTAGATATTTTGTCAGTGAACCATGGGTCAAAGTTGCTGTAGATGGCTGTGGTTTATAGGGTCGGCTAGGGCTTTCTCTAGTTTTCCAAGATTTGTTGGTGGTAGTGCACTTCTGGTTTTTGAACACGTCTTGGCTTGTCCTCCATCTCCATTCTAGCTGATTCCTAGCCCTGAGGTTGTTGTGGCACTGGTGCCAGACGAAACACAAGGTGGCTAGTTGGTATTAAGAAAGAAGGACAATAAAGGAACTGATCTTTGATACAACTTACAGGACTCTACGTGTGCTCCTTGATTGTGCTAACAAAGACTTTACAGTTAATCAGTCAAACAACTTATTTCGGCTTTTGACTAAAAATCATAGAAGTACAATAAATTGATACATGTTCAACATATAAAAAACACTCCTCAGTTAAAAGTAAAAAGGGGATCTTACAGAAACAGCAATCAACCTATCTATCCGGGGCTTTCCGTCACAGCTGGATCTGAGCCTTACAACCGATTTTAAAAAGCTAAGAACATGAAGTACATTATTGCCTGAATGCATTTGTAAAAAAAATAAAGGCAGGACGAACCTGGCTAAAATTTGCTCTTTTTAAAATGGGGAAAAAATATGAATTACTAGGGACCTTATAAAAGCTACAGAACATTACACAATGAAGTATGTCCTGTGGAGACTTACCATTGCAGCCACAGGGCGAAAGATTATGACCCTTGTTTGCCCCTCGAGGGTGAGATAAAAGGAGGTAGAACTAGCCAGAAAATAGTTAGTAAAAAGCGGTCATATCTACTTTTAACTCATAAAATTTACGACTTTGTTGAAAGCACAATTTTCAGCATGATGTAATGGCAAGCACTGAGCTTCAATAGGGCACCATCTTCATTATCCAGTGTCCGCTTTCAAAAAAGGAATCCTTCAGACAACTATAACCCTTCTTACAGAGTTTATCGGGATTGTTAAATAAGTCTTCCCTACCCAGGTTCCTGAGGCAATGCCTGATGTGTTTAAACCAGGTAATATGCTGGAATAATCAAGGGCCAGGCAATCCTTTAAAATTGCTTTACTTAATCCAATACTTGTCCTAAGCCAGATTTTCCACCAGAGAGAAAGAAGGTGAAAAGCCAAGATATCAGAGAGATAGGCCACACCCAGTTCTTCATGTACAACAAAGGTAGAAGTGCCCTATGGTACACATAATATCCATCTCAAAAAGATGTTTTCTACAATTTTCAACTCCTCACGGGAAGTGTATCCCCATATCTCACTTCCCCAAATGTTACTTTGGAGATACACTTGGCCCTATAAATCTGTAAGAGAGCTCCAGTTGGCTCATTGCCCAGTCGAGAAGTGAAGTTAAAATCAGCAGCATTGGACCTAACAAAGTCTTGTTTATTTCCACAAATTAAAGGCTACAAATTCAGGCCAGAGACGAATAACACCCCCAGGTAAGAAAAGACACTAGTCTTTGGGACTGGAGTAGACCCAACCACAAAGGTTTGAGGTTTTGTTGTATGAGGTCACACTACCGTCAAGTAAGATTTTTGATTATTACCTGAAAGGTCTAAATCTTCCATGAAATGAACAAAATGTTCAACAAAGTTTGCAGCCCCCTAGCTGTCAAGGACCATAAGGACAGAGTCGTCTGCATACAGTTATACTGGCAGACTCCACTGCTCCACCGGGGGGCAATCCGCTTTTAGCTCTGAAAGAACCAGCCCAAGATGTTAACACATAAGTTAAAAAGAAATGGTGTCAGAAAGAAGCCCTGCCGTACCCCTCTATGTATTAAAAATTGCCGGGTGACCTAAAAATCTTGTGTATAGTGTACCACCGCCTTGGTCTCCCTATGGAGATCCCTTAAAAAGAGGACAATATCTCTATCCACCCCTATGGACAACATGATCTGACAAAGCTTGGTTCTATTGACGCAGTCAAGCAAGGTGGACAGATCCATAAAACCCAAGTGGCTAGATCGGAGATGGCAACAATGTACTTGTTAAGAACCAGATAGAGATTCAGACATTGATCAACCATTGACATTGACTGCCCATTCAGAATGTCTGTCTAGTAAAATATGTCCAACCACCTTAACTTCCAAATTGAGCAAGGAGATGGACCTATAACAGTGGGTGCCATCTCTGTCTCGCTACTCAAAAAACAGTACAATGATGGAAGATGCCTAAGATCCCGGGGGGCCATCCATTACTTCTGCGTTAATGAGGGAGGTAAGAGCTGGTGCCCAATGTCCATGTTGGAAATGTAAAGATTGGATGGAATCCTGTCAGAACCCGAGGCCTTGTTCTTAGACAGCCCTGATGTGCCCTTTCTTACTTCCTCAGCTGAGAAAGAAATGATGGATTTCCCTTTCATCAGGCCAGTCCCTCACCCAAGACAGAAGAGACATGATAGGTTTCCTCAAAATGATTTTCCCAGTCATCTTCCATGATATGAGCGTCCAAGGGGCAGCGGTTTCTGTTTTGTCAGAAAAGGGCTATTAATACTGCTTCAGAACTTAGAGCTACTTTTCAGGGTGCTAGCCTCTATAAGGTCTGACCAGGCCTCATCCTTTTAAACAGCCTTACATCTTGCCAATTCAGCTTTATACCAGCTATGGTATTTCTTGACTAGATAGAGGGCCCTTGGTTTAGTACTTAGGGCCTCACTACGATGAGACTTGGAAAGCCTTTCCGAGTCACACAATGGGTTTCAGTTTCGACCGCCACATTATGATGTAGGCAGTCAAATGTGAAACCGGACAGTTATTCTGGCTGGATTTCGACGGGCTCAAGGAGCCTATCAGACAGTTGGAGGCCTGACCATTATTCCAGTAAATGGCATTCCTGCCATTGAGATTACAATGTCGGTTTCCGACAGGCTTTCCATGTCGGGGTTTCTGACAAAGAAAGCCAGTTGGAAAGTGACTTTGGGGGCCCCTATCAGGGTCCCCTTCTCTCTGCGGCCTCCGGTTGGGGGACGAGGGGCACGTTGATCCCTGCAGCATGTGCCTGCCACGCGGTGTAGGGATGAACAGATTCTCCCATTTCTCTATGGGATCTTGTGCTACAGCTGGTTTACAGCCACAACACCATCTCCCATAAAGAAATGGGAATATGGAACTGCACCATGGGCCTGATTACGATGTCGGTCGGAAAGGCTCCAAATAGCATTCGGAATTTCCTAACCTGTGTCGGAACCCATGTTTCCGACCAACTCGGAAACATTTAAGACCGACCGATTATGATAGAAGGTAACCGTTCGGTCTTTCCTACTCAGTTCCCATCGGCATTTGGAGACTCTGAGTCACTCGGAGAAGAATCGTACAGGTCTACGGACCGCGTTTCTGAATGACGTATTACAATGTCGGATTTGGACAGTCTTTCTGAATCAGTCTGTCTGACACAAAACGGCTATCGGAAACTGACTTTGGTGGCCCGAAGCAGGCCCCCCTTCAAATGGAGGCCTCCGAATGGGGAACCTGGGGGTACCCATGGGGCCCACCTTTACAACCATGCACAGTGTGGCAGGCACCATGGGGTGCCCGCCACAGGATGCATGGTTGTCAAGAACCACCCCTTTTTTCAATGGCAGCCTGTGATGTTAGTCGGAACACAGGCTCTCATTGAAGGTTTCTCAAGGAACAGCCAGAATCAAACCATCTTGGGGCCAAATCATGATCTTGCCCAGCCAGAGCCTACAAAAATGTTGATATTGTACTTGAAATTACAGTAAAGGCCTCTATTATGTCAATTGGATCATTCTGTCGATCTATACCGTTGGCAGTCATGAAAAGATTCTGGAATTATCTGTGCCCACTTGAGTCTCCTGCCACCATGAACAGCCATAAGGGTCCCACTGTTTCCCAACCCCACGATTTGTGCCAACATGGGCCAGCGTGTTGCAACACACAACAGGTTATGATCACTCAAAACACTCAGGAGGAGTCCTAAATATAATTGAAAAAAGGTGTAGAAACAAAAGTAAAATCAATAAACGACTTGCAGTCCCTCTCAGTAAAGGTAGGGTTGATGTTCTTCATGTCCGGGGGTAACTTACTCATTGCCGAAATTAAATCAAACTCACTCACAATGGCATTGAGATTACATCCATGGTGGGTATGTTCAAAATACATGCCCATCAAGCGAGGACAACCCATTGCCTGTAATCAATCAGACCTCGGGTCCCCACACATGGACATTAAAATCTCATGTAATCATGATGTTGACAGAATGCAAATTGGGATCTCTCAGGATTCTCAAGAAAGAACACAATAGAGAGATATTACAAGTGCCTGAGACTAAGGATATGGCATTATAGAAGTTTAACAAAAGCAACTTACTAGTCCCTCTGCAAAATAGCAATGGCGTGCAGGGTGGGAATTTCTGGGGGCAAAACAGCAAAGCTGCTTTGAATTGCTAAGAAAACAAAGACAATCAACCCCCCCATTGATCTTCCCCCCTAAAACGTGTGGCAGACATAAAGAATGTTTTATATCCCTCCAGGAAAAAACAGTTCTCAGTAGCCCAGGTTTTCTGGAGACAGATCACATCTAAACGTGTAATAAACACTAAGCAAATAGAGTCTGTAAACTTGCTCGCCAGACCGGCAATGTTCCAAGAAATGTATTTACATTCCTTGCAATCAAGAGACACAGGACCAGAAAGGACAGAAGAGATCTGCACTAAAGAAGTCATGAACTCCAAGGGGGCTGCCACCGGCAGTCCGTCGCAACCATCCATCGATACTAATGGTGCAGAACTGTTTTAAAGAGCTATGTTAGGTGCAACCTCTTGCTAGCTAGCCTGATCAAAGTCAAGAGACCTCATGTGTTGCCTGTAACCAGGTTGTGGAAAATAATTTGCAGTTCAAATTGTTAATGTTGCTGGCTAGGTTACCTTTGCACTCTTGTCATTTTTTATAGAAGGCAGAAGCCAAATTCACCTCTGATATGTGTATCCAGGGTCAGCAGTCATGGTAAATCTTCTGGAGTGGGGAATGTTGATTGAGAAGCTGATGATGGTGTGGTCGGTCCAGGTGATGGGGGGGTGTTGCCTGTGATGTTGTTGAATGAGGTGAATACGGGGTTCAGGATGTGTCTGGCAGCATGGGTGGGTGAGTCCAAGGCTTTTGAGGAGTACAACTGAGTTGGGGTCAGCCAGCTCTTCTAGCTGAAGGTTAAGGTCTCTTCGGAGGATGTAGGCTAGTGGTACGATGAAGTCTGCAATGTTGCTGGTGAAGCTTGCTCAGGTTTCAACTCCTTCTTCCTGCACTTTCAATGCTAGTCTGTAGTTGTGCCTAACCTGCACACTTCCTCTCAGAAAAGAGTCAGGATAAACCCCTGACCAGCATAATGAGATACTGTTACGAGTGGTTAACTAGGAGTTATAAAGGTCATGTTCAACGTAGGTGTTTTTACAGCTGAATGCCTGTCTGATCTTTATACTTTGAGGGTAATGATCGCTGATAACAATAGGATGAGTGGTGAACTCACATACATGTTTTTCAAGGTTATTAGAACCAAGAATATAATCAATCACAGTGTTAAAGCCACAACCATTACAATTGAGGTTGGAGGGTACAGAGGGACACATTTTTCATTATTAAAAGCAAGATCAAACTTAACCTGTTAATTGGTCAGTTTTGTGCCACAAACAGAAGGACTGAAGTGAGTTTGGGCACTATCCTTTAGAATCCACCATACCACAAACCCTTTCTGGAGGAGGTGACTTAAACTGTTTCCAAAATCGCCACCCACAACAATAATGTTTCCTCCCATCAGTAAAGCATAACTTGTTCAGATCATGTTCAATTCAGCTAACACAATAAGAGTATCAGAAGACCATGCATGATTTTAAACATTAACAAGTGCGATATTAAAATTATGCAAGATTTCCCTAGCGATTATCTGATAAGATAAGGAATTAGATACAGATTTGAATGTAACATCGGGCAAAATGGTTGACATAGAAGTGTCCAGTCCCCCCTTGGGTCTATCAGGTCTAGCTGCCATGGAGAGTTGGTGAAAGGTCTTAAATCTTCTAATATGAATAGGCTTGATTGCCCACGTCTCCTGAAGACATAGAAAATGGAATGTATGTCTGAAAACAGACAAAGAAGAAAGTGACACTATGGGGCGAAGTCCTGCCAAATTCCAAAATAAAAACTTGAGCTCCACTCCACTCTACAACACTCCACAACTCTCCACTGTACAACACACTTCTCCACTCTGCGACATGCCATTCCACTGTATGACATGCAAGTAAATTTTACACCCCTCCACTCTACGCCACTTTATGGCATTCCACTTAACTCTACGATCAATTCACTCCACTGTACACCGCTCCACTCTACAACACTCTACAGCTAGCTTTCCCCAATGTTTTTTTACTTTTTATTGATTTACCCTTTGAATCTCTGAATCCATTTAAACGCCAAATTGGTAAACCTACATTAAAGCCTCATTATGCAGAGTTTGACACAGTAAGAATACAAACTGAAGGATAACCTTTCCGAGGGGAAAGTAACAGGGCATGAATTTCTGTTAACTTTGCAGTGAAATCACCAGGAACTTTAGAATGATTGTAGAGTATTGAAGTCTCCATTTTTAAAAATGCCATGCATTGCAGCACAAGTCGTGGAATCATTTTGTTTAGTGTAGACCTCAGGCTGCGCAAAGCTATCTCTTTACAAAATGCTCTTATTGTGTATTGCAAAGGTTCTCAGTATGAAACATATGTGTTATTCTAATTTTACATCAGTAGCATTTAAGGAAGAGGCCGTATGAAGGAAGAAGCACCAATGCACTCAACAAAGATGTAGAGCATGTGTTTTGGGAACACTAGCTTTTGTTATTGCTTCCAGTGCAGGTATGAGAGAAATTATAATGATTTGTTTTTCCTGTGCTAAATTAATTTCCTTCAGTACAGCTGTCTGTAATGGAGTGAGATTTTTTTCTGTATAAGTAAATTATTCTTTAGCATAAGAATAGATGTGATCTGCATTCTGTTGGATTTGTCTGCCCCTCAATGCATAACCCTAATTAATAGACTTATCTTCTTGTCCTATGTATGTAAATATTTAGGCCATCACATATGGGATTTTGGCGTAGGGCAGCACAGCAAGGCACCTTGCTGCGCTGCCCTATGCCAAAGTGAAAGGACAGGAATGCGCTATATTTATGCAATATTTTGCATTCCTGTCCTTTCTCCCTGCGCTGGTGCCGTTTCAGCAGCCTAGAGCCAACGTAAGCACCCTTGCTCCATGGTGCTAGGTTACCTCTGTTGCATGCAGGATTGCTTTTGTGCAGGAAGGCACTAAGACTTTTATTCTTGGACCCTCTGGCCAGAGTTAAAAAAGTGAAGGATGGTGGTGCGTGGGAGATGCTATGTGCTCCTAACACCCCTCCTATACTGCCAGGTGGTCAACATGTTTCAGCCGTGTGTCCACTTTCACACCGCAATTGGCTATCCTTCCACAGGAGATAGGAACGTTTGAGCAGGCCGTTATCCATGACCTGGAGAATCTAAGGAGACAGGAGGTACGCTCCTTCTCTAATATGACCAACGTTGAGAAGTGGCACTGAAAGAACTTCAGAATAATTCCGCAATAATCATTAAACCGGCAGACAAAGGAGGAGCCATTGTTGTCTTCGATAAGACAACCTACGACAACGAATGCCTACGTCTTCGATCTGATGACAGAAATTATCAAAGGCTAGGAAGGGATCCTACGCTGAAGATAACAAGGGACATTGCCACCCTGGTGGAGGAGGGGCTAGCCAATGATTGGGTTTCTAAACACGAGGCAGAATATCTCATCAATAACCAACCGAGAACTCCGTATTTTTACATCCTGCCCAAAATACATAAAGCCACTAGACCCCCTCCCGGAAGACCCATTGTTTCGGGCATTGGATCATTGTTGGAGCCATTATCACAATTTTGTGACTTCTTTTTACAACCACTGGTCCAGAAATTACCAGCCTATCTGTGAGACACCTTAGATATCCTCAATCATCTGAAGGATTTGTAATTCGATTCCAACAGTGAATTCCTCATAGGATTGGATATCGAAGCGTTGTATACCAACATTCCGCAGAGGGAGACCCTCAGGGTCCTGGAGGATATCCTGTTTGAGGAGTATTGGCACTATCAAACACCTCGTGCCTTCATCCTAAATCTAGCAGAGATAGCCCTTACAAAGAACTACTTTGAATTTGAGGGTACCCTTTATTTACAGACCCACGGGACATCGATGGGCAGTACCTTTGCACCGAGCCTGGTGGGTCTGTACATGGGTGCATTTGAGAAGGCAGTGATCTATGACCCACTATGCCCATGGAGTGAGCATATCAAATTGTGGCGTCGGTATATCGACGACTTGCTTTTGATATGGAGAGGCGATGAACCGTCGGTCACTCTCTTTCTTGAATGGCTTAATGACAGGAACCCACTACTCCATTTCACTTCTACTGTCACCAAAACAGGCCTACCATTCTTGGACCTGATGATAGAACCTAAGGAAGGCAGATTGCAGACACGTGTCTATCACAAACCCACAGATAAGAATGCCTTACTTGCTTATGACAGCTTCCACCCGAAATCCCTTAGAGAAAATTTGCCAGTTGGCCAAATTTTACGGCTCAGACGTAATTGTACTGAGAAATCAAGTTTCAAGGAGGAAGCGACCCTCCTCTCTGCAAAACTTTCACTTAGGGGGTACCCTCAGCGCACCATCAAGAAAGCGAGGAAGAGAGCCACCAATGCTAACAGGGAGAATCTGCTGGAGACATCAGTTAAACCCAAGACTAACAAACCAATCAATTAATCAATCACAGAATTTGTAAAGCGCACTACTTACCCGCGAGGGTCTCAAGGCGCTGGGGAAGAACAAGGGGGGGATGCCGCTACTGGTCGAACAGCCAGGTCTTGAGTAGCCTCCTGAAGGTCAGCAGGTCTTGGGTCTGTGGTAGGCTGAGTGGAATGGTGTTCCAGGTCTTGGCGGCGAGGTGGGAGAAGGATATGCCGCCGGTGGTAGTTCTTCGGATGCGCGGGACAGTGGCCAAGGAGAGGTCGGCGGAGCGGAGCTGGCGGTTGGGAACGTAGAAGGAGAGTCGTCTGTTGAGGTAGGCTGGGCCGGTCTTGTGGAGTGCCTTGTGTGCGTGGATGAGGAGTTTGAAGGAGATTCTCCTGTCGACGGGGAGCAAGTGCAGGTTTCTCAGGTGGGGGGTGATGTGGCTGTGGCGTGGAACGTCGAGGATCAGGCGTGCAGAGGCGTTTTGAATTCTTTGCAGTCGTTTGATGAGCTTGGTCGGGGCTCCCACGTAGAGGGCATTTCCATAGTCGAGTCGGCTGCTAACGAGGGCCTGGGTGACTGTTCTTCTCGGGTCTGTCGGGATCCATCTGTAGATCTTGCGGAGCATGCGGAGGGTGTTGAAGCAGAAGGAGGAGACTGCGTTGACTTGCTTGGTCATGGAGAGCGTTGAGTCGAGGATGACTCCCAGGTTGCGTGCGTGGTCAGTGGGTGTCGGGGGTGCCCCCAGTGTCGTGGGCCACCAGGAGTCATCCCAGGCTGAAGGGTTGGAGCCGAGGATGAGGACCTCCGTATTGTCCGTGTTCAGCTTTAGTCGGCTGCTCTTCATCCAGTCGGCGACGGCCTTCATTCCTTCGTGGAGGCTGGATTTGGTGGTGACGGGGTAATTGGTGAGGGAGAGGATCAGTTGAGTGTCGTCAGCGTAGGAGATTATGTTGAGGTCGTGCTGTCGGGCGATGCGTGCGAGTGGGGCCATGTAGATGTTGAACAGTGTTGGGCTGAGGGATGATCCCTGGGGTACGCCGCAGATGATCTCGGAGGCTTCGGATCAGAATGGCAGGAGGAGGACTCTCTGTGTTCTGCCGGAGAGGAAGGAGGTGGTCCATTCTAGGGCTTTCTCTCGGATCCCTGCGTCGTGGAGGCGTGCGCGTAGTGTGCGGTGGCAGACAGTGTCAAAGGCGGCAGAGAGTTCCAGGAGGATGAGGGCCGCGGTCTCACCGTTGTCCAGCAGGGTCCTGATGTCGTCGGTGGCGGCGATGAGGGCAGTCTTGGTGCTGTGGTTGCTGCGGAACCCTGACTGGGATGGGTCCAGGATGCTGTTTTCTTCGAGGTATCGGGTTAGCTGTCTGTTGACGATCTTCTCAATGACCTTTGCTGGGAATGGAAGCATGAGATGGGCCGGAAGTTCTTGAGGTCTTTCGGATCCGCCTTGGGTTTTTTGAGTAGGGCGTTGATCTCGGCGTGTTTCCAGCTCTCTGGGAAGGTCGCGGTCTCGAAGGAGAGGTTGATGATGTTGCGCAGGTGGGGTGCGATGGAGCTGCCAGCTTTGTTGAAGATGTGGTGCGGAAAAGGGTCTGACGGGGAGCCGCAGTGGATAGTGCTCATGGTCTTGATGATGTCATCGATGTTCACGTTGGCCCAGGCTGTTAAGGGGTCGTGGTCGATAGCGTGCGGCGAGTCTGGTGTGTCGGGGTCTGTTGGGGCAGTTCGGGTGTCGAAGCTGTCGTGGATGTCGGTGATCTTGCGGTGGAAGAAGGTGGCGAGGGAATCGCACAGGGCTTGCGACGGTGGGATGTCGTTGGAGTTGGAGTTGGGGTTGGAGAGTTCCTTCACAATGATGAAGAGCTCCTTGCTGTTGTGTGCATTGTTGTCGAGGCGGTCTTTGAAGGAGGTCCTCTTGGCGGACCTGATGAGGTGATGGTGGTGGTGGATGGCGTGTTTGTGGGCTGCGTTGCTGTCCGGTGTCTTTTCACTGTGCCATTTGTTCTCTAGTTTCCGGCAGGTGCGCTTGGATGCTAGGAGTTCCGGGGTGAACCAGCTGGCTCTCTTGCTGGTGTCTCTGTAGGTGGGTTTTTTCAGCGGGGCGAGTGTGTTGGCGCAGTCGTCCATCCATCGTCTGAGGTTGCGGGCGGCCTCGTCGGGGTCGGTTGGTGGGCTGAGGGCGAGGTTTGTCTGTAGTTGGTCTTCGGTGACTTTGCTCCAGCAGCGGCGGGGGATCTGTTGGGTGCGGTGGTGTGCGGTGGGTTTCTGTAAGGTGAAGTGGATGCAGCGGTGGTTGGTCCAGAGGAGTTCGGTGGTATGGCTGAAGGAGACGTGGGAGCTTGAGGAGAAGACGGGGTCGAGCGTGTGGCCGGCGGTGTGGGTCGGCGTAGTGATGAGCTGTCTCAGTCCGAGGTTGGCGAGGTTGTCGATTAGGGTGGTGGTAAGGGTCCAGTGTGTGTTACCACCTTTAATACATCATCACATCAAATCAGGCAGATGATATTGAGACATTGGAGAATCCTCACTTCTAATGGGTTGAATATAGAGAAACCTCTTTTCTCCTTTAAACAGAGTGCAAACTTAAAAGACGTGCTAGTGCACACCAGACCGGGCCCCTTACCATCTAGGGGACCTGTTACTGCAGGTCAACTGGCCCCAGTACAGGGCCATGCGAGGTGTGGCTCCTGCAGTGTTTGCCTCCTTACCACCAATACCAAATCCATTGACGTGGGACTTACCTACCCCTGGAAGCAGAGGTCACTAACTACTTGCAATTCTGAAGGCGTCATTTACCTCATCACCTGCCCATGTCACCTGCGGTATGTTGGTATGATGACCTGCAAGGTCAAGACACCTATCATGGAACATCGCAGCACTATAAGGTGCATGAGGTCCAATACCAGACTCACTACACATTTTTTGTAGAACCATCACACCACTGACGATGTGTTGTGGACAGTCATAGAAAAACTGAGATTTAACAGCACCAGTGGTGACAGGACCAGAGCCCTCCTGCTGAGGGAACAAAAATGGGTGTACCGCTTAAACAGTCACCAAGTGGGGCTCAATGATGATATTCCCTGGCATTCCCTAAATAGGTAATACATCTCCTATTCGCCTATTAGCAGTATACTAATTTACCCTTATATAGAGGGTTGTGGGCCTCTCCCAGCACCTACATAGTTGTGGGTACACAGGGGTAACTATTATCTGCGGCGTACCCCAGGGATCTTCCCTCAGCCCGACACTGTTCAACATCTACATGGCTCCACTCGCACGCATCGCCCGACAGCACGACCTCAACATAATCTCCTATGCCGACGACACTCAACTGATCCTCTCCCTCACCAAGGACCCCCTCACTGCCAAATCCAACCTCCACGAAGGAATGAAAGCTGTTGCCGACTGGATGAAGTGCAGCCGACTTAAGCTGAACACAGACAAGATGGAGATCCTCATCCTCGGCTCCAACCCATCAGCCTGGGACAACTCCTGGTGGCCCTCGTCACTAGGGGCACCCCCGACACCAACCGACCACGCACGCACCCTGGGAGTCATCCTTGACTCAACGCTCACCATGACCAAGCAAGTCAACGCAGTCTCCTCCTCCTGCTTCAACACCCTCCGCATGCTCCGCAAGATCTACAGGTGGATCCCAACAGACACGAGAAGAACAGTCACCCAGGCCCTCATCAGCAGCAGACTCGACTACGGAAACGCCCTCTACGCAGGAGCCCCGACCAAGCTCATCAAACGACTGCAAAGAATCCAAAACGCCTCTGCACGCCTGATCCTCGACATTCCACGCCACAGCCACATCACTCCCCACCTGAAAAACCTGCACTGGCTCCCCGTCGACAAGAGAATCTCCTTCAAACTCCTGATCCACGCACACAAGGCACTCCACAAAACCGGCCCAGCCTACCTCAACAGTCGACTCTCCTTCTACGTTCCCAACCGTCAGCTCCGTTCTGCCGACCTCTCCCTGGCCACCATCCCACGCATCCGGAGAACCACCACCGGAGGCAGATCCTTCTCTCACCGTGCCGCCAAGATCTGGAACACCCTTCCCCTCAATCTACGACAGACCCAAGACCTGCTGACCTTCAGGAGATGACTCAAGACCTGGCTATTCGACCAGTAGCGGCAACACCCCCCCTCCTCTCCCTCAGCACCTTGAGACCCTCGCGGGTAAGTAGTGCGCTTTACAAATCTTGTGATTGATTGATTGATTGATTATCATCCATTTTGGAAGTTTCAGCATTTGATAAAGCCTCCCCCTAGTACCTGATGAGGCCGTATTACTATTGACCTGAAACATCGCCGTCCACATCCGGGTGGCCTTGCCACTACTACTTATATCATCCAATTTGGAAGAATGTAGCACTTTTAAATCCTCCTTCCAGCACTTTATTTGGCATTATTATCATGGACCTAATACGCCGCTATTTCCATCAGGGTGGTCTGGCTATTACAACTTCTATCATCCTATGCGGCAGTATCCTGCATTTTAGAATCCTCCTCCCAGTACCCCATTGGGCATGAGTACCATTGATCTGAATTGCCGCCGTTTCTATCCAGGCGGCCTTGTAACTATGATTTAGATTATGCTGGATTATATGCTCTGAAGGCGGGCCCTGAGGCTCGGGCTGCACGTACCGGTGTATCACACTGTTTATCCTGTTACCATGGCGGCCGCTGCGCCACTCTTCATGGGCCGTAATGGGTACGAGAGTGTTCCCCTAAGTCATCACTTGTTCCTCACGTTGCACGTGACTGGAACTACGTGACGTAGACAGATGAGGATTTAATACCGGCAGCTCGCCTTCACTCCTTCGTGACTACACGGCGGATGAAGATGAGCAGCTCCGGAGTACGACCACCCTTGGAGTAGTAAGAAGTGGGGTATTGGCAGTGGGGGCACTTACATGGTGATTTTCCCTGGTAGTGTTAATAGCTGGATTACTATTATCCTTTGGTCCACCTAATTGGGGGCATTGCAAATAAGTCTCTCCCCGTTGTTCATACTAATGTTTTACGGCATTATAGTACACGCTGTACCATGTCTCTAGATAATAACACAATTTTTTAATCACTACGAGGCAATACCACTATTTGAACTGCTTTGTACGCTCCTGGAGACATACGCTGCATTATTTGTTGTTATTCAACTATGACTACATTTTATGTTCTCTCTCTATGGTTTCTTTTTCCCACCATTAAGAGTGTGACTAGAGGGGGTCTCTCCTTGCCCGCCGTCAGTTCTAACTTGAAATAGGGGTATTCTCGGTGAGTACAATCGCACCGTACCCCTTGTGGTGCATTGGATGTGACTGTTTGGACATCAGCAGGATGTAGGCTGACCTGATATTTTAATTGTAATTATGACTATACATATATAGAGTGTATTATATCCCTATCCTCCACACACTTTGGTTATCAGGAGGATGAGATACTATTGTTGACTTGTGGGGAAGGATTGATGCACCCTTGTACAGCTTTTGAATACACTGACCATGTTACACATAGCGCATTATGGATGGAAGAGAAGAACACTTCTAGCTGCTGGTTCTTCTCTCTCGTTGGTCCTTCACATTCATGTCCATTTTTTATTTCCTGTTTTTAGTAA
Source organism: Calotriton arnoldi (assembly GCA_963921515.1). Classification (NCBI taxonomy): domain Eukaryota; kingdom Metazoa; phylum Chordata; class Amphibia; order Caudata; family Salamandridae; genus Calotriton; species Calotriton arnoldi. Next base: position 934,110 of record CAWUFW010006124.1, on the reverse strand, counting down.
TCCTTCTAATCATTAGAGGAAATTCCTCAACACGTAAGATCTAGTTTTTATGATACTCTTGTTTCTCAACTGGAGGTGAGAGGACCATTACACTGGGACAGCTAGAGTCCTGAGGAAGGCCGGCGTGACCCTACACGTGGGGCACACACACACAGCCAAAACATGTTGACCACCTGGCAGTATAGGAGGGGTGTTAGGAGCACATAGCATCTCCCACGCACCACCATCCTTCACGTTTTAAACTCTGGCCGGAGGGTCCAAGAATAAAAGTCTTAGTCACTGCGACACTTCCGAGATAGTTTTAACTCACATATCACTGCACTTTCACTACCGTCATTCCCAGCCACTGTGACATACATTGTCTTCCTTTTTTTGTTGCATTGTCTTCCCCCTCCCTATTGCTCCACCCTGTGCGTGGCTACGCTGGGGTGTATTGTAAGCAACCCTATGATGAAGCATGTCACACGTCTGTGTGAGTGAGGGCAGTATTAGCATACACAGCAGGTGCCATCACAAACAACCATTGTATTACTCCCTACTCCTTTTGGTGGATTAAGTATTGATGGGGGTTCGGAGTAGGTGAGTCCGTACCCTCACCCCTTCTTTTGTGTTTTCTTCTATATGGGCACCCCTTGAGAGGATCCCTCAGTTTGGTCAAGGAAGGCTGGGAGACAGCTCCCAGGAAAACTCTCCAGGATGTATATAGTTACATGCTGGAATTCAGGAACCAAAGTTCACGCTTCAGTAATCTTTCTCAGGGGAACCTGGAAGCAAGCCAGGAGGAGATGAAACGCTGGTACGACCAGAATGCCACTCTGGTAAAGTTTCAGCCTGGCCAGAAGGTGTGGGTCATGGCCCCAGTTGAACCTTGTGCCTTGACGGACAAGTGTACTGGGCCTTTTGAAGTGGTGGAAAACAAAAGTAATGTCACCTACCTGGTGAATTTGCAGAATCCCAGGAATCCTTTGAGGGTCCCTCATGTGAACCACCTCAAGCCTCACTTTGAGAGTCCTAAAGTGAGCATGTGCTTGGCTACAGATGATGGGGTGAAAGAGGAGAGTGAACCTCACCTGACCTCCTGTCTGCCAAGGAGCACGATGAGTCAGTGGAAGGTGTGATCCTTTCCCCAACACCAACCCCAGAGCAGCAGTTTGACTGTCACCAATTGTTGGGGCAGTTTGCCACGCTGTTCTCCCTGACCCCAGGTGTTACTCACCGGTGGACCCATGACGTGGACACTGGTGACAGCCCTCCTGTGAAACAAAAGATTTACAGGTTGACTGACCGGGTCAGAACCAGCATTAAAGAGTAGGTCTCTAAGATGATGGCATTGGGAGTGATCGAGCCCACCAACAGTCCTTGAGCCAGCCCAGCGGTCTTGGTCCCAAAGGCTGCTGCACTCGGTGCCACTCCTGAACTGCGGTTCTGTGTGGACTACTGTGGCTCAATGCCATCACCAGGTCTGACGCGCACCTCATCCCCAGAGCTGATGAGCTCATTGATAGGTCAGCCAAGTTCCTCAGCACATTTGATTTGACGCCTGGGTACTGGCAGATTGCCTTAACCGAGGGGGCCAGTGAGAAGTCAGCATTTTCAACCCCAGAGGGGTACTACCAGCTTCAGGTGATACCCTTTGGGTTGAAGAATGCACCTGCCACCTTTCAGAGGTTGGTCAACCAGGTGTTGGCTGGGCTGGAGGATGTCAGTGCTGCCTACCTGGACGAGATTGCAGTGTCCAGTTCCAGCTGGGAAGAACACCTGCACCACCTCTGGGAAGTGTTGACCCCCCCTCAGCACCTTGAGACCCTTACGGGTGAGTAGTCACACTTAACAAACGCCTGATTGATTGATTGACTGATGAGGGCAGGCCTCACAGTCAAGGCCAGTAAGTGCCAGATCAGGTAGGGATATGTGGTGTACTTAGGATGCTATGTAGGAAGCAGCCAAGTGGTCCCCTATAGCCTAAGATTGACACCATTCTAGCTTGGGAGCCCCCCAAGACCCAGACAGAGGTGAGAGCCTTTTTAGGTCTCACCGGTTATTATAGGAGATTTGTCAAGGGATATGGCACCATTGTTCCCCCCTTGACAGAGCTGACATCCAGGAAGCAGCCCAGGAAGGTGATCTGGACTGATGCCTGCCAGAAATCTGTTGATGCCCTGAAGGCAGCCATGTGCACAGTATCTGTACTCAAGGCACCCGATTTCTCCAAGGAATTTGTAGAGCAGACTGATGCTTCAGAGCATGGTGTGGGAGCAGTGCTCTCACAACTGTGTGATGATGGCCTAGACCAGCCTGTAGTCTTCCTTAGCAGGAGACTACTCCCCAGGGAACAGAGGTGGAGTGCCATAGAAAGTGAAGCTTTTGCTGTGATCTGGGCACTGAAGAAGCTAAGACCCTACCTGTTTGGGACTCACTTCTAAGTTCAGACAGACCACAGGCCCCTCAGATGGTTAATGCAGATGAGGGGTTAGAACCTAAAACTTTTAAGGTGGTCCATCTTCCTACAGGGAATGGACTTTACAGTGGAACACCGCCCTGGCACAGAACCCGCCAACGCTGATTGTCTGTCCAGGTTCTTCCTCCTTAGTGAAGAGAACTTGCAGATAGTCGGGTAGTTATCCATACTTTAAAATGGAGGGGACATGTGTTAGACCTGGCATCTTTTGGCATGTTTCCCATGCCTTTTACCTTTCTGACTCTGTTTTTGCTGGTTTAGTGTCTCTGTGCACTTTATCACTGTTATTCAGTGTTAAAGTGCAAGTGCTCCTATTATAAATTGTGTTATGGATTGGTCTTTCCATGATTGGCATATTTGATTTAATAGGAAGTCCCAAGTAAAGTGCACTGAGGGTGCCATGGCCGGTAAATCAAATGCTACTAGTGGGCCTGCAGCACTGGTTGTGCCATCCACAAATGCAGCCTTGTAAATGGTTCTCAGACCTGCCACTGAAGTATCTGCTCTCATTTTGTAACTGCCATGTTGACCTGACAAGTGCACCCACTTGTCAGGCCCTAATCTTCCCTTTGCATACATGTAAGTCACTCATAAGTTTGGCCCAAGGTACCCCTGTGGGCAGGGCGCAGTGTATATTAAAGGAAGGACATGAACTGGTGTGTGACATGTCCTGATAGTGAATTACAGTGTAATTCATTTTTTCACTATGGAAAATATCTTCCCTTTGGGACAAGATAGAGAAATGGGGTTTAGTATGCCTGAACTCAGGATATAAAAATGCATCTTTTAGTAAAGATGATTTTCATGTTCTGTGTTTGAAAATTCCACTTTTAGAAAGTAGGTATTTTCTTGCTTAGCCATCCTGTGTGCCTCTGCTAGCTTTGTGTATTGACAGTCTGGCTTTGCAGTGACGGGGGCTGGGTATGTTCATTCTCTTCAGACAGCCACTAAGGGGGGGTCGAGGTGTGTCCTGCCTTTCCTGGATCAGTCAGGGCTGGACTGAATAGACCTGAGCCGCATTTAGAGTAGTGGGAGGAGATTTCCTTGCACCTAAATGGGCCTGGTCTGCCTTGGACAATGCTGTGTCCACCTCCTGCCAGGAAGCTGGGCCAGAGAGGACAGAAATGGTTTTGGCTGAGTACAGACACTCTCTGCCCAAGAGAACGAAAATAAACTGAGTATAAATATTGGGGCCTAAACTCCAGAACTTTAGAACTTTCTGGAATCAAGGAATCTGTAAGAAGAAGAGCTGGAAGAACTGCTAGGAGGAGTACTGCCCCTTTGCTGTGTTGTTGCTTTGCTGGGTTGGCCTGCAGCTGCTGCTTCTGCCTTAGGCAAAGAAAGGACTGGACTGAACCTTTCTTAACTTGTGCTGACTATCTACAAGGGCTTGAAACCAAACCTGCCTCCTGGTCATGAAATCTCAGAGACAGCAAAGACTACACTTACCTCTGGGTTCTGCCTCTGGAACCGTGGCTTTCAGTTTCCACAGAGGGGGTAAGCAGCCAACTCAATTACTGACTCCGTTGCTGGCTCTGTGTCCTGAAGGCACCGCAGAGGGCACCGCTGCATCTCACACCGCAATCCTGGTCTCACTGAAGATGAGGACTGCCGCCACCGAGCCTCTGCTTACAGTTTATAAGTGGAAGAATAGTCTTCCGATGCAATGGAAGACCCAACACACCTACTCACTTTGCCACTCCTGGTGTATCACAATGAATTATTCTGGCCGACATGTACCTGTGAACTTTACCAGATATGCATGTTATAAAAATGACTGATTTTTCCAATGCAGCTCTGCCAGTACTATTCAGAGGTACATACTGGTACCACCTACTGAATGACTCACAATCCTGTTCCTGAAGCTTCCAAGGTACTACAAAGCAAAAGTCCATCCATCAACATTTAACCCGCAGATCATGCTTCTATCTAGATGTAGTTGAAAGTACACTTGACTATGATCTTCAAGCCTTGAATTATTCCATGAGGATTTGGCTGTGGCTCTTTTTCAGTTGTATAGCAGTCCAGCGGCAGCCTGCATGCAGTCCCATACAGAGTCTTATCTATGCACAACAAAGGCATCTCCCCATGCAAGATATGGTCTCAGCAGTGCACCTATGAGAGATCAGAGTTGAACCAGAGGAAGCCTCCAGAGATTCTTCAACTAGTGTCCACTTCCCCTGAAGGTTGCTTTAGGAAGTCAAACATTTCGAAGGATGCTTATCATTAACATGTGGTTAAGGGAACAAGAGCAACCCCAATGTCCATGTGAACATGGGCATCAAGTGTAAACTTGGAACAAGCATTCCCATGGAGCTCATTTAAAGAACTGTTAGAAATGGCCCTTTTTGCAGGATTATCCTTAATTTTTTTCTTCTTCTTCCTATTTTTCTTGACCTGTTTTTGTTGGCTTTAGGACTATGGGCACTTTACTACTGCTAAACAGTGCTAAAGTGCCTATGCTCTCTGTGTAAATTGGTCTTGTTTGGTTTAGATGAAGATACTTTATTTTTCTAAATTGGTGTGTTGTCCATTTATTGTTTTTCTCGCTGTGATACTGTGTGTTTAGGTACAAATACTTTACACATTGCCTTTGAGATAAGCCTCTCTCCTCATGCCAAGCTACTGAGGGGGTGAGCAGTTGTTATCTAAAGTGTGTAATCCCCTCATCCTGACAAGAAGCAAGGGTCCCTACTTAGACATAGGTTCATACCTCTGCCAACTAAAGAGCCCCATTTCTAACAAGAACAATATAATATAAAAGGAATTTCCTGTACTGAATCAATTAGGGTTAGAGAATTATTAGTAAGACAGGAGCATTCTGTCCCAGATTAACCTCAATAATACATCTCGAAGTCAACTATTATTTATCATATTCAATTCATCCAAATTGAGATTTATTTCCAAGTTCAATAGAAACGCACAAAACAGATGAAAATAACACAATCGGGTGAGTGGTGAGAGAGTTACTCATAAAACCCCAAGTGAGAATAAAGCATAACCGAACAAAGCAAGAGAAGAGACAAATGCATAAACATGAACGGTATATTGGTGCAAACTAAAAGACAGCCAATGCTATTGAATACAGTAGCTCGAGCAGACCAGCTGGATTCCCCGGGCCATGCTAAGATGATGTATTAAGACGCTGTGGGCGATTTTCTCACCCATTAATTGAAGACTTTTATATCTATACCCAGGGGCGGCACTTTAACTGTGCATCACCCATGATCAGTTGCTCCCCGCATCCCCTCATCCCTCCTTTCTGTCTTGAGGAAGACCCGCTTGCAGAGGATATAAACTGCCCTCATTGCACTAGGGTCGAAACGTCGACACTCTCCCCTACTCGGGGCCTGTACCTGTTATTATCCCAGCCCTACTTGCTTACAGACAAACGTTGTTTGCGCATTTTTGAGAAATAACAAAATGATTAACCATGAACTAACTAATGGACAGGCCTCAATGTAGAACTGGTGCAATCATGAATCACGACCAGTTTTACTAATGAGATTGTAATGTAAATAATGATGAATCATTGTTTTTCTTGATTGGATCTCCCTCTTATATATTCTATCTTACTTCACGAGCACTTTCTTTCTTCACTTTTTCCCTTGGAGCAACCTCTCCTCTGTTTTGAACATTGAATATGATAAAATGGTATGAAAAGTGACCGAATAAAATACGAGTCACATAAAAACAATTGTGTGTGCCCTCTTTGGATTTCTTTTTGGATTTTGAGGATATATTTGAATGTGTTTTAAATAAGTTAATGGTACATTATTGAATTAAACTGTATATGTACCCTATGCTGTCTATGATTGCTTCAGACAACTAAGATTTAACATAAGTCTAGGACCATTGTTTTTCTATATCAATTAGTACCCAGGTCCATTGACTTTTGTGGGTTACCCCATTATATCTTAATGATTGAATACAGTTAGTCACACAAGAGGTAATCCCCGGTGTGTGGTTAGAAGAGAGGTCTCTCTTTAGATGGTGTTGATGGCATTTCCACCCTTTCCAGGATATGATAGTCTCATCAGGACTGAGAATAACCTTAAGAATTGTGGATATTAATAAAGGAGTCATGGGATTGGAAATTGAAAGTGGAATAAAGCAGAACACATACTGGTTGAGATTGCATGGACGGGCTGAGTACTGGATGGACATCAAGGCTGCTGTTGTGGCCGTGTTTAGTAATGCCCAAGGAATACCTCTATGTGAAGTATACGGTATTAGTGATAGATATAGTCATATACACTGTGGCATGTATGTGTGTTTCTATGCTGCTGCTTACCAGGGGGATGGTAGTAGTATGTGTACACTGTGCAGCTCTGTATTCTTAAAAGATCCGTGATATTATTTAAGGTGATATGGCCAGTGGCCCAGGAATAACCTTGGGCGTAGTTCGCGTAGTAGCGCTACGCGTAGCTACGCGAAGTGCACTTCGCACTACGCAAGCTACGCGTAGCACTACGCGAACTGCGTTGTGTGGTAGGAAATGATGTTCGCAATGATTGCACAGTGCAGGATGCTTGTCCGCACTGTGCAATCATTGCAAACGGCATCTTGCACAGTGCAAGCGGTCGTTTTCTACCGCTCGAGTAGATTTGTACTCGAGCGGCAGTTTTCTCAACGTGGACTGGTAGTTTCTCATCGCGAGCGGTCGGGAGCATACGCGACCACTCGCAATGAGAAACCTGACCTTCCTGCATTGAGAATCTCGCCGGGAGGTTTATTTTCCACGCTCGCGATCGGCAACTTGATGTTGCTGATCGCGAACGAGGAAAAAGTCTTGCCGGGATGTCATTTTGCTCGCTCGCGGTCGCCAACTTGACGTTGAGGACCGCGAGCAAGCAAAAAATGCCCGCTACGTGTTTTTGCACTGTGCTACGTGCAATTTGCGTAGCGCGTAGTTGCGCAAACTACGCAAACTGCGCAAGCGTAGCGTAGTTTGCCGCCCAGGCCTACCCAGGGACACAGAGTGCAAGGATATATAATAATACATTCTCATGGTTTGTGACCTACATTAAAGGAGTGCAAGAGCAAGAATAAGTTTCTTTACAGAGACAGAGGTTCTGTGAAAGTTGATACTAATAAATGATTGGGCATAGTGCTTGTATTGAATGAAGCGTTTATCTGTATTTTTTAGGTATTGGCAGCTGGTTGAATTCAGCTAAATTAGAGTTCTCCTAATCGGTAACACGCCCATCTTCAATTAAGGAAGATCCTCGTTACTCTGAACTTGTCAGAATGATACAAAGCAGCCCATAGACCATGTAGCATCCTCATGGAGGGGCGTGGCCAGTATGATGGGTGTGCTGAGGGCGGGGGTGCGATACAATGTCAGTATCACCGGCCTATAAGGATGCTGGAGGGCGTGGTACAGAATTCCATAGACAGCATTTGGAAAATTGACAAGGAGAACTTTCATGTACAGGCAGATTCACCCAATGTGTAATTCTTGCTAAGAGATGCATTTAAGAATATGTCTACCCCCAGTGCATATGAATGCAGAGTCACACAGTGTATACATCTAGATAGTAATGTGTGTGAATATATGTGTGATTCTGTATTAATAGAACGGCAACTCACTACCAAGTCACACATAATTATCCAAGGTGGTACAAGATGATTTGGAACAAAAGCCAATTTCAATGAACAGGGAGGGGCGAAAAGAAAATGCTAGCATTGAGCATGGGTGCACAGTAGTGCAGTATATGCATATTAAAGCTGTCTCTAATAGTTTGCGAATCTCACTATGGAGTTAGACAATTGCTAAGAGGGGGAAGAGGACCCAAGGAAAAGGGGTCGATGATTACCCTATTTCCAACTCACATATCATGTATTAACATTAAATGAATTGTTTTATACACTAACTATTATAATGTAGTCATCAACTTGGTGACATGAACAACAGTACAAAATACAAAGGTATTAAAATATTGCAGAATTGTACTGAGAGAGAATGTACAGAAAGTGTGTTATAAAAACAGATAGAAAATCTTACTCTTTTAAATGAGCCTTATTTCGGCTCATTTGAGCCATAAAAGTACACACTTTAAAACAATTTATATAGTTAAAAACATTATAAATATAAGTCTCAGTTTATAGCAATAAATAAATAATCATACAATATCAGTTGTCAACTGAAATACCACAAAGCTCAGATAAAACCAATGGAAGAAAAACCTCAAAAGAAGTCCTAAAAGGAAGCACGTTAGGGGTCTGCTATGTGAAGAAGAACTTCACTGAGGAGGAGGCAGGCCTTGTATTTACCTTTGCTGTATCTCACTACAGGGAACTACTTAGTCTGCCGCCATGCACCCTAAGCAGAGTGGAGAAGTCGGCCATGTGGCATGAGCTGACAGACTGTGTCAAGGTATTGAAGGTAGAGCTACAAAAAGAAGTTGCAAAAGAAGTTGCATGATAAGAAGAGGTGGGGGAAGGAGAGGTTACCCATTATCTAACTTAGAAACTTTATTCATGGGGTGCAGCAAGATCCTGTCTCCATTTCAATTTCCCTTGATGAACATTTCCTTTCTACCATCGAACCTGATCTGCTCTTGGGCTTCTCTGTTCTGGAAAATCTCAATGTTAAGCCAGGTAAGAACCACCTTACATAACACTCCAGCATAATGGCAGTGTGTGCATAAAAAAATAATTGTATCCCACTAGCTATCACCAGGCATGTAGCATCCTCTCTAGCCCCGGTACTCACCAATGTCTACACCACACACCTGCATTCACTTCACTACGCTCTAATGTGTATGTCAAAATTCTATGGAGTCCATCACGACCATCAAGGGTTTCAGCATTACCACCTCACATGATACTACATTATCCTCTCTGTTAAATCAAAAAATTACTATTTTTTACAAATATATAAACACTCATAGCTCTTCATTGAGTCTTTTTGGCGTTTTAATCACATGTCCCGACCATGTCTTCGGAAACGGGGGCAGGAAATAGAGGTGTCCATGACCGGCATTGGTGATGTAGAAACAGCAGAAATCAGGGGTCTTCACTTGTCCTTTCAGACCAAGTCTCTACATTGACATCAGTGCCTAACTAGCGATGAGCCACATGTCGGAAATGCAAGGTATTGTGCACAATTTACTTCCCAGGACGTTGGGTAGACACCATGTGTCCTTTGCTGGTCACAAGATTATATGGTTCTGCATTGAAAGGAGGTTCAGTCTTTTGTTTTCTATGCTGATGAAAAAGCACTAGATCTCCTCCAGTGAACGTAACGTCCTTTGCATGTCGACACTTGTCTGCATAGACCTTCATTTTCCTCTTATGATCAAAGTCTTTCATGCAGGTTTCTTCCTCAATTTTTTATCTTCTGTTGGTCCTTTAAAGTAACTTGGTCATCTTTGCTCTCCCAAACATCAAGGTTGCAGGGCTTTCACTTGTGAGGGGTCGAATGGTAAGCTTGCAGTGTTGAATTTAAGACAGTTTCAAGATCGAGCATTTATTCTACCGCATGCTGGGCAGCTTTCTTAAGAGTGCTCTTAAAACGTTCAACAAGCACGTTGGCCTGTGACCAAAGAGCTGTGTTCCTCTGATGCTTCACATTAAGATGACTAAGAAAGTCACTGAATTCTTGACTTTTGAAAGGTGGGCCTTTATCAGGTTTTAAGATCACAGGAACACACCATGTTGCGGAGATGCTGTCTAATCTCTCAATGAATCTTTCTTGAGTGGTAGATGAGTGATCTTCTATCAATGGAAATTTGGAGTATTCATCAACGATCACCATCAGGTGATGGCCGTTGTCAAGAGGACCGAAGAAGTCAACAGCATTTAAAATGTGTTGAGCGGATTTTGATGACAGGCAGTTGCATAGATGACAGGCCTTCAATTCTCTTTCAACTCTGTCATCAAGATGTGGAAACCAGACCCAGGGGCATATTTACAAGGATTTAACGCCGCTGTAGCATCCTTTTTTTGATGCTGCAGCATTTTTTTTATTGTGTTATTTACAAAGTGTTGTTATAGCCCTCTAGCATCACTGTTTCATAGCTAGCATCTATTTTCAACAACGCCAGCTCAACTAGCGGCAATTTCCGAAAATGATATGAAAGGTAGGCGTTCCCTCAGGAAAACAGCTGCAAAACACACACTGCCATATGTACAAGGATTTACAGGAATGCCGCTAATACTAAAAAAAACCTGCTGCTAGGTCCCAATAGTGGATTTTTTTACCGCTAGGGAAATGCTGGTCTTAAAATTGACGCTAACACACTTGTATAAAAGTAGAACAGACCCAAATCACTTTTGCAAGCTCTAATACGCCATAGAACTACTGCTATTGCAGCTGGGAGCACCTAGGAGACCACCACCACCACAGAGGCAGTACAGTAGAAGGGAGCGGACAAACTGTCAGAGGATAACCCTCATCAACCTCAGGGAGGAGGAGGTCATTGCCCATTACAGGCTCAAGAAGGTGTCCGCTTTCTGCCTTCTGCACCAGATTGCACCAAAGCAGCAACCAACATCCAAGCGCTGCACCAACATACCTTCACAGGCCAAACTACTCAGTGTCCTGCAAATGCTTGCATCAGGAACTTTCCAGCCCACCAGAGTGGCTGGAGTATCCCAGGCATCCTTCTCAAGATTCCTTCCCACCGTCCTGGATGCCATCATAAGCTTCACGCCCCAGTACCTCTACTTCCCCAACACAGCGCAGCAACAGCTGGAGAACAAGCAAGGCTTTTATACCATTGCTAGATCCCTCCATTTGGATGTGACACAATGGAGATAATTGTTGAACTCACCCTCATCATGAGTGCCGACTAATTTTACACTTTTCTTTCTTTGCAGCTGACCAAGGTTATGCATTGATGCCGTGGGTCATGACATCTGTGAAGTTCCCACACAACCAAGCCCAGGTGACATACAACCAAGCCCTATGCTGCACCATGTCTATTGTTGAGAAGACATTTGGAGACCTCAAGTCACAGTTCTGCTGCCTTGATGCATCTGGAAGTGGATCACTCTACTCCCCACCCATGGTCGTAAGATCATTCTGGAATGCTATATCCTGCATAACATATGCCTCAGAACCAATGTGATGTGACCAGAGGACAATGTGGAATGGGAAGTGCCGGATGATTGAGAGGAAGGAATTGAGGAGCCTCTGCAACCTGCAACATCAGCAGCAGTAACAAGGCGGAGGCACAATATTATTAACCATTTCTTCACAGAATTTACCTGATTCAATTTAAAAATTAACACTCAGAGCACCAACACCTTGTAAGCATTTGTATTCGATATTTACACTACACTACTGACATACTACATCTGTCCACTGAAGTCTGTCACACAGACTAGTCGACTAGCAAGTCTATGAAACACCCTATAACATCATCTGATACAAGCAATATATTGTGCATGCCAAATACCTGTAGCAGATGGTTCACCATTGGTAGACACTATGATATTGGTGTGGTAGCATAGATAGTGGCCAGCAACTGTGTGTGTCTCTCTCCTTGTGCAAGCCATGTGTTAGGCTTCATGTTCGTGGTTAACAGTAAAGGCAATTTATTATGTAAGTACTTTGCACTGTTCCACATAGGATATGCATAGGAACACACTGTCAAAGCTACTGTCTACACACGCCAATAATAAATACATACCAACATGTCATTTCCAGAAAAGTTCCTCCATTAACACAGACTAGCTCTACATATCATACTTTGCCAGTGCCACAGTGTTGCATATGTACACTCACTTCAATGCAAAAGCTACATTGTCTTGTCGCATATTGTAGATATGAAGTCATATATATAGCCGTACTTTCAGCAAAATGTAGGAGAACACACCAAGGCATGCATGGTGATCTACCATACCACAATCACCATGAATAATGGTCAAGGTGGCCACAAATGTTAACATTGTCACTGTTGTGTGTGATATGGCCCTTGGATGCACATGATACTTACTCATGTGAGCAATCAAATAGCCCTATCCATGCTCCCCCTTGCATGTGTGTGCAAGTTACACACTTACACATCAGGACTACAACCTGATGCCTCTACTGTGCTACATGGGGCCAATTGCCCTTGCACCGAGTAGTCATACATGTATTACACTGACCCCATCCCATCGCATAGGTTGACTCTTGCATCATAGGTGGAAGCACATGCAATGTCACTGGTAGACTTAAAATAATTGCAACATATAACACCCATGGTAAAGTGCGTCAATGTGCTACTATAGTGTTTGCACTTAATTCATTATTAGAACCATGAGACAAATTATCCCACACATGTGTAGATTTCTTTACATACATATGGTATGACACATGAGCTAACAGTGGCAACATACCAACAATACATATTACACAGAAAACTTCACAGTCAATTGGAACATGAGATGCACATCACAAGAGAGTTTTTTTTTAGCTTGCGTTAAAAAAAAGTGAAGCTACACCTATCAACAGGAATTTTTTTTCCCGTGGCATACAGGAAAACAAAAACACTCCTGTAGCAGCATTTATCGCTGCCAAAACATGAAGCATCACTATAGCAAGAAGGATCTACTGTTTTTGTAACACAGGAGCAACGTCGCGGTGGTAGGCAGCCATGGCAGCCATGTGAGAGTCCTCCTTCCACTCTATGGTCTCCAAGATGGTTCAGATAGCCCCCAGCTCTTTGGCCACATCACTGGTGCCACTTTAGCAAGGCAGTTGTTGATGCCTCTGCCTCATGACACCAGTGATATCAGCCAGGGACTGCTGGAGGCCATGGAGCGGTGAGTAGGTGCCTCTGATGGCAGCAGCGTTGTCCCTATTGGAACTGAGGCACCCACATACCCCATCTAGGGTGGCTGCCAGAGTCTCCATCCCTGCCCGCATCTGATCTGCCAACTCCCACTGGACTCTTACTGCAGTTCTCACAAGACGTACGTCGGACGTAGGGGTTTGCGGGAGAGAAACCACGGCGAGGAGGAGGAGGGCAGCACAGTGATGCCACAGTACAGGTACGTGCCTTTTTTCTTTTTAAATTTGTGTTTTAATTTTTTTTATTGGGGGGTGGAGGCGAAGAGACATTTTTTGTTGGGGGGGCTGGCTAACTCCGCTCTGCTGCGGAGTCGGAGTTTTGCCTAAACTCCGCATTCTCAGCAGAGCGCGGAGTAGGCACAACTCCGCACACTCCACTGGCGGAGCAGAGTTCTCTGCCCGCCCTTAGTTGTTAGGTGGGGTATGTGGAGATGCCACAACATTGCTGCCCCTCCGTGGGTCTGGAGATGGTGTGCCTATGGAGTCCAGGAGCTCTTGGCAGGTGTCTTGGCAGATAGTTGGTAGGCTGTCATCATCGCCCTCATCAGTGATGTCTGGGACAGGGTGTTGGTCAGGCAGTAAGGGTTCATCCTCTGAAAAGTAAATTGGAAATGCTATTGTTGTTGTCTGCTACATGTTGACATGGTTTTAAGCAGTTGACAAACAAAGTGTATGACATCAAAATATCTGTCCTCCATTGAAATATAGTACAGCTGTTATACTAGGCTGTGGATAGCAGTTGGCACTGTATATTACTTTTAAATGTCAGGACCTCAGCATTATGATGATCAGTGCCACTGTGTGCCAATTCTGAGTGGATGGGGGCTTATCCTAGTGATCAAAATGGAATGACTGATGTTTATGCCATCATCTGCTCAGTTGGTCATCTGCAGAATGTCAGATATCTCTTTGATTTGTTACACACACTTGTATGTGTCCATTGACCCCTCTGACTGTTTCAAAGAAGGTTCTGGCATCACACTTACTGCCACACAGTGATGGAAGCCTGACCATACTTAGATTATCCAGTGCATATACCACCTACATCACGTGTGGCTACCTACAACATGCTGGAATGGCATGCTGTTACAGGGTGACATGTGTCAGGCAGCACCCCCATGATAGTGTTTTTGGAAATGGTGAGATGTACATACCGAGGGGCATTTTCCCAATGTTTTGACACAACATGGTGCAGCAAGCACTTTGGCGAAGCAACCCAGCATCATTGCACAATCACAGGACAGCTACATACTCACACAGATTGTACACACCCCTTGTGTATTCCCATGCACTGACAGTGATGTTGACAGGCAAGCACCAACACAGACAACCTTGAGCCATGGTGAAAGTGTGCCTGCATTTGTGCACAGCTGTGCATAGGGATGGAACACACTCCAGTGTATTTGGCCCTTCCATGCATTTGTGAAAGGATGCATATTGGCACAACCAAAATCTATTCATTTACTCCCTGTGCCGTTTCACTTTACCTATGGCCCATGTGACACTGATGTACGTAGGTTGCATTCATCCCCACACCAAGTCATGTCCCTGTTGAGGAGAGGTGTTCAGGTGGACCCAGCCATGGCAGCTGGCCCATGTGTAGTCTGAGCAAGCATGGCATGACTGCTGTGTACTATCTATTTTCTCTAGGTGAGTTTGGAAGTTACAATGTCCATATCCCCATTTGTAGGTTCTAGTCTTGGCCCACTGATCCCCCACCCCACAGGTGTGTATTTGATCCGGTGAAATACCATTTGTATGATATGTATAACCAGCCTTGCCTGATGTACATTGGCCCAGGTGTGATGGAGAGCCATCATTCATAGACATATGTTGCAGCACAGCGTAGCAGAATAAAGCATTATGATGCCCCAAACTTTGTGACTAGTTCAGTGCAGGTTTGCGTTGTGTGTCAGACAGCACAACGCATTAATGTGCTTTCATTTCTGTTGGTGCACAGTCTGCTGTGTAGGAGTTAGGCAGGTGTCTATTGATCTATGGTATAGGGATTCCTGCATTGGTGTACATCTGCCATAAGTGCCCCAGTGCATGCAGTTACTACAGGAATGTGCCATATCTTGTGGACACAGCACATTGCTGATCTTACATTGTGTATTAGGATAGCTCAGATGTGATGCTTGCAATGCTGCCCTATGCAAACATTTTATCAAAACACACATGAGACTTAAAATAATGTCATATTTATGCCTAGATTAGCCAGCTGCCTACTGTTTGACCCACAGACAGTGCAGCAGAGCATAGAGACATAGGTGCCTGGACTGCACAACATTACGTATTTCCCCCCATTGTCCCATGTTGGTACTTACCCTGTTGCTCATGTAGTTGATCATAGTCAGCACTGTCCTGCCACTCCAACCACTGACTCCTCATAGATAACTGCAGATACCAGTTCCTCTAAGGGATCAAGCTCCTTCTGTGGTGCTGGACTACCACCTCCCGTTTGCAATGCTTTATGGTGATTGGTTGCCAGTTTCAGCTTATTTTTACACTTGGCATCATGCCAGCACTTTTTGCAGTCCATTACTGTCCTCTTGACTTCAGCTATGCAGTTCACCTTGTCCGCTATGGACTGCCATATTTGGTTACCATTGACACTTTGGAGCTGACAAACAGCTGATGTTGATGCTCCGTCACCTCCGCAATCAAGATCTCATTCTTCTCCTGACTGGACCTGCATTTCCCCTTTCTCTTCCCCATGGACTCTTTCTGGTCATCCTGACTGTTAGTAACCCCAGGCGGTAAACTCTGCTCTGCTTGTGGAGTTTTCAGAATTCGGCACTGCCCGCTCCATGGAATTCTGCTATTCAGGCGCTAAGCGGAGTTTTTTTCTGTTTGCGCTGAAGTTTTCTTTTGGTGCTCAACTGGGAGTGTCAAGACTCCCAGGCCACTTGCGAGTACACACGAGACTTCTCAAACCGGTAGAGAGCTCCCGCAAGACTTCGCGCTCACTCGCACTGCTTCCGGCCACAAAAGCACCAATCTAGCATTCTTAGAGCGGATCGTGATCACAAACAGAATGGACAAGCAGCTTTACTGCTTGAGAATGCAACTGAGAGGCATTTGGAGTGTACTTTCTTCTCAAACTGCCCGTTGGAGTTGCTTTTTTGTGCGAGAAGCCATTTTTTAAAACTTTTTTTCCAACCAGAAAGGAGTGTCCCAGAGACTCCAACTTCCTGTTCCTGTCCAGCAGGCTCCTCCAAGTGCTTTGCCCCTCTCCTGGTCACTTTTCATTGGGATTTTGAGCTAGCAGGATCACTCTCATTTTCTGCTGCATATATACCATTGGATTTAAGGACTTTGTTTTTGAGATATCACAAGTAAGCTGAAAAACTGGTGTATAAGGGTGTTGTTTGTTTGATTGGGGGCATGTACCTGGATTTATTTGTACTTATATTATTTTTTTAGTTTATTTTTGTGCGTGGCTTGCAGTTTTAGTAGGGGCCTAGTTATTTTTGTGCATGAAATACATCATTTAGGCCATAGATGGCATTTGATTAAAATACAAAATATGGGTTTGTTGTGATTTTTTCACGTTTTTCCCCTGCAAATAGTGTTTAGGTGGGGTAATGGCTTTGTAGGATGTGTGTTGTTGTGAACATTTTAAGCCCTGTTAATTTTCATTTTTGGCATTGCTGAATTAATGCTGCATTCTCTGTGTGTGTATGTGTGTTTGGCATAGGCCACCATTTGCCTTTGTTGTTCAAGAATCATTATACTATGTGGGCGGGGGCCATTTTGTATAGTCGGTGTCCACCCTAGGCCTGCATGTGTTCTCTGTTTTCCAGGCCTCCTGTTTGTTGTTGTTGTGACCAATGTGGCTGCCGGCCATTTTGTGTAGCCAGCCAGTGTGCTTTCCCCATAGGCCTGCATTTTTTCTTTGTTTGTGGCCATTCCCCATTGCTGGTTGTTGTTGTTGTGAACATGTGACTGGCGGCCATTTTGTGTAGCCAGCCACAGTGCTTTCCCCATAGGCCTGCATTTCTTCTTTGTTTGTGGCCATGCCCCCTTGTTGGTTGTTGTTGTGACCATGTGGCTGGTGGCCATTTTGTGTATCCAGCCACTGTGTTTTCCCCATAGGCCTGCATTTCTTCTTTGTTTGTGGCCATGCCCCCTTGCTGGTTGTTGTTATTGTGACCATGTGTGCTTTTGCCGTAAGCCTGCTGGTCTTCTTCTCTTTGCTCCGATTCCCATTGCCTATTTGCTCTGTGTTGTTGTTGTTGATGACCATGTGGCAATGGCAGGCAGCCATTTTGTGTGTCAAGCCAGTGTGACCCATTGCCATATGCTTGCATGGATGGTTGAACAATGAGATGGCAGTTTAATAAATGAAAACAAATGATATGCTTGAGGCTAATGTCACTTATTTATAATTTTTACATTTTTTATTTTCTGTAGATTTCTTTTTACCATTTTGATAAAATCTGGCATACATGAATCAACTATTGTGGGCATGTGACTTTTGCATCAGGATTCATTCACAATATAAACACTAACAAGGATTTAGCGTCCTTCTTTTTACTGTTTATCTGTTGATATAATGTTCACTTTCCTGCATGTCACCTAAGGGCCCAAGACATAAAATTACAGAGTTTGGCTTTATTAGGTTATACAGAGGCCACGTGTAATACCTAGTGACACTGCACCCTCATGCTTTTTCTGTTTATAATTTAATTTCAGTTTTTTACTGTCATTTTTGAACTACCCTGACACATGTAACTCTGTTCTTCCTGTTGAATGCCTTTTCATACACTCCCTCCATTGCCAAGTTTTCTGTGTTTTTCTTTTCAGCCGTGCCTTTAGTGGGGGATCCATAAGGCTTAAGAGAGGTAACTGAATATTATTGATCAGGTAACCCTGATTTACACTCTTACCTTGAGACCTTCCTATGCTGATTTGTGTATCATTCTTGTCTGGATGATGGTTAAATCACCGGCTCCTGTTTTCTTTGTTTTTTGTTTTTCAGATGAGACTGTGTACCCTTATTATCTGCTACCTTTGGGCCATAACTCACGCATACAGGCTACTATCACGTCAAGGGCCATTATATAGAAGATTTTAGTGTTATTTAATTAATTTGACTTAGAGTGACTTATGTTTTTTGTCCTGAAGAATGCCCATGAACCCGTCTGGGGTCATTTGAAGGGCAGAAACATGTTGACCTAATTTAGGAGTATATTTGCTGATGAACCCTAGTCCTCTACACTTTTTAATCCTGTCCTAGGGTACCACACAATAAAGAGATTTGGTCTCCTTGAGATAGTTTTAATGTCCTTACTTACTGTTTCTGCACTCTGCCCCTCACCAACATATTTTTGAGTCTTCCCTACTTAAAACACCTCAGCTCCTCTTCTGGTCCAGAAGAGTTGTATCCTACACCAGGGACCTTGCGTCCCTGGTGCGATGAAGGAACCCTATGATAAAGCATGTCACCCAATGGTGATATTTAGAGGTCTCTCCTACTTAGGTTTCCCATTTTTTGATAATTTGAGAGAACGTACTTCTAGTGAATTCCTAATCATGAATCAACCCCAAGTCTGCTCTATGTGCACAACAGCAATCATTGTGTAAGGATTTTTCAATTGTCAATGCATTTGTTAGCTGCTCCTCCCTGCGTGCCACATCCCACATGATGCATTTCAAATAAAGCAAATAGTTACAGCTGTATTGTTTTGTTTTTGTTGTTGCTCTTTCTAGTCCTTCCTGAGTGTACAGTCACCATGAAAGTTTATGTTGGTGTAGTTCTCCGTTTTACGAATGAACACTGTATACTATTGTTTGTTGGTATTACTACTTAAACTGCAACAATTCCACGTTTCGCTTTTATGTTCACAAGAGAAGAGACATCACCCACAGTACTGACAGACAGAAGGCCTCTACACGACATGATGTGTGACTGACTACGCAACACGGTCATCTCTTCAGCTTGTTGTGAAGCTAAGTGCCACTGCCAACTGACATCATCAAGATGGCCACAAAGAAAAGTGCTGCCACCAAAGTGGCTAGTGGGGAGCAGAAGCAGCAGATTTCCACCACTGGCTTTCAGACCTCCGCCTTTTTCAGGAAAGGTCTGCCTGCAGCACTGGCCTTCGGTGGGCAAGCTGAGAGCAGCACTCCTGCATCAACAGCACCACATTCCCAACCTTAGATCATGTCTGTCAGTGAGTCAGCCAGTGCAATCATGTTGACTCCGGCGAGTAGCGATGTTGAATTGGATTTGTCTCTTTCGCAAAGTAGTACACAATTGTTACAGAAAACACAGCAAAGTGGACAGAAGCCGCAGCCAGCAATGAATGTGTCTGATGTTGGTGCATAAGAGGAGGCTGAGCTTCTTTCAGAGCAAGAAGTTGAACCTCCTCTTTTAGAATCATTGGCTCCCACATCTCCAGCAAGGAAAAGGAAGGGTACTACAGCACCCGATTCTCCAAGTGCCACTTCTGATGATGATGATAGGGACATGGAGTGGATCCCGACAGAGACCAGAAGACAACAGGAGATGTAAGGGAAAACAAAAGTTCCAGAATGACTCAGAATGATGGAAGGGGATGAAGAAGAGAATGACGATGACGAGGTAGTCATGGTAGAAGGTGACAGAGAGGAATCTGACATTGCTATTCAACCAGCTCCGAGGGATGTGGCACAGGTAGCACCTCCACCAGCTCCCATATTTGCAAATCCCCAGCTGAGACCTGCACCAACCCCTGCCTCAATGAGAAGCAGAGAGGCAATCAACGACATGCTCTCCTATTTCCAGTTTGTCTTCAGGCATTGGCAGTGGCCCAGTAAAAAAGTACTCCTTCCCAGTTTGGGACTTTTTTACAGTTAGCAAAGAGGGGGAGCACATTGCAATATGCACCATTTGCCACACAAATGTTCATTGAGGTAAACCTGGTACACATTATGGTACTGGAGGCCAGATGACCCGTATAAAAAAATAGCACACAATCAAGTGGGAGAAGCACCTTAAAAAAATTGCTGAACATGGTTGTGGTGGTGGGGAGAGCCGGGGAAAATCAGCTACAAGTCCAATCACGGCGGAAGGTGATGATGAGGAAGAAGAGGGTGACATCTTCATGCAAATCTGCCTTGTCTCCAGCAGTGCACCAGCAAAATCACACACCTCAGTGACTTCACAAAGGCACAAGAAGACTCAGAGTGAGATGATGGAGACACCGCAGCATACAGTGACCCAACAACCACGATGCACATTGAGTCTACCGCTAGCATCTACTGCTCAAAAGACACCTCTGTCAGTGCCCCAAGAAAAGAAGAAAATCCAGGCTGCTGTTACGGCATGTTTAGGCAGGAGGGGCCCTATGAGAAAAACCACCCAACCGCACGTTTTTACAATGGGAAGCTGGCAATAATGTCAGCGCTGGACCTCCTCCCTTTTTCATTTGTGGAAGGAGTGAGAATTTTAGAATATATGTCAGCCATCTGCCCAAAATGGAAGGTACCAAGTAGGACCCATTTTGCCAGAGTGGCTTTTCCAGCACTGCATCACAATGTGCTCCAGTTGGTTTGACATGTTTTGCACCAAAGTGTTGTCATACCATTTGTAGGAAGGTGGAATCTGACTATATGGTTGCCCCCACTTTTTTTATGGTGTTTTGCTGGTTTATGACTTAGTTGGACTAGGATCCTGCTATTCAGGGCCCCAGTCTATCTGCTTTCTCTGTAAAAGGTTTCCATGTGCCTTAGGCACATCTCTGATTGGAATCTGGAGTGCCCTTATAAGTCCCTAGTATATGGTATACTATGTACCAAGGGCATAGGTACCTCAGAGGCCTGCCAGGGGCTGCAGCATGTATTATGCCACCCCTGGAAGGCCATCCAAACTGACACCACAGGTCTGCTACTGCAGCCTGGGTAAGGTGGTGCATGCACTCCTTACTGTGATATAGGTTACCTATATCACTAAATACATACACACATATAAACCTATAAGTCACTCCTAAGGCAGGCCTTATCAATCCTAAAGGCAGAGTGCATGGTTCCTATGTGAGAGGGTGCCCCTGCATGAGCAGGGCCCCTCTGCAGCGTTCGGAGACCATCTCTGATGCTGTTTGTAGTGCAGCCTGACCATATACTCTTAAGCGCATTATATCCTCGCGGTAAAATGCTAACTTTGGAATGGCTGCACCTAAACATGTCGTGTTTGGTGTCAAACATCTTGGAATACTACCCCCGCCAATCCTGGCGGCGGGGGTAGCATTCCACCCTTCTAGAGGGAAAGACATGTTAACTCTGGCTTACCCGGTAACTTCTTTCTGAAGCCCTGGCATCACAAAATGGATGCTGCTGCCACAGACACAAGTCTGGCCTCCTGCTGCTGGACGAAACTCCGGCAGGGGAGGCCTGGACAATAGGTTTCCTGTTGCAGGGAGGTGTGACCACCTCCCCAGACAGGATAATGTGTATTGGGGCTGGGTGGGTGCACTCTTAGAGTGCTTTGAAGTCCTGCACTGGGGGAGCAAAAGGCTCCTCTGTGCATATGCCAGTTCAAACCAGCTCAGGGGCTACCTGCCCCTGCTCTGGCACGAAACTGGACAAAGGGAAGTGGGTGTAGCCACCCCTCCCTTGACCCTCCCATAGGTGGGGTCATAGAGTTAGTCCCTCCCTGTTTTACTGGTTAAAATGGGGAACCCTTGCCACAGCAAGATTAGA
This sequence comes from Calotriton arnoldi, assembly GCA_963921515.1. Taxonomy (NCBI): domain Eukaryota; kingdom Metazoa; phylum Chordata; class Amphibia; order Caudata; family Salamandridae; genus Calotriton; species Calotriton arnoldi. The sequence goes on along the minus strand of CAWUFW010006124.1, from coordinate 912,181 downwards.
TTATACCTGGACGAAACTCTGAAACAGAATCCTGGACCTTCGACGCTCTACTCACGATTAGAGGACTGAAGAATCTCCCTTGGGGTCAAGGAGTGACTCCCCTGCTTGGCAGGCACCAAAGAAGCATCTGTCCGGTTCGCATTACTGAAGCTCCCGTCGGACGCCGAAGTCATCGCATCACCAGAGGTGGATTCTCAGACTTCCCCGAGGCTACCCTGAGTCCCCAGCAAAGCTGAGGCCCGTGGCTATCGTGGGTGACTTGAGACCGTGACCCCTGGACACCGAGCACACTTGCAAGTGCACCATCTTCTGGGTCTCCCAAGAAGTCGTGCTTTGGGCTCCGAGTAGCCCTAGCCTCCAGCACCACCTGCACCGAAGATCACTGGCCCCCACTCCACGAGTGTCCTGTAAGCCAGCTCCACGTGCGGCGTCACGAGGCTCCTTCGCGGTCGCTAGCCCATTGGCTAGTAGCCCTTACCGAAGGCCAATCTTTTCTTTACTTGGCAGTCTGGTTGCTCCAGGCCTGCCCTCACTTACCCTTGCTGGGTGAGTTCCCCAGACCTTGCTGGTCTGCATCATCGACGATCTACATCTTACTCGAGACTTGCCGTTGCCAAGGCCTGTTGGGTCCAATCTGGTCGCCGACACCTCTGCACTCGACAGACATCGAGCAACAGCCCGAATCCTGCTCCTGGTCGCCGACAACGCCTCCCGGACCTCGTGGCTGAAGAGTCAAGACGACCGTCAACGAACTTGAAGCACTCGACATCGGTGGGCATCTGTCCATCGCCCTCCTGGTCACTGGCTAGTGACCCAGACTCTGTCCCCTCTGCTTTCAGGTTCTTCAGAACTCCGATCCACTCTTGGATCCACCCGGACACTTTTCTCCTGGTCGCCAGCAGCACTTTGCAGCAGATCGCCATAAGAAACGACGACGAAACCCGACCCCGAAAGGCACCTATGCACCCGGCTTCCCTGGGTGAGGTAACACGAGTACTCCGGTGCTCCCGTGGGTAGAGACTCTTCAAAGTCCTAGATCTCAAAGGGTTTTGTCCTAGTCCTCTTTAAAGTGTCCCTTTCCTCTATTTTCCCGATCCCGACTTTCTCCATAGAAGTTAACGGCGTATCGCGGTTGTGTATTTACACTGCACGCGTCTCCCGTGGGTCCCCTGTGTCACTACCTTGGGTGGTTCCTTGTGGTCCAAGCACTTCTAGAGGCTCTAGGCCTAGTGTCTAGTTCAGTCGTGGTTCGCATACCACTTTATTGGTATATGGTTTGGTACGCCCCTAGGGCTCAAACGTGTATTTGTGCTATTACTGTGATTTAAGATCTTATAACCTATGTATTTTCGAACTCTAGCCTCATAAAGAGACTAGAGGGGTGTGTTTAGTAATAAATACATATATTTTGAATATATACCTGGTGTGGTGCTCTTTCATTTGGTCACTCAAGAGATTATAGACTGGTAAAACAAGCTGCTTTACATTCCTTCAAGACTTAGCCTGAAGGCTGCTCTCCACAGCTACCACTAGGATAGCTTTCAATAAGGTTGTCTTTAACCTACCTACCATAAGAGTCGATTTGGACTGGTGCAAGGTGCCCACTATAATTAGTGGACAGCATATGCCAGGCCAACTTCTCACATTGGTGTGCAGCGTGTGGGATTCCAGCTTGCTATTGTTTTACCAGATAATCTCAATTGAATTGATCAACTGAAAACCACTAAAGGTACCTAAGGTACATATAATTTAAGCTTAGAATATCAGTAAGTTCTACTGAACTTAGAGTTGTGTGTTAAGGGATAGCACAACCCTTTCTACAACTCAAGAGAGTTTAGTAGGCCACACTAGAGTAGGTAGTGCATACACCACACCACACTAGTAATGTCTTTAAAAGCAGGATCCAAAGATGCCCTGCAGGAAGCCATTGAGCTTCCCCCTCCAAGTATGACACACTCCCATTCTTGGAACTGAGAGCTTTGTGTAACGTGAGGAAATTAAGGACAGGCCAAAGTCCCACCACCCAACACCTCCAGGAGTTGTTGGTGGCTTATGATCTTAGTAAGTCTTCAGAGACTGAAGGGGTAGGAGCAGAGGGTGGGCCAGCAGATGAGGAAGGGGCCAGGGGTACCACTACCCCCAGCCCCCCTCTGAAACTGACCAGGAGGGTGACAATGACCCTGACCTGGAAAACCCAATCCCTTCTGGGGAAGATGAAGATGAGGATCTAGAGAACCACACCTTTGTCCCCCCAGGAAGGATTATGAGTGTGCTCAGAAAGTCTAGGTCTCCTTCTCAGGAGTCTAACCACTCTGGCACCTCCATAGGGAGCTCTGTTTCTTCTCACAGGAGGGAATCCTCTCATGAGAGAAGAAAGAGACTGGTCCAGTATGAGGAAACTCAACTAGAGATCAGGAAGAAGCAATTGGCTTTAGATAGAGAATCCCTAGATCTCCTTAGAGAGAGAAGAAAGTTGGGACTAGAGTCCCATGGTGGCAGCAATATCCCTAGAGATAGGGACAGGTCTTATGACCATAGAAACCTAAACAAGATTGTCCCTCCCTACCAGAGTGGGGATGACATCCACAAATGGATAACTGCACTGGAGAGGGCCTGTAAAGTTCAGAAGGTCCCCCAGAGGCAGTGGGCAGCAATCTTGTGGCTCTCCTTTGCAGACAAAGGTAGAGACAAGCTCCTCACTGTAAGAGAAGAGGATGCTGACAATTACACAGTCTTGAAGAGTGCTCTGATAGATGGGTTTGGCCTAACCACTGAACAGTATAGGTTGAAGTTCAGAGACACCCAAAAAGCTCAGACTCAAGACTGGGTTGATTTTGTAGATTGTGCTACAAAGGCTCTGGAAGGTTGGATACATGGCAACAAAGTGCATGACTTTTTAGGATTGTACAATTTGATTATGAGGGAGCAGATCCTTAATAATTGTCAAAACCAGCTTTTGCACCAGTATCTGGTGGACTCTGATCTGACCTCTCCCCAAGAATTGGGAAAGAAGGCAGACAAATGGGTCAGAACCAGAGTAAAAACTAGAAATCAGGGTGGTGACCAGAAGAAAGATTCTACTAAGTCCCAAGAGAAAGGTGGGGATAAATCTAAGGATAAGTCCCCTACAGGGCCCCAAAATTCCTCTTCTGGGGGTGGGTCCCAAACTCCTTCCTCTCCTGAAAAGAAACCATATTGCCATGTCTGTAAAAAGCCTGGGCACTGGAAAACTGATCCCAGTTGCCCCAGGATTGGCAATAAAGAAAATGTTCCTCCCACAACTACTACCACCCCTCCTGGTACTACCAGTAGTAATCCTCCAGTTGGGAGTAGTGCACCCAAAAAGTTAGGTGCTTTTGCAAGAGGAACAGAGGTGGGCCCTAGTTTAGACAGGGATCCCTCAACAGACTCCTCTGACTCTGATGGTGGTATAGGATTTGCCACCTTTACCATGGGTCCCATAGCATTGGGCAGGTACAGATTGGAGCCAATAATTAATGGTCAGAAAGCTGTGGCATTTAGGGACACAGGGGCTAGTGTCACCATGGTGGCAGGGAAACTAGTCCCCCCTCACCAGCTTTTACCTGAGTTTAAATACCAGGTGACCAACATTGATGGTGTCAGAACAGATCACCCCATGGCCATAGTCAATCTCAGCTGGGAGGGGGTCACAGGCCCAAAGAGAGTGGCAGTGTCCCCCACCTTACCTGTAGATTGCCTGATGGGCAATGATTTGGAAATTTCAGCCTGGGCTGAAGTTGAACACCAAACCCATCTTAGGATGTTGGGCGTCCCTGTAAAGGTTAGTGGGGCTGTGATGGCCACAGCCCCAGCCCAAGAATTTGGAGAGATGGAGCCTGAAAGAATGGCCCACTCTCCCCCAAAAGAGAGCACAAGGGTTGAAGAAAAGTCTTCTTCCCCCAGACAATAGGTAAGGGTCAGCCTCCTCAGGGAACTGACCCTACCCCTAGTGAAGGAACTGCCACAGAGGTAGTCAGGCCTGGCCTGGCCACACCCCTGATGGCAGAGGACCCTTCCAAGGTGGTACCCAGTCTGGAGCAGGTAACCTGCCCCTCTCTACCCTGCCTCAGTCAGCCCAGGGCTGCAGAGGTCAGGGAGGTCAGTGGACCCCCCAGGGCCCCCTGTCCAGAGGAACCCCCCATCAGCAGATTAGGGGCACCCAGTCTAGTAGCCCTAGCCAGGTGAAAATTCCTCTACACACTGAGGGATCCCCCATACCTTTATGTAGGGACCTCCCCCAGAAGGACTCTGGTAGGCAAGGGCAAACCTGGGACCAGAAGGTTCCAAACCTGCCATGTCCCTCCAGTGTTCCATCCAAAGGGACCCAACCCCCAGCTGTAGGCAGCCAAAGGTTGACCCTTAGAGCAAAGTGCAACTCAGTCATGGAAAGACAGGCATACATGGTGACCAGTGATCTGAGGAAGCTGAGGCCAACATTCCTAGGGCCTCACTTCCCTACTCAGACACCTCACCAGCCTTGTACTTTACCTAAGCACACCAGAGGTAGTGATTCCCCATGGTGGAGACCCTCTCATACCCTTAGGGTGAGGGATTGCTTAGTGGACCATAACATAGGGGGCAACCATGCTAGTGCAGGTGCTTCCTTATATGGCCACTTAGTCAATATAGGCTCAACTGGCCAAGGTTAGCCTTATCTCCTTTCGTTTGGGGGGGGTTATGTAGGAAGGTGGAATCTGACTATATGGTTGCCCCCACTTTTTTTATGGTGTTTTGCTGGTTTATGACTTAGTTGGACTGGGATCCTGCTATTCAGGGCCCCAGTCTATCTGCTTTCTCTGTAAAAGGTTTCCATGTGCCTTAGGCACATCTCTGATTGGAATCTGGAGTGCCCTTATAAGTCCCTAGTATATGGTATACTATGTACCAAGGGCATAGGTACCTCAGAGGCCTGCCAGGGGCTGCAGCATGTATTATGCCACCCCTGGAAGGCCATCCAAACTGACACCACAGGTCTGCTACTGCAGCCTGGGTAAGGTGGTGCATGCACCTCTTACTGTGATATAGGTTACCTATATCACTAAATACATACACACATATAAACCTATAAGTCACTCCTAAGGCAGGCCTTATCAATCCTAAAGGCAGAGTGCATGGTTCCTATGTGAGAGGGTGCCCCTGCATGAGCAGGGCCCCTCTGCAGCGTTCGGAGACCATCTCTGATGCTGTTTGTAGTGCAGCCTGACCATATACTCTTAAGCGCATTATATCCTCGCGGTAAAATGCTAACTTTGGAATGGCTGCACCTAAACATGTCGTGTTTGGTGTCAAACATCTTGGACTACTACCCCCCGCCAATCCTGGCGGCGGGGGTAGCATTCCACCCTTCTAGAGGGAAAGACATGTTAACTCTGGCTTACCCGGTAACTTCTTTCTGAAGCCCTGGCATCACAAAATGGATGCTGCTGCCACAGACACAAGTCTGGCCTCCTGCTGCTGGACGAAACTCCGGCAGGGAGGCCTGGACAATAGGTTTCCTGTTGCAGGGAGGTGTGACCACCTCCCCAGACAGGATAATGTGTATTGGGGCTGGGTGGGTGCACTCTTAGAGTGCTTTGAAGTCCTGCACTGGGGGAGCAAAGGCTCCTCTGTGCATATGCCAGTTCAAACCAGCTCAGGGGCTACCTGCCCCTGCTCTGGCGCGAAACTGGACAAAGGGAAGTGGGTGTAGCCACCCCTCCCTTGACCCTCCCATAGGTGGGGTCATAGAGTTAGTCCCTCCCTGTTTTACTGGTTAAAATGGGGAACCCTTGCCACAGCAAGATTAGATTATACCTGGACGAAACTCTGAAACAGAATCCTGGACCTTCGACGCTCTACTCACGATTAGAGGACTGAAGAATCTCCCTTGGGGTCAAGGAGTGACTCCCCTGCTTGGCAGGCACCAAAGAAGCATCTGTCCGGTTCGCATTACTGAAGCTCCCGTCGGACGCCGAAGTCATCGCATCACCAGAGGTGGATTCTCAGACTTCCCCGAGGCTACCCTGAGTCCCCAGCAAAGCTGAGGCCCGTGGCTATCGTGGGTGACTTGAGACCGTGACCCCTGGACACCGAGCACACTTGCAAGTGCACCATCTTCTGGGTCTCCCAAGAAGTCGTGCTTTGGGCTCCGAGTAGCCCTAGCCTCCAGCACCACCTGCACCGAAGATCACTGGCCCCCACTCCACGAGTGTCCTGTAAGCCAGCTCCACGTGCGGCGTCACGAGGCTCCTTCGCGGTCGCTAGCCCGTTGGCTAGTAGCCCTTACCGAAGGCCAATCTTTTCTTTACTTGGCAGTCTGGTTGCTCCAGGCCTGCCCTCACTTACCCTTGCTGGGTGAGTTCCCCAGACCTTGCTGGTCTGCATCATCGACGATCTACATCTTACTCGAGACTTGCCGTTGCCAAGGCCTGTTGGGTCCAATCTGGTCGCCGACACCTCTGCACTCGACAGACATCGAGCAACAGCCCGAATCCTGCTCCTGGTCGCCGACAACGCCTCCCGGACCTCGTGGCTGAAGAGTCAAGACGACCGTCAACGAACTTGAAGCACTCGACATCGGTGGGCATCTGTCCATCGCCCTCCTGGTCACTGGCTAGTGACCCAGACTCTGTCCCCTCTGCTTTCAGGTTCTTCAGAACTCCGATCCACTCTTGGATCCACCCGGACACTTTTCTCCTGGTCGCCAGCAGCACTTTGCAGCAGATCGCCATAAGAAACGACGACGAAACCCGACCCCGAAAGGCACCTATGCACCCGGCTTCCCTGGGTGAGGTAACACGAGTACTCCGGTGCTCCCGTGGGTAGAGACTCTTCAAAGTCCTAGATCTCAAAGGGTTTTGTCCTAGTCCTCTTTAAAGTGTCCCTTTCCTCTATTTTCCCGATCCCGACTTTCTCCATAGAAGTTAACGGCGTATCGCGGTTGTGTATTTACACTGCACGCGTCTCCCGTGGGTCCCCTGTGTCACTACCTTGGGTGGTTCCTTGTGGTCCAAGCACTTCTAGAGGCTCTAGGCCTAGTGTCTAGTTCAGTCGTGGTTCGCATACCACTTTATTGGTATATGGTTTGGTACGCCCCTAGGGCTCAAACGTGTATTTGTGCTATTACTGTGATTTAAGATCTTATAACCTATGTATTTCGAACTCTAGCCTCATAAAGAGACTAGAGGGGTGTGTTTAGTAATAAATACATATATTTTGAATATATACCTGGTGTGGTGCTCTTTCATTTGGTCACTCAAGAGATTATAGACTGGTAAAACAAGCTGCTTTACATTCCTTCAAGACTTAGCCTGAAGGCTGCTCTCCACAGCTACCACTAGGATAGCTTTCAATAAGGTTGTCTTTAACCTACCTACCATAAGAGTCGATTTGGACTGGTGCAAGGTGCCCACTATAATTAGTAGACAGCATATGCCAGGCCAACTTCTCACACCATTCAATTGATGAAAGACATGTGGAACAGTTGTCAGGCAAGTGATTACATGTGCATCACTGTGCACTGGATCTCTTATGCAGGGGTAAAGCAAAAGATATCTTCAGGTCTTGGCCCTGAAGACATTTTTAAGAGTGTTTGGCGGCATTCAACAGTGGCCATGTTCACCATGGAGAAATCACATACAGGTGTAAACATCTTGGAGGAATTTATCAGCAAGGTGTATGAATGGCTTCAACCCAGATGCCTTAGAATTAGATTTGTTGCCATGGACAATGTAAGTAACATCGTCAAGGCCATGTCAGACAAAGACTATTTCAGGGTCCTGTGTTTGGGCACTTGCATCAAGCTGGTGGTGCAAGACTTCTTCAAAAAGGAAGACATAGTCAGCAACATACTGCCCACCTACAGAAGAATAAGCACTCATTTCAGCCATTCTTTAAAAAGCCTGGAAGCAACTGTAGATTATCCAGCATAATAATAGAGCACCAGTTAAAGCCCTGATACAGGAGGTGACAACACATTGGAACTCCACCTTTTATATGCTGCAACGTCTGTCTGAGCAGTACAAACAGATCAATGACTATGTTATTCAAATAGGAGGGGATGCAGTTGGGAAAGCTATGACCATGGTTCCGGAAAAATGTGGCCTAGGCAAATGCTTGACACAGATGTGACTCCCTTTTGAGGTTTTCACATGGGAAGTTCACAAGGAGGACTGTACAATGGGCCAAGCTATCCTGTTGCTGCATCTCCTACAAGACCAGGTAAAGAAGGCATCTGAAAGGTTCACCCCTGCAGGTGTGAGTGAAAAATCAGAAGCATATGCCTTGGTTAACAGCTTAGTTCTGCACTTCTAATATAAGGCTGCAACATGACATCATCGAGTCCAAAGAGTACATATGTGCCACACTACTTAATCAATGGTACAAAGAAATTCTGCCCACTTTCATCCCTATTTCTGAAGGGGATGTTTTAAAATGCAAGAAGTGGATTGTAGAGCAAGCCAGAGACTTGGAAGTACAGCTGGAACTTTGAGTCCCACCACTGCTGTTCTGGGGTGCCGCCTTCAACTTCCAGAGAGGACCGGACCCAACATCTGCATTGTATTGGTTTCAATTGACAGGGCTCAAGACCAGCGCAGAGGTGATGGCAAAACAGGTAGAGAAAGTGGCAGCACCAATGACCATTCACAGGATGTTCCAGGAGTATCTGGATGACCCAAAAGAGGTCTATGTGGATAAAAATCCATTGATGTGCCAATGGCCAGTTCTCAGCAGGCTGGCAATAAAGTATCTGGCTTTTGGAAAAAGTGAAACTCTGAGTCGCCCTCATGCTTTTTTGCTCTGCCTCTGAGTCTTCTTATTTTGATACACTCCTCATGAAGCTTACTTTCCTTCTCTCCTACTCCTTAACTCTAAAATACAGTTTCTCTTTTACAATGCTCGACACATCATCACCGGACGTCGCCTTCCTGACAGAGACCTGGATGAACGACTCCTCCGCACCCGACATCGCCATAGCCATCCCAGACGGCTATAAGATCACCCGCAGAGACTGCACCAACGGAGTAGGAGGAGGAATCGCCATCGTCCACAAGAACACCATCAGGGTCTCGACTAGCACCGCCGACACTCTCTGCACCGCCGAACACATGCACTTCCAGATCCACATGGACCCCAACATCACCCTTAGAGGCACCCTCGTCTACAGACCCCCTGGACCCCGACCCCAGTTCAGCGACTCCATCGCCGACTTCATCAGCACGCACGCCCTGACCTCCACTGACTACATCCTCCTCGGAGACCTGAACTTTCACCTGGAGAACAACAACGACAGCAACTCCAGCACCCTGATCGACAACCTCGCCAACCTCGGACTGAGACAGCTCGTCACAACACTCGACCCCGTCTTCTCTTCAAGCTCCCACGTCTCCTTCAGCCACACCACCGAACTCCTCTGGACCGACCACCGCAGCATCCACTTCACCTTCCAGAAACCCTCCACACACCACCGCACCCAACAGATCCCACGCCGCTGCTGGAGCAAAGTCACCGAAGATCAACTACAGGCAAACCTCACTCTCAGCCCACCCACCGACCCCTCCAACACCGACGACGTTGCCCACAACCTCAGACGATGGATAGACGACTGCGCCAACACCCTCGTCCGCTGAAAAAACACACCTACAGAGACACCAGCAAAAGAGCCAGCTGGTTCACCCCAGAACTCCTAGCATCCAAGCGTACCTGCCGGAAACTAGAGAAGAAATGGCACAGTGAAAAGACACCGGTCAGCCACGCAGCCCACAAAGACGCCATCCGCAACCACCATCACCTCATCAGGTCCGCCAAGAGGATCTCCTTCAAAGACCGCCTCGACAACAACGCACACAACAGCAAGGAGCTCTTCAACATCGTGAAGGAACTCTCCAACCCCAGCTCCAACACCAACGACATCCCGCCGTCGCAAGCCCTGTGCGATTCCCTCGCCACCTTCTTCCACCACAAGATCGCCAACATCCACGACAGCTTCAACACCCAGACAGCCCAACAAACACCGACACACCAGACCCGCCGCACACCATCGACCACGACCCCTTGCCAGCCTGGGCCAACGTGAACATCAATGACACCATCAAGACCATGAGCACAATCCACTCCGGCTCCCCGTTAGACCCTTTCCCACACCACATCTTGAACAAAGCCAACAGCTCCATCGCACCCCACCTGCGCAAAGTCATCAATATCTCCTTCGAGACCGCGACCTTCCCAGAGAGCTGGAAACACACCGAGATCAACGCCCTACTCCAAAAACTCAAGGCGGACCCGAGAGACCTCAAGAACTTCCGGCCCATCTCCCTGCTTCTGTTCCCAGCCAAGGTCATCGAGAAGGTCATCAACAGACAGCTAACCCGATACCTCGAGGAAAACAGCATCCTGGACCCATCCCAGTCAGGGTTCCGCAGCAACCACAGCACCGAGACTGCCCTCATCGCCGCCACCGTCGACATCAGGACCCTACTGGACAACGGTGAGACCGCAGCCCTCATCCTGCTGGACCTCTCCGCCGCCTTCGACACTGTCTGCCACCGCACTCTACGCGCACGCCTCCACGACTCAGGGATCCGAGACAAGGCCCTGGAATGGACCACCTCCTTCCTCTCTGGCAGAACCCAGAGAGTCCGCCTCCCCCCATTCCGATCCAAAGCCTCCGAGATCATCTGCGGCGTACCCCAGGGATCATCCCTCAGCCCGACACTGTTCAACATCTACATGGCCCCGCTCGCACGCATCGCCCGACAGCATGACCTCAACATAATCTCCTATGCCGACGACACTCAACTGATCCTCTCCTCACCAAGGACCCCCTCACCGCCAAATCCAACCTCCACGAAGGAATGAAGGCCGTCGCCGATTGGATGAAGAGCAGCCGACTAAAGGTGAACTCGGACAAGACGGAGGTCCTCATCCTCAGATCCAACCCTTCAGCCTGGGACAACTCCTGGTGGCCAACGACACTGGGGGCAGCCCCGACATACACCGACCACGCACGCAACCTGGGAGTCATCCTCGACTCAACGCTCTCCATGGCCAAGCAAGTCAACGCAGTCTCCTCCTCCTGCTTCAACACCCTCCGCATGCTCCGCAAGATCTACAGGTGGATCCCGACAGATACAAGAAGAACAGTCACCCAGGCCCTCGTCCGTAGCAGACTCAACTATAGAAATGCCCTCTACGCGGGAGCCCCGGCCAAGCTCATCAAGCGACTGCAACGCATTCAAAACGCCTCTGCACGCCTGATCCTCGACGTACCACGCCACAGCCACATCACCCCCCACCTGAGAAACCTACACTGGCTCCCCGTTGACAGGAGAATCTCCTTCAAACTCCTCATCCACGCACACAAAGCACTCCACAAGACCGGCCCAGCCTACCTCAACAGACGACTCTTCTTCTACGTCACCAACCGCCAGCTCCGCTCCGCCGACCTCTCCCTCGACACCGTCCCTCGCATTCGAAGAACAACCACCGGCGGCAGATCCTTCTCCCACCTCGCCGCCAAGACCTGGAACACCCTTCCACTCAGCCTACGACAGACCCAAGACCTGCTGACCTTCAGGAGGCTACTCAAGACCTGGCTGTTCGACCAGTAGCGGCACCCCCCTCTTTTTTTTTCCCCAGCGCCTTGAGACCCTCGCGGGTAAGTAGTGCGCTCTACAAATTCTGTGATTGATTGATTGACAATCTGCATACCTTCTTTTAGTCTCCTTCACAAATGAAAGGCAAAAGCTATCTGAGCTCAACAACACCCCAGATTACCTACCAGACCAGTGCAGAGAGGCCACAAAGAGTGGACATTCCTGAGGAGAATGCAGATGCACCACCTAATTTTGCAATAAAGTATCTTTTTTTTTTTAACAATCATATTAACTAAGAAAAGTGTTCACTCCCTAACCTAGAAGACAGAACATCTATATATATGGTGAATTGTGACTCAGGGCATTTGCATTTCCTGTATCTGTATTCTGTTATACTCATTCCTTTGTTTCCTTCTAACAACAGATTGATGGCAAATAATGTGCTGCTGCTTATTGCCCAGATGAATGTTGGCCTTGTGTAGTGTTTGCCTTTGTTAAATCTTTCCCCAAATCCCATTACCCGTCCATTCATCAAACCCCTAACCCTCTTCCCGCGAGCTGTGTGATTTATTAAGCTGTGGCTGAAATTATACCATCAATGGATCACACACTTGGTGGGGCGGATGTGGTGAAAACAACACCAACTTACTGTAGAATCTTCGAAGCAGTAGCCCACACCAGCCCACTACCAACCCGTGCATTAAAAATGGTCAATCGTTTTTTTATAAATAGATTGAAGAACATCAGTCTTCAGCATCATCATCATTAAGGCCTACGGTTGTCTAACCGTAAACGCCTAAACTAAGCTTGTCGTCTCCAGACTTTGAGTCCATTTTTGATAACTTGTAGATTTTGCAAATAATACTGCTAGCTCGGTATTAGCCAAAACTTACTAGTATTGCTATTTTTTCTATTTTAGCACAATCAGGTATTCTCATTGTGTCATCATCATCATCACGTAGTACTCAGGTGGTGTTAATTGTTTGTAAATATTTGATAAATATATGTAACCCACTTACTCAGTCTGTCTACTTCTATTTAGTTGCCTACGATGGATAATCAATCAATCATTCAGATCAATCTGACAGTTGGAGCTCACCTGGGTGGAACTCGAAGTGGGACCTCGCTTGTGAAGTTGTGATGCCTCCCCTTTTATTGCTGCATGTAAATTCAGGTAATTCAACTAGTATGGATGTAATTTAACTCAGTAAGAAATAAATTAACTGCTACTGTTTTTAATCTAGATAGTTCAGACCCTCAACACAATATAGCCTAGGTCATCATGGCAGCATTCCCCATAATGGTCAAGACAGTGAGAGAAGTATAAACCTAGACTGTATAACTAAGAACTATGCTATCTCTAGTCTTGAGTTACAAGGACTTAAACATAAACAGGCTGCGTAAAACTACTTGACCGCTGTGGCTGGTAAAGCTAGGGAGCATAGTATTTGCAAGAACTATGTGACTAACCAGTGCCCGTCCCTGCTGCCGATTCTCCCCCTGCCACTGAGCCGTCGCGTCTCCTCCTGCAGCGGCACTGGAGCCGGCATCACCGATGTTCTGTGTGGCTAGAATATAAAACATCATGTATAATTTATATCCCAGATACACAACCCCAAATACAATAGCAATACAGCACTACAGCTCAGTTAGCATGTATCTTCCAGATATCACTCTGGGCATTTGATTGGTTAGTTCACAAAGTTAGACAAGACAAGTGTGGAAAAACGCTTAATGAAAAACTTATGGTGTTGGGTGGCAAATGCAATGCGAATGGGACCTCATACTTTTTTTTCCAGCCTTGCTGCACTGTCATTGGAAACTGGTGGTGTACTGTAACTATAAATGAATGGGTCTGCAGCACACTGCACTTGGGGGGGTGGTCCATGATGACCATGGCCACTGTCTCGTGAACTGAACTGTGCTAGAGCTAGGCATGAGCAGGAAAAGGAAAGCCTTCTGAACAAACATACATGGTTATTTTTTTACCTAAACTACTAGCTTACTTAGGCCTGCTATCCGTATCTTTAAGAATCTCGATAGATAGCAACAACATTCCAATAGACAAATTAATACCCCAAGATTCTACTGTTCTACACTAAGAAGTCCACAACAATCATAAAATGACTTACTGGGATCGACAGAGCCCTCGGCAGCTGCGCTGGTGGTCAGCGCCTGCTGACCAGCTTACTCCGGATCCTCCAAATCGTCCCTCTTCTTCCCCTTGGGTGCTGGTGAAAGAAATCAAGAAAATAAATAAAAATTGATTAGTGATTCTGTTAATAATCTCCACAATATGGTTTAAGAAAAGAAAGCGAAGTCGCTAAAACAGATCACCTATAATACTACTAGCTTCTTTCGACTCAAGTCTATCGACTGTCGTTAAATCCATATTCCAAATCTCCTTAACAAAAACTACATTTGGAACTAATGTACTGCAGTTAATGATCTTTGATTTTTATTCTATTGCCATTTCTCAACACCCTTGATGAGCCAACTCAGTCTCCCTTTTTTGCAATGCATAGATGCTTACTTTACATCATCACCGTGCATTCAATTAAATAACCTGGAACTGTACAAGCAACATAAACATAGTCACAGAGAACACGCTACTCAGTGATTTACTATAGTGACAGAAGAAATTTCTGCAATGGCTTCTTAATTAATCAGCCAAAGCAAGAGCCTAATGAATGCGATTAGGTAGCGGCACCTGCCTAACAGAAACTAGAAACTGGCTCACACAATAATATACCAGCTTAAACTTTACTAAACATAGCTTACCTCTGAGTGTGGGCAGCATGCTATTCGGATCTTATTTTAGCATTGTAGAACATAAACACATCAAATGATTTATACTCACAGAGCCCCAGAATCTCGACGGTCCTGCTCCCTGTCGAGAATGTCGGCCCAGTGGAGCCTCAGCTGCTAGGTGATGCACCGAACCTTGCTGGTGAGCCGCCTGCACCGGTGCATCAAACCCCAGCGCTGCCAACACTCCTGCAGGGAGTAGCCGCTACCGAGCCTCCCGCCTGCATAGAGAAGAGGTGGTGCTGCACAAAAAAAACTAGTGCTGCCAACACCTCCTCCTCTCCAATGATTACCCAGGGCTGCATACCTGGGTGGTGGTGCCGCCCACATGGAAGACGCCCCTCTGCTATGGCGCTGGGTGTGGAAATAATAAACTAAGGAGGGAAAGGAAGGGAAAGTTAAGAAGAAAGAAATAAGGAAAGAAGGGGAAATAAGCTAAGTCAAAAAAGTCACACACAAAAAATTTAAACAAAAACGTAAAATACACAAACACAAAGATGCACACTTTTGTAAAAAGTAAAAATTAGGGTTAGAAAAGTAATAAAGGAGGAGGATGACAAAGATTAACATGAGATTAAAAATAGGCCCAATACCATAACAGAGAGCATAAAAAGAAGATGACCGCTCCCATGCGGACCACGTGGTGCTGTTCGTGAATGATTTAGAACAGGAGCACACTTCAGGACCGCATAGTGCTGTTCCCGTGCGATTTTGGAGCATGTGGACGCATTCCCCATTCTCAACACAATGTGTATGGGTGCGCTGGCAAACTCTGCCCGAATGCAGAACTCCGCGTAGCGTGGTGGAGTTTTTTGTGACTGCGCGGAAATCTGCATAGTCGGACTCCGCGAACTCCCACCCTTAGTAATGACTTCATGTAGATGTTGAAAAGCATGGGTGAGATGATAGAGCCTTGAGGGACCCCTGCTTTTGTGAAGTACGGTTTGGACAAAAAAGGATAACATTAGTTCTGCTGCGAAGGTAGGATATGATCCAGTCTAGAGCAGTCCCCTCTATGCCGGCTTCGTAGAGTCTTTGTATCAGAGTGTCATGTTCAACCGTGTCAAAGGCAGCCGAAAGGTCCAAGAGAAATAGTGAAGCAACCCTGTTGCGGTCAACTGTGTTCTTCAGGTCATCCCAAATGGCAACGAGGGCAGCTTCTGTGCCTCTTCCTGGACAGAATCTCGTTTGGAAGTCCGAAAGTATAACAATATCTTCAATGAATTGTGACATCTGGGTGAATGCTGCTCTTTCTATCAGTTTGCCCAGGAATGGTCCTTTTGTAATCGGTCTGTAGTTGTCAGGGTTCAGCGGGACCAAGTTTGTTTTCTTCAGTAATGGTCATATGTGTGACTTTTTGAGTTCTTCTGGAAATATTCCGATAGTTAAGGAATTGTTGATGATTCTTCTTACTGGTGTGGCAGCAGAGGTTGTTAGAATTTTCTTTAAGGTTTGCAGTGGACATGGGTCAGAAGAGCTGCCGGCAGGTCTGTTTGCTTAGACCAGGTCCATAAATTCATTGTGTGAAATGTGTTGGATGGAACTGAGAGGCTTGGTTAGAGTATTCTTGGATTGTTGTTTTGGAAAAAGGCTCAGTGCTGGAGCCTTGTCTTTGTTTTAAATACAAGTCCAACGTGTCTGCTTTGGCCGTGTAATTATTTGTCTGTGAAATCTTGAGTAGTGGGATGAGCTCCTTCGAGACCATTTGGTTTACGAAATTCTCTGAGAATTTTTTAATTGCACATTTAGTATTTTGAATTCTGTCAGAATATTACCCTTTCTTAGCTTTTTTGATAGCTATCTTGTACAATCTGTTAATTTTCTGTAGGTCAAGTATGTCTTGATTGGTGTTTGTTTTTAGTCAGGCACATTGCAGTTTTCTAATTTGTTGTTTTATCTCTTTTACCTCTGTATTTCTCCAAGGTGTTTGTTTTCCTTTGTTCCTTTTTGTTGTTTTTAGTGGTATAATGATATCAAAAGCTTCTTGTAGCCAATCATATAGTTTTTGAACAGAATTTATTGTGTCTATACTTGTACTGGATGTTAGTTGTGTTTCTAATTGTTCCAAATTGAGTTTGTTCCACAGTCGAGAGGTGGGAGCATGTAAGGTGGTTTTAGGTGTGTTGTTTTGCGTTGTTTTATTTTGGCAAGCAAGCAAATGGTGGTCTGACCATGTGACTGGAGTCATTGTTTGAAAGGTAAAAAGTACTGTATTAGCCAAAATGACATCTAGGATGTGTCCAGCAATGTGTGTGGGTTTGTGGATGATCTGATGCAGGTTGGTTGAGTGCGTCTAGTCCAGCAATGATTATTTTCAGATATGGCATATTGGGTTTGTCAAGCAAAATGTTGAGGTCACCCAGAACGCATAGGTTGGTGTGAAGTGTTATCAGGTTTGAATCCGTGTCTAGAAGTGTGTCTGGGAATGTAGCATTGCTCGGTGGAGGTCTGTAAAGTAGCAGGGAGTTACAGGAGGAAGGTGGTGTCGGATTGCATCTGGTGAAAAGGGCCTCACAATCTTTTATGGTGATGTCGTCAGCTATAGTCATATGTAATGTTTGTCTGAACATAACAGTTATGCCACCTCCTCTTTTGCCTATACGAGTTTGGATGATGGTTTGATAGCCTAGATGAACGGCTTCATGCAGGACTGGATCCATATCAGCACCCAACCATGATTTAGTTATGAATAGTGTGTCAGGTTTTGAGTCAGTGAGAAGATCGTAGATGTGATGTTTGTTTTTAGAGAGCTGTCAAGCATTTATTAGTAGACAGTTCAGAGAACGTGCTTTGGCAATAGTGTGACTTTGATTTGTAGGAGAGTGAGTAGTGTTTTGTGGGCTTGTAGCAGGTGTGTCCTTAGCGTTGGCATTAGCTGTATGAGGATACCAACCATGTGGCTATTCTGTATCGTGTTCCTCATCCAGTAGGCTAAGAAGGCAATTTGATGGGTCTGCGTGTGTATGTGGTGGAGACGGCAGTTGAGAGTCAGTCGGTGTGCTGTGTTGTTTTTGCAGTGTAAACTTGTTGTGCAGTAGACATGAAGAAGCGAAGTTGTGAGGAGTGGCATCTTGCTTATTTTGTTTGTGGTGCAGCATGTGGGTCATGTAGTAAGGTTATTAATTGTCCAATGGATGAGAGGTGGTTAAAAGAGAAGTTCTGTGCTGCTGCATATGTGTTAGGTGTGGTGGAAGAGAGAAAGCTTGGCATTGGAGCTTGGTTCATTTGTGTAGTTTGAAAGGTGTGTGTATGCTCGTAGTTTTTGATTGAAAGTTTTATCAGTTTTATCAGGTGTTGCGTGTTATGTTTATTTTTTGAGGAGTAGTGAAACAAGGTGCTGATGTATTTGTTTTATGAGATGGATTTGTTTGTATAGTATTGTTTGTGAGTGGAAGTTGTAAGGTAAGGGGGTGGTGATATGCTTGTGAGTAGAGTTTATGTTGTGTGCAAGAAGGAATGAAATAGAGTTAAGAGTGATTGTTGCAAGAGGTGATGGCCCAATTCACAAAGGTAAACTGAGAGGAAAGTCAAACTTTGTGACTTTTGGTATTTACAAAGGGCATTTACTAATCGTAAATGTCCTTTCTGAATACCAAAAGGTGTAAAGTTTGACTTTTGGTATTTACAAAGGACATTTATGAGTAGTAAATGTCATTTGTGAATACCGAAAGCCATAAAGTTCGACTTCCTCTCATTTTACCTTTGTGAATCAGGGCCAATATGTGTGGTGCAGTGGGGTATAAGTGCTGTGTGGTTGTGTTATAGTGGTAGAAAGAAGAGGAGGGTGTTGGTCGGAGAAATGATAGAAGGCTGAGTATAGCTTTGTTAGTGACAAAAAGGGGTCTGTTAGGAGTAATTAGAGCAGGGAGTGAGTGTCTGGATAGGATATAGTTAAGTATGGGGTGGATTTGGGTTGTATTAGTGATTAGTTGATTGGTTAGTGGTATAGGATAGAGTTGTGTACTGTTTGTGGGTGATGGTGGAAATGTGTGGTAGCTGGAATAGAAGCATGTAAAGGTTTGATTTCTCTACTTTTGTAGTTGATGCTTAGACATTAGACTTTGTCTTGTGTTAGTTTGTAGTAAATGAGTGGAGTACATGTGCTGTGAGTGTGTTACTCTGGTCATGGATGGGGTGTTGGTGTATGTAAATTTGGGAAGCTTTCCTGGCCCTGGTCCCAATCAGTCTTGAACAGGCTCAAATAGGCAGCTGCCCTTGTCCTCTCAGCCCTTAACCTCGACGCCCGGGCTGAGACACCCTGAACCTTTGCCTTAAATAGCCCTAGTGACCCCTTTGGTCAATGGGAACCCTAGCCCTAACCCTAAACAATCACAATACTAGCCCTAAATCCTGGAACCAATAGACACCAGCCTCTTATAGCCAATCACAGCCCTAGTCCCAGCAGCCAATCATGCAGGAAACCCTAAGCCCTGCGTTCCATTGAAAGCCTTACCGAAGCTCTAGTTCCAACCTTAATCCCAGCAGCCAATAATGCAGGAAACCCTAAGCCCTACGTCCCATAGAAAGCCTAATCCCAGCTCTAGTCTCAAGCCTATTCCCAGCAACCAATCATGCAGGAAACCTTAAACCCTACGTCCATTAGAAAGCCTAACCCCAGGAATCAATCCAAAACCCTAAACCTATCCACCAATCAGATCACTAACCCTAAGCCCTACATCAATAGAATCACTGACCCAGGAACCAATCAGCACCCTCAAATACTCAACCAATGAGAACGCTATCCCTAATCCAACAGAAACACCAGATACAACCATCAATCAGTGTCCAATAGCAGCCTATATAATGTTCCTGCGAATTCGGGCAATGTTTGCTGGCCAGGGTGCTGAAAGCTGCTCCTCAATTCAGAATCTCCTAGAAGACAGACAGGCTCAATCCACACTCTGGAGTTCTGCAGGGCCTAACAAACTTTGCCTAACAATACTGTTTTTCTAAAACTTTACTCACTCTCCTAGCCACAAAAGGCAACGTAAAGCCCCAAAAAACACAGTTTAAAACAACTAACAGCATTTTTTTTTTTTTTTTTTTCCCCAGCGCCTTGAGACCCTCGCGGGTAAGTAGTGCGCTCTACAAATTCTGTGATTGATTGATTGAATGCTGTCTCAGAGCACCATCTGTTAATTCTCTGATGTATAATATCTCTGTTGCTAAAGGAGAAAAGGGGGGTTTAATCTGGTTTCACTCACTTGCTAAGACAAAATTGTAGCTGGGGGTGGATTGCTTAACACACAGGTCTGAGCACAGATCAAGGGAAAAACTAGGAGGGAAAATCAGGTATTCACGGTCAATTTGAAAATACAACAGATTTTGGACTGCAAAGCCCACAATTCAACAGGTAAAATGAAACAGTCACGGGCAAGTAAAAAAGTCAAATTTCTATATAAAACAAGAGAAAAATGATGCAATCATGGGCAGGTAAAAAGTTAAATTTTTAAACTGTAACAACCACAAGAAAAACAGGTGAAAATGATGCAATAACATGTAGAGGAACATCACTTTTTAAATTTCAGGAAAGGGACAGTACAAGTCTGCCTTCTTACCACCTCCTGGTCCTTGGTTCACTGCAATCTTGGGCACAGGGAAACTGCAGCTCACAAAATGGAGGTGAATGTTTTGGGGTTCACCCAACAAAACAAACACAAAGAGATGATGGACGGAGCGCTGAAACTTTTCAGACACTCACACCCAGTCAAAGATCTGGGTTTAATCCATCATCATTATTTAGCTCACTTCACCACCCAAGGAAGACCTGGCTTGGAAGTTCGGGCTGGACTGTTCCCATAAAGAACAGGGTCAAGTCTGATTTGCATATGGCTGGGTCTGAACTGGTGTGGTGAAGTGAGCTAAAGACTGATGATGGATTCAACCCAGAGCTGTGACTTGGGGTGACTGTCTGAAAAGTTTCTCAGCGCTTCGTCCATAATCTCCTTGTGTTTGCTTGGTTCACCCAACAAACCCTTAAGGGGCCGGTGGAGGTGTGACAGGTGAAAAATGATTGAAATCACAAAAAGGGCTCATGACCAAGAGTTACTTCTCTGCCAAATTTGATGTACTTCAATCAAGCAGTTCGGGCTTTTGTCATGTTCGAAACCCTTATGGGAAATTGCATGGGAAATGCAAATTTTTCAACACCCCCCTTTTTCTCAGCCTTGGTTGATGGATCACTCTGAAACTTTCCATGCAGAACTAGACAATCTGTGCCACATATTATTGTGAAGATATATATATGTATGTATGTGTATATGTATGTATGTATACACATATATATATATATATATATATGTGTGTGTGTGCGTGTGTGCGTGTATGTGTGTGTGTACATATATATGTATATATGAAGGCCTTCATGGCCCCACCCCCTTTCTACAATATTCTGGAAACACATCATCTGGCACACTACTTGTTGGGGAATGAAGTTCTCTTGGATGCTGAGGGATCTTGTATTAGTGAGTGAGCCACTTAGACACCAACTGACAGACTGATACAAACATTCACACAACCAGTCACTCACACATACATTTACTGAGTCACCTAATCACTCACTTATACAGTGAGTCACACACCCACTGAATCATCCATACAGGCACTCATAAACCCACTGATTATATGTATTTATATTTAACACTCAAACCTTTTAAAAACACTCACAGTCACTGGATGATGTCATCAGTGATGTAATTTTCTAAGTTTAGCTAAATGTTCTTTTCCGTGTTTCACCAAGCATGCATTGCATCCAACTACTGCATATAACGTGCCATTTAAAGCTAAAAGCATTCAGAAAGCAAAATATTAGGATAAAAGCAAAGTAAAAGGCAATTTAACAATGGTGTAATTTTAAAACAATTTAGGGTGATGAAAACACTGCCACATTTAAAGCTCCCACCACTCTAAACCACCAGATTGTTTATGTGTTCTGAGAGGTAGACAAAACATTGCTGTTCCCAGCAAGCGCAGACGATGTTCCCAGATGCACCCATCAAATCAAATCCATAGAGCAAATCTGTTCCAGTCCATCCCCCTCAGCAGTCGCCGAAGGAGGAACAGCCAATGTGTAATCTGAAGAAGGTGAGTCAAGATCTGGATCCAGAACACCAGGAGCTGAAGCATCCCATGAGGGCTCATAAATTGCATTCTGAAGCAACGGCAAGCTAGAGGGACAACAGTACAAGTGATCCTTTAGGGGGTCCACCATGTCTGGAGATTGGACCTTTTGTGTTCCTAGGCATATGTCCATGGCATACTCAAAAGTGCACAGCAGACATTGGAATACAGGCTGCACGCAGTGTAGTTAGACAGGCCAAAAGAAGCATAACCAATGTTTGTTCAGTTCCTGAAGCAAGGGCGCACCAAAACACTTTATCATGCATTCACGACACAGGATCACATGTGGTAATGCCAGTTCCATTTGGCCTTGTGATGGGACATCCATTGCAGAGCAGAAAAAACAAAAAGCACAGTCCCGCCAATCCAGAGCAGGACTAGCGGAAGACCTCCAAAAATGTTTCCAAGCATGGAGTGTATGAATGATGAAATAACTCTGAAGACTGTCTCAAAGGTGCTGACCAAACGAGATTCAAGTAATTTTTAAATGTGTGCTACTCCCACAGTACTAGACATGTTAAAAATATAATGCACATGTTCCCCAAAGTGTAGTGGGAAATTAGTGCGGAGTAGCAACAGTATCTAAGAAGAAGACCTTGCAACTTAGTGATCAAACTTCTCTTTTGCAGATGTTAAGGCCACATACTTCTGGAACAATAAGGCTTTCAGTCTGCTCAAAGCATCAAATTGCACATTTGAAAGCTTAATCAAAGGCCAAATGGTTGCATGCCTAACTGTGCAGGCAGGTAGAAACACTACCTGTGTGCAACAAGTCATGACTACAGAAACTGTCACCAGATAGGCGATTCTCAATTTCATGCCACAACAGCCTTGATCATTCAGCATTAAATAACTCCCATTAGAGAGTAAGATGAAAGCTGGACGGATCACAGCAGCTGGAGAACCGTTCAGATAGCAGGACAAGTTTGCCATGGATGCAATGCAATGTTTCGTCGTCGATTTGAATGGCGATCTGCTGCAAAGTGCTGCTGGCGACCAAGTGGAAAGTGTCCGGGTGGATCCAAGAGTGGATCGGAGATCTGAAGAACCTGAAAGCAGAGGGGACAGAGTCTGGGTCACTAGCCAGTGACCAGGAAGGCGATGGACAGATGCCCACCGATGTTGCGTGCTTCAGGTGCATTGATGGTCGTCTTGACTCTTCAGCCACGAGGTCCAGGAGGCGTTGTCGGCAACCAGGAGCAGGATTCGGGCTGGTACACGATGTCTGTCGAGTGCTGAGGTGTCGGCGACCGGATTGGACCCAACAAGCCTTGGCAACGGCAAATCTTGATGAAAGTAAAGAATGATGATGATGCAGACCAGCAAGGTCTGAGGAACTCACCCAGAAAAGGTAAGTGAGGGCAAGCCTGGAGCAACCAGGGAGCCCAAGAAGAAAAGGATTGGCCTTCGTGAAGGGCTACTAGCCAACGGGCTAGCAACCGCGAAGGAGCCTTGAAACGTCGCACGTGGAGCTAGCTCACAGGACACTCGTGGAGTGGAGGCCAGTGATCTTCGGTGCAGTTGGTGCTGGAGGCTAGGGCTACTTGGAGCCCGAGGCACGACTTCGTGGGAGACCCAGAAGAGGATGCACTAGCAAATGCGTGCGGTGTCCAGGGGTCACAGTTCCA
This sequence comes from Calotriton arnoldi, assembly GCA_963921515.1. Lineage (NCBI taxonomy): Eukaryota > Metazoa > Chordata > Amphibia > Caudata > Salamandridae > Calotriton > Calotriton arnoldi. Next base: position 889,032 of record CAWUFW010006124.1, on the reverse strand, counting down.
CGTTACCCACGACAGCTACGGACCTCAGCTTTGCTGGGGACTCAGGGCAGCCTCGGGGAAGTCTGGAAATCTACCTCTGGTGATGCAAAGACTTCGGCGTCCGACGGGAGCTTAGGCGATGCAGACCAGACAATTGCTTCTTTGGTGCCTGCCAAGCAGGGGAGTCACTCCTTGACCCCAAGGGAGATTCTGCTGTCCTCTAGTCTTGAGTAGAGCGTCGAAGGTCCAGGATTCTGTTTCAGAGTTTCGTCCAGGGATAATCTAAAATCCTAAGGACTGGGTTCCTATACTTATACCAAGTTTAGGGGTTGGACTACTCTGTGGCCCCACCTATGGGTGGGTCAGGGCAGAGGAGTGGCTACACCCCTTTCCCTTTGTCCAGTTCGCGCCAAAGCAGGGGCTGCAAGCCCCTGATCCGGTTTGAACTGGGGTATGCACTAGGGACACCAAGTGTGCCCCCAGTGCAGGACTTCAAAGCACCCGAAAGTGCTCCCGCCCAGCCCAATACACATTATCCTGTCTGGGGAGGTGGTCACACCTCCCTGGGGCAGGAAACCTATTGTCCAGGCCTCCCCTGCCGGAGTTTCGTCCAGCAGCAGGAGGCCAGGCTCGTGTCTGTGGCAGCAGCATCCATTTTGTGATGCCAGGGCTTTAGAAAGAAGTTACCGGCCAGGCCAGGGTTAACATGTCTCTCCCTCTAGAAGGGTGGAATGCTACCCCCACTGCCAGAATTGGCGGGGGGTAGTATTCCAAGATGTTTGACACCAAACACGACATGTTTAGGTGCAGCCATTCCAAAGTTAGCATTTAACGCGAGGTTATAATGCGCTTAAGAGTATATGGTCAGGCTGCACTACAAACAGCATCAGAGAAGGGTCTCCGAATGCTGCAGAGGGCCCTGCTCATGCAGGGGCACCCTCTCACATAGGAACCACGCACTCTGCCTTCAGGATTGATAAGGCCTGCCATAGGAGTGACTTATAGGTTTATATGTGTGTATGTATTTAGTGATATAGGTAACCTATATCACAGTAAGGGGTGCATGCACCACCTTACCCAGGCTGCAGTAGCAGACCTGTGGTGTCAGTTTGGATGGCCTTCCAGGGGTGGCATAATACATGCTGCAGCCCCTGGCAGGCCTCTGAGGTACCTATGCCCTTGGTATATAGTATACCATATACTAGGGACTTATAAGGGCACTCCAGATTCCAATCAGTGATGTGCCTAAGGCACATGGAAACCATTTTAGAGAGGAAGCAGCTAGGCTGGGGTTCTGATTAGCAGGGCCCCAGCCAGACTAATGTCGAAAAACAGTGAAGCATCAGCAAAAGTGGGGGTACCCATGTGAAGCAGATCCTACTCTCCTACACAACCCCCCCAAACGTAGGGACATTAAACTAACCTTGCCCAGTTAAGTCTTCATGTTCTAAGTGGAAGTACCTAGAGAGTCCATCTGCATTGGCATGGTTACTCCCAGGTCTATGTTCCACTGTGAAGTCCATCCCCTGTAGGGAAATGGACCACCTAAGCAGTTTGGGGTTTTCACCCTTCATTTGTTTTAGCCATAAGAGGGGCTTATGGTCTTTCTGAACCAGGAAGTGGGTACCAAACAAGTATGGCCTCAACTTCTTCAGAGCCCAGACCACAGCAAAGGCCTCCCTCTCTATGGCTGACCAACGTTTCTCTCTAGGGGTAAGCCTTCTGCTAATGAAAGCTACTGGCTGATCCTGACCTTCTTCATTCAATTGTGACAGTACAGCCCCTACCCCCAATTCAGATGCATCAGTTTGAACAATGAACTTCTTGGAGTAATCAGGACTCTGTAGAATGGGAGCAGTGCACATGGCCTGCTTCAGGTCATTAAATGCCTTTTGACAGCTAACTGTCCACTGAACCTTTTTGGGCATTTTCTTAGAAGTTAAGTCATTCAGGGGTGTCACTATTGATCCATACCCCTTGACAAATCTCCTATAGTACCCAGTCAGGCCTAAGAAGGCTCTCACCTGAATCTGGGTAGTTGGAGCAGTCCAGTCCATGATAGTCTGGATCTTGCTCTGCAAAGGTTGAACCTGGCTTCCACCCACAAGGTGGCCCAGGTACACAACCTGACTCTGCCCTATCTGGCACTTAGTGGCCTTGATAGTCAGGCCTGCCTTTTGCAGGGCCTGTAAAACATTCCTGAGGTGGACCAGGTGATCCTCCCAGGTGGAGCTAAAGACAGCAATATCATCTAGATATGCTGCACTATAGGCTTCCAGACCTGTGAGAACTGTATTCACCAACCTCTGGAAAGTGGCAGGTGCATTCTTCAGACCAAAGGGCATCACCACAAATTGATAATGCCCACTAGGGGTTGAGAATGCTGTTTTGGGCTTTGCAGTATCAGCTAGTCTGATCTGCCAGTAGCCAGCTGTCAAGTCAAATGTGCTGAGATATTTGGCTGAGGCCAAAGTATCTATGAGCTCATCTGCCCTTGGTATTGGATGGGCATCAGTCCTAGTGACTGCATTGAGACCCCTGTAGTCCACACAAAACCTCATCTCTCTTTTTCCACCACTGATGTGAGGTTTTGGCACAAGGACCACTGGACTAGCCCAAGGGCTATCTGAGGGTTCAATAACTCCCAACTCCAACATTTTCTGGACTTCAGTCCTGATACAGTCCCTGACATGGTCAGGTTGCCTATAAATCTTATTTTTAATAGGCAGACTGTCCCCAGTGTCCACTTCATGAGTGCACCAGGTGGTCTGACTGGGTGTCAGTGAAAACATGTGTCTAAACTGATTGAGCTCCTGTCTACAATCAGTTTGTTGCTGGGTAGTGAGGCTGCCTGCCAAGGCTACACCATCTACTGACCCATCGTCAGGGTTCTGTGAGAGCAGGTCAGGGAGTGGGTCACTCTCTTCCTCCTGCCCTTCATCAGTAGCCATGAGCAAGCCCATGTCTGCCCTATCCACATATGGTTTTAACCTGTTGACATGGAGAACCCTGTGGGGACTCCTGGGTGTTCCTAGGTCTACTAAGTAGGTAACCTCACCCTTCTGCTCAACAATAGTGTGGGGTTAACTCCATTTGTCTTGGAGAGCTGCTGGGGCCACTGGCTCCAACACCCACACCTTCTGTCCTGGCTGGTAAACAGTCAGAACAGCCTTTTGGTCATGCCAGGCCTTTTGAAGTTCCTGGCTAGCCTCAAGGTTTTTGGTTGCCTTTTTCATATACTCAGCCATCCGGGAGCGGAGACCAAGTACATAGTCCACTATGTCTTGCTTTGGGGGCTTGAGAGGTAACTCCCATCCTTCCTTCACCAAGCACAGTGGATCCCTCACAGGGTGGCCAAACAGAAGTTCAAAAGGGCTGTAACCAACCCCTTCTGAGGCACCTCCCTATATGCAAATAAAAGGCAGGGCAAGAGTATGTCCCATCTACGCCTAAGCTTTTCTGGGAGCCCTTTAATCATGCCCTTCAAGGTTTTGTTGAATCTCTCAACTAAACCATTGCATTGTGGGTGATAGGGTGTGGTGAACTTATAAGTCACTCCACACTCCTTCCACATTGCTTTTAAATACCCAGACATGAAGTTAGCACCCCTGCCTGATACTACCTCCTTAGGAAAGCCCACTCTTGAGAAAATTCCCAGGAGGGCCCTTGCCACCACAGGTGCTGTAGTGGTCCTGAGGGGAATAGCTTCTGGGTACCTGGTGGCATGATCCACTACCACCAGGATAAACCTGTGCCCAGATGCTGTTTGGGGATCCATGGGACCAACAATGTCAATCCCTACCCTTTCAAAGGGCACCCCCACCACAGGTAGTGGTATCAGGGGGCCTTTGTAGTGCCACCTGCCTTGCCACTGGCCTGGCAGGTTACACAGGAGCGACAAAACTCCTTGGTGTCTTCAGACATGTGGGGCCAGTGAAAGTGAGGGACAATTCTGTCCCAAGTCTTGTTCTGGCCCAGGTGACCTGCCAAGGGAATATCATGGGCTAGGGTCAATAGGAAGCCCCTGAACTTCAGAGGTATAACCAACCTCCTGGTAGCACCAGGCTTGGGGTCTCTACTCTCTGAGTACAGGAGTCCATCATCCCAATACACTGTATGGGGACCACTAGCTTTCCCAGCAGCCTCAGCAGCAGCTTGCTGTCTGAGGGGTTCAAGGGAGGGGCAGCTCTGTTAAAGATTGCAGGAATCGCTGTTAGCATGAGCTGAAAGCCATTTTGTACTTGGCAGCCATTTTAGTTAGCCATGTGCTCGCCATGTGCTTTCTCCCTCTTCCAGAGTCTTGCACATGCTCAGAGAGGCCTAGCTGGTAGAATGCACCTGCTCCTAGTATAGAACTGTCAGGCTATTCTTACTCATGTAAGCAGTTTAGTCTCCCCTCCCACTTTGTGGAGCAAGCAAATTTTGTATGCCCATATTAGTCATTAAGCATGCTTGTATGTGCTAGGACCTCCCCTTGATTTTATGCTGACTATATAACAAATGCATATATAAGGACCCTGTTCTCTGCACTCATTAGAATGCCTCCTACAGTGGCCTGCGGGTACCGTAAGATGCAATCTCCCTCATCTGAGGTTAATAAAACATGTTTTTTTGATATTACAGCTTCTGTGCCAATCTCTTCCTTGTTGGTCTTAAGGACCAGATGTATCAGTGAACCCCTAAGAAGGTTTTTATTTCTACAAATGGCGCCCGAACAGGGACTCATCGGTGCAGCGGCTATCCAAGGGAGTGGTCTTGAAGGGAGACAGGAATCTACTGAGGAGTACAGGACAGGAATCTACTGAGGAGGTACCCTGCGCACGGAGATTGTTTTGTCTTCCAGCCCAGTATATTTCTGGTCTTCCTGCTCTGATCCTCCAAGTGTTTGCCGCTCCCGACTGAGAACTTCTTTGGCGTGAGTATTTTAAAACGACCGTTAGGTCACTCAGAACTTGGCAGTTGGAATCTGGACACCATTTGATTGGTAAGAGCCGTTTTGCGGCACTTGCTGTTGGTTTGATGCCTTTGATTGGTAAGGTAGTTTTAGTAACACTTACTGTGGCTTTGTTTGTATGATTGGCCAATTTTGGAATTTGTTTTGTAATTATATATGCATTGCAATTCATATAGGCAGGTAATGAGGAGATTTTTCTCTAAACTTTGAAAACTTGAACGGCACACATTGTGTTAAGTGTCACTTGGAGTATAATATTATATATGCTATAATATTTTTGACATGCCTGTTTCCAGCACACTTTGTTGAAAGTGTTGCTGTTTTGGAGAGTACCGATATGGATTTAGGAAGTACTCAGTTGACTCCCCTCAGAGGGGATACCTAAATAGGTTTACGTATAGTAAAAAGATATTTCTTCCTTGGTGACTAAGTACCCCATGGAACTAAATATGTACATAAAACGGATCCGGATCTGCGCACTTAGTAACATTCATAAGTGGTGATATGCAGAGCGCTTTTTGAGTGTTCTACCAGCCAAAACTGGCGAATTTGGTGTATTTTGGCTTCTTGACCATGGAACAGTTTTTTGGGCTACTTTTGAGAGCTCTTCTTGTAAATATGACTTACAATTAGTATTTACAAATAGGTTGGTCTTGCGTACACTTTGTAAGATGTCCTAAGTATTGATTTGTGGGTTAAATATGTGTTTCAATGTCTATGTGGGGTTTTTGGTTTGACATTGGTAATACTTGTGTGAGTAAATAGCGATTGTGCTCTTTGTGTACGAATGGCTAGCTTTAAGTGCGCTGTGTTGTGTCCTTCTGTAACTGTCTGGAATGAGCTCAATGAGTTTGTTTATGTTTTTTGCTGTCATCATTCTGTTATGCAAACTGTCATTTAGTTACTTACATATTAAATAAAAATCCAGAAATAAATTATGTAACATATGCTAAACAGCTGCATGTTACTATTAAATTGACAGAGTAAGACACTATACATGTGTGTAAATTGCCACAATGCTAAACATAAAATTAGAATTCGTATTCAATAGGATTAAAATAGGCCTCATACAGAGGAATAAAAACGAAATTGTGTGTTTTGTAATCAATAGACTTAAATACACGTTACAGCCTTTTCCTTAAATACATTGTATTAGACATTAAAAGGCATGCACATCATATGAGTGAATTTGGTCGTTGCTGAACTAAATATACATTATAGAAAGATAGATTTGACTGCATTGAAATGCCTCAGTTTTTAAATAGACTGTGACATGCTTTTCTTTCAGCACCCGAGAAAAAAAGCTTTCCGACAGCTGTGTTTAAACTGACTAACTGAAAAGAAACCGTTTGACACAGCAAATGGGGATTTAACTCTGTCAGGGTATTTCAAATAATAAAAGGGTTTTTTTCCTGAGAAAGGCGTGAAAATTCGACGCCTGCTGACAAACAACAGCTGCATAAATAGCATATGGCTATTCCTGCTCACGGCCACAGACAGGAATGCTGCGTCAGCGACATTTTAAGTCAGTGTAAAACTGGTATAAGGGCCTGCATTATTTTAAAAGTTTCAAAACACCAGTTTCATTATTTTGGATAACAGAGAACAAAATTGAAAGTAGGGATTTCCTTTCTTAATGCCTTTTTTATAAGTACATCTATGGTTCTGATGTTAAATGATAACTGTCCTTTTAAAAAGTGGCGCAGACTTTTCCTGTTTCAAGTAAGGCTTCTGTGCTTAGGGTTATGAATGAATGTGTTTAAATATGATAGGCTACGAATGAAGCTTGCTTTTCCAATGTGGAATCATCAAAATGGTTGGTTTTGATAAAAAAAAAAAAAAAAATTAATTATATGCAAAAATATATTGTTAAAAATAAATGCTTTAAATTCGTTTTTTCATCTTTATAAAGCCTAATCATCATACTGTGAATTCCTAGCATCAAAGTTGAATTTAAGCAGTGCTGTACCGCAATAAGAAGGGAACTTAAATGTGAAATGTCACTTTACCCAGCCGTACAAAACTCATTTTTATAAGGGTATATCTTATACATTTCTGATTTCCCATTCCTGGGCTATCTAGAGAACACTCTGGGGGTTCCTATTATGCAAAAATATTGTAGGATATTCATTTTTAAGTGCCCCTACCACCAAAGTCGAAATTGAGCTAAAATTCACAATTTTACAAGCAGTTCTACCACTCAAGGCAGTTTTAACGTGCTCTCAGGCTTCCATAAAGTATATGCAAGTATAAAACAAACAGCGGCCTCTGCATTACTAGATTGCACACCACTGTACATAAATGAAAATAAGTATACAAAAGAGCAGACGTTATTATCCTACCTTTAAATTGCTGGCAAACGACCGGACAGGACTGCTTTTCGCTGTGATTCTCCAGAGTTGCTTTGCATTACAAAACCGCATGGCAAGCCTTGCACGCAAAAATGAGCAGCTGCTGAACGGGTCAAAGGTCGGAGTTCTGCATTTAGCAACTTAGCAGGGTGAAGGGTAATGTTTGCTGGGACACTTCGACCTTCGAAAAGTTTTTGAAAGACGAGATGATAGCGCAAAGAGAGAAAGAGAAGCTTTGCTTCCTATTTTTGGCAAACACACGTTTAGCGCAATCTTATGAAACGAAGGAAGACAACTCTCAGTTGAGCATTGATCTGCCATTTATATAAAAATAATGGTTTTAGTTTAAAGAATACTGTGTAGGGGCTACGATAAGGAGGAAATGGATTTTAGTTTGCATTCATGCGCCCTCATGTTAATCTAGTACAATTGCTGTAGAAATTGGTTTAAAGTTAACTCAATTTGCATTGTGTTAGACTGAATCAGAGAATAGCCACTTTCTAAGATATCTCCTACAAGTTTGTTTGTGCCCAGTTGCTACAAATAGGGGTTGAAAGTGTTGACAGAAGTAAAACCTGTTTCAGGTTTTCCTACTGTCAAAATGGGGGAAGGAGGCTAGCTCCTCTACAAATTAAGGGTAGGCAAAATTATGTTTTCTCTCTTCTTTTTCTCACTTTTTTTTGAGTCTGTCTAAAGCTGTCTAGGAAATGGCCATGTGACAGTTAAGGCACTTTGCATTGTTCATAAGGCGGCACACAAAATGGGGCCTAAACCATTACAGAGAATGTTTACTTGGTACTCCCCAGCTAGAAGTCTTCGTTCCTCGGCAGCCCACCTAGTATGTACCCCACGAGTCAAGAAAACCCGACTAGGAGGTAGATCATTTGGCTATGCAGCCGCAAGGCTATGGAATGAACTACCAAGTGAACTCAGACAGACTGATGACTTACTGCAGTTTAGAAAAAAGCTAAAAACCAGGCTCTTTCCAAAAGAATAGCCTTGAGAGATTGGCGCATGATGATTCATAGTTTTATAGCTGCACAGTGATTTAGGTAATCCCAGCGCCAGGATGCCCGTTGGGTGACAGCTGCGCTATATAAATGCTACTTACAATTACAATTACAATTGGCTATTCTGTAATACTGTTTTAAAATTGTTAGATTTAATAAAAAGATGAAACACATAAGCTATGTTACTGCCCATCCTGTATGAAAGAATGAGCAGAACAGATTGATGTTCCCTTATTTGATCTTTAAGGAAAATTGTATAGTGGCGGTTTCTGTTCAAAAATCTCAGGTGGCAACACTATTATTGTTTATGTTATTCTCATGTTCTATACAGTTTTGCAAGGGCATTGCTAGTCTTTTATTAGCTAGTCTGTGTAAATAAGCTGACAGCCCTTATTAGAGCTGGAGATAGGGTTTTTTTCCTTTTGAAAATGATGTTGCATAGTCCAGATCATGAAAAGTACAATGCAGGAAAGACGCTCATGTGATCCTTAGCAAACATTTTGAAGGAAAATATTGTTTTATAGGAGTTTGTTTGTCATAACATGTTCTGCTGGAGAAAAAGTACCCACTATGTTGAAGTTTAGTTCTTTTTGCAATAAGAATCCCTGTTAGATTAGCAGTTTTAGATTTTCCTGCTGCACCTATAACATGAGAGCATGGTCCTAAGCATAACATGTAAGAGAAATTATTTTACAAGTGTCTGCAGTCCTGTACAAGTAATGTAAAATCTATGAGTAAAAGTGTAGAACATTTCCTTTTTCTTGAGGGTTCTTCAGATTGGTAATATAGGAATACACCAATGTAAGTATTTGGAGTATGTCTGTATTGTTTTTCTTTTTTCCTCAGAATTTAGTAAATGAACACAGACTTCCTTGGCTGTTTGGGATTGGGTGATGTATTACTCTTGTCAGTTCACCAAAACGTTCCTTTTATACTTGCCAATAGGTCCAGGGTTTTCTACTCTCAGATAGATGAAGTGGCTCTTGGGTGCCTTGCTAATGTATGGGGCGCCCCAAGACTAAGGAAGTATTCTGAGACTATCCTCTTTGTTGTTAGATTATTTCTGTGCCTTGTCTAAAGACCTCTTGTTCTGTCCACCAATAGATATTTGCTGCCTTACAACCATTGCCAGAGGGGCCCGGACATCAGATCCAGCCTGGGAGTCAGCGCCACTCCAGTTTGAAGCCAAAGTGAAAGGAACCAGCATAGGCCTTGCTGGCAACTAGGACCTCAGTGAAGGCGGAAGCACTGGGACGTGAAGTGTGTACCCCTGCCACTGTCTTGGGCGAAAGACGGGGTTACAAATCAGGATGGAGAAATCTTTGTGTGAATCCAGTTTTTGATGCCCAGCTGAGAGAGTCACAGAACGACAAGGACGGCAAGGAGGCTTTTGCTTGAGGTGACCCCCTTTGAAACAAGGGTTGCTTCAGGCCTCTTAATCCTGGTCCCAAAGTGAATGCAAGTCTACGCCTTTGTTTGTTGATCAAGAGATGCCCGAGCACACTGGGTACAATTTGTGCCCCAACAAAGAGCAGTGCGCCAGAGGTGCAAATACAGGAGTTAGGGAAGGACTTGAGTTTAGGGTACAGGTGCTATGCCCTTGGTGCCTGTTAGATTAAAGTGAAGAAAACTGGTGCACTGCCTGAGACACTGGACAGGATCATTGAGGGTATTTGCCCTGGGGGGTGATTGCCCTATCCTGAAAGAAAGACTTTTCCTTCTCCGTGATTCTTGAGTTGCGAGTTGTGCAGCTCCACCGTGGGAACAACAAGAGCCTGCCTGTGAGGCTCAAAACGGACACAGGGAGAAGACTCCCCTCTGGCTGGTGGTTGTACTACAATTTCCCAAGGACTCTTTTTTTGTTAGTAATGTACCCCTTTGGTCGTCCCATTTTTTTTGGAGGAGCAGCCCTTTGCGGCTCCTTGTCCTAATTCCTATGGCCCTGTGTGGTCCTCCTGGTCCCCGAAGCCAGGATTGTTTTTGTAATAATATGTCTGATTGCTTTAATATTTTTTAAGAGTAATGTTTATTCTGCACGAGAAAAGTTCATCTGAGCATGTTACTTTACTCTTTCCTTAAGTATATTAATTGATAATTTAGCCCTCATAAAAAATACTGAGAAAGTCTATTGAAAATGTTTTTATTAGGTATGTGCTGTTGGCTATTTTGAAATTGACTTGACGAGCCCCCATCAGAGCCCTGAAACTTAAAATTAGACTAGATGGTTTTGGTATTTGCTTTCTGCTTAGGATTGGAAAATATTGAGATTTCTGTTTGAGATAATAGTCATTATTCTCTCTTGCTACCTGTATGACCCAATGCTCTGTTCACTTTGTACTCCTGCTTATACCTTGTATATACCTGCTTAATGAAATGTTTAGAATGTAAATGCCCACCCAGCATAGGATATTGATGAATTTATGAGAAGAAAATGTGCAAAATATTTTCTATGTCTCTACTAGATCATGGGAATGTCTTTAGCTCATGCTAAAAGGATCGTCTGTTACAGATTGCAGGAATCGCTGTTAGCATGAGCTGAAAGCCATTTTGTACTTGGCAGCCATTTTAGTTAGCCATGTGCTCGCCATGTGCTTTCTCCCTCTTCCAGAGTCTTGCACATGCTCAGAGAGGCCTAGCTGGTAGAATGCACCTGCTCCTAGTATAGAACTGTCAGGCTATTCTTACTCATGTAAGCAGTTTAGTCTCCCCTCCCACTTTGTGGAGCAAGCAAATTTTGTATGCCCATATTAGTCATTAAGCATGCTTGTATGTGCTAGGACCTCCCCTTGATTTTATGCTGACTATATAACAAATGCATATATAAGGACCCTGTTCTCTGCACTCATTAGAATGCCTCCTACAGTGGCCTGCGGGTACCGTAAGATGCAATCTCCCTCATCTGAGGTTAATAAAACATGTTTTTTTGATATTACAGCTTCTGTGCCAATCTCTTCCTTGTTGGTCTTAAGAACCAGATGTATCAGTGAACCCCTAAGAAGGTTTTTATTTCTACAGCTCTGCTGCTCCTGGCTCAGATCTGCCCTGGAAGGTCCCCCTGTCCCCAAGAACTCAACCTGGTCAGGTTCAAGTTCCTCTGGGACAGTTCCTTCTTCAGGACTGAGATCATCCCCCTCAAGGGACTGATCTTCTTCCTGATCCAAGGGGGAAGGCACTGCCTTAACCCTACTACTCCTCCCCTTGGAAGGCACTTGGTCCATTATTCCAGAAACCAAGGCCTGTTCAGGGCTAGACATTTTGGCTTGTGACCTGGTCACAGCAAACACATCTGCAGGGATCCCCAGCATTTCTGCATGGGTCCTGAGCTCCACTTCTGCCCAAGCAGAAGTCTCTAAGTCATTGCCACGCAAGCATTCGACTGGTAGGTTTGCACTCACCACAACCTTCTTAAGGCCAGTTACCCCTCCCCAGGAGAAGTTAACAACTGCCAGAGTATGGTCTGTTCTGACGTTGCTAGCATTGGTCACTTGGTACATCTCACCAAGTATAACTTGCCCAGGATTCACAAGGTCTTGTGTCACCATGGTGACACTTGCCCCTGTGTCCCTAAATGCCAAAGCCTCTCGTCCATTGATTAAAGGCTGTTGTCTGTACTTGCCCAGATTACTGGGACTCACAGAGGAGGTCACATCCATGCCTCCATCACAGACTAACACAGCCTGAGTTAGTTCTCTGACTAGGTCAGAGCCCAACTCAGTACCCAGGGTGAACCCTACTAAACCCTTGGCTGGAGCACTCCCACCAACTGTAACTGTACTAGGGGGAACAGGTGCCTTAGGGGCATTGGTGGGTGCTGGACTTGAGTCTTTGGACTTGGTGCAATCACTGGTCCAGTGGGTCTTTTGCTTACAGACCTTGCACCATGGTTTTCTTTGGCCTTTCCCTTTTGTAGACTGTGAATCCCCACCTGAAGAAGATTTTTGGGGGCCTGGTGAAGACTTTTGATCTTTACCCTTCTCCCCACCCTTTTCAGAGTTCTTAGCATCTTGCTTCTTAGGGTCACCACCTTGGTTCTGTACCTTCTGCCTCACCCTGGTTCTGACCCATTTGTCTGCCTTCTTTCCCAATTCTTGGGGAGAGGTCAGATCAGAGTCCACCAGGTACTGATGCAACAGCTGATTTTGACAGTTATTAAGAATCTGCTCCCTCATTATCAGATTGTACAATCCTGAGAAGTCACACACCTTACTGCCCATCAACCAGCCTTCCAGAGCCTTAGCAGAACAATCCACATAGTCTACCCAGTCTTGAGTCTGTGCTTTTTGGGAATCTCTGAACTTCAACCTGTACTGTTCAGTTGTTAGGCCAAACCCATCAATAAGAGCACTCTTCAAGACCTTGTACTTATCAGCATCCTCCTCTCTTACAGTGAGGAAATTGTCTCTACCTTTGTCTGCAAAGGAGAGCCACAAGATTGCTGCCCACTGCTCTTGAGGGACCTTCTGTACTTTACAGGCCCTCTCTAGAGCAGTTATACACTTGTGGATGTCATCCCCACTCTGGTAGGGAGGGACAATCTTGCTCAGGTTCCTATGGTCATAGGACCTTTCCCTATCTCTAGGGACATGGCTGCCACCATGGGACTCTAGTCGAAACTTTCTTCTCTCTTTGTAGAGATCTAGGGACTCCCTGTCTATAGCCAGTTGCTGTTTTCTGAGTTCAAGTTGAGCTTCCTCATATTGAACCAGCCTCTTTCTTCTCTCATGAGAGGATTCCCTCCTATGAGAGGAGTCAGAGGACCCTATAGAGGTGCCAGAGTGGTTAGACTCCTGAGAAGGAGACCTAGACCTTCTGGGCACACTCATAATCCTTCCTGGGGGGACAAAGTGGGGATCATTCTGATCTTCCTCTTCATCTTCCACAGGAGGGATTGGGTTATCCAGGTCAGGGTCATTGTCACCCTCCTGGTCAGTTCCAGAGGGGGGGCTGGGGGTACTGCTACCCCTGGCCCCATCCTCATCTTCTGCCCCACCCTCTGCTCCTACCCCTTCAGTCCCTAAGGGCTTACTGAGATCATAAGCTTCTAACATCTCTCTCAGATGTTGGGTGGTGGGACTTTGTCCTGTCTTCAATTTCCTCAAGTTACATAATGCTCTCAATTCCAAGAATGGGAGTGTATCATTCTTGGAGGGGAGAAGCCCAGGGGCTTCTGGCAAGGACTCACTGGGTCCTGGCTTTGAAGACATCACTAGTGAGGTGTGGTGTATGCACTACCTACTCTAGTGTGGCCTACTAAACTCTCTTGAGTAGTAGAAAGGGTGTGCTATCCCTTAACACACAACTCTAAGTTCAGTAGAACTTACTGTATTCTAAGCTTAAATTATATGTACCTTATATGTACCCGCAGTCACCATCACCTCATCAGATCCGCCAAAAGGGCCTCACTCAAAGACCGCCTAGACAACAACGCACACAACAGCAAAGAGCTCTTCAACATCATGAAGGAACTCTCCAACCCCAGCTCCAACACCAACGACATCCAGCCGTCGCGAGACCTGTGCGACTCACTGGCCACCTTCTTCCACCGCAAAATCGCCGACATCCACGACAGCTTCAACACCACGACCGCCCCGGCAACCACCGAGACCACTGCCCCCACAACCACCAACCGCCTGCTCTCCTGGACCAACATCAATGACGAGGACACCAGCGAGATCATGAACACCATCCACTCCGGTTCACCGCTAGACCCGTGCCCTCACCACATCTTCAACAAAGCCAGTACAGCCATCGCGCCCCATCTCCGGAAAATAATCAACATCTCCTTCGAGACAGCAACCTTCCCGGAAAGCTGGAAGCACGCCGAGATCACCGCCTTACTCAAGAAACCCAAGGCAGACCCCAAGGACCTCAAGAACTTCCGACCCATCTCTCTGCTCCCGTTCCCCGCGAAGGTCACCGAGAAAATCGTCAACAAACAACTGACCCGCTACCTCGAGGAGAACAACATCCTGGACCCTTCCCAGTCCGGCTTCCGCAGCAACCACAGCACCGAAACCGCCCTCATCGCCGCCACCGATGACATCAGGACCCTGCTAGACAACGGAGAAACAGCAGCCCTCATCCTCCTGGACCTATCAGCCGCCTTCGACACGGTCTGCCACCACACACTACGAACACGCCTTCACGACGCCGGGATCCAAGAGAAGGCCCTGGACTGGACCACATCCTTCCTTTCCGGCAGAACACAAGCGTCCGCCTCGCCCCCTTCCGATCCAAGGCCACCAAGATCATCTGCGGCGTACCCCAAGGCTCCTCCCTCAGCCCAACGCTGTTCAACATCTACATGGCACCCCTCGCCCACGTCGCCCGACAGCACAACCTCAACATCATCTCCTACACCGACGACACCCAGCTGATCCTCTCCCTCACCAAAGACCCTCACACCGCCAAAGCCCACCTCCACGAAGGAATGAAGGCCATCGCCGAATGGATGAGGACCAGCCGCCTGAAGCTGAACTCGGACAAGACGGAGGTCCTCATCCTTGGTTCCAACCCTTCAGCCTGGGACGACTCCTGGTGGCCAACATCACTGGGAACAGCCCCGCCACCCACCGACCACGTACGCAACCTAGGGGTCATCCTCGACCCCACCCTCTCCATGACTAAGCAGGTCAACGCCGTTTCCTCATCCTGCTTCAACATCCTCCGAATGCTCCGCAGGATCTTCAAGTGGATCCCCACCGAAACAAGAAAAACAGTCACCCAGGCCCTCGTCACCAGCAGGCTGGACTACGGAAACGCCCTCTACGCAGGAACGACGGCTAAGCACCTGAGACGGCTGCAACGCATCCAGAACGCCTCTGCACCTCTTATCCTCGACATACCCCGACGCAGCCACATCACACCCCACCTGAGAGACCTGCACAAGAGGATAACCTTCAAGCTCCTCACCCACGCACACAAAGCACTCCACAACTCCGGACCAGCCTACCTCAACAGACGACTCAGCTTCTACACCCCCACTCGCCAGCTCCGCTCGACCAGCCTCGCCCTCGCCACAGTCCCCCGCATCCGTAAAACGACCGCCGGCGGCAGATCCTTCTCCCACCTCGCCGCCAAGACCTGGAACACCCTCCCCACCAACCTCCGACAGACCCAAGACCTACTGGCCTTCAGAAGACTCCTCAAGACCTGGCTCTTCGATCAGTAGCAGCACCACCCCCCTCTTCCCCCAGCGCCTTGAGACCCTCGCGGGTATGTAGTGCGCTTTATAAGTGACATGATTAATTGATTGATTAATGATTGATTAATTGATTAGGTACCTTTAGTGGTTTTCAGTTGATCAATTCAATTGAGATTATCTGGTAAAACAATAGCAAGCTGGAATCCCACACGCTGCACACCAATGTGAGAAGTTGGCCTGGCATATGCTGTCCACTAATTATAGTGGGCACCTTGCACCAGTCCAAACAACCCCTTATTGGATATAGGTTAAAGACAACCTTTATTGAAAGCTATCCTAGTGGTAGCTATGGAGAGCAGCCTTCAGGCTAAGTCTTGAAGGAATGTAAAGCAGCTTGTTTTACCAGTCTATAATCTCTTGAGTGATCAAATGAAAGAGCACCACACCAGACATATATTCAAAATATATGTATTTATTGCTAAACACACCCCTCTAGTCTCTTTATGAGGCTAGAGTTCGAAGTACACAAGTTATAAGTTATTTAAACACAGTAATAGCACAAATACACGTTTGGGCCCTAGGGGTGTACCAAACCATATACCAATAAAGTGGTATAAGAACCACGACTGAGCTAGACACTACCCCTAGAGCCTCTAGAAGTGCTTGGACCACAAGGAACCACCCAAGGTAGTGACACAGGGGACCCAC
The DNA here is from genome assembly GCA_963921515.1 of Calotriton arnoldi. NCBI lineage: Eukaryota > Metazoa > Chordata > Amphibia > Caudata > Salamandridae > Calotriton > Calotriton arnoldi. The sequence goes on along the minus strand of CAWUFW010006124.1, from coordinate 872,886 downwards.
GGGGGACGCGTGCAGTGTAAATACACAACCGCGAGACGCCGTTAACTTCTATGGAGAAAGTCGCGATCAGGAAATTAAAGAAAAGGGACACTTAAAGGAGGACTTGGAGCAAACCCTTTTAGAACTAGGTCGTTCTAGAGTCTCTACCCACGGGAGCACCGGAGTACTCTTGTTACCTCACCCAGGGAAGCCGGGTGCATAGGTGCCTTTCGGGGTCGGGTTTCGTCTTCGATTTGAATGGCGATCTGCTGCAAAGTGCTGCTGGCGACCAAGTGGAAAGTGTCCGGGTGGATCCAAGAGTGGATCGGAGATCTGAAGAACCTGAAAGCAGAGGGGACAGAGTCTGGGTCACTAGCCAGTGACCAGGGAGGCGATGGACAGATGCCCACCGATGTCGCGTGCTTCAGGTGCATTGACAGTCGTCTTGACTCTTCAGCCACGAGGTCCAGGAGGCGTTGTCGGCGACCAGGAGCAGGATTCCGGCTGGTACACGATGTTTGTCGAGTGCTGAGGTGTCGGTGACCGGATTGGACCCAACAAGCCTTGGCAACAGCAAGTCTCGATGAAAGTAAAGAATGACAATGATGCAGACCAGAAAGGTCTGAGGAACTCACCCAGCAAGGGTAAGTGAGGGAAAGCCTGGAGCAAACAGGTAGCCCAAGAAGAAAAGGATTGGCCTTCGTGAAGGGCTACTAGCCAATGGGCTATCAACCGCAAAGGAGCCTTGAGACGTCGCATGTGGAGCTGGCTCACAGGACAATCGTGGAGTGGAGGCCAGTGATCTTCGGTTCAGTTGGTGCTGGAGGCTAGGGCTACTGGAAGCCCAAAGCACGACTTCGTGGGAGACCCAGAAGAGGATGCACTAGCAAATGCGTGCGGTGTCCAGGGGTCATGGTTCCACGTTACCCACGACAGCTACGGGCCTCAGCTTTGCTGGGGACTCAGGGCAGCCTTGGGGAAGTCTGGAAATATACCTCTGGTGATGCAAAGACTTCGGCGTCCAACGGGAGCTTAGGCGATGCAGACCGGACAATTGCTTCTTTGGTGCCTGCCAAGCAGGGGAGTCACTCCTTGACCCCAAGGGAGATTCTTCTGTCCTCTAGTCTTGAGTAGAGCGTCGAAGGTCCAGGATTCTGTTTCAGAGTTTCGTCCAGGGATAATCTAAAATCCTAAGGACTGGGTTCCTATACTTATACCAAGTTTAGGGGTTGGACTACTCTGTGGCCCCACCTATGGGTGGGTCAGGGCAGAGGGGTGGCTACACCCCTTTCCCTTTGTCCAGTTTGCGCCAAAGCAGGGGCTGCAAGCCCCTGATCCGGTTTGAACTGGGGTATGCACAGGGACACCAAGTGTGCCCCCAGTGCAGGACTTCAAAGCACCCGAAAGTGCTCCCGCCCAGCCCCAATACACATTATCCTGTCTGGGGAGGTGGTCACACCTCCCTGGGACAGGAAACCTATTGTCCAGGCCTCCCGTGCCGGAGTTTCGTCCAGCAGCAGGAGGCCAGAATCGTGTCTGTGGCAGCAGCATCCATTTTGTGATGCCAGGGCTTTAGAAAGAAGTTACCGGCCAGGCCAGGGTTAACATGTCTCTCCCTCTAAAAGGGTGGAATGCTACCCCCGCTGCCAGAATTGGCGGGGGGGTAGTATTCCAAGATGTTTGACACCAAACACGACATGTTTAGGTGCAGCCATTCCAAAGTTAGCATTTAACGCGAGGTTATAATGCGCTTAAGAGTATATGGTCAGGCTGCACTACAAACAGCATCAGAGTAGGGTCTCTGAACGCAGCAGAGGGGCCCTGCTCATGCAGGGGCACCCTCTCACATAGGAACCACGCACTCTGCCTTCAGGATTGATAAGGCCTGCCATAGGAGTGACTTATAGGTTTATATGTGTGTATGTATTTAGTGATATAGGTAACCTATATCACAGTAAGAGGTGCATGCACCACCTTACCCAGGCTGCAGTAGCAGACCTGTGGTGTCAGTTTGGATGGCCTTCCAGGGGTGGCATAATACATGCTGCAGCCCCTGGGAGGCCTCTGAGGTACCTATGCCCTTGGTACATAGTATACCATATACTAGGGACTTATAAGGGCACTCCAGATTCCAATCAGTGATGTGCCTAAGGCACATGGAAACCATTTTAGAGAGGAAGCAGCTAGGCTGGGGTTCTGATTAGCAGGGCCCCAGCCAGACTAATGTCGAAAAACAGTGAAGCATCAGCAAAAAGTGGGGGTACCCATGTGAAGCAGATCCTACTCTCCTACAGTGTAGGGCAGTGTTCTCACTGTGTGTATTTAAATACCACACATGGAATACTTGCTTTATGCAAGAAATGGTGACCATAGTGTTAAAAACAAAACATTTCATCATTAGTCATGCTATTATATATATCATCTATGCTAAAAACAGTAGAATTCTCTAGATCGTCTAGCATTTCATTCACTGTATCAATGTCCTAATCAAGTGAGATAGTACTTGGGGTGATAAAGTCATACAATTGTGAAATACATATGGTATTTGCCAAAGTTCACTTGGACCAAATATATCATACCATTTCCCAAATGATTCCATCAGGAACTGGAACAGCAGGAATGTTCACTAGGAAAATGTTCATCGCTCTTTGTGTGATGAAGAATAGGGTGTTAAAACCAAGTTCACCAGTTGCACAGCAGAGCGTTCTGGGAGATAATGTCCGTTCAGAAGCAGAAAAAATATTGTCACAAAACCAATCCAAGGGATGAGGACAAGTAACAAAATTGTAATCCAAAGGTATAGCCACGGAGAAACAAAGTTTGTCTTCTTCAGCCAAAAGTAGAAAGCACACAATCTCACTCAGAAAGGTAAAGGTGGACCTCCTGTCCAGAGACCCAGCTCCCCATCCAGGCAGCTCCACTGTCTGAGCTCTCGCCGCTGGTTCCCCATCCCCCTCTGAGACAGGTAGGGGTTCGAGGATGCTGTCTGTCCTTGTTTCCCTGCCTCCTCTGACAGAGCAGTTGCCGTGATTCCTGTCTCCCTGCCTGCTCGCATATTGTCTTAATTGTTTTCTGCTCATATTTGTCTTGCCTTAATTGCTTTTTGCTCATATTGTCTTGCCTTAATTGTTTTTCTGTATTTTTGCCATTGTTTCTGCCTTAATTTTACTGCTCTCATACTGCACTCGTTCTCTGTTCCGCCCGTTTTCGCCACTGCTGCCCCCGCAGCCTCTCCCCCTCCAGTTCTCCCTCGCCCACCTCCCAGCTGCATTTCCCTCCCCCTTCCCATATATAATGGCGGCCGCTGCGTGGATGAAAGAGCAGGACCTCTGACCTCCTGGCCAGAGACCCAGCTTCCTGCCCGTGCAGCTCTGCTGTCTGCGCCCTCGCCGCTGGTGCCCCGTCCCCCTCTGAGACAGGTAGGGGTTTGATGCTGCTGTCTGTCCTCATTTCCCTGCCTCCTCTGACAGAGTAGTTGCCGTGATTCCTGTGTCCCTGCCTGCTCGCATATTGTCTTAATTGTTTTCTGCTCATATTTGTCTTGCCTTTATTACTTTTTGCTCATATTGTCTTGCCTTAATTGTTTTTCCGTATTCTTTGCCATTGTTTCTGCCTTAATTTGCCCGCTCTCAGACTGAGCTCGTTCTCTGTTCTGCCCATTTTCGACGCTGCTGCGCCCACAGCCCCCGCAGCCCCTTCCACCTCCATTTCTCCTGCGCCCACCTCCCAGCTGCATTTCCCTATATAATGGCAGCCACTGCATGGACGACCGAGCAGGACCTCTGACCTCCTGGCCAGAGACCCAGCTCCGCGCCCGTGCAGCTCCGCTGTCTGAGCCCTCACCGCTGGTGCCCCATCCCCCGATGAGACAGGTAGGGGTTCGAGGCTGCTGTCTATCCTTATTTCCCTGCCTCCTCTGACAGAGTAGTTGCCATGATTCCTGTGTCCCTGCCTGCTCGCATATTGTCTAAATTGTTTTCTGCTCACATTTGTCTTGCCTTAATTGCTTTATGCTCATATTGTCTTGCCTTAATTGTTTTTCTGTATTTTTGCCATTGTTTCTGCCTTATTTTGCCCGCTCTCATACTGCGCTGGTTCTCTGTTCCACCTGTTTTCGCTGCTGCTGCCCCCGTGGCCCCTCCCCCCTCCAGTTCTCCAACGCCCACCTCCCAGCTGCAGTTCCTTCCCCTTATATAATGGTGGCCGCAGGCGTGCCAGAGGCGTGCCAAAGGCAAGCCCGTCTGCGCCTGTCCGCGACCTGACTGCGACTAGCGCCAGACCCCCTGGATCTCACACCATCCACCACTATGACTCAGCGGCCCTCATAGCACTCAACTCCAGGAGAAAAAACAACTGCCAACAGTCCACTCCGAGCACTACCCACGGCCAGTTCTCCTGCTGCCACTGCCGCCAGACCTTTACCACTGCCCCGTCCACCAACACCACTGACGCTCTGAAGTGCAACCTCCTAGACACCCTCTCACCCGACATCACCTTCTTTACAGAAACCTGGACCAACGCCGCCTCCGCCCCCAACATCGCCACCGCCATGACGGACGGATACAAGATCCAGAGAAAGGACCACCTCAACCACCCTGGAGGAGGACTCGCCATCGCGCACAAAAACTCCCTCCGCCTCTCCACCACGAGCGACGCCTTCTCTGGTGCCGAACACCTGCATTTCCAGGTCCAGACCAGCCCCAACTCCACACTCCGTGGCACCCTCACCTACAGACTTTCTGGCCCATGTCCCCTACGCATCCACCATCACCGACCTCATCGCACCCCACACCATTGCCTCCATGGACTACATACTCATCGGAGACCTGAACTTCCACCTCGACAACCCCAGCGACCACAACATCACCACCCTTGTTGACAACCTCGCCAAAATCAGACTGAAACAACTCTTCACCACGCCCACCCACAAGGCAGGACACACCCTTGACCCCCTCTTCGCTGGGGGAAACAGAACCCTTTTCAGCCACACCACGCAACCCACATGGACTGACCACCACTCCGCTCACTTCCTCGTCAACAAACCCAAAACACCTAAACCTGCTCTGTGCCCTCCGCGAAGAAACTGGAACAGGATAACTGAGGAGCAGCTCAACTCCACCCTCAAGCACGACACCCCCACCGCCACAACCAACACCAACCTCACAGCCAGGGAGATTCACACCTGGATATCCAGCTGTGCAGACAAGCTCGCCCCAATACACAACTCCGACAGAAAGCGACACAGGAAAGCCACCTGGTTCACTGCAGACCTCCAAGAAGCCAGAAGCACTTGCAGACACCTCGAGAAGAACTGGGAAAACAACAAGACACCCGACAACCACAGCACCTATAAAAACACCATGACGCAATACCACCAACACATCAGAACCACCAAAAGAACCTTTATCCACAACAAAATCCTCACCAACACCAGTAACTCCAAAGAGCTCTTCAGCATCAACCAAGAATTCACCAAACCCCCAGCGAAACCACAGACATCACCCCCTCCCAGGACCTCTGTGACAAGCTAGGATCGTACTTCCATCTGAAAATCAAGAACCTCTATGACAATTTCAATGACCACACACCTGCCCCCACAACCACCACACCCTCCGGAAAATCCAACCAGCTCACCATCGACTCCTGGAAACCAGTCACGACAGAAGAGACCGCCTCAACCAAGAAAGGTATCCACTCGGGGGCCCCCGCGGACCCCTGTCACCGCACATCTACCACAGAGCCACCACCATCGCACCTGAACTACGACGCACCATCAACACCACCTTCATGACAGGCACATTCCCTGACTACTGAAAACGTGCAGAAGTCAGACCCCTGCTTAAGAAACCCTCAGCAGACTTAAAGAATTACCGGCCCATCTCTCTCCTCCCTTTCACAGCAAAAGTCACTGAGAAGACCGTCAACGCCCAGCTAACAAAGTTCATCACAGACATCTCTATCCTCGACCCCTCCCAATCCAGATTCCGAGGCAACCACTGCACCCGCACCCTCCTCGACCAAGGCCACACTGCAGCCCTGATCCTACTCGACCTGTCAGAAGCTTTCAACACCGTCTCTCACCGCACACTTACCGCCAGACGACACGATGCAGGCATGCAAGGAAATGCCCTCAACTGGATCCGCTCGTTCCTCACCGGCATAAGCCAACGAATCAGAATACCACCTTTCTTCTCCGAGCCCATGGAAATCAACTGCAGAGTACCCCTGGTGGGCATCACTCAGCCCAACCCTCTTCAACATATACAAGGCACCCCTCGCCACCATCTTCAGACAGCACGGCCTCAGCATAGTATCCTACGCCGATGACACCCAGCTCATCCTCTCCCTCAACAAGGACCCAACCACCACCAGACTCAACTTCCAGGAAGGAATGCAGGCTGTCGCATCCTGGATGAGCAACAGCTGCCTGAAGCTCAACTCGGAAAAGACAGAAGTCCTTGTACTCGGAACCACACCATCCGCATAGAATAACACCTGGTGGCCCACCGCCCTTGGCAGCCCTCCAACCCCCACGGACCACGCCAAAAACCTCGGCATCATACTCGACCCCTCCCTCTCCATGAGCAAGCAGGTCAATGCCGTAGTTTCCAGGTGTTTCAACACCCTCTGCATCCTCCGGAAGACCTTCAAATGGATCCCCTGAGTCAAAGAAGACAGTTACCCACGCAGACTGGACTACGAAAATGCCCTGTACGTCAGCATCAACAAGTCCCTACTCACATCTATATTCTTCTACATCTGTCGCGGTCTCCCAGAAACAGGACATTGAGTTTAGAAATTTTCATTCTTTGAAATCAAATTTGTAGCCCATGTGAGCAATTCCCAGAACTATGTGATCTACTCTTGCCAAGTGAACAGAAAGGTCATCATCCATCAAATATATGTCTTTGATGTAGGACAATGCCTGGTCATCAAATTGTTGTTAAAGTTCTGTCACTTGTGCTGAAAAAGTACGGGGCTATTCTTATATCCCTGGGGCAAACAACAGAACTGTTTTTGAGAACGTAGCTTGCTAAATGTGGTCAAATACCTGCTTTCAGGTGCTATATTTTGGCAGAAAAATCCATTCAAGATGTCAAATGTGATTTTGTATTTTTTACTCACTATTTTATTCATTATTCATTAGTGCTGCACCATGCACGTTCTGTACTGCAAATGTACATGTAGCTGTGTCTGTAATCTAACACTAAGTAATATAAATGGTCTGGTTTCCTTACTGGCAATAAGGGATTATTCATAGGAGTGGTGCAACTTTCTCTTACACCCTGTTATTCAAGTTGTGCAAGGATCACTCTAACTAGTTTTTTAGCCTCATTTATAATGGGATATTGTCTTTGACATTGTGGGTTTGACCTCACAGGTATTACTTGAGAAGTGGAACTATCATCCCACCCCACATGGTTGCGGTATAACGCAAGAGCTTGCACAACAACAGAATGTTGTAGCTGAATGACAAGTTCTCCCAAAAAAGTAAATTTATTGGTCGTTGTATGTCCCCCTTCAACTGGAGCAGCATCTCATATAAATGATGGGGGACACTCACTCTTGTATCCGGTGTTTCCACCTGGATATAGTCACTCAACGGTACTGTTACCAGACAATCCAGCAGGTTCCTGTGAACTATTGTGACTTCTGCTGTGCCTTCCAGCATGGTCAGAGACCATGAGGTAGGAGGAGGCAGGTAATATTACAATTTCCCTCTCTGGGCAGTCCATGACAAACTATAGTGGCCAATCCCTTTCGAACAACAGAATGTTGTAGCTGAATGACAAGTTCTCCAAAAAAAGTAAATTTATTGGTTGTTGTATGTCCCCCTTCAACTGGAGCTGCATCTCATATAAATGATGTGGGACACTCACTCTTGTACCCAGTGTTTCCACCTGGATATAGTCACTCAACGGTACTGCTGCCAGACAATCCATCAGGTTCCTGTGAACTATTGTGACTTCTGCTGTGCCTTCCAGCATGGTCAGAGACCACTCCCCACTAAGAAGCAGTGTTCTCATTATCAGTGGCATGCTGGACTTTGAGTCCAGCTACCTTCTTCTTTTTGAACTGAGACTCAGATGTTTTGGGGTTGTCTTCCTTTTTAATGATATACTCAGAAGAGCACTGTGAGCACCTCTTCAATTTCATGTACTCCTCTCATCTGCACTCTGACTGTTAATTTCTCGCCAAGCGTTTTTGACTCATTAAAGGAACTAGGTGAACGTGTATCATTATCCTGATACCTGTGAGGCATTTTAATATTTTAACGGTTATGCAGATTATAGCACTTTTCAGTGGCTTTCTGTTGAGAAAACCAACCCCGTGATTTTAACTTTTCTTTTTTTTCTTATTATCCCACTTCTTCTTTGTAGAAGATTTGGGTGCTTGCTTTGAGTTATCCTTTTCAGAAATACTTTTTATTTGTGGTTCAATAAGTCTGGCTTTCCAATTATATCTATCCACTTTTGCGTAGGATTCTTCAATACATTTGGTAATTTGTGCACCTGTTGTCCCGGTAACAAAGTTGTGAGCCACTGGTGTATAGCCAATGCTGTTGCTTCCCCATTAATATTACTTAACATAATGGTGGATATTGTGGCAAAATTGCCCACCAGTTTCATCCTCAAATCCAGGACAGGGGCTGTAAGTACTCATTTTAAATCTGTTTAAGCACCTCTGGCAAAATAGCTAATAGCGGTGTACCATGGGTTCTGGTATATACTGCCGAAAAGACTGTACCCCAAGTTTTTCAGTCTTTCAGAGGGGTAGCCATCCCCATTGGCAAGCATAGTGTAAGAATCCTGTGTTTTTCCTGAGGTGACGTATGGGGAAATGCTGCTTCAAGACGGTGAGTTTTTTGTGTAATTCTGTATGGAATCTTCTCCTGGCAGGTGTGTATTTCACCCATAACTTCATTTATTGTTTGTGGGCTAATGCCCAGTGTATTCCATTGTGGTTGTGCAGCTTGAGCCGCCTTCACAGGAAAAGTGTCAGACATCTATATGTCCTTACCAGGCTTGTATAGTATCTATGTAATTCTGGTGCTGTCATACTTTCCATGTTTGGATGTGATGTGTAGCTTGCTAAGACTGGCCATGTTGCTCCCGCATTGCTAAGGGGACCTAGTCTGACTTCATCTGTAGTGTATGGTATGGAGCCTTCAAACCAATTTTGGTGTTCTTGGTATGTTAGTGGTATTTCTAAAGCTTCATAAACTGAATAGTTATTTGGAAATTCAGCTGCTTTGTAAGTGTGAAACAGCCTTGATCGGTCATTCGCTGCTGGTAATGTAACCCATGCTCAGAATACCTCTGTTCTATATGCTTTGTGAACCTCAACCATGAAGGTAACCTACCCACCCATAAGTGTAAGATCATGTTGTAGCAGCTTTCTGAGTAACTGCATGTCTGCAGTTTTCAGGTATGTTAAGTGCTGCTGGGTCAGCCATAACAATATATGGGATTCAGGGAGGGTACCAATATGGGGTGATCCTTTGAAATGTTCTAGCTTGAACAACCTACAGCTCACACAGAGGGGTTCCCTACTCAGCTGAGGAGGTTTTTTCCTTAACACCACAGATGTCTCCGGTTAAGAGGTGAGTGGAGTATTTGGGTATACAAAAGGAAACTACTCAGGTGATCCATTAAATAAGAACTCAAGATAAACATTGGTTCTCAGTAAAATTACGTTTGTTTGAAAATATAAATGTCAGGATTTTGCCAGACTGATACTTGTACACCCTCAGTATATTGTGGGCGAAGTCCTGGTAGCTCACATTGTACCATCTATACCGCTAAACCTCACAAGGTAACAAATGGATTGTGCAACCTCAGAACATGACAAACCAGACTCCCAAAGAAATGCCCAAGAAATACACAACCTGCAGTTTCAATATTTATTGAAGCATTGTGATTCTAGAGTAAAATATTTGCGCTGCAATGATCAGTGGAAGGAAACAGAATAACGTTATTAGCATTACAAGGATAGAGAAATAGATAAATAATTCCACCATTGTGCTACTACAGTGAATTTATGTAGGCATATAAGTACTGTGTATTATGTACTCCTACCTGGCGGTCCCTAACCTAGTTGCCTAGGGTGAGTGATCTGACAAAATCCCTTTTGAGTGATCTAACTTCCCATTACCTGTGGGTAAGTGTCATCATGGTGCTTGTTTTTGGTATAGAGATAGGTAGTTATAGTTAGGACCTTGTTTCTATTCAAAAAATGTTTATTCTTTTGCCAATATCTTTGGCGCCGTTTGACAAATCTTCGCGACATTTTCAAAACTAATGGTTCACTTAGGTCAGCTCCTGTCTTGAAAGTTTCAGGGTGATTCGTCAAGCGGGGCCAAGAAAAAAGGTGGGCCGGGTCCCGGGAGCAATGTTTTCCTGTTGTGTGGGGGCCCTGAGACCGCCACCTCCCCAGGGCATTTTTGATAATGTGTGGGGGCACGAGGCCCCCCCGCAGGCCCAGGGACTGCCACCTCCATGTGGCTTTCTTATTAAAATGTGTGGGGGGCACCTTACCCCCCCACGCTGCCCCAGGGACTGCCACCTCCTTAAAATTAAATAGGGTGGGGGGGCCTCATGGGCCCCCCCAAGCCCTGGGGACCACCACTTCCCCAGGGCATTCATTAAATTAAATACGGGGGTCCGTTGTGGACCTCCGGCCCTGGGCCCTGGGGACCGCCACCCCCTAGGGCCGGCTCCTGCAATGTCCCGGGGTGCCCACACCCGGCACATTACCATTTGCTATGGCAGGGTGGGAGCAAAGCAGAGAGGTGGTCTGAGGCCACGCCCCTTTTTACACCACTCTGCAAACTCACCTCTTGGCACATTGCTGGTGGGGCGATGAGGACTAAAGTGGACTTCATCCGCCAAGCAGCAGTGCGCCAGGAGGTGCATTTGCAGAGTGGTGTAAAAAGGGGGCATGGCCTTGGACAACTTTCAGCAATCCAGCTGTGTGGGGCTTACTGGAGGTACCTGGTGGGCTAGTTTGCCCCCAGGGACCCTCAGGATTCAAGGGGACTTAATCCCCCAACCCAGAACGCGCTTTTTGCAGAGTGGTGGAGAAAGGGGGAGTGGCCTGTGTCCACCTGTCAGCTATCCCACTATCTGAGGTATACTGGAGGTATCAGGTAGGGTAGTTGGCCCCTAAGGACCCCCAGAAGCCAAGGGGACTTTAATCCCCAACCAAGAGCGCACCAGAAAGTGCATTTGCAGAGTGGTATGAGAACTTAGCAATCCTACTGTGTGGGACTTACTGGAGGTAATAGGAGGGGTAGTTGGCCCCCAAGGTTGACCTTAGGGGCTAATTACCCCTCCTGTTACCTCCAGTAAATCCCACACTGTGGGATTGCTAAGAGGTCTTCGGAGTCCACGCTCACCTTTCTCCACCACTCTGCAAACGTGCCTCCTGGCACAGTACTGGTTTGGGGATGAAGTCCACTTTACTCCTGAGGGACTTTGGCGTCCAAGTAGCCCTCCTGGTATCTCCTATAAGTCCTACACAGCGGAATTCCTGTGCGCTGGTTGGAGGCCCAGGCCCCTTTCTCCACCACTCTGCAAACGCAACTACCAGTTAAAGAAGCATTTGTAATGTAATAGGTCTTGCATTTGCAAGAGTTAGAGCTATTGGCGTTGTAAATCTAAAAGTGTTTTATTAATGTTTCTTGGAGTGGAGTAGATGTAGTTTGTGTGTAGTGGAATTATGTGGTGTGTTGTGCAGTGAAATTATGTGGATAGAAAGTATGTGGTATTTAGTGTATAGGAATTATGTAGAGTGGTATTATGTGTTATGGAGAGTAATTGTGTGGTATGATAGTCTGTGTTGTAGAGTGGTAACCTTAGGTTTAGTTTTCCTTGTTTCCATAGAAGCTAAATTATAAACTCAATGAGACAAAAAAAAGAAGGAACCACTGAGGAGCACTCCTGGACCTAGTCAGAGGTATGAGCAGGTCTACTGGAATTATGCGACTGTTTGGCTGCACTTTTTTTTGTACAAGTATACATTTTACGCATTTGCCACATAATTGATTGCATAATCTGCAGATTTGAACAAAATTTACCTTGTTTCTAGCTCAATCGGCTCAAACGTTACCAAAAATGCAGCAACAAGTGTTACAGCGTGGTGGAAGGCCCTTTGCAAACCTGGAATGGTCACCTGTTACTTATTGCTAAATGTGGGTGTTAAATTGGTACTAACGGTGCGCAAGCCACTCTTGTTTCTTTCTGCTTCTCTCTTGACTCTTTCTGCATTTCTGTTTGTACCTCTCTTTCTTTTTCTGCACTTCTTTTGCCTCGTTCTGCTCATCTCTTCCACTTTCTGTACCTCTTGCCTATTTCTGCACCTCTGTTGCCTCTTTCTGCACCTCACTTGCTTCTTTCTGTATTACTCTTGCCTCTTTCTGCACCCTTTTTCCCTCTTTCTGTACCTCTTTTGCCTCGTTCTTTACCCCTGTTCACTATTTCTGCACCTCTCCTGCCTGTTTCTGCACCTCTCTTGCCTCTGCACCTCTCTTGCCTCTTTCTGCACCTCTGTTGCTTCTTTCTACACTTCTCTTGCTTCTTTCTCCACCTCTGTTGCTTTTTCTGCACCCCTCTTGCCTCTTTCTGCACCCTTCTTCCCTCTTTGTGCAACTCACTTGCCTCTTTCTACACCTCTCTTCCCTCTTTCTGCACCTCTCTTGCCTATTTCTGCACCTCCGTTCCTTCTTTCTGCACTTTTCTTGCCTCTTTCTGCACCCCTCTTGTCTCTTTCTGCACTTCTGTTGGTTATTTTGCACTGCTCTTGATTCTTTCTCCACCTCTCTTGAAAATTTCTGCACCCCGCTTGCCTCTTTCTGCACCCATCTTCCCACTTTCTGCACGTCTCTTGCCTCTGTATGCACCCCTTTTCTCTCTTTATGCACCTCTTTTGCCTGTTTCTGCAACTTTCTTGCCTCTTTATGCAGTTCTCTTACCTCCTTCTGCACCTCTGTTGCTTCTTTCTGCACTTCTTTTGCCTCTTTCTGCACCTCTCTTGCTTCATTCTGCACCCCTGATGTCTCTTTCTGCACTCGTCTTCCCTCTTTCTGCAACTCTCTTGCTTCTTTCTGCAATTCAATTGCTTCTTTTAGCACCTCTCTTGCTTCTTTCTGCACCCGTCTTCCCTTTTTTGCATCCATCTTGCCTCTTTCTGCAGTTCTCTTGACATTTTCTGTACCTCTCTTGCCTCTTTCTACACCTCACTTGCCTGTTTCTGCACTTCTCTTGCCCCTTTCTACACCTCTTTTGCTTCTTTCAGCAATTCTTTTGCATCTTTCTGCACTTTTCTTGCTTGTTTCTGCACCTCTCTTGCAACTTTCTGCACCTCTATTGCCTCGTTCTGCTCCTCACTTGCTTCATTCTGCACCCCTCTTGCCTCTTTCTGCACCCTTCTTCACTTTTTCTGAACCTCTCTTGCCTCTTTCTGCATATCTGTTCCCTCTTTCTGCACCTTTCCTGCCTGTTTCTGCACCTCTCTTGCCTCATTCTGTACCTCTGTCGTTTCTTTCTGCACTTCTCTTGCCTCTTTCTGCAACCTTCATGCCTCTTTCAGGTTTCAGGGACGTTATAGTTAGAAATTTTCATTTAAAAAACCTTTGAAATTCAATGAAAAATCCATAGGTTTCAGGAACGTTATAGTTAGAAATTAGCATTTAAAAAACCTCATAAATTCATTGAAAAAAACACAGGCTTCAGGGACGTTATAGTTAGTTGGACATTTCATTCATACAAAACCAGAGAAATTTGGCAGTTATAGTTAGTTGACCTAACTATAACTCGTGCCCCTGCAATGCACTGCTGATGACGTCACATATTATATCACTCATGACATGGTCAGTGACATCACTGATGACATCTCAAATGACATCACTGATGACATCATCCAGTGACTGTGTGTTTCTGTAAAGTTTAAATATGTTTTATATATATGCCAAGGTGTATTGAAGAATGAGTGGGTGTATAAGTGTCTGGATGGATGATTTAGTAGGTGCGTGACTGACTGTATAAGTGAGTGATTAAATGTGTCTTACTGAATGCATGGGTTGGTGAGTAGCTACATGAGTGTGTATATCGGTTATTGATTGGTTGCTTGAGAATTTGTATGGGAGACTGAGTGTTTGTGTGGGTGGGTGGGAGGTGTGTGACTGCGCATAGATGTGTGAGTGGTTGATTCACTGGGTGTATGGGTTCAAGAGTGCATGTGGAAACAGCTGTATGGGTGGGTGAGTGTGTGTATGGGTGTGTTGGTGAGTGAATGGATGTCTCAGTGGTACATGTCCAAGTAACTACATAGGGAAAAGGCAGTATGTGAGAGTTGGAGTATAAATGACTATACGTGAGAGTCAGTGATTGTGAGAGTGGCTGTATGGATGAGTGTGTACTTGTATCAGTGATTATATAAGAGAGTAAGTATTCATTAGTATCTGTATAGGTGAGTAAATGGGAGTGTGATTGATTGTTTGCATGACTGACTAGGTGTGTGAGTAACTCCATGGATGAGTGGTGATGTGTGAGTGTCTGTATAGGTGTATGAGTGCATATGATAGTGTTGTATTGATGAGTGACTGCATGTATGAGTGATTGTATGGGTGAATGAGTGGATGTGTGTGTAGACCTAGGAATCAGTGAGTGCACATGTAGTAACTGGTATTGGTGTGTCGATGGTTTCGAAAATGGCAGTCTGTATTTTACAGTGGGTGTATCAAAGGTTATATTAGAGTGTGAGGAGGTGCATCAGATTTTCATGTGGATGATGTCATTTGAGATGTCATCAGTGATGTCATCAGTGATGTCACTGACCATGTCATGAATTATGTAATATGTGACATCATCAGCAGTGCATTGCGGGGGCGCGAGTTATAGTTAGCTGAACTAACTATAACGGGGGAATTTCTCTGGTTTTGTACGAGTGAAATGTTCAACTAACTGTAACGTCCCTGAAACCTGTGGTTTTTTCAGTGAATTTATAAGGTTTTTTAAATGCTAATTTCTAACTATAACGTCCCTGAAACCTATGGTTTTTTCAGTGAATTTCAAAGGTTTTTTAAATGTTAATTTCTAACTATAACGTCCCTGAAACCTATGGTTTTTTCAGTGAATTTCAAAGGTTTTTTAAATGCTAATTTCTAACTATGCCTACAAAGGTAGAACATGTGAAGAAAGAGGAAGAAAAGCGCGCAAAGAAGCAAGACAAATGCAGAAAGAGGCAACAGAAGTCCAGAAAGACGAAGAAAAGTGCAAGAAGAAGCAAGAGATGTGCAGAAAGAAACCAACAGAGGAGCAGAAAGTCCTCCTGTGCCCCCAACTTTTTGCTGACGGGTACTGGTGGTAACTGACTTTGACTAACCGGCCCTAGAGCCAGTGCTATGCTAAAGGACACTTAGAATACAGTGAAAACACCTACATACACTAGGGAACACTATGCGTTGGGGTACCCCTGTGATTAGCATGACCTCCTCTGTATTTGCCATGAGTTAGTGCATGGGTCATTGCATCAGTGCATGGGTACTGACTGGCTGATTAGAGTACTGTAAGGAGAGTGCATGGTGAATCTATAAGTGCTTGGGTTTTGGCGGAGTGATTGGATAAGTACATGGTGCTGGCTGGGTGATTGGAGGAGTGCATGGGTAGTGACAACGAGATGACTGGGCTGTATCAGTAGAGCTCAGGGGATTGTAGCAGTGCATGTGTTAGTGCCTGGGTCATTGCATGAGTACATGGGTAGTGACTGGATGATTGGAGTACTGCAAGGAGAGTGCATGGTGAATTTATAAGTGCTTGTGTTTTGGCGGAGTGATTGGATAAGTACATGGTGCTCCCTGGGTGATTGGAGGAGTGCATGGGTAGTGACAGGGCGATGGCTGGACTGCATCAGTAGTGCTCAGGGTATTGTAGCAGTGCATGAGTTAGTGCATGGGTCATTGAATGAGTGCATGGGTACTGACTGGATGATTAGAGTAATGCAAGGAGAGTGCATGGTAAATTTATAAGTGCTTGTGTTTTGGCGGAATGATTGGATAAGTACATGGTGCTCGCTGGGTGATAGGAGGAGTGCATGGGTAGTGACAGGGTGATGGCTGGACTGCATCAGTAGGGCTCAGAGTATTGTAGCAGTGCATGAGTTAGTGCATGGGTCATTGCATGAGTGCATGGGTACTAACTGGATGATTAGAATACTGCAAGGAGAGTGCATGGTGAATTTATAAGTGCTTGGGTTTTGGCGGAGTGATTGGATAAGTACACACATGTCACATCAGGCCCGCCCCTTCCCTTCACCACTGTGCAAACGCACCCCCTGGCGGGTTTTAAGTTGGGGGATTAATTCCCCTTGAATCCTGAGGGTCCCTGGGGGCCAACTAGCCCACCAGGTACCTCCAGTAAGCACCACAGAGCTGCGTTGCAGAGAGGTTTTAAAAAGGGGCGTGGCTGCGTGCCCCCCGTAACTCATAAATCAAGCCCTGGGGAGGTGGCGGTCCCCGGGGCAGTGTTGGGGGATTGGGCCCCCCCCACACATTTTTTCAGTGCCCCCGGGACCTGGCTCACCAGGGGGCTAAATAATAACTTTTTTTTTTTTTTTTCCGGACGAAATTCGCGCTGGGTGCGCGAATCTTGCCGATTTTGTTTTGAAAAAAATGCTTTTTTGGGACCCCCTGAGCAGGCCTAGGGGGTCAGGGTGTTTCTACCCTGCCCCCTTTCCTTGTTTTTAGCGTTTGTTTTTCTCTTTTCTTCCGAGTCACAAGATGGCTGCCAACTCTTCCTGGTTTGGAGTGTTGACAGCCAATTAGAATAAAGCTCGTGGTTGGAAGGGTCCGCGGATCCTCCGTGCCTCTAAATATTGAAACTTTTATTTTTTGATTTTCTCAGCAACTACTGAACGGATTTACACCATTTAAAAAAGGGCGCTTTCTGAACCAAGCACTACCTTTTTGACAAATTTGGTGTAATTCCGTTCAGCAGTTCGAGCTGTAGCCGTGTCTAAAGTTTCCTAGGGGAAAATCATTTTTTGCCCTCTTTTTTTGAAATTTCTCAGGAACTACTGAACGGATTTACATTATTTAACAAAAAGAGTTCTTTCTGAAACAAGGGCTACCTTTTTGCCAAATTTGGTGCAATTCCGTTCAGCAGTTCGGGCTGTAGCCGTGTCTAAGTTTTCCTAAGGGAATTAACATGGAGAAAACACGTTTTGGGACCCCCCTTTTTTCTTGGCCCCGCTTGCCGAATCACCCCGAAACTTTCAAAACAGGAGCTGACTGGATCGCCCCACTAGTTTTGAAAATTTCGCAATGTTTCATCAACTGGCGCCAAAGTTATTGGGAAAAGAACAAATGCTTTTTGAATAGAAACAAGGTCCTAACTATAACTACCTACTGGCGACCACCAGTAGGTAATATATATATATATATATATATTCACTGAAAAAACCATAGGTTTTAGGGACAGTTATAGTTAGTTGGACATTGCACTCGTACAAAACCCGTGAAATTCCCCCGTTATAGTTAGTTCAGCTAACTATAACTCGCGCCCCCGCAATGCACTGCTGATGACGTCACATATTACATCACTCATGACATGGTCAGTGACATCACTGATGACATCACTGATGACATCTCAAATGACATCACTGATGACATCATCCAGGGACTGTGTGTTTCTGTAAAGTTTAAATATGTTTAATATATATAGGGAAAGGCGTATTGAAGAATGAGTGGGTGTGTAAGTGTCTGTATGGATGATTTAGTAGGTACGTGACTGACTGTATAAGTGAGTGATTTAACGTATCTTACTGAATGCATGGGTTAGTGACTAAACTGTGTGAATGTCTGTATCCGTCTGTCTGTTGCTGTGTAAGTGGCTGCATGTGTTTGTGAATAGCTACATGAGTGTCTATATGAGTTATTGAATGCTTGTGTGAGTATCTGTATGGGTGCCTGAGTGTTTGTGTGGGAGGGGTGTGTGCGACTCTGTGCATAGATGTGTGAGTGGGTGATTCACTGGGTGGATGGTTTCAAGAGTGCATCTATGATAGACTGTATGGGTGGGTAAGTGTGTGTAAGAGTGTGTTAGTGAGTGAATGTATGTCCCAGTGGTACATGTGTGAGTAACTACATATGTGAAAGGCAGTATATATGTGTATTGGAGTATATAAATAGCTATAAGCGAGAGTGAGTGATTGTGATAGTGGCTGTATGGATGAGTGTGTGCTTGTAAAAGTGATTGTATAAGAGCGTAACAATGTGCTAGTATTTGTATGATTAAGTGAGCTGGTGTGTGTATAACTGTATAGGTGAGTAAATGGCAGTGTGTTTAATTATTTGCATGACTGACTAGGTGTGTGAGTACCTCTATGGATGAGTGGCGGTGTTTGAGTGTCTATATAGGAGTAAGAGTGCATATGATTGTCCTGTACTGAGTGACCATAAGTATGAGTGACTGTACGGGTGAGTGAGTGGATGTGTGTGTGTAGACCTAAGAATCAGTGAGTGGGTATGTAGTTATTGGTGTTGGAGTGTCTATGGTTTTGCGAATGGCAGTCTGTAATTTATATTGGGTGTATCAAAGGTTATATTAGGGTGTGAGGAGGTGCATCAGATTATCACATGGATGATGTCATCAGTGATGTCATTTGAGATGTCATCAGTGATGTCATCAGTGATGTCACTGACCATGTCATGAGTGATGTAATATGTGACGTCATCATCAGTGCATTGCGGGGGCGCAAGTTATAGTTAGCTGAACTAACTATAACGGGGGAATTTCACGGGTTTTGTACGAGTGCAATGTCCAACTAACTATAACTGTCCCTAAAACCTATGGTTTTTTCAGTGAATTTCAAAGGTTTTTTAAATGCTAATTTCTAACTATAACTTATCTGAAACCTATGGTTTTTTCAGTGAATTTCAAAGGTTTTTTAAATGCTAATTCCTAACTATAACATGTCTGAAACCTACGGTTTTTTCAGTGAATTTCAAAGGTTTTGTAAATGACAATTTTTAAATGTATTAATTGTTATATTAATTTTTTTCATACTGATTTATTACATTTTTAGATTTTTTTTTTACATATTTTATTTTTTAAATTACATTGTAATTACATTATACATTACATTACAAAAAATACTTTCTCAGAATGAATTACTTTAGTTTAAATACTTTGCACATAGGCAATAGACTTTTAAGTACAGTAGTTACAGTTGTTGCAATGGGCACCACATTTTCAAACACAATGCAACGTTCAGCTCAATGTGAATTTCTAGTTAAATGCAATTAGTTACTTTATGGATTACTTTTCTAACCACAGGACTGGATCCTAGATTCAGTCCTGGTACATCTCCTGTAAACAGTTGAGTAAAAGCGTTTTGGTTACAGTCGTGATTTTTAAGGAATATTATTGTATTTTAAAAGTTGACACTTAGAAACTTTTTCTCATAGAATCACCAATGTTATCCTATGGAAGGAAATTCACTTAGCAGGTAAAAACTGTTATCGTTACTTTTTCTTACTCAGTGTTGGATCCTGGATCCAGCACTGGTGCATCTCCTGTAAACAGTTGAAAGAATGCGTTTAAGTCATACAGGCGATTTTTAAGGAATATTTGTAGTTTGTGAAAATCGACACTTTGAAACTTTTCTGCTGAAAACCAGACAATGGATTCCTATGGAAGAAAATATAAGTTACTGGTAAGTACGGTTAAAATTACTTTTCAGGACCAGTACTGGGCTGAAAGATGCAGCACTGAGGTCTCTCCTGATAACAGGTGAGTAAATCGAAATTCGTATTTCGGCTGATTTTAGAGGAATATTTGTATGTTTCAAAAATCAACACTTAGAAACTTTTTCAGCAAAAAGCAGGCAATGATATCCTATGGAAGGAAATTCAAGTTACTGGTAAGTACGGTTAAAATTACTTTTGAGGATCAGTACTGGGCTGAAAGATGCAGCACTGAGGTCTCTCCTGATAACAGGTGAGTAAATCGGAATTCATATTTCGGCTGATTTTAGAGGAATATTTTAAAGTTCCAAAACTCCACACTTAGAAGAATTTCCAAGTGAAACCAGTCAATGTTAGCCTATGGAAGGAAATTCAAGTTACTGGTAAGTACGGTTAAAATTACTTTTCAGGACCAGTACTGGGCTGAAAGATACAGCACTGAGGTCTCTCCTTATAACAGGTGAGTAAATCGGAATTCGTATTTCGGCTGATTTTAGAGGAATATTTGTATGTTTCAAAAATCAACACTTAGAAACTTTTTCAGCAAAAAGCAGGCAATTATATCCTATGGAAGGAAATTCAAGTTACTGGTAAGTACGGTTAAAATTACTTTTGAGGATCAGTACTGGGCTGAAAGATGCAGCACTGAGGTCTCTCCTGATAACAGGTGAGTAAATCAGAATTCGTATTTCGGCTGATTTTAGAGGAATATTTTAAAGTTCCAAAACTCCACACTTAGAAGAATTTCCAAGTGAAACCAGTCAATGTTAGCCTATGGAAGGAAATTCAAGTTACTGGTAAGTACGGTTAAAATTACTTTTCAGGACCAGTACTGGGCTGAAAGATACAGCACTGAGGTCTCTCCTGATAACAGGTGAGTAAATCGGAATTTGTATTTCGGCTGATTTTAGAGGAATATTTTAAAGTTCCAAAACTCCACACTTAGAAGAATTTCCAAGTGAAACCAGTCAATGTTAGCCTATGGAAGGAAATTCAAGTTACTGGTAAGTACGGTTAAAATTACTTTTCAGGATTAGTACTGGGCTGAAAGATGCAGCACTGAGGTCTCTCCTGATAACAGGTGAGTAAATCAGAATTCGTATTTCGGCTGATTTTAGAGGAATATTTGCACAATGGTGAAGGGAGGGGCGGGGCCTGAGGTGACATCTGTGCAAACGCGCCCCGTGGCGCGTTTTAAGTTGGGGGATTAAGTCCCCTTGAATCATGAGGGTCCCTACGGGCCAACTAGCCCACCAGGAACCTCCAGTATGCGCCAGGGGCTGCGTTGCAGAGACATGTACAGAGGCCACACCCCTTTTTACACCTCTCTGCAACGCAGCTCTGTGGCGCTTTCTGGACGTACCTGTTGGGCTAGTTGGCCCCAGGGACCCTCAGGATTGAAGGGATTTAATTCCCCATCTTAAAACGCGCCACGGGGCCTGTTTGCACACATGTCACCTGAAGCCCCGCCCCTCCCTTCACCACTGTGCAAACGCGCCCCGTGGCGCGTTTTAAGTCGGGGGATTAACTCCCTTGAATCCTGAGGGTCCCTGGGGTGCAACTAGCCCACCATATACCTCCAAAAGCGCCACAGAGCTGCGTTGCAGAGAGGTGTAAAAGGGGCGTGGCCTCTGTACACCTCTCTGCAAGGCAGCCCCTGGCGCATACTGGGAGGTTCCTGGTGGGCTAGTTGGCCCCAGGGACCCCCAGTATTCAAGGGGAATTCGTTCCCCTCTGCAAACGCGCCAGGGGCGCGTTTGCAGAGTGGTGAAGGAAGGGGGCGGGGCCTGTGGGCCCGATCGTTTTTTTTTTCCCCCCCCTGAAGGGGGGCTGTGTGGTCCCCCTTCCTTTTTCCTATTTTTAGGCCCTGGGGACCCCATCCCCCAGGGCCTTAACCCTTTTTTTAAAATTAAAATTTTAAAAAAAACGGGAAGGGGGCCGCGTGGCCCCCTTCCCTGGGCCTGTATTGGCCCCGGGGACCCCATCCCCGGGGAATGGCCTCTTTTTTTTTATTTGGAGGGGGCTGAGTGGCCCCCTCCTCAGGCCATTTAAGGCCCCGGGGACCCCATCCCCGGGGCCGGCCTTGCACTTTTTTTTTTTTTTTACTTTTTTTTACCTTTGGGGAGGGGGGCTGCGTGGCCCCCCTCCGTGGCCACTTATGGCCCCGGGGACCCCATCCCCCAGGGCCTGGCCTCTCGTTGGGGACTGTGGGGGGGTCCCCAAACCCCCCACAGTCCCGCAGGCTCCCCGTGTCCTACGGGAGCCGGCATTGCTTTTACACATGGGGAGCAGCTAACATGCTGCTCCCCATGTGGAAAAGCAATCAGCTTTGGATATTGGAAGAGAGAGCAGGTTTCCTGCTCTCTGTTCCAATATCCAAAGCAGTTTGCAATGACAGGACGGGAGCCGCGAGGCTCCCGTCCTGTCATTGCAAACAGCAGTGTCCCGGGGTAGGCACCCCGGGACACTGCAGGAGCCGGCCCTGGAGGGTGGCGGTCCCCAGGGCCACCACAGGCTCCAGGAGGGGGGCCGCGCGGCCCCCCTCCTTACATTTTGAAAGCCCCGGGAGGTGGTGGTCCCCGGGGCTTGGGAGTCCAAAACGGACCCCCATTGTAATTTTTCTTAGTGCCCTGGGGGGTGGTGGTCCCCGGGGCATGTGGAGGCTGGAGCCCCCCACACAGGTTTTTCAAAAATAAAAAAAGAAGCCCCGGGGAGGTGGCGGTCCCCGGGGCTGCGGGCGGGCTCAGAGCCCTCCCGCACCATTATACATAAAGCCCCGGGGGGTGGTGGTCCCCGGGGCTTGGGGGGCCCTTAGAGGCCCCCCACACATAAAATTAACCCCCCCAGCATGCCCCCGGGACTTGGCCCACCCGGGGGCCAATTAGCATCGAGCGCGGGAGACCGCGCTTCGATTTTTTCGGCAGGATTCGCGCACCCTGAGCGCATCCTGCCGATTTTTAAAAAAATATTTATTTATTTTTGCCCAGGGGTCCTTGTGGGACCCCCTGAGCAAACCTAGGGGTCAGGGTGTTTCTACCCTGCCCCCTTTGTGCGCTTTGCGCACTTGTTTCTGTCCCTCGGTTCTCCCGAGGGACAAAATGGCTGCCAACATTTCCTGAATCGGAATGTTGACAGCCAGCTGACAGCCAATTAACATGCAGCTCGTGATCGGGACGGTGCGCGCAGGGTGCGCTGAGGGTACGCGGACCCTACTCGGCCATAGATATATCTATACTTTTACTTTTGATTTTCTCAGCAACTACTGAACGGATTTACACCATTTAACAAAAAGGGTTCTTTCTGAACCAAGAACTACCTCTTTGCCAAATTTGGTGTAATTCCGTTCAGCAGTTCGGGCTGTAGCCGTGTCTAAAGTTTCCTATGGAATATTGCATGGGGAAAACGCGTTTTGGGACCCCCCTTTTTTCTCGGCCCCCGCTTGTTGAATCCCCCCGAGACTTTCAGGGTAGGAGCGGACCGGAGCACCCCACAAAGTTTGAAAATTTTGCGAAGATACGTCAACCGGCAAGAGAGTTATTTCAAATAGAATGTCGCAGATTTCCTATGGATAATAGGTTGTAACTATAACTATCTACTGGCGACCGCCAGTAGATAATTCACTGAAAAACCATAGGTTTTAGGGAAAGTTAAAGTTAGTTTGACATTGCACTCGTACAAAACCAGTGAAATTCCCCCGTTATAGTTAGGTCAGCTAACTATAACTCGCGCCCCTGCAATGCACTGCTGATGACGTCACATATTACATCACTCGTGACATGGTCAGTGACATCACTGATGACATCACTGATGACATCTCAAATGACATCACTGATGACATCATCCAGTTACTGTGTGTTTCTGTAAAGTTTAAATATGTTTAATATATATAGGGAAAGGCGTATTGAAGAATGAGTGGGTGTATAAGTGTCTGAATGGATGATTTAGTAGGTGCGTGACTGACTCTATAAGTGAGTGATTAAACGCATCTTACTGAATGCATGGGTTAGTGACTAAACTGTGTGAATGTCTGTATCCGTCTGTCTGTTGGTGTGTAAGCGGCTGCATGGCTTTCTGAATAGCTACATGAGTGTCTACATGGGTTATTGATTGGTTGTCTGAGTATCTGTATGGGTGCCTGAGTGTTTGTGTGGGTGGGGTGTGTGTGACTCTGTGCATAGATGTGTAAGTGGGTGATTCACTGGGTGCATGGTTTCAAGAGTGCATCTGTGATGGACTGTATGGGTGGGTGAGTGTGTGTATGGGTGTGTTAGTGAGTGAGTGTATATCTTAGTGGTACATGTGTGAGTAACTACATATGTGAAAGGCAGTATATATGTGTGTTGGAGTATATAAATGGCTATAAGTGAGAGAGTGTGATTGTGAGAGTGGCTGTATGGATGAGTGTGTACTTGTATCAGTGATTGTATAAGAGCGTAAGAATGTGCTAGTATTTGTATGAGTAAGTGAGCTGGTGTGTGTATAACTTTACATCTGAGTAAATGGGAGTGTGATTAATTCTTTGCATGACTGACTAGGTGTGTGAGTACCTCTATGGATGAGTGGCGGTGTGTGAGTGTCTATGTAGGTGTATGAGTGCATATGATAGTCCTGTACTGAGTGACCGTAAGTATGAGTGACTGTACGGGTGAGTGAGTGGATGTATGTGTAGGCCTAAGAATCAGTGAGTGGGTATGTAGTTATTGGTGTTGGAGTGTCTATGGTTTTGACAATGGCAGTCTGTAATTTAGAGTGGGTGTATCAAAGGTTATATTAGGGTGTGAGAAGATGCATGAAATTATCACATGGATGATGTCATCAGTGATGTCATCAGTGATGTCATTTGAGATGTCATCAGTGATGTCATCAGTGATGTCACTGACCATGTCATGAGTGATGTAATATGTGACGTCATCAGCAGTGCATTGCGGGGGCGCGAGTTATAGTTAGCTGAACTAACTATAATGGGGGAATTTCACAGGTTTTGTATGAGTGCAATGTCCAACTAACTATAACTTTCCCTAAAACCTATGGTTTTTTCAGTGAATTTCTAAAGTTTTTTAAATGCTAATTTCTAACTATAACGTGCCTGAAACCTATGGTTTTTTTCAGTGAATTTCAAAGGTTTTTTAAATGCTAATTTCTAACTATAACGTGCCTGAAACCTATGGTTTTTTCAGTGAATTTCAAAGGTTTTTCAAATGCTAGTTTGTAACTATGCCTACAGAAGTAGGACATGTGAAGAAAGAAGAAAAAACGCACAGAAAGAAGCAAAAGTAATGTCGAAAGAAACAGAAGTCCACAAAGACGAAGAAAAATCCAGGAAGAAGCAAGACATGTGCAGAAAGAACCAACAGAGGAGCAGAAAGAGGCCTTGTTGCAAAATCATCCTGTGCCCACACCTTTTCCAGACGTGTACTGGTGGTAACTGACTCTGACTAACCAGGCCTAGACCCAGTGCTATGGTAAAAGACACTTAGAATACAGTTAAAACACCTACATACACTAGGGAACACTATGCGTTGGGGTACCCCTGTGATTAGCATGACCTCCTCTGTAACTCCCTAGTACATAATAGGGCAGGGGGATTAAAAACTACCTCTTAAAACGCGCCATGGGGCACGTTTGCACACTGGTGTAGGGAGGGGGGGCCTGAGGTTACATGTGTGCAAACACGCCCTCTGGCCGTTTTAAGTTGGGGGATAAAGTCCCCTTGAATCCTAAGGGTCCCTGAGGTCCAACTAGCCCACCAGGTACCTCCAGTAAGCGCGACAGAGCTGCGTTGCACAGAGGTGTAAAAAGGGGCGTGGCCTGGACCACCTCTCTGCAACGCAGCCCTGTGGCGTGCACTGGAGGTACCTGGTGGGCTAGTTGGCCCCCAGGGTCCCTCAGGATTCAAGGGGAATTAATTCCCCAACTTAAAACGCGCCACAGGGCGTGTTTGCACACATGTCACCTGAGGCCCCGCCCCCTCCCTTCACCACTATGCAAACGCGCCCTGTGGCGCAATTTAAGTTGGGGTATTAGGTCACCTTGAATCCTGAGGGTCCCTGGGGCCCAACTAGCCCACCAGGTACTTTCAGTAAGCGCCACAGGTCTGCGTTGCAGAGAGGTGGTCAGAGGCCACGCCCCTTTTTACACCTCTCTGCAACGCAGCTCTGTGGCGCTTAATGGAGGTAGCTGGTGGGCTAGTTGCACCCCAGGGACCCTCAGGATTCAAGGGGAGTTAATCCCCCAACTTAAAACAAGCCACAGGGCGTGTTTGCACACATATCACCTCAGGCCCCGCCCCCTCCCTTCACCACTGTGCAAACGCGACCCGTGGCGCGTTTTAATTTGGGGGATTAACTCCCCTTAAATCCAGAGGGTCCCTGGGGTGCAACTAGCCCACCAGCTACCTCCATTAAGCGCCACAGAGCTGTGTTGCAGAGAGGTGTAAAAAGGGGCGTGGCCTCAGAACACCTCTCTGCAGCGCAGCCCCCTGGCGAATACTGGAGGTTCCTGGTGGGCTAGTTGGCCCCCAGGTACTCCCAGTATTCAAGGGGAATTTGTTACCCATCTGTAAACGCACCAGGGGGCGCGTTTGCAGAGTGCTGCAAGGAGGGGGCGTGGCCTCTGGCGCGATGCCGGTATTTAAAAAAAAAAAAAATTAAGAAGGGTGGCTGTGTGGTCCCCCTTCTTTTTCTAATTTATTGGCCCTGGGGACCCCATCCCCCAGGGCCTGCCCCCTAATATTTTTTTTTTTTTAAATTTGGAAGGGGGCCGCTTGGCCTCCCTCCCGAGGCCTTAATCGGCCCCGGGGACCCCATCCCCCGGGGCATGGCCTTTTTTTTTTTTTTAAATGTTTTGGAGGGGGGCTGCATTGCCCCCCTCCTCAGGCCACTTATGGCCCCGGGGACCCCATCACCCGGGGCCGGCCTTTGTCTTTTAATTTTATTTATTTTTTGATAAAAAATTTTGGGAAGGGGGCCGCGTGGCCCCCCTCCCGGGCCACTTGTAGCCCCGGGGACCCCATCCCCCAGGGCTGGCCTTCTCCGTTGGGGACCGTGGGGGGTCCCCAATCCCCCCACGGTCCCGCCGGCTCCCCGCGTCCCTCGGGAGCCGGCATTGCTTTTCCACACGGGGAACTGCTTAGATGCAGCTCCCCGTGTAGAAAAGCAATTTGCTTTGAATTTTGGAAGAGAGAGCAGGTTTCCTGCTCTCTCTTCCAAAATTCAAAGCAAGTTTGCTATGACAGGACGGGAGCCGCTAGGCTCCCGCCCTGCCATAGCAAACTTCAGTGTCCCGGGGGTGGGCACCCTGGGACACTGCAGGAGCCGGCCCTGGGGGGTGGTGGTCCCCAGGGCCATCAAGGGCTCCAGGAGGGGGGCCATGCTGCCCCCCTCCCAACATGTGCAAAGCCCCGGGGAGGTGGCGGTCCCCGGGGCATAAGGGGGGCTCAAGCCCCCCCACACAGGTAGTTTTACAAAAAAAAAAGAAGCCCCGGGGGGCGGCGGTCCCTGGGGCTGCGGGAGGGCCGAGTGCCCTCCCGCACCATTTTTAATTCAAAGCCCCGGGGAGTGGTGGTCCCCGGGGCTTGGAGGGGCCTTAGAGGCCCCCCACACCATTGTTTTATTAACCCCCGCATGCCCCCGGGACTTGGCCCAACCGGGGGCCAAATAACAACGGAGCACGGGAGCCCGCGCTTCGTTGTTTTTTCCCCTCAGCTGGATCCGCGCCAACTAGCCCACCAGGTACCTCCAGTGCACGCCACAGGGTTGCGTTGCAGAGAGGTGGTCCAGGCCACGCCCCTTTTTACACCTCTGTGCAACGCAGCTCTGTGGCGCTTACTGGAGGTACCTGGTGGGCTAGTTGGACCCCAGGGACCCTTAGGATTCAAGGGGACTTTATCCTCCAACTTAAAATGGCCAGAGGGCGTGTTTGCACACATGTAACCTCAGGCCCCCGCTCCCTACACCAGTGTGCAAACGTGCCCCATGGCGAGTTTTAAGAGGAAGTTTTAATCCCCCTGCCCTATTATGTACTAGGGCCTTACAGAGGAGGTCATGCTAATCACAGGGGTACCCCAATGCATAGTGTTCCCTAGTGTATGTAGGTGTTTTCACTGTATTCTAAGTGTCTTTTAGCATAGCACTGGCTCTAGGCCTGGTTAGTCAGAGTCAGTTACCACCAGTACCCATCTGAAAAAGATGTGGGCACAGGATGATTTTGCAACAAGGCCTCTTTCTGCTCCTCTGTTGGTTCTTTCTGCACATGTCTTGCTTCTTCCTGGATTTTTCTTCGTCTTTGTGGACTTCTGTTTCTTTCCACATTTCTTTTGCTTCTTTCTGTGCGTTTTTTCTTCTTTCTTCACATGTGCTACTTCTGTAGGCATAGTTACAAAATAGCATTTGAAAAACCTTTGAAATTCACTGAAAAAACCATAGGTTTCAGGCACGTTATAGGTAGAAATTAGCATTTAAAAAACCTTTGAAATTCACTGAAAAAAACCATAGGTTTCAGGCACGTTATAGTTATAAATTAGCATTTAAAAAACCTTAGAAATTCACTGAAAAAACCATAGGTTTTAGGGACAGTTATAGTTAGTTGGACATTGCATTCATACAAAACCCGTGAAATTCCCCCGTTATAGTTAGTTCAGCTAACTATAACTCGCGCCCCGCAATGCACTGCTGATGACGTCACATATTACTTCACTCATGACATGGTCAGTGACATCACTGATGACATCACTGATGACATCTCAAATGACATCACTGATGACATCACTGATGACATCATCCATGTGATAATTTGATGCATCTTCTCACACCCTAATATAACCTTTGATACACCCACTCTAAATTACAGACTGCTATTCTCAAAACCATAGACACTCCAACACCAATAACTACATACCCACTCACTGATTCTTAGGTCTACACACACATCCACTCACTCACCCATACAGTCACTCATACTTACGGTCACTCAGTACGGGACTATCATATGCACTCATACACCTATATAGACACTCACACACCGCCACTCATCCATAGAGGTACTCACACACCTAGTCAGTCATGCAAATAATTAATCACACTGCCATTTACTCACCTATACAGTTATACACACACCAGCTCACTTACTCATACAAATACTAGCACATTCTTACGCTCTTATACAATCACTGATACAAGTACACACTCATCCATACAGCCACTCTCACAATCACACACTCTCACTTATAGCCATTTATATACTCCAACACACATATATACTGCCTTTAACATATGTAGTTACTCACACACGTACCACTGAGATATACATTCACTCACTAACACACCCATACACACACTCACCCACCCATACAGTCCATCACAGATGCACTCTTGAAACCATGCACCCAGTGAATCACCCACTCACACATCAATACACAGAGTCACACACACCCCACCCACACAAACACTCAGGCACCCATACAGATACTCGACAACCAATCAATAACCCATGTAGACACTCATGTAGCTATTTGCAAACCCATGCAGCCGCTTACACACCAACAGACAGATGGATACAGACATTCACACAGTTTAGTCACTAACCCATGCATTCAGTAAGATACGTTTAATCACTCACTTATAGAGTCAGTCACACACCTACTAAATCATCCATTCAGACACTTATACACCCACTTATTCTTCAATACGCCTTTCCCTATATATATTAAACATATTTAAACTTTACAGAAACACACAGTCACTGGATGATGTCATCAGTGATGTCATCAATGATGTCACTGACCATGTCATGAGTGATGTACTATGTGACGTCATCAGCAGTGCATTGCGGGGGCGCGAGTTATAGTTAGCTGAACTAACTATAACGGGGAATTTCACGGGTTTTGTACGAGTGCAATGTCCAACTATCTATAACTGTCCCTAAAACCTATGGTTTTTTCAGTGAATATATATATACATATATATATATATATACACAAAAAAAAGTCCCTGATTACGTGCTCTGCATTCACCACAAGGACACGGACTCCAGAGATATGTGCTTAATCCAACAAATGTATTCCTTTTGACAGACATGGCAGTATGACGCAATTTGACCACCGCGGGTGGCCTTGCTCACATAACAATATATATATATGACCCAGGATCGTGTTTCTACATGAAATGCATTTTTTTGGCCCTGTTTGTTGAATGTCCACAAAACTTTCATTTTTCCCTTCAATCCTCCCTTCCTGAAGATTGATTTTTAAAAAAAAGTAAATACAACATTAACAGTAATTTAGTATTTTTTTAGGCATAAATGTTTCTTTTTACTCCAGACCACGTCCCGGTGAGATTTCTCAATGCGGTCGGTCGTGAATGGTCGCTACCGCTCGCATTGACAAACCTTTTGCTCCTCTCAAGTAGAGCATTGACTTGAGTGGCAGAAAGAAGCTGTGCCCTATTGATCTGCACATGGTGCCGTTCATGATGATTTTATACCCAGCGCTAAAAATCAGCCCAAACAGTGCAACGTAATTCACTCAGCTCCTTGCGGAACTCCGCGTAGAGTGGCAGAGTTTTATGGTCACTTTGCGGAGTTCCACGTAGCAGAACTCTGTGAACTCCACCCATGCATATTTAGAAAATGCTATAAGAGAAAAACACAGGGCTAATACACTGGTCCACAAGTGCTGAAGCATCACACGTTGGATGCTTACAGCTACAAAAGGTTAAAATAGAGGGAGTACAGGAGGGCACATCAAATTGGGAGCATGAAAGATCTGTAAGGAAAAGTGGTGGTATATGGAATGCAATAGATTGAACGTGTTTTGGATGGTTTCTGGATTGGTAAGGCATTTGGTGAAGTTGAAGAAGTACTGTTTTTGGTAGTGGGGGAGGGTGGATTATGGGATGGGGAAGTAGGAAATTATAATGTATTAGTGAGGTGGGGTCACAAATTCGAATTTGTAATGTTTGTCATAAACTAGCTTAACGCCTATCCTACAAAAGAGTCCATTTCCTCTCTAATGGTTGTCTAGGTTTTTCGTATGCACTCCCCCAGATAATACCAGAACCATCCAAATTTGCGTAATGTGGGCAGAGTAACTTCAAAATGAAACTTGGTCCCACACAGACAACACGCTGATAGACAATGAAGATTAGTGTTGACAAACACCTTTGCTTCTACTCTGGTCTATACAATGGGGACCCCTGTTTTCTTACGCTTCAGGAGACCTTTCTAGAGAAGTTTCAACTGATCAGGGTCACAGACTTGCAGACGGAAACCTTGTAGCAGCCGATCCAGCTAAATGAAGGGAAGCGGGCCATCAAATCCCTGAAATTCAACAATCCCTAGGCCCTGGCAGGTTCACATCATATTTGTTTAATTCTAGCCCCTAAACTCATTTCTCTATTTAATCACTGTCCAGCTACAGTGTCTCTCACTCTCAGTATAGGTGAGGCTATTATTACAGTTCTCCCAAAAGCTGATAAGGACACTTGGTTGTGTGCGTTCCTACCACCCAATAAAGCTGTATACTAAAATCTTGGCTATGCACCTCATTAAGGTACTGCCCTTGATGGTTCACCCCAAACAGAGCACATTTTTCCATAGACACTAGATGCACGATAACATACAGATAAACATTCACCTGGTTGAGAAAGCCTCCTTAAAGAATACTCCATCAATTCTTCTGTCCATGAATACAGAAAAGGCCTTCTACCAGGTTATTTGGATGTTCATGTGCCTCAACTTACAGAAAAATGGGACTGGTTCCAAACTTTCACAGAATGATTTCTTCCAACTATGCGAATCCAAATGCGAAGGTCACATTGAATTGACTCACTTCAACATCTTTTCAAATTCTTAAGGGCCCCAGATAGGGATGCCCGCTATCCAGGGACTTAGCTTGGTCAGTAAAATTGGAGGGGGGAGGTGAACTTTAGATTTCCCAACAATAACGCAGGAATATCTAGTGAAGATTCATTATATTGTCACGTGGCCCATAGGGACCTTGTCGTTTTTCATTAACTTAACATGAGCACGTTGCAACTTGCCTGCTGCTTTGCACACGTTACTACACGTCTTTATTTTTTTCAATAATTTAAAAGACTGCTTTCACATGAGAACTAATCTCTGTGTTCACTCTCTGCATGTTCCTGTGATTTTGACTGAACATTATGCGCAAGGTCGAACAACAATGACCCTTGTTATTTTGTTCTGGCCAAACCTTAGCCCTTATACAAAACATACCGATGCAGCTGTTGTTTGGACAGCGTACTCTGGTTTTTAATGGGGTGCACAAATAGGTAATACACACTTGGAGAGGGACCTTTCCAGGGAGAAGAGCACCTATGATGTAGATCTACCATCTATAGGGTAAGGTATGGGGTCTGCCGACAATACCCAGAGATCTTCTATTGTATAATAATACTTCTTCTTAGCAAGGGGAGGGAGGTTAGGCACTATAGTCCTTTTTCCATTGTTTTTTTATGATGACATCTCCCTTTATGATTTATGGACTGACTGCTATGCTGACAATATTTCTACTATGCATTTTCCTGCTTGTTGTGGCACGTGCACTGCATGTTAGGGCACGTTAGTTAAAATAAATATATTTCAAACTGTTTAATATCTCTGTCAGATCTTATTGTGGACGAGTACAAGAGAGTGAGGGAAAAAAAGTGTCTTGTTACCGCGATTCCTGAGAGATCTGGGAGTGTTGTGTTCTGTAGTGTCTAGTCATTTGTTTCTTTTTGAGAGAGTAGGAGGAAATGTGTGACACAATAGCTAGAAGTCCTGGGTTTGTGTGTACTAAGGTGGTGGGAAGACTCAGTCCCTATACACCAAGGTCCCATTTCCTGTGCATAGTTCTGTATTTGTGCAGAATCCCTGCAACAATATGAGACGTATGGCAGGAGGGGGGCTTAGGGGCAGTGCAAATTGGTAGGAGTACTTAAACACAATATTTTTCAAACTAAACAATTTCTTTAAGATCTAGAAAACAGAGAGTGAGTGTGTGTGTGTATGTGTTTGTCTGTGTGTGTGTGCGTGTGTGTAAAACTCCAGGTGATATCTGACAGACACATCACCATACCTGACTGAAAGCACTTGTACCCAACTATTTACTACAGAATATATTTTTAAGTCTGGTGTAACACCCCAAACACCACCTCTGAAGCTATGCTCCTGCCACTCTCCAAGACAGTTTCTGGATGCAAAATCAATTATAAAAAGTCTGAGTCACAGACCTTGATTCTCAGGAATGAAGAGGCAGCAACACTGAATTCCTTGTTTCCCCTTCAGTAGCCTAGACAGTCAGGATTCTGAAAGCTCCTGAGTAATTATTTATCACCAATTACCCCCTCTCCCCAATTGGCAGCTAGAAAGGAGGACCTGGTGTCCCGGAGCCACCTGGTGCTCTCATGGATCTACAAAATCAATGCAATAAAGATGAATAGCTTTCTGCCTCTCCTTTATGTTTTACGTCCTCACAATATGATTAGATAAAGCTTATCTCAAACAGCTCCAACAGCAACTGCTACACTTTATTTGGAGGGGGAAGGCCCCGAGGATACCTCAGAAAGTTCTGATCCAAATGGGGGAAGCTTGGGGCTTAGCAACACTCTGCATTCCTCATTATTGAGCAGCTGCTCAATTAAAAGTGGCAGTGGATGGTCCATGTTGGAGTCTGAAAAGTATTGGCGCTAGATGGATCGTGCTATAGTCAACAGAGCCCTGGGTGGATGAACAACACAGGCTCAGTAATTCATATCTTAGTACACCAGTAACTACTGAACTGAAAATGTGGGACACATGAATTGCATTGTGGTGTTTGATGACATATTTCTGTTCCTGCACTCCTATTCATCATAACACAGTTTTTACCCCTGCCCTGGAAGATCAGGTGTTTCATAACTGGGGTAAAGATGGTTGCAAGATGAATTTTGAAATGCATGAGAACGCAACTCCCAATGCTGTCTTGCAATTTGACCTTCCGGACACTAAATGGATCCACTATTCCCTGATACGGCACTTGATAACACCACCCTCCATTTTGCTCCGGGACAACCAGGGATAAGACCCAATTAGACACATTTTTTCCATAATTGGTAAGCACTAAGGGTACAAGTTCTAGCTTATATGGAATCCTACCAGCAAATGATTCACCGCCTAGGTGGAAATGCAATGGACTAAAAGTAGACAATAGAGAGCAGCTCTCACCAAAATAATGAGAAATACTGGGGATGGACATATACTCATCTTCTACAACAATTCTGCGTAGGGAGATCTATGACAAAGTGTTTTATGACAGGCACTACACCCCATTAGAGTACACCACATATTTCACAATGAGTCCCTTAAATACTGGAGGAGTTGTGGTGCCCTGGGAGAGGCGCTTCCCATTTGGTGGTCATGTCTGACTCTCCATCCATTTTGGGAAGAAGTATAAAAAATGCTTAAAAATACATTAGGATCTCCAATCCCCTTCCAACCCCTTTTTCACTAGAGGTAATGCTCCTGGGCATAAAATACAAGATAACTAAAGTTCATGGTAAAATATGAGAGTGGCATGCTACAATGCTTGAGACCACCAAATGGGCTATTGTTCACAATTGTAAAAGGGTGGACTGCCCCCTGTTCACTCAGTGGTACCATAAACTCATTCTTGCTATGGAATGGTTGATAAGCAACATTAAGCTAAATAGAAACTTCATATGCCATATTGAGCGGAGGCCCCCAAATTTGGCACTCTGTCCCCGATGGCTCAACCTAGGCCTATTTGACTGATATGAATGCTTAAATTTACTTTTCCTCTTTTCTAACATGGAGTAGAGTTGGTCAATAAATATGTGGTACATGCCCTAAGGAGCACTTGTTGTGGTGGAAAAATGTGGTGGGATGTTAACCCTTCTGAAATCAGGGGTTTGCAGAATAGAAGGGGCACAATAGTCGGGGGTAAAAAGGGAAGCCTATTGTCAATTTACAATCACCTAGCACCATGTGTCACGTTGTATTGATTCTAAATGACTTCGCTGAGCAGTGGCCTTTTGCCTGTTCAGTGTTCAAAAGCCCATAAAAAGATTTATGCAAAAAAAGAAGCTAGGTCTCCTGGAGAGACTGTCTGGGAATGTGCACATGTAGGGCCATATTATCAAGAACGGGCAATAACATATCGCGCTTTAGCGGCAGGAAACTGACGCTAAAGCGGCGATAAGGGGCTTGATAATATGCCCTATAGAATTCCAATAGAAGCCCAGGTTTGATGTCCGTTCAACCCAGAACCTGGACGTCGCCTTCCTGACAGAGACCTGGATGAACGACTCCTCCGCACCCGACATCGCCATAGCCATCCCAGACGGCTATAAGATCACCCGCAGAGACCGCGTCAACGGAGTAGGAGGAGGAATCGCCATCGTCCACAAGAACTCCATCAGGGTCTCGACCAGCACCGACGACCTTCTCCGCACCGCCGAACACATGCACTTCCAGATCCACACGGACCCCAACACCACCCTTAGAGGCATCCTTGTCTACAGACCCCCTGGGCCCCGACCCCAGTTCAGCGACTCCATCGCGGACTTCATCAGCACGCACGCCCTGACCTCTACTGACTACATCCTCCTCGGAGACCTGAACTTTCACCTGGAGAACAACAACGACAGCAACTCCACCACCCTGATCAACAACCTCGCCAACCTCGGACTGAGACAGCTCGTCACAACACTGACTCATTCCGCCGGCCACACGCTCGACCCCGTCTTCTCCTCAAGCTCCCACGTCTCCTTCAGCCACACCACGGAACTCCTCTGGACCGACCACCGCTGCATCCACTTCACCTTCCAGAAACCCACCACACACCACCGCACCCAACAGATCCCACGCCGCTGCTGGAGCAAAGTCACCGAAGACCAACTACGGGCAAACCTCGCTCTCAGCCCCCTCTCCGACCCATCCAACACCAACGACGCTGCCTGCAACCTCAGACGATGGATAGACGACTGTGCCAACACCCTCGCCACACTGAAAAAACTCACCTACAGCGACACCACCAAAAGAGCCAGCTGGTTCACCCCGGAACTCCTAGCTTCCAAGCGTACCTGCCGGAAACTAGAGAAGAAATGGCACAGTGATAAGACACCGGACAGACACGCAGCCCACAAAGATGCCATCCGTAACCACCACCACCTCATCAGGTCCGCCAAGAGAATCTCCTTCAAAGACCGCCTCGACAACAACGCACAGAACAGCAAGGAGCTCTTCAACATTGTGAAGGAACTCTCCAACCCCAGCTCCAACACCAACAACATCCCGCCGTCGCAAGCCCTGTGCGATTCCCTCGCCACCTTCTTCCACCGCAAGATCGCCGACATCCACGACAGCTTCAACACCCAGACAGCCCCTACTAAGATAGATACACCAGACCCGCCGCACACCATCGACCATGACCCCTTGCCAGCCTGGGCCAGCGTTAACATCGACGACACCATCAAGACCATGAGCACAATATACTCCGGCTCCCCGTCAGACCCTTTCCCGCACCACATCTTCAACAAAGCCAGCAGCTCCATCGCACCCCACCTGTGCAACGTTATCAATCTCTCCTTCGAGACCGCGACCTTCCCAGAGAGCTGGAAACACGCAGAGATCAACGCCCTACTCAAAAAACCCAAGGCGGACCTGAGAGACCTCAAGAACTTCCGGCCCATCTCCCTGCTTCCGTTCCCAGCCAAGGTCATCGAGAAGATCGTCAACAAACAGCTAACCCGATACCTCGAAGAAAACAGCATCCTGGACCCATCCCAATCAGGGTTCCGCAGCAATCACAGCACTGAGACTGCCCTCATCGCCGCCACCGACGACATCAGGACCCTGCTGGACAACGGTGAGACCGCAGCCCTCATCCTGCTGGACCTCTCCGCTGCCTTCGACACGGTCTGCCACCGCACTCTACGCGCACTCCTCCACGACGCAGGGATCCGAGACAAGGCCCTGGAATGGACCACCTCCTTCCTCGACGGCAGAACCCAGAGAGTCCGCCTCCCACCTTTCCGATCCAAAGCCTCCGAGATCATCTGCGGCGTACCCCAGGGATCTTCCCTCAGCCCAACGCTGTTCAACATCTACATGGCCCCGCTCGCACGCATCGCCAGACAGCACGACCTCAACATTATCTCCTACGCCGACGACACTCAACTGATCCTCTCCCTCACCAAGGACCCCCTCGCCGCCAAATCCAATCTCCATGAAGGAATGAAGGCCGTCGCCGATTGGATGAAGATCAGCCGACTAAAGCTGAACACGGACAAGACAGAGGTCATCATCCTCGGATCCAACCCCTCAGCCTGGGACGACTCCTGGTGGCCAACGACGCTGGGAGCAGCCCCGACACCCACCGACCACGCACGCAACCTGGGAGTCATCCTCGACTCAACGCTCTCCATGACCAAGCAAGTCAACGCAGTCTCCTCCTCGTGCTTCAACACCCTCTGCATGCTTCGCAAGATCTACAGGTGGATCCCGACAGATACAAGAAGAACAGTCACCCAGGCCCTCGTCAGTAGCAGACTCGACTATGGGAACGCCCTCTACGCGGGAGCCCCGGCCAAGCTTATCAAGCTACTGCAACGCATACAAAACGCCTCCGCACGCCTGATCCTCGATGTACCACGCCACAGCCACATCACCCCCCACCTGAGGAACCTGCACTGGCTCCCCGTCAACAGGAGAATCTCCTTCAAACTCATCATCCACGCACACAAGGCACTCCACAAGACTGGCCCAGCCTACCTCAACAGACGACTCTTCTTCTACGTCCCCAACCGCCAGCTCCGCTCCGCCGACCTCTCCCTCGCCACCGTCCCTCGCATTCGAAGAACAACCACCGGCGGCAGATCCTTCTCACACCTAGCCGCCAAGACCTGGAACACCCTTCCGCTAAGCCTACGACAGACCCAAGACCTGCTGACCTTCAGGAGTCTACTCAAGACCTGGCTGTTCGACCAGTAGCAGCACCCCCCACCTTTCTCTCCCCAGCGCCTTGAGACCCTCGCGGGTAAGTAGTGCGCTCTACAAATTCTGTGATTGATTGATTGATTGCATTAGTTGAGCTCCTCTGATGGTGTGTGTTTGGGTAGTGTACCAGAATACAGCGCCTCTTGGGTGATGCAGGTTAGCTTATATCCACTTTTTGGCCAGATGGACATCCAGTTCAGTGCAATTATGATGGAATAGGTATGATCAATTTTTCTTCTGCCAGTGGTCAGCCTGGATGCTGCATATAATGCTACTTTGAGAGGAGTGAGATCTAGTGTGGGAATTCTCACTAGTACTGAGCTCTTCTAGTCTAACCTAGATAGAACCAACTGCACCAATGCTTTAATCACATCTTTAAAGTCAGTCTCTGGTGTGAGGAAATTCTAGCAGCATGAGTCACGCATTCTTGAGTTCTAATCACATCTGCCATTTCCCCTTCAGTGGATATCTTTCATGAGGGTATTGCCCTCCATTTTTGATTGGCAATCATCAATTCAGGTATAGCATCCCTCTGGTTTATCACAAGTCTTTCTTTTTGACTAAAAAAGATTTTGTTCTGAACGCTGGTCATATGAGAATAGGATAGGGCAATAGGCACTTTCTCTAAAAGACTGACATTTCTGTGGTCACTAAAACCTTAACTTGTTGAGAAAAGGAACTATGAAGTGTACCAAAGTAGTGAAAAAGGAGTTGGTAGAACTATAGGTACATGTCTTGAAATGTTTGTATCACCCAAGCATCTACCATCAGCAGGCCCCAATTGTAACCAATTATTTTGTCCTATCACAATTCTACTTGAAAAAAAAATAGAAATCATACTTGGAAGGTGTTTACTCCACAGTGATTACCACTAAACTGCATTTTATATCTGCATGATGTGGAGGGAAAGAAATAGTGAAGAAATCTTGGTCTTAGCTGCCTTGATGCTTAGAATTATGGTATCTTTAAACATCCAACACATCGAAGCATCTAGGGGTGCATCTCCTCTTATCCCAGTCCCTTCAAAAAAGGCCCTGGTCAAATACCTTCATATCAGATTTTTGGGCTTTCTCAATGCCTGTAAAACTCCTGTCAAACCTGCTCACCTCTTGTTAGATATTTCTGAAACGGGACTGGTCAGGCATTTGAGGAGGCAATATCTCTTATCTTGGAGACCAGCTGAATCAGAATTGATCTGCTCCTAGTGCCAAGATGGTGCAGTTCGCATTCTCTAAGTGGCTAACCATGCATTGGCAGACTCTGCATGTCTGGGTCCACTGTGAACCAATCTCCTTTGCAGAAAGGGCTACATTTAAGTTAATAGTTATGGATTCAAACAGGTCTAAAAGTTTCTTGTTATATGTCCATCAGAATCTCTATATCACCTTTTGAGGGTATACAAACCTATTAAATTCAACATTTTAGAGTGAAATTTTAGGGTGAAGGTTACTTTTCCCCCTAGAAAAGTTTAGGACCACTGTGACCTAAGGTAAGTGTTTATGTCTCTATCAATGGGTTTACAGAGTTCTGCATGCACATGGGCGCCAGCCGTATGGGAGGGCATCCATTTGGATGACATTTTGTGGATTATTGTTGGGGGAAAAAAATCATCAGCTTTAAAGTAACTTTATTGAACAAATTGTAATGTTAGCTATCGTTCTTCAAGTGCCTCTAAAACGTGGGGCCAGAAGCTTGACTTAGATAAAATAAATACCCCTTGTCAGATAAAATCCACTTACAAAGTGAGGTCAGAACAGAAAACTCCCCATTAAGAGAATTTACTTACGCAGAATTTTAAATATGATCTTACAGTGCTCCCTGTTTCTGCCACTGAAATGCTCAAAATACTTCCAATATCAAAGTTGGTGTTCATATCATCTCTCCACCCACAAGTATTATGAACAGAAAACTTACATCACTGTTACAATCAGGTTACTGCAGAGACAAGAAATTGTTTGGTTGCACATACTGGAAAGCTCCCATGATAAGTGACTAGAGGACAGTTTAATCCTTAAAACATTGAGCAGTGGTGTAACATTAGCCCCCACAGGCCCCGCGGTGTGGGGGGCCACAAGCTCCAGGTGGCCCCCTCTGGCACTGTGCATGGGTAGCAGGCCCTGGCCTGAGATCACCTGATTGGGTCTGATGGGAGGGGAACCCTCCATGTACTTTGCAGGGGCCCCTCAAGTTTTATTATGCCACTGGTGTAGAGAGTAGTGGACTAGATGCTGCCTTTCATAAGGATACAGATGTGGGAGAAGAAACAGCATGTGAATTAGCTTATAGACTTCAAGTAGAACCTGCTAACTCTCTTATTGAAACACTGATTCTAATGTAAACCTCTTTTTCTGCTATATTAGAGTCGCTAGCTTACTCTGACAAGGAACAGTCAGTCCAAACTGTCCATTTAGGGAAGATTAAAGAAAAGTTGCACCACTATTGTTGTAAAAATAAATATCAGTCCGTTCAGATCCTCATAACATCTTCATCTCTCAAGAGTAATTCAATGTCCAAAGAACATTGAGATCATTGAATGCATATACTAACTATACCAACCAACACTTGAGATTGAGTGAAGGCTTGTATATTGGCACCATTTTTCCAAGTGCAGCCTAAAAAGACCAAATTCAATACTTGGAAAGAGGTGCGTGATAAGTCTAAGGTCCCAGTTTTGTATGTTTGTGCACCTGTAGCACCTATGTTGAAAGCTCTACAGTGAAGGAAGCTTTGATGTAAACAGCAGGAACTTGATAAAGTAGATAACTATTTTAAAATGTTATCACTAATTATACCATCTAGTGACATTAATCAACTGGCATTAGTTAGTTCTACAACGTAGGATGCAGCACCACTTTCTGCAGGTGATGGAGCTGATGCAATGTCTGCCTTTCACAGTCATGTGATGGAGAAATTGTGACAAATGAGCCCTCAGATGACTTTTCTTCAACAGTGTGGCTCACATAAATATAAAACAGTAACATGGACAGATCTTCGATAAATTGTAGCGTTCTTCATCGTCTGTTTGAGAAAGCCGCAGCACTTAAAAGTCTGACTCTGAAAGATATCAAATTTTGTTGGGTTTGTGCTAGACCACAAAAATTAGGAACTCACATCGGTTGGGTTTTACTCCCCTTCATTTGTAAGATGTTTAAAACTGCTAGATACAGAAGCATTATGTTAACCTATCATAATGTATGTGGCTCTTTAGCTGACTGCGCAGTATCAGTTGGAGGGTAACCTGATCCTTTCTCAGATCACAGAGGTATCTGAGCGACTTCAAGAATCAAGCATTGGCAATGGCAATAGGTCTGGCTTATGAATGATAGTGCCTCTTGTGTCACTAACTGGTTTAGGTACTCAATAGGTCATCATACATGTACTCTGTCTACACCCTGAGTTGTACCCTCATTTCCCACCCTCCCGGATGATGTGTTAACTTTAACATCATCATCCGAAATTTCATTGCCCCAATCCTCAACTCCAGTGCCTTCTTCCTCCTCAGCTACTTTAACTACCACAAAAAGGACCTCACCAATCCCACCTCAAGAAACCTCCTTGAGATCCTCTCTATCCTCAGACTCACCCAGTGAGTAAAATGCAACACACATGCAGATGGACACCTTTGGGCCCTATCTTCACTAGCTTCAGCAAAATCATGGTGGACAAGCCAACAATGATCATCTGGCCTGACAACACCCTCATCAACTTCAGCATACCCATCCCATGCAACAACAGAAAATATATCACCAAATCTTCACAATGGGACTAGAACAAGATCTCAGAAGTATCCTGGTCTTCTAAACTCCTATACCAGCAAGCTCGACACAACAACAATTTACCTGATTCCATCTACAACTTCCCTGATCACCGTCTGCATAGTTAGCTTGGCTCCTCTCAAAGTCAACAAAGCTACGAAAACCATTCTACAAGCATGCTGGTACATGAAGAGCTCAGTTCACCAAATGCCACTACAACCAACTTGAACATAGATATAGACGAAGTCAGAACAGCACCTGCAATAGCTCCCACAAATCTGTCCTCAAATGCTACCATCAGCAAATCATTGCCACCAAAAGCTCAGTGCTCACTGACCGTATCGACAGCAGCACCACTAGTCAGAATGAAATCTTTGCCATAGTGGAATACTTCTCTTCTCCAGCAGCTAGCTCTACCAGTGAAAACCCCTTATCAGGACCTCTGCACCCCAGTGTCTCTATTCTTCAGCAAAAAGAGTACCAGCATCTGCAAACACTTTGAGCCCAAATTGGACCATTCCACACTTGCATCCCTACTGCTCATCTTTACTAACATCCAAAGGGCCACACTGACCACCTGACCCATTAGCACTACTCAAGAAACAGCAAAGACATTGAATTCAGCACCCTCAGGCTCCTGCCCTCAACACATCTTCATCAGTTGACTGGGCCCAAACAGCACAGCCCTCACCCCAATCTTGAATGACTTACTCATCACAGCCACCTACCCAGGCACCTGTAAACATGCCACAGTGCTCCTTCTCCTCAAGAATCCTTCATCAGTCCTGAAGATTCTAGCCAACTACCATTTTATCTCCCTGCTACCCTTCATCAAAACGAACCACATCCTGGACCTCTCCCAATAGGGCTTCAGAAGCAACCACAGCACAGAGACCATTCTCCTCGCTGCCACAGATGACATCCACATCCTCCTCGACTGAGGCAAAACTGCAGCCCTAATTCTCCTGGACCTCTCAGCTGCCTTCGACACCGTCTCCCATCATACCCTCTGCGAAAGACTCCATGATGCCGGCATCCACGACAAAGCCCTAGATTGGATCTGCTCCTTCCTCACCGGCCGAACACTAAGTCAGACTTCCACCATTCTACTCATAACCCACAGTGATCAGCTACGGAATGCGTCAGGGAACCTCCCTCAGCCCCACCCTCTTCAACATCTACATGACCCGCTCTCAGCCATTAACAGATGCCATGGACTCAACATTGTCTCTTACGTCAACGACACCCAGCTGATTCTCTCCCTCACAGACAAACCCACAGCCGCCAACAGCAACTTCCACAATGGGATGAAGGCAATCGCCACCTGGATGAAGGACAGCTGCCTCAAGCTCAACTCAGACACGACCGAAGTCCTCATCCTAGGATCCATCCCCTCCACCTGGTACGACTCCTTTTGGCCTGCAGCACTTGGAACCCCCACACACCCACAGACCACACACAAAATCTCAGCATCATCCTAGACTCCTCGCTCTCAATTAACCGCCAAATCAATGCTGTTTCATCCTCCTGCTTCCACATGCTCTGCCTGCTTTGGAAGATTTTCAAGTGGATCCCCACCTAGTCCAGGAAAATGGTCACCAACACGCTCTTCAGCAGCAGACTCAACTACGGCAATGCACTCTAAGCCGGCACCACCCAAAAACACCTTAAGAAATTGCAGAACATCCAGAACCGCTCTGCCAAACTCGTCCTGAACATTGACTGCCAAACACCAAACCAATGCCTTCACCTACATGGCCGAATTTGTAAAATTAATGAAAACCAACTACCTTAACCTCAACACAGACAGGACAGAAGTAGCAATCTTCTCCAAAGACAGGTCATTCTGGAACCCAACCTGGTAGCCTGCTGATCTCAGAGCTACACCCCTCCCGACAAGGCACGCACCGAACCTCAGAATAGTAATGAGAAACCAACTCACAAAGTTTCCATCTCCTGCTTCCATACGCTCAAGATTCTGAAAAAGATTGTAGGAGTGTAGGATCTGCTTCACATGGGTATCCCCACTTTTTGCTGATGCTTCACTGTTTTTCGACATTAGTCTGGCTGGGGCCCTGCTAATCAGAACCCCAACCTAGCTGCTTCCTCTCTAAAATGGTTTCCATGTGCCTTAGGCACATCACTGATTGGAATCTGGAGTGCCCTTATAAGTCCCTAGTATATGGTATACTATGTACCAAGAGCATAGGTACCTCAGAGGCCTACCAGGGGCTGCAGCATGTATTATGCCACCCCTGGAAGGCCATCCAAACTGACACCACAGGTCTGCTACTGCAGCCTGGGTAAGGTGGTGCATGCACCCCTTACTGTGATATAGGTTGCCTATATCACTAAATACATTCACACATATAAACCTATAAGTCACTCCTAAGGCAGGCCTTATCAATCCTGAAGGCAGAGTGCATGGTTCCTATGTGAGAGGGTGCCCCTGCATGAGCAGGGCCCCTCTGCAGCGTTCGGATACCCTTCTCTGATGCTGTTTGTAGTGCAGCCTGACCATATACTCTTAAGCGCATTATAACCTCGCGTTAAATGCTAACTTTGGAATGGCTGCACCTAAACATGTCGTGTTTGGTATCAAACATCTTGGAATACTACCCCCCACCAATTCTGGTGGTGGGGGTAGCATTCCACCCTTCTAGAGGGAAAGACATGTTAACTCTGGCTAGCCCGGTAACTTCTTTCCAAAGCCCTGGCATCACAAAATGGATGCTGCTGCCACAGACACGAGTCTGGCCTCCTGCTGCTGGACGAAACTCCGGCAGGGTAGGCCTGGACAATAGGTTTCCTGTCCCAGGGAGGTGTGACCACCTCCCCAGACAAGATAATGTGTATTGGGGCTGGGCGGGAGCACTTTCGGGTGCTTTGAAGTCCTGCACTGGGGGCACACTTGGTGTCCCTGTGCATACCCCAGTTCAAACCGGATCAGGGCTTGCAGCCCCTGCTTTGGCGCGAACTGGACAAAG
Source organism: Calotriton arnoldi (assembly GCA_963921515.1). Lineage (NCBI taxonomy): Eukaryota > Metazoa > Chordata > Amphibia > Caudata > Salamandridae > Calotriton > Calotriton arnoldi. Next base: position 828,427 of record CAWUFW010006124.1, on the reverse strand, counting down.
GGAAAGGGGTGTAGCCACCCCTCTGCCCTGACCCACCCATAGGTGGGGCCACAGAGTAGTCCAACCCTAAACTTGGTATAAGTATAGGAACCCAGTCCTTAGGACTTTAGATTATCCCTGGACGAAACTCTGAAACAGAATCCTGGACCTTCGACGCTCTACTCACGATTAGAGGACAGAAGAATCTCCCTTGGGGTCAAGGAGTGACTCCCCTGCTTGGCAGGCACCAAAGAAGCATCTGTTCAGTTCGCATTTCTGAAGCTCCCGTCGGACGACGAAGTCATCGCATCACCAGAGGTGGATTCTCAGACTTACCCGAGGCTACCCTGAGTTCTCAGCAAAGCTGAGGCCCGTAGCTATCGTGGGTGACTTGAGACCGTGACCCCTGGACACTGAGCACATTTGCAAGTGCATCCTCTTCTGGGTCTCCCACGAAGTCGTGCTTTGGGCTCCAAGTATCCCTAGCGTCCAGCACCAATTGCACCAAAGATCTCTGGCCTCCACTCCACGAGTGTCCTGTGAGCCAGATCCACGTGCGACGTCTCGAGGCTCCTTCGCGGTCGCTAGCTCATTAGCTAGTAGCCCTTAACGAAGGCCAATCTTTTTCTTACTTGGTATCCTGGTTGCTCCAGGCCTGCCCTCACTTACCCTCGCTGTGTGAGTTCCCCAGACCTTGATGGTCTGCACCATCGACGATTTACATCTTCCTCGAGACTTGCCGTTGCTAAGGCTTGTTGGGTCCCATCCGGTCGTCAATACGTCAGCACTCGACAGACATCGTGTACCAGCCCGAATCCTGCTCCTGGTTGCCGACAACGCCTCCTGGACCTCGTGGCTGAAGAGTCAAGACAACCAACAACGCACCTGAAGCACTCGACATCGGTGGGCATCTGTCCATCACCTTCCTGGTCACTGGCTAGTGACCCAGACTCTGTCCCCTCTGCTTTCAGGTTCATCAGATCTCCGATCCACTCTTGGATCCACCCGGACACTTTCCACTTGGTCGCCAGCAGCACTTTGCAGCAGATCGCCATTCAAATCGACGACGAAACCCGACCCCGAAAGACACCTATGCACCCGGCTTCCCTGGGTGAGGTAACACGAGTACTCCGGTGCTCCCGTGGGTAGAGACTCTTCAAAGTACTAGTTCTCAAAGGGTTTGCTCCAAGTCCTCCTTTAAGTGTCCCTTTTCTTTAATTTCCTGATCGCGACTTTCTCCATAGAAGTCAACGGCGTATCGCGGTTGTGTACATACACTGCACGCGTCCCCCGTGGGTCCCCTGTGTCACTACCTTGGGTGGTTCCTTGTGGTCCAAGCACTTCTAGAGGCTCTAGGCCTAGTGTCTAGTTCAGTCGTGGTTCTTATACCACTTTATTGGTATATGGTTTGGTACGCCCCTAGGGCCCAAACGTGTATTTGTGCTATTACTGTGTTTAAATAACTTCTAACTTATGTACTTCGAACTCTAGCCTCATAAAGAGACTAGAGGGGTGTGTTTAGCAATAAATACATATATTTTGAATATATACCTGGTGTGGTGCTCTTTCATTTGGTCACTCAAGAGATTATAGACTGGTAAAACAAGCTGCTTTACATTCCTTCAAGACTTAGCCTGAAGGCTGCTCTCCATAGCTACCACTAGGATAGCTTTCAATAAGGTTGTCTTTAACCTATCTCCAATAAGGGGTTGTTTGGACTGGTGCAAGGTGCCCACTATAATTAGTGGACAGCATATGCCAGGCCAACTTCTCACATTGGTGTGCAGCGTGTGGGATTCCAGCTTGCTATTGTTTTACCAGATAATCTCAATTGAATTGATCAACTGAAAACCACTAAAGGTACCTAAGGTACATATAATTTAAGCTTAGAATACAGTAAGTTCTACTGAACTTAGAGTTGTGTGTTAAGGGATAGCACAACCCTTTCTACAACTCAAAGAGAGTTTAGTAGGCCACACTAGAGTAGGTAGTGCATACACCACACCACACTAGTAATGTCTTTAAGGGTAGGATCTAAAGAATCCTTGCAGGAAGCCACTGAGCTTCCACCCTCCAAGTATGATACACTCCCATTCTTGGAATTGAGAGCATTGTGTAACTTGAGAAAAATAAGGACAGGCCAAAGTCCCACCACCCAACACCTTAAAGAGTTGTTGGTGGCTTATGACCTTAGTAAGCCCTTGGGGACTGAAGGGGTAGGAGCTGAGGGTGGGGCAGAAGATGAAACTGGCCAGGAGGGTGAAAATGACCCTGACCTGGAAAACCCAATCCCTCCTGAGGAAGATGAAGAGGATGATCAGAATGATGCCCTCTTTGTCCCCCCAGGAAGGATTAAGAGTGTGCCCAGAAAGTCTAGATCTCCTTCTCAGGAGTCTAACCACTCTGGCACCTCAATAGGGAGCTCTGTCTCATCTCATAGGAGGGAATCCTCTCATGAGAGGAGAACAAGGCTGATTCAATATGAGGAAGCTCAGCTTGAACTCAGAAGGAAGCAAGTAGCCTTAGACAGGGAGTCCCTAGATCTCTTTAGAGAGAAAAGAAAGTTGGGACTAGAGTCCCATGGTGGCAGCCATGTCCCTAGAGATAGGGAAAGGTCCTATGACCATAGGAACCTGAGCAAGATTGTCTCTCCCTATCAGAATGGGGATAACTGCTCTAGAGAGGGCCTGTAAAGTACAGAAGGTCCCTCAGGAGCAGTGGGCAGCAATCTTGTGGCTCTCCTTTGCAGACAAAGGTAGAGATAAGCTCCTCACTGTTAGAGAGGAGGATGCTGATAATTACAAGGTCTTGAAGAGTGCTCTTATTGATGGGTTTGGCCTAACCACTGAACAGTACAGGTTGAAGTTCAGAGATACCCAAAAGCACAGACTCAAGACTGGGTAGACTATGTGGATTGTTCTGCCAAGGCTCTGGAAGGCTGGTTGATGGGCAGTAAGGTGTGTGACTTCTCAGGATTGTACAATCTGATAATGAGGGAGCAGATTCTTAATAACTGTCAAAATCAGCTGTTGCATCAATACCTGGTAGACTCTGATCTGACCTCTCCCCAAGAATTGGGAAAGAAGGCAGACAAATGGGTCAGAACCAGGGTGAAGCAGAAGGTACAGAACCAAGGTGGGGAAACCAAGAAGCAAGATGCTAAGAACTCTGAAAAGGGTGGGGAGAAGGGTAAAGATCAAAAATCTTCATCAGGCCCCCAAAAATCTTCTTCAGGTGGGGATTCACAGTCTACAAAAGGGAAAGGCCAAAGAAAACCTTGGTGCAAGGTCTGTAAGCAAAAGACCCACTGAACCAGTGATTGCACCAAGTTCAAAGACTCAAGTCCAGCACCCACCAATGCCCCTAAGGCACCTGTTCCCCCTAGTACAGTTGGTGGGAGTGCTCCAGCCAAGGGTTTAGTAGGGTTCACCCTGGGTACTGAGTTGGTCTCTGACCTAGTCAGAGAACTAACTCAGGCTGTGTTAGTCTGTGATGGAGGCATGGATGTGACCTCCTCTGTGAGTCCCAGTAATCTGGGCAAGTACAGACAACAGCCTTTAATCAATGGACGTGAGGCTTTTGGCATTTAGGGACACAGGGGCAAGTGTCACAATGGTGACACAAGACCTTGTGAATCCTGGGCAAGTTATACTTGGTGAGATGTACCAAGTGACCAATGCTAGCAATGTCAGAACAGACCATACTCTGGCAGTTGTTAACTTCTCCTGGGGAGGGGTAACTGGCCTTAAGAAGGTTGTGGTGAGTGCAAACCTACCAGTTGAATGCTTGCTTGGCAATGACTTAGAGACTTCTGCTTGGGCAGAAGTAGAGCTCAGGACCCATGCAGAAATGCTGGGGATCCCTGCAGATGTGTTTGCTGTGACCAGGTCACAAGCCAAAATGTCTAGCACTGAACAGGCCTTGGATTCTGGAAGAATGGACCAAGTGCCTTCCAAGAGGAGGAGTAGTAGGGTTAAGGCAGTGCCTTCCCCCTTGGCTCAGGAGGAAGATCAATCTCTTGAGGGGGATGATCTCAGTCCTGAAGAAGGAACTGTCCCAGAGGAACTTGAACCTGACCAGGTTGAGTTCTTGGGGACAGGGGGACCTTCTAGGGCAGATCTGAGCCAGGAGCAGCAGAGCTGCCCCTCCCTTGAACCCCTCAGACAGCAAGCTGCTGCTGAGGCTGCTAGGAAAGCTAGTGGTCCCCATACAGTGTATTGGGATGATGGACTCCTGTACTCAGAGAGTAGAGACCCCAAGCCTGGTGCTACCAGGAGGTTGGTTATACCTCTGAAGTTCAGGGGCTTCCTATTGACCCTAGCCCATGATATTCCCTTGGCAGGTCACCTGGGCCAGAACAAGACTTGGGACAGAATTGTCCCTCACTTTCACTGGCCCCACATGTCTGAAGACACCAAGGAGTTTTGTCGCTCCTGTGTAACCTGCCAGGCCAGTGGCAATGCAGGTGGCACTACAAGGCCCCCTGATACCACTACCTGTGGTGGGGGTGCCCTTTGAAAGGGTAGGGATTGACATTGTTGGTCCCATAGATCCCCAAACAGCATCTGGGCACAGGTTTATCCTGGTGGTAGTGGATCATGCCACCAGGTACCCAGAAGCTATTCCCTCAGGACCACTACAGCACCTGTGGTGGCAAGGGCCCTCCTGGGAATTTTCTCAAGAGTGGGCTTTCCTAAGGAGGTAGTATCAGGCAGGGGTGCTAACTTCATGTCTGGGTATTTAAAAGCAATGTGGAAGGAGTGTGGAGTGACTTATAAGTTCACCACACCCTATCACCCACAATGCAATGGTTTAGTTGAGAGATTCAACAAAACCTTGAAGGGCATGATTAAAGGGCTCCCAGAAAAGCTTAGGCGTAGATGGGACATACTCTTGCCCTGCCTTTTATTTGCATATAGGGAGGTGCCTCAGAAGGGGGTTGGTTACAGCCCTTTTGAACTTCTGTTTGGCCACCCTGTGAGGGATCCACTGTGCTTGGTGAAGGAAGGATGGGAGTTACCTCTCAAGCCCCCAAAGCAAGACATAGTGGACTATGTACTTGGTCTCCGCTCCCGGATGGCTGAGTATATGAAAAAGGCAACCAAAAACCTTGAGGCTAGCCAGGAACTTCAAAAGGCCTGGCATGACCAAAAGGCTGTTCTGACTGTTTACCAGCCAGGACAGAAGGTGTGGGTGTTGGAGCCAGTGGCCCCAAGAGCTCTCCAAGACAAATGTAGTGGACCCCACACTATTGTTGAGCAGAAGGGTGAGGTTACCTACTTAGTAGACCTAGGAACACCCAGGAGTCCCCACAGGGTTCTCCATGTCAACAGGTTAAAACCATATGTGGACAGGGCAGACATGGGCTTGCTCATGGCTACTGATGAAGGGCAGGAGGAAGAGAGTGACCCACTCCCTGACCTGCTCTCACAGAACCCTGACGATGGGTCAGTAGATGGTGTAGCCTTGGCAGGCAGCCTCACTACCCAGCAACAAACTGATTGTAGACAGGTTCTCAATCAGTTTAGACATATGTTTTCACTGACACCCAGTCAGACTACCTGGTGCACTCATGAAGTGGACACTGGGGACAGTCTGCCTATTAAAAATAAGATTTATAGGCAACCTGACCATGTCAGGGACTGTATCAGGACTGAAGTCCAGAAAATGTTGGAGTTGGGAGTTATTGAACCCTCAGATAGCCCTTGGGCTAGTCCAGTGGTCCTTGTAGCAAAACCTCACACCAGTGGTGGAAAAAGAGAGATGAGGTTTTGTGTGGACTACAGGGGTCTCAATGCAGTCACTAGGACTGATGCCCATCCAATACCAAGGGCAGATGAGCTCATAGATACTTTGGCCTCAGCCAAATATCTCAGCACATTTGACTTGACAGCTGGCTACTGGCAGATCAGACTAGCTGATACGGCAAAGCCCAAAACAGCATTCTCAACCCCTAGTGGGCATTATCAATTTGTGGTGATGCCCTTTGGTCTGAAGAATGCACCTGCCACTTTCCAGAGGTTGGTGAATACAGTTCTCACAGGTCTGGAAGCCTATAGTGCAGCATATCTAGATGATATTGCTGTCTTTAGCTCCACCTGGGAGGATCACCTGGTCCACCTCAGGAATGTTTTACAGGCCCTGCAAAAGGCAGGCCTGACTATCAAGGCCACTAAGTGCCAGATAGGGCAGAGTCAGGTTGTGTACCTGGGCCACCTTGTGGGTGGAGGCCAGGTTCAACCTTTGCAGAGCAAGATCCAGACTATCATGGACTGGACTGCTCCCACTACCCAGATTCAGGTGAGAGCCTTCTTAGGCCTGACTGGGTACTATAGGAGATTTGTCAAGGGGTATGGATCAATAGTGACACCCCTGCATGACTTAACCTCTAAGAAAATGCCCAAAAAGATTCAGTGGACAGTTAGCTGTCAAAGGCATTTGATGACCTGAAGCAGGCCATGTGCACTGCTCCCATTCTACAGAGTCCTGATTACTCCAAGAAGTTCATTGTTCAAACTGATGCATCTGAATTGGGGGTAGGGGCTGTACTGTCACAATTGAATGAAGAAGGTCAGGATCAGCCAGTAGCTTTCATTAGCAGAAGGCTGACCCCTAGAGAGAAACGTTGGTCAGCCATAGAGAGGGAGGCCTTTGCTGTGGTCTGGGCTCTGAAGAAGTTGAGGCCATACTTGTTTGGTACACACCTCCTGGTTCAGACAGACCATAAGCCCCTCTTATGGCTAAAACAAATGAAGGGTGAAAACCCCAAACTGCTTAGGTGGTCCATTTCCCTACAGGGGATGGACTTTACAGTGGAACATAGACCTGGGAGTAACCATGCCAATGCAGATGGACTCTCTAGGTACTTCCACTTAGAACATGAAGACTTAACTGGGCAAGGTTAGTTTAATGTCCCTACGTTTGGGGGGTTGTGTAGGAGAGTAGAATCTGCTTCACATGGGTACCCCCACTTTTTGCTGATGCTTCACTGTTTTTCGACATTAGTCTGGCTGGGGCCCTGCTAATCAGAACCCCAACCTAGCTGCTTCCTCTCTAAAATGGTTTCCATGTGCCTTAGGCACATCTCTGATTGGAATCTGGAGTGCCCTTATAAGTCCCTAGTATATGGTATACTATGTACCCAGGGCATAGGTACTTCAGAGGCCTACCAGGGGCTGCATCATGTATTGTGCCACCCCTGGAAGGCCATCCAAACTGACACCACAGGTCTGCTACTGCAGCCTGGGTAAGGTGGTGCATGCACCCCTTACTGTCATATAGGTTACCTATATCACTAAATACATACACACATATAAACCTATAAGTCACTCCTAAGGCAGGCCTTATCAATCCTGAAGGCAGAGTGCATGGTTCCTATGTGAGAGGGTGCCCCTGCATGAGCAGGGCCCCTCTGCAGCGTTCGGAGACCCTTCTCTGATGCTATTTGTAGTGCAGCCTGACCATATACTCTTAAGCGCATTATAACCTCGCGTTAAAATGCTAACTTTGGGATGGCTGCACGGAAACATGTTGTGTTTGTGAGTTGGAATACTACCCCCCCGCCAGTTCTGGCAGCGGGGGTAGCATTCCACCCTTCTAGAGGGAGAGACATGTACACACCGGCCTGCCCGGAAACTTCTTTCCAAGCCCTGGCATCACAAAATGGATGCCGCTGCCACAGACACGAGTCTGGCCTCCTGCTGCTGACCGAAACTCCGGCAGGGGAGGCCTGGACAATAGGTTTCCTGTCGCAGGGAGGTGTAACCACCTCCCCCGACAGGATAGTGTGTATTGGGGCTGGGCGGGAGCACTCTCTGGTGCTTTGAAGTCCTGCACTGGGGGCACATTTGGTGTCCCTGTGCATACCCCAGTTCAAACCGGATCAGGGGCTTCCAGCCCCTGCTCTGGCGTGAAACTGGACAAAGGGAAAGTGGTGTATCCACCCCTCTGCCCTGACCCTCCCATAGGTGGGTCCACAGAGTATGTCCAACCCCCTACCTTAGTATAAGTATGAGACCCCAGTCCTTAGGACTTTAGATTATCCCTGGACGAAACTCTGACACAGAATCCTGGACCTTCGACGCTCTACTTGAAGACTAGAGGACAGAAGAATCTCCCTTGGGGTCAAGGAGTGACTCCCCTGCTTGGCAGGCACCAAAGAAGCAATTGTCCGGTCCGCATCGCTGAAGCTCCCGTCAGACGCTGAAGTCTTTGCATCACCAGAGATGGATTTCCAGACTTCCCCGAGGCTGCCCTGAGTCTCCAGCAAAGCTGAGGCCCGTAGCTTTCGTGGGTAATGTGGAACCGTGACCCCTGGACACCGAGCACATTTGCAAGTGCATCCTCTTCTGGGTCTCCCACAAAATTCTGCTTTGGGCTCCGAGTAGTCCCCGCCTCCAGTACCGACTGCACCGAAGATCACTGGCCTCCACTCCACGAGTGTCCTGTGAGCCAGCTCCACGTGCATCGTCTCGAGGCTCCTTCGCGGTCGCTAGTCTGTTGGCTAGTAGCCCCTAACGAAGCCCAATCTTATCCTGCTTGGGCTCCACTGGTTGCTCCAGGCTTGCCCTGACTTACCCTTGTTGGGTGAGTCCCTCAGACCTTGCTGGTCTGCACCATCTTCCTTCTTCACTTTCCACGAGACTTGCCGTTGCCAAGGCCTGTTGGGTCCAATCCGGTCGCTGACACCTCAGCAATCGACAAACTTCGTGGGACAAGCCGAATCTTGCTCCTGGTCGCCGACAATGCCTCCTGGATCTCGTGGCTGAAGAGTCAAGACGACTGTCAACCTACCTGAAGCATCCGACATTGGTGGGCATCTGCTCATCGCCTTCCTGGTCACTGGCTAGTGACCCAGACTCTGTCCCCTCTGCTTTCAGGTTCTTCAGATCTCCGATCCACCCTTGGATCCACCCGGACACTTTTGACTTGGTCGCCAACAGCACTTTGCAGCATCTCGCCATTCAAAGCGACGACGAAACCCGACCCCGAAAGGCACCTATGCACCCGGCTTCCCTGGGTGAGGTAACACGAGTACTCCGGTGCTCCCGTGGGTATAGACTCTAGAACGACCTAGTTCTCAAAGGGTTTGCTCCAAGTCCTCTTTTAAGTGTCCCTTTTCTTTAAATTCCTAACCGCGACTTTCCCCATAGAAGTTAACGGCGATTCGCGGCTGTGTTACTACACTGCACGCGTCCCCGTGGGTCCCCTGTGTCACTACCTTGGGTGGTTCCTTGTGGTCCAAGCACTTCTACAGGCTCTAGGCCTTGTGTCTAGCTCAGTCGTTGTTCTTATACCACTTTATTGGTATATGGTTTGGTACGCCCCTAGGGCTCAAACGTGTATTTGTGCTATTACTGTGAATAACTGACTTATAACTTATGTACTTCGAACTCTAGCCTCATAAAGAGACTAGAGGGGTGTGTTTAGTAATAAATAAACATATTTTGAATATATACCTGGTGTGGTCCTCTTTCATTTGGTCACTCAAGAGATTATAGACTGGTAAAACAAGCTGCTTTACATTCCTTCAAGACTTAGCCTGAAGGCTGCTCTCCATAGCTACCACTAGGATAGCTTTCAATAAAGGTTGTCTTTAACCTATCTCCAATAAGGGGTTGTTTGGACTGGTGCAAGGTGCCCACTATAATTAGTGGACAGCATATACCAGGCCAACTTCTCACATTGGTGTGCAGCATGTGGGATTCCAGCTTGCTATTGTTTTACCAGATAATCTCAATTGAATTGATCAACTGAAAACCACTAAAGGTACCTAAGGTACATATAATTTAAGCTTAGAATACAGTAAGTTCTACTGAACTTAGAGTTGTGTGTTAAGGGATAGCACAACCCTTTCTACAACTCAAGAGAGTTTAGTAGGCCACACTAGAGTAGGTAGTGCATACACCACACCTCACTAGTAATGTCTTCAAAGCCAGGACCCAGTGAGTCCTTGCCAGAAGCCAGTGGGCTTCTTCCCTCCAAGTATGATAATCTCCCATTCTTGGAATTGAGAGCATTATGCAATCTTAGGAAGTTGAAGGCAGGCAAAAGTGCCAGCACCCAACACCTCAGGGAGGTGTTACTAGCTGATGATCTCAGCAGGCCAACTTCTCACATGCATATACAGAGGGACATGTTAGAGCTATGGCTTGCGTGACAATTTCCTTTTTAAACTTTTGAAAGATTTTTTAGAACTTTTAAACATTGTTTATAGCAAAACTAGAAACTAATGTTTTTTAAACTATTTTTGCGTATGAGTATCTAGTCAGCCTAGTAGTACATTTAAAATGTAACTATGTCATCCATTCGGAAGAGGAGTGGGTGTTATATTCCATATAGGTACCATAATATAGGCCCCAGTAACTTCATTACCCTTCACCTATATTCTTCCCTACATTACACTTATAACGGTTTACAGGGACTGACCTTTTACCTAGATACGACACTGCATTCAGAACACGGGTTTTCCCTAGTTCGAAATCTCATACATTATGCATGAGGATTCTTGGAAGCACAGCAGGACGAGCATCTCCTGTATAATATCTATATATAAAGTTCATGCCTGACGTCATCCTTAGTCCGACACAGTAATACAGCGAGGTAGGACCCCTGGGGAGACCTATGGGTATATATACATCACATCTTGCTAAGATAGAAAGAGGAGACCGAGACTTCCCTGCAGACACACTGACCAGAGACGCTGAGGTTCCTGCATGCAGACACTCCAGCTTGCAGTGGTCTAGCATCCCTTGCAGGGTGTCTACCTCGAAACCAGGATGGGGTCCCACAGTCTCGCAATTCAGGTAATGGGGTTGACTTTATCCTAGAGGGATTCTTGGCTTAACACCTACACACATGCTAGGTACATTTAGGTACATCTAGTTAGGGAAGCATCATAGGAGTATGCATCTTTTTATCATATTTATATACTTGTATGTATACATGATTATTGTAAGATGTTAGAGCTATACCATCCATTTACCTTTATAGTACTATTAATCATTTATATCTTATACTGTCTAGCAGTTGTTGCAGCTCAACTGTTCTACATCAGAATAACAACTGTTCAATAAATACTTATTGAAAACGCCAGCCTGTTTATTCTGTGTATCTCTCTGAGACAGACTAAGTAAGCACGAGTGACTGAGCGAAATGTAGTATATTGCTTCCACGGTCCTGAGGGATCAGGGTTGTCATGTTCGATGGTTGCCAGGAACTATTCTCTCATTGGTAAGAGGAGACTCTAGTGGCACTGTGAGCTAGTTGGTACAAAAGGCCAACATACTAGGTGGGGGTGTTCAGAAACAGTCTGACACCAATCTTACAGTGCAAGCTGTCCAAATGCGCTGATCCTGTATAATTGTTATAGGAGCTACACGACAACTCAACTCATACCTTACACTCTCTGTCAATCACTAAATTTGTCCTGCCACCATGACGTATGTATCTCCTCTCCAACCAAAATTTAAAACACTAGTCACTTCCAACTTTACCTTTGTTTAAGCAAGCTCAGCACATGCAAAATAAACCCTTGATAATACATCTGCAAGCCAGGATGCATATTCCCAATTAACACATCCTCCCATGTGTGGCAGCTAAGAGCATGGTGGAGACTCCCGATATTGGTGCATCTGCACAGTAGACAGACACATCCTTTCTGTGCACTCACTGTCTACTTGCCTTACCACATGTAGCACTTGGCAATCCAACAGATATCACAGCACTCATAGTTCAGCTTGGTGTGACACGGAACAGCATCAATCAAAGCTTAAATCAACACCATTGTCAGTCATCCACAAAAGACAAATAACACGCAATTCATATGGTCAACTGTGACTGGTGTGTGGTTGTAAAATGAAGTCCAAGCTGGTACAATCCATAAACACCGTATATGTAATGTCACTAAACAAAAGCAGGATTGCATGAACGACTTGTAAATGAGTAAGCACTAGACTATTAAGACAACACACACCTTGTCTAACAAGAATCCCTGCAGTAATTGTAGTCCTGTTGAGGCAACAGGGTCGGAAGACTGTGAGAATACTGCTCCCCTTACACTCACCATGGGCTCATGAAATGCATCAGATGTGTTCACAGTCATGAAGGGTTTTTGCCCACAGTGACATGCCACCAATGGCAAGGTTGACATTGCCACTATCCTACAGGATCTGAAGAAGACATAGACATGGGTCCGCCACTATCAAGTCACATACAAGCATTGTAACATCACTTTGTGACCATGGTCATGTACAAAGTCACTGCCATGTAGTCAAACTTCATATGGTTCCAGGTGAATTGATGAGACAGGTGTCTTTCTGTACATCACAAACATATGTAGCATGCTTCACCTAAACTGTTGCACTTAGTGACACTTGCAATATGTTGAAAAATGAAAGCATGACCTATGTGTAAGTGTGTTTAAAAAATGAAAAGGTTTCTGACTTCATGTCACACTCTCCGAAAAACTGATGTTGATGATGACACCGAGGAAATGTAGACACAACATTCTTGAATACGTACTGTAAGTGCTCATACTCCATAGAACATATGCAATCCATGCCATACTAACATCATTGTATATGTAAACTACTAATTGTACATGTTATACAGTTAACAATAAAACAATTTGATGGACACAGAAAATTGAATTCAAAAATGAAAACATGCTTTATTCAGCCGCAAAATAAAAATAAATAAATAGCAAAATGCCAATGGCCAGTCCATCAATGTTTAGTTGTTACATGAGCCAAAAACATCATGCCCATCTACTCTTGCCTGCACAAGCTCTGCTAGGGGACACCTTCCCTGGGAGGGGCATGCCAGGCACCAAAGGGTACAAACTAATGGGGACTGGGTTGTGTTTTGGGAGGGATGGGATCAGGAGGGGTGCTAGGTTCCACTGCATTTGAAGATTCTGATGGAGGGGGATGACTCCACTGCAGTGGTTGGCTCAAATTGAGGGGGGGGGGGGCAGCTGTAGTGGTAGGGGCAGATGGAGGTGGGGATGGGGTGACCTTAGCTATTTTGGGAATTTTGAAAAGTTTGAGGGGTGTGTCAGAAATGGGGATGGGACAGGTATTTTTAGTGGGTGTTTTTTTGGTGACAGAGGTACTGGGCAGGTCTGGAGAGCTATGGGTTGCTGGAGCTGATTTTTTCTTCTGGGACCGGGTGGACTTTTGGATAGGAGTTTTTTGTTTATGTTGTTTCTTCTCCAAGGGGGTGGCAGATGCTGATGTCTGGTCAGGGGGGAGGTATTTTCTCTTATTAGGAGGGGGTGTAGGTTTGGGGACAGAATAATTCAAGGGGAACTAGGTGGGGAGCCTGGGCTGAGGGTGGAAAAGGAGAGGAAAGGGTAGGTGTTGTGGAGGCAGAGGGTTGTAAGGTATGCAGAGTGTCTCTGGATGCATGTGTGTCATCTGCTGTCATGTCCCTGGTGGACAGTGTGCTGTCTGTCTCCTGAGTGTGTGTGGTTTTCAACTTGTATCTGTGTGTTTGTGTGCTCCATGTGGATGTTGAGGTGTGTGCATGTGTGTGTTTGCATGTGCTTGGGTCAGGGAGGGTAGTTGGGACAGTGAATGAGGAAGAGGTAGGAAGGGGGAGGTACTACTGGAGCAGGGACAGTGCTGCTGTCAGTGTGGAGGCCATAGCCTGATTGGATCTCTGTAGGGCAGATATGTTAGAGTGAATGCCCTCCAGGATTGATGACATTTCTGTCAAAAGAGTGGTATGTGCATGGAGGACATTCAGCACGAGTGTCTGCCCCACAGAGATCTGCCTCAGGATTTTGTTGACCTCCACACTGAGGGCAGCAGGGGAGACAGGTGCAGGGGGTGAGGTGCCTGGCTGAAAGGAGATGCCTCCCCTGCCATGGGAGCAGCCATGGGTATTGGGATGGGGAGCAGCTGGGAGGGTGGAGATGTTAGTGGTAGTGGACTCTGAGGTTGATAATCCAGTCATTGTCTCCCCCACCACCACATGGGAGTCTTCACTGGAGCTGTGATCTGCTTTGGACCCTGCTGATGGAGTTGCAGACTCACCCCCAGTAAGGCTCCCCTCACCCTCTCCATCACTGGGTCCTTTTGACCACGACTCATCACTGTACTCAGACTGACTTACTGCTCCCACCACATCCATGGCACTGCCTCCTCCGGTGGCCGCTGATGATGCTGTGACCAAGAATAAAAATGAATTACATGAGTCATCCATATGTACTTGACACATAGGTAACATCACAAATCTTCACAGATCCAAAATATCAGACATAACATTGTGTTGTGCTATTGGCTCTTGAAACATACATGGCACTTGTAAGTCTGCCAGTTAACCATTGCTCAATCACACATGATGTGATCTGCAACATTGGGTGTATGAACATCAAATTACATAACCACAAGGTTGACTAATGGACCATGTAGCAGGGGATGGTTCGTCTTGTGCTCATGACGGTCTTGTGTCCTGACATTTCTGTCTCCTCTCCTGCAAGTGAGTTTAGCCATCACACTGGGAATATGATTCTCAGATTTGAATTGAGACATGGTAAACATTCTGCTTTCCTTAGTCATCAAATGGGGAACCATTGGCTCATAAGTCACAGCTCAAATGTCTTCTTGGTCAAACATTCACATTGCGTAGTCATTGCATGAGTCATGTCACACAGATAACAGTGAATGATCTCATTTGTCCTGTAACTTAGCTTCTCTACTGTCAGTTCACACATATGACTCTTATTGTGGAGACACTAAGGCGATACGCATAGCTAGACTGACAGGCAAGTGGCACACTGTCCTGTGTCATCTATGCACAGTGTCATGTAGCAGAATGAAAATGTTTTGCACATTGAAAGCAGCTCAAGTTTCACAGATGTGAAGAAAGGTCTACAAACTGTCAAGTCTGATCACTGCAGCTTCACAATGCCTCAGGTGGATCACCATTCCACTGGCACATCTGGGTGCATTGACTGTAGAGACTATTGTTACTTAACCAATATCCATCATGAGTACAGTCAACACTGTGTATCAATTCTGTCTAGACTGCACAAGTCCCCATTTGTATGGGCCAAGTCTGAATGCCCCTCACTTTGATTACACATTATGCACACATTCTGCAGCTGATTTCACTGTTTAACATCTCATTTTGGTAACCAACTCAAATTTGATGCATATTTGACATCTCTGACTCAGACAGTGATGCAACAAACACATGGTTTACTAAGCCATCAAGTAGAATTAGTCAAGAGCATCTACCCACATGTCAACTGTTGTGACTGTGTACCACACATCATACCTCACAATTGCAGCCATGTTTCGACCAATGACAACCTATGCTTGACACTGAATGGCTTGTGTTTTCACCATAATAGAGTCAGACACATGGACTCACTCTTTAGAATGGTGAGTATGGAATATTCAACAATATCATGTGTAAGGTCAGTGTGACATGTGACCAGAGTTAGCCTAGCTGTGATTGTCCCATGGGATACATGTGATCACACTTAGCAGCACGGCTGGGACCAAACATTGGCACATGGACCAAGCCAAACTCACCTAGGCCTGAACATAGACAACACATTCTGCCAAAATGTATAGCATGGGCTTTCTATAATTGAGTGTTCCAATTACAACATACTTCAATCATTTGTTAATACCACACTGAGAACAGGCTCACCCATCAGTGAATGTGCAGACAATTGTTAAACTATGGGATTCATGCTGAAGCTCATCCACATGCACATGTGTTCAGAATTTTTGATGATGGATTACTATCCTGAACATAACTTACTCACATGTCCCTGATGAAAGGGCCATTACCTGCCATCTAATGATCCTTCTGCATATGCATCTTGTGAAAATAACAGTACGTTTGGCAGACTTATGACCTGCAAAAGTGCCAACAGGCTAAGTCAGGCTAAGATATTACAACATGCATGATTAAAGATAGAATTGTAACAAGGTACATACTCACCCCCTCCTTGCTGCTCTTTGGCCTTCAACCGCCAATCCAGGTCAGGGAAGACCACTGCTAGGATGTGGAGCATGTGGGGGGTCAGGGTTCAGCACCTGCCTCTCTTGCCAGGTTGTTACAGGCCCAGCTGGACCTCAGCTACCTTCTTGGCCCAGCCACAAAGGTCCTGCCACCTCTTCCGGCAATGACGGATGTGACGATAAGTGACCCCCATATCGAACACCTTCCGGGCGATGGTCCTCCACATCTTCGCCTTCTCATGGGTGTTGACCTGGAAGGATGACATGGTGACATTCCCTTAGTTCACATGCTACATGTTTCTGAGTCAGACACTTCTACACATAAGTCATGGTCAGATTATCAAAAATGTCTAAGGGGAAAGCATATGGCATCATGTGCAGTAGTCCTGTGTTCAATGACAACTCTGTCCCATGAGAACAGTGATGATATGTTTTCCCCAGTACACACACCTCTACAGATGTGATCCTGCCCAGAACAGTTCCCTAAACACAGTTAAACTTACAAAAACACAAATTATATTTTTACTAATGAGATTTCTAATGCCAGCAATGCATGGTTATTGCACATGTCCAATGGCAATGCACTGTAATCATCACTCACCTGCTCCTCTGGTTTGCCATACAGCTGGCTGTACATTGGCAGGAGTGTGTCCAGCAGGGCCTGGTTCTCCTCTGAGAAAGCTGGGGCCGTGGGCTGTGTCCGTGCCATTGTGGCACCCAGAGGATGTGGTAACAGCAGCAGAGAGATGGGGAGGTGCAGGAATGGTGCAGGTAGTGCAGGCAAGTGAAGTCTCTAGGGAACAGACAGACATATCTAAAGAGCAGAGGCAGTCTCCGATCCATGCATCAAAGTGATATGTTCACGTTGGTTGCATTTTCCGAATCGGTCCAATGCATAACATTACTTACAAATGACACACCTACCGCGACGTTCAAAAATGTATCATCAGAGCACAATTGACTTTGATACATTTGTGATCGGAGGTAACTGAGTTGAATTACATGTGATTAAGACACAAGCCTAAATGCGTGTCACTCACCATAACAACCAACAGCCAATGGCTGTGACCGAATCAGTTCAGATGCGGATACCGCGTCCTTTGAATACTCACCGCGTTGCTCACCATAACAACCACCAGCCAATGGCATTGACCGAATCGGTTCGGATGCTGATACTGTGTCCTTTGAATGCTCACCATAACAACCAACAGTAAATGACAGTGACCAAATCGATTCAGATGCGAATACCATCTACAAGAAAAGTGATGATTTCATCGGATGCAATACCGTCTGAGAGCAGCAGAGAGAGCCGCAGAAGCACGAGAGCGAGCAGCAGTGAGCTCTGAGCTCCGAGCTTCCAAACACCGCTGGACCCCGCGAGGTTCCCGCAAGCCCCCGCAAGCCCCCGCAAGCCCACCCGCAAGCCCGTATGTAGCTTAAGCCTACGGAGCTACAGAGCTCACGCTGCGGCTACGTGCACGAGACAGAGGAGACAGTGGAGATACCATAAGGGAGACGGTTCCGGTCCTGGTTTTGGTTTGCCGCTTCACCGGCATGCCTCAGCGGGTACGGCTCGCAAGCCAGCCTGCCCGCACCCGCCCACCTGCCTACCCACACCTGCCTGCACCTGTTCTGCATCCTGAGTCTAGCAGGTTTTGCGGGGCCCCGAAGTGCGAGGAAAAATAGCAGAAAGGCGGCGAGGAGGAAAAGCATCAACGGACGGCCAGCAAAAAGGAGTCTCGGCGGTCTGAGGAGGCGGCTTGCTCGCTGTATAACCCACTGCTTGGTCTCCCTTGCCAGTCCTAGGAACAAGGAGCGGAGAAGGGGCCTCAAGAACCACCGGCTCAGTGTTGTTGCAAGAGAAGTAAGAAGAGTAGAAAACGGCAGAGAAAGAGCAAGCAAACAGGCAAGTGGCAGTAGGGAGACTGCACAGGCAAATTACCGGGGCTCCTCAGCCCAACCCAGCCCCCCCCAGGTGGCAGCAACAGCATAGCAAGAAGCGGGGGTGGGGGAGGGGGAGGGGGGGCTGGGGTTGGGGAGGCCTGGCTGGTAAACACATCCAGTCCACCCGTAGCAAAACACAGGCTCTCTCGCGCCCTGCACCGCACTGCATCTTCGCGCCCTGCACTGGAAGGAGGTGAATAGGTGCCAGAATCAACCAGAACGATGCAGGGATTTTACCTTAAATTCAAGCAGGAAAACTAGGAAAAACACCGCTACGAACCAACCAACTAACTGCTCGGGCAAGTTATTCGAGCAACTGTTCGGGGGTACCACATAACATAACTACAACCCTCACAGGTGTGCTGTGAGGTCATGGAAAGTAAGGAAATTAACCAACAAGGCGCCGGCTAAAAGGCAAGGAAACAGGAAGAGCAACGCTCCAACCGAAATAAACAAAGTACTGGTACAGGAACAGTCTCCATCTGAAAATCTGATGCTGGTAGAGGCAGACTCCGCTACCCTGCACAGAACAGCAATTAAGGGCTTTCAGCCAAAGATTTACTCAAAATTTTCATTTTTGAAAGACGCTGGTTCATTCTTAAGCTCTTCAATTAGTGACCTCAAGGGACTCCCCTCTCCTATGGAGCCTGAGGGGGGAGTGCAAAGGGAAGGAGGGGATGCAACAGGAACCGTACCTTCAGTGCACAACACTGCCCCTGATGGCAAAAATACTGATAATATAATACAAGACAAGACGAGAGATGCAAGAGGTATTTTTATAAGGGCTGGACAAGGACAAGACCAAGGATTTGGCAAGGTACTGGCAGAGGGCTTATCGAACACACTTATACCCACGACTAGCCCCACCCAAGTAGGAATGACGAACACTGACCACAGTGGGGAAAACTATAGTACTGGAAACACAGCCATTAACTATAGGATTTTTCCGCTTGAGCCAAACATTGTAATCCTGCCAATTCCGTGGCCAACTACCACAGAAATAGGGGCTGAGCTCAACAATCATGAGCTCACCAAACACAAAATATGCGACTTATCTAGCTCGCAGATCAATATTGAGCCACAAGCCTTAAGACAGCCACAAACCAAGGACTTCGACGCCTCGGATCAAATAGGAGAAACCCTAGGATTCAACGTCGACAGGCCGGTGGCAAGCACCATTACAGACCAGGCCCCAGACCAGATAACTCAACCTGACCACGATCCAGAGGGGGCAGAGGGAGCTAGGAAAGAGCCAGAAAAAATGGTGACAACAGAAGAGACAGAGTATGATCAAACGGAAACCTCCAAACCAGGCAACACCTCTCAGCTTACAACAGAGGAGTGGGAGAGACAAGTAGCCTCATATTCCCCAGTCATCCCTCAGGAGGAAGTCAGTAAACGAGAACACAACATAAACTCAACCACAGAAAAGTCTTCAAAGGGAGTGGAAAATGTATGGTCTTCCTTGCTAAACATGTTACAGCTATCATTAAATGCAGTATCACTCTGATAAAATGGATAGTCAATTATCCCTCCTAAACTTCTTAGCAGTACATGTGTCCAACATTGACAACAAGTTAGCAGTTATGAATAGCATGATCAAGAGGGTCCAAGCTGAAACAAAAATAACGCAGCCGAGTTGTACGTGTCACACTATCGTGGATAAACTTACAACAATTCCATCACTGCTGGGGTGGATTCTGTCTCACTTAAAAAAGGCAATCAACATTGCAAAAACGAATTGCACCCTGGACCCGTGGAAGAATTGATAGATCCATACTCTAGCTATCCAAGAGGACATCCTGGGAGTCTAAATCAGCAGAGCCTTGTACAAGAACTCACTAGTAGTCCTTGTTGCAACAAAAGAACAACAGAAGAAAAACGCAAACGCCATTCCAACAACCAAGCAGCATAGGGTCTGCAAAAAAGGAGATGCTGACCCAACCTAATATACCTAAATCCAGAGCTAATAACGGGCCAATGGCCCAAACCTGCATGGGGGTGACAGGAACAGCTCAAATTTATCGGAGAACACCAAAGATAAAACCTATGCTGCAGTTGTAGGAAAAGTTCCAAAGCAGCCTAGAGAAACACAGCAAGAGGAATGCCATGAGCAATCAAACACACAGCACTGCCACACCCAGGGGCAACAGGAGAGTGCTCCAGAAGACATTGATCACCACAGCCCTCATGGCCAAAGTAAGGGGAAAGGAAGCCCGGACAAATCCAGGGAACAAAACAAAAGATGTCGAAGAGGAAAGGGAGAAAAAAGACCAGCAGTATAAGAGCATTCTTCAAAGCTGTAACTGCGACCCCAGAAGATGAAGAAGAAGAAATAGACAGGCTAACTCCGGACATAATAACTCCACTGGCCAAGGAGACTGTACAATCTCAGAATCCCAAAAACATAAATAAAGGCACAAATTATAAGTGTCAAACTGGGAGTAATCACCGGCAAAACAAACCTGCTAACCTAATGAAGAGGGCTGAAACCAGGACTTTCCGCCGGCAGCAGATAACGAGGTAACAGCACTGCAGGCTGAAGCACCATTATTCCAAAAAAGAGCCGCTTGGACCCAGGAACAACCATTCATAGAAGAACCTAAACGAAGGGACCATATCCAGGAGGAGGCAGATAGCTGCAATATCCTACTCATGCCAGAGTACAAGCCAGAGGTAGGGGGGATATCCTCAACCGAGGTAATATTTTACTCTTATTATCTTCCATCAGCAACCTGACTGACATAAGCACAAACGACCTGGAATCTGTTGAGTTTGAATACTTCAACTATTTGTCAGATCAAGAGGTCACAAAGACAACATGGGCTACGCAGGAAATTGCTGAGAGAATCATGAAGGCGGAACACCATTTTCATGCATGGGGGATACGCCTAAAACTACAAATATAAACTGGGTACCCAGATCCGCTGTGTTAGACACAGCAAGAGAGGGATGACGGCAGATTGTCAAACGAGCAAAAAACAGACAAAACGGCATATGTTCTGAAAGGGGCCCGAAGTACATCAATTTTGCAGACGGAAATCAATCTACGGAGCTCAAAGCAAGCACAAGGATCACTTAGACCAAACGATTGGAAGTGGATAGCAAGGACTATCAATACAAGGGCCATGAAAACATGACAAGATACGCAACAAAACACCACAACAAAACATCAACTAAAAACATGTTCCTGGAACATAAAAGGTCTAGGGAATAAAGTCGATGATATACAGCTACTATTATATCTTCAAAAATTTGACTTAATTGCACTCCAAGAGACCTGGTCGGACCAACCATATCAAATACAGGGCTTCAAAGCATACCACTTACCGGTTTATAAGAAATGCCAAATATGGCCACTTAAAAGGAGGTCAAATAATATACTCGTCAATAAAGAGCATTAATGAAATAAAGAACATAGAAGTTAAACAGTTAGGAAATAACAGCATGAATGTTATAGAACTGGATTTAGGGGGAAATAACCATAATCAAAAACTACTACTGTGAAATATATACCTGCACCCTCGAGAGAAAAAAGCTGGGATGAAACTCTTGATTGCAGACTTGTCAAAAATACTGTCAGAGGAGTCAACATCTAACATCATCGTAACAGGGGACTTCAATATGCACCTTGTAGGGCCCCTGACAAGGGATCCACTTCTGGAAGAGCAGTTTTTAGCATGGGGTATTCCTCAACAGGAGGTGAGTAAATGGGGCAAACAATGTAGACTAGCGAGGGATAGCTTAAAGGACTTAGAACATCTTAATCTAGTAGCACTAAATGGCCGCTTCCCAAATGACAGTCCGCCAGCTGCCACCTTTCACAACTCGACAGCAAGCACAACCATAGATTTCACATTCACATCACTATCACTGTTTAGCAAAGTCTCTGATTTCCGAATAGGAACGATGGAAGCTAGCGATCATCTACCGCAAGAGATCACGCTAAATATTCAAGGGGCAGCGTTAACTTTGCCAGTAGCAAATTTGCGATCTTCGCCCCCAGTCATACAAAAAAGAATAAAATGTAACACGCACAACTTGGAAGGCTTTGAGAAGGAAGCAAAAATCATATGGGAAAAAAGCACAGCGGCTCAGATTGACAACTTAAGACGATGGGAGATATTTACCAACAGCCTTGGGGCTGCACACACAAAGAAAAAAAAGTACCAAACAACAACTGAAGCTCAACAGCAAAAAGGCCCCTCACTGAATACTCATAGTGTGGAAGGCCATGGCCGGTCAACAAAGCAAACAAACAACTTAATGCTCCTCAAGAGAAACATCAACAAATTACTGCGGCACCTACGCCAAGCCGGGCCGGACAAGGTTGCTCAACAGGAATTACAAAACTTAAAAATCACCAAAAAGAAGTTTATCTGGCATTTAAAAAGGGAAGCGGAGGAAGAGTTATGGGCAAAGCTGCTCCATGATGTGAAAGGAAACAACAGCGGAAGATTTTGGCGAACGGTGAACAGTCTTCAGAATCCAAGAAGACTTAGTGTTAATTCTCATCTAACTGAAGAAGCTTGGGCTGATTACCTTGGGCATCACTTTAATACAGCACCAAGGGACATAACAACGGGGCCACCTGAACCCAACAGAAACGCATCAGATCGGGCCTTATCATCGGAGCCAACTAATATGGCCTTCACAGAAAAACAAATTATAAGAAGGATAGTGAAAGGCAAGACAAAGGGGGCACGGGGTCCTAACAGTATCCCACCCATTCTGTACAAGCGAAACCCGGAATACTGGGCAGCAGCCTTATTACCGCTATATAAACAGATCCTAGAAACGGAGATAATTCCCGAATCATGGAAGGGTTCAATAATAGCCCCAATTCATAAGAAAGGCAGTATAAACGAAGCAAAAGACTACAGACTCGTGGCCTTAATAGACAATGACGCCAAATATTATGCCGGCCTTCTACTAGAAGAGCTTACAGAATGGGCGGATGAAAATGCAGTGATCCCCATCATCCAGACAGATTTCCGCAAACATATGGGAACAACGACAAATATCTTGGCCCTAACAATCTTAATAGATGCCCCTAAATCTGCCAATCACCCACTCTATGTATGCTTCATTGATTTCACCTCCGCCTTTGACAACATCAACAGAAACAAACTATGGGAGAAGCTGTCCAATAGAAAAATGCCATCAATTTTACTATCGCAATTGATGTTACTACATACGGACACGTGGGTACAAATCAAGTTGGGATCAGGCGACTGCTTGTCAAGGAAAGTACAGACGACCAAGGGCCTTAAACAAGGGTGCGTGTTAGCCCCGACCCTTTTTAACATCTTCATGTCCGACCTCTCACCCAAGCTAGATGACTGCAACTCTCATGCCCCTAACCTAGGAGGCCTTACCTCTCGAACTTGATGTATGCGGATGACATTGTGTTAATCAGCCATACGCCGATAGGGTTACAACATCTAATCGATACAACATAGAAGTACTCGGCAACGAATGGCCTAGGCATAAACCTTTCAAAAACAAAAGCAATGATAATAAATGCTAAGAGGTCTACGCCCAGGTTCCTCTGGCAACTGGGAGGATCAGCACTGGAAATTGTGGATGAATACAGATATTTGGGTGTATTAGTTGATAGCAAAGGGTCATTCCAACCACAGAAAGAAGCAGCAGTAAGGAGAGGAATTACAACAGCAGTCGCACTGAGGAATCTTAAAATGAAAACGGCTGGCCACAGCTTCACCCCTCTACTATAGGTGATCCAAGCTAAATTTATACCGGCCATCACCTATGGAAGTGAATGCTTATGAGGCAGTGATGCGCGGACACTGGACAACATAGTAGCCAGGGCAATGCAAATGATATTTAACCTTCCTAAGTACACATCCCAGGGACAAATAAGGCTTGAATTTGGCCTGAGGAACAAAAGAATAGCAAGAATGGGCGCTTATACCAAATGTTGGCATAAAATATAACATTGGATCACTATCTCTGGAAGGAGCTAGAAAGGAAAAATGGGTGCGCAGCCGCAAGCTATCTAAAGCATTCAATAGACACCCTGGAACTACAAGATCTATGGGAAAGCACTGGATTGCATAACACGTTCAAACAACTGGTAAATAAATCAGTAAGGATCATCTCGCAAGCAGAGGACAAAGCAACATTAACCAACAGGGCCCATGACTGGACTGTCATTCAAAGCTATAACAGCAGCTTCCATCAAAGCTACCTAAGTGTCGGCTTCACACGGATTATGAAGGAGAAGTTCCTATGACTACGGCTGGGCATTCTCCCATCACAATATCATTTGCCCCCGTGGAAACACCCTCAAACAATAACTAACTGTCGTCTATGTGGGGATTCAAAAGAGGACATCCTTCATCTAATATGCATCTGCAAGGAACTGGACAAGGATCGCAGATCCCATTTAAAACCTGCCTTAAAGGAAATGGGAATAAGAACATGCAGGCAGGCGGTTAAAGCATGCTTTGCCGGCAAAAACATTCAATTAGCGTGTCACCTTGTTAAATTTCTGGATAAAGCGGAAAAAAAGCTGAACTCTAGTAGGGAGCGATTAGACGAAGACATCTCATGCCGTACTTAAGTCTTATTGCCTTTTGGCAACAAACAAGGAATTATTACCTCTAAGTTAAAACTTATAAATGCAAAACTTTGGACTCTTCCATCTTCAATTTTGTTTTGAAGGAGGCTCATGAAATGATATACGCTACTTCACAAACCAAGCGCTGACCTCTGATAACCCGGCTGTGCCCATTTTTATCACAATACCCCACACTCTTTTTAGACATGTTTGCACTTCTGAAACTGTCTTTCTCCTGTCGTTACATGTACTTTATGGAGGCAATGTTCAACCTGGCTGTGCCCATTTTATTATAATACTCTATATCCTTTTCAGACATGTTTGCACATTCGAAACTGTTTTCTTCTGTCGTCAAATGGACTTTACGGAGGCAATGTTTTTAACTAACCATGCTACAAAAGCTATTATAAGTTCTTTTTTATTTTTTTATTTATTTTTATTACAAACAGTGCGCTATTGTGGATTGGTTACTATGTTACAAAATTGATGTAGCTGAGTGCAACTAGCCAACAAGTTCCTCCGGAAGACCACCTTTTGACTGCCACGCTAGCCCGGCCATGTTACTCAAAGCCAACTTTATAGAAACTTGTACTGCCCTAAGAACTTGTAGGTGAATGGTTTCCAAACTCGACATCTTGCACTTTACTACGACTCCTTTTGCACTTTACTGCACGCACTAAATGTCAACTTTTATACTCCTTTTGTAGTTTTATGGAATCATTGTAATTTCTCAAACTTATTTTAACTAACTCTACTTATAAAAAGGGTTGTTTTAGGCACTTTTTACATGTAACCTACCATGCAGCTGACTGTAATGGTTTTTATCAATTAAGCACTTTTATATGTGTCATTCTATGTAGTTGATTGCAATGGTTTTTATTAACTAAGCAATAAAGATTATTATAAAAAATAAAAAAATGTCCTTTGAGTAATCGGTCGGCAGAGCAAACACTTCTGTGATTGTTGTATTTCTGTGAATTATATGTGTGGATTACTTTTTAGATGAAATTAAATAGATGTTTTAATAAATAAGACACACTCCCATGAGGAACTAACATTGAGGGGCACATGACACACTGTTTCATGGGAAATACCAGCATGTAGCTAGAGAAATCCAGTAATCTGCATAGGATTGGTCACAGTGCCAAATACATTTTTGAGGATGTACAAGTGTATTCTTGTATTGTCTCTGCATTTGGGGACTGTATGTCCCATTGTGCAATTGTGTGATTTCAGACTGTAGATATCTGTTGTGTTAGTAGTGACTAAAGCTTTTAACTTTGGATGTGTAAGACAGTGACATTAATCGGCCTCTTCAGCTTGTATGTGTAATGTGAATTACTAGTCTATCCGTGTGTCCAAGACTTCAGTGGATGGTGTTGTTACATATATTTGCATCCTCAACATTGGACAAAGTTTGTGTATTTGATTGTATCTGTAATGTAGACATGACAACATGACAGTGTCCACACTGTGACAGTGGTGGGCATGATTGAGTTTGTGAGATGCTGTGTATATCAGGTGTCACACACGTCTTGCATCACATGATCCCATTCTGTCTACCTATTGAACATGTAATTGTTCAAAAACAACATAAATATTTACTTATTTTTCTGTGGAATTGTTGTATATGTGATGCTTGCTCACAGTGATGATGTCAGACACTAGTGATTCGTACACTACACCACTATAATTGCTGTGTCACCATACCTTGTTAACATGCCTGGGAAGGGTACTGATTCTGTGATATGTATCCAAGGTCATCCTTTTTAATTGAAATCTGTATTTCAAATGATCTGTAGCTTCAGTTGTGTTCACATTTCAGGTTCTGTTTGTCTCAATGCATTTTGCTTTGTACATTATGACCTGACACCAACTGTGTTTACACTCTACACATAGGTACCGCCGATGACCTCCAGTGTACAGGCCTTTTCCAGACCTACAGACCATGGAAGAACGTGACACCAGCAGAAAGTACAGATTCGCCAGGCCAATTATTGAACAGTTGTCAGAGCAGTTGGCACCTCATCTGCAGCCTGGTCATACATATCCAACTGCACTGACGCCCAAAGTGAAGGTCATGGCAGCTTTACATTTCTTTGCCACTGGTACTTTCCAATACACAGTGGGCACTTCTGGTGGTATGTCACAAACCATGTTCAGCCGTGTCTTTTGTGATATTTTGGAGGCATTGCTCTATTACCTGGAACAGTACATCAAGTTCCCAAAACCAGGAGACTTATCAGACAGCAAGGCACAATTTTTGCACTGGGAAAGATACCCCATATCATTGGCTCAATTGATGGCACCCATGTTGCATTGGTTCCACCACAAGCAAATGAGGTTGTGTATCACAACCGCAAAAATTACCACTCGATCAATGTCCAGGTGGTATGTTTGGCTGACATGTCAATCTCCCACGTCTGTGCCCATTTTCCAGAATCGACACATGATGCTTATATCATGAGGAACAGCGCCATCCCCCATTTGATGTCTCAGCTAACGTCTGACCGTGCCTGGTTTGTTGGTAGGTGATGTGGCATGTGTGTGTGTTTATTGTATGTCAGATAGTGGTCTGTTGTGAGACAACTGAATGTTTTTTCTGTGTTAAATGTAGGAGACTCGGTTGTTGACACGACTCTGTAACCCAGTCACACCTGCAGAAGTGCGATTTAATGAGGACCATGGTAGGAGTCGGTGAGTCTTTGAGCAGACTTTTGGACGGGAGGAGCCCTACAATATGCCCCATTGAAGGTGTGCAAGATCATCGCTGCTAGCTGATTGCTCCACAGCCTGGCTATACGGAAGGAAATTCCACTCATATAGGATGACGGAGACCAGCAGCTGCAGCAAGGAAGCATCCTGGCCTGGGACATGATGAAAGTGGGGATGATGATGATGGCATGGATTCGAGACAACAGCTCATCCTCAACTTCTTCACATAAGTGTAAGTATGCAATGAGAGGGGATAACTAACCCCAACTTTTTGCTGTTGTGCTGCTGGTGGTCAATGTGTATCTATGTTTGTGGGTTGTTGAAAATTGTCATTATGTTTGTTGTATGAAAAGTTTTTGAAAGGGGTAAATTAACATGTACAGTGTTACCGCAAATCCTAGCTCATGTCCACATGGTAAATCTTGTGCTACAGATGACATTGGTAGCAAAATGAACTGCCTTAGTCCTGTGGCATGACTCTGTTCCATGTTTCTCCTTACGAGGGTACTTTGCCATGTCAACTGCAGAATTGTTACCTCACAAGACCCCTGCTGCTGTGACATACTCAAACATTGAACTACTGTGGAAATCCCTGACTGATGTTCATTTTTCTTTACTTAGGAGCATTTTGTTACTGTGAATTGACTTTGAGTTGATGCACCAGGTTGTATCCGGAGAATAAACCTGTGCTCAACATTGTGGTGTGCCGTGTCTGTTTTCACACATCCAAAGATTCTTCTGATACAACACTGTATCAGACAATGATTCTTGATTGTGCTTGCATATGGTGCTAACATTTTTGACTATGGACTTGCTTTGCATCTGTTCCATGTTCTACGGGTTGAGTGATAACCTGGTTGTGTCTATCTATCATGTTATGACAAGGTACATTTACTCACAAGCCATTACTTCACATTTTTGAAGTGATGTATAGCCAATGTTGTAGACACTTTCTTCTGTGTGATTTTCAGTTACATTGCAATTTTAAAATTTGGACTTCAAAGACACAACATGAGCAAGTTTTTTGTGCAAAGTGATTTATTTTAGTGCATGATGTGATGAAAACAGTACACACCATGGTGGAGTGCTCAACAAAAAAAACTGAAAACAAAGTGGAGATAGGAGTTGGCAGTGTTTGTAGATGAAATATTCCAAAGTAGATCCACAGTTATTTGAGTCCCTAGTCCAACTTAGACCCTCCAGCCAATGTGGGAGAGTTCAGTGACAGTCAACCCAAGTGAACGCTTGGCACACAATGGAGGATATCAGAAGCAGGTAGTCACTTCCTGGGGGTGATTCATAGCCATCAGTCTCTCATCGTTTCTTCTTAGGACGTCTAACTCCATGTTTTTCCAGGGGACCCTCAGGTGCAGGCAGAGGCGGTACAGGGTGCTCTTTGCCAGAGTCCACATCCCTCCGTGTAGCAGGTGTAGATGTTGTTGCACCATATGTTGAGGGCACACAGGGAGGTGTGGACATGTTGGTGGCAATCTGGTAGAGGCAGGTGAGAATGTCCCAGTGCACCACTGTCAGGTCATCAATGTTGTCCATGTACCTGTCCATTTTCTCATAGTGGGCTGCCTGCTGCTGCTGCATGGTCCTGAGGATCCCAATGACCTGGCCCATTTCTCCCTGTGAATCCTCATAAGCAAGGAGGATTCTGGAGAAGTTTTGGGTCTCCTCATCAGCAGCATCAGCTGCATGATGGTGCCGGTCCCCACGGCCCCTCCACCATCCATACCCACTCGAGCAGGACCAGTTGCTGCTGGCACAGCAAACACAGAGACTCCTTTGTTGTTGACAGTGGTGTTGTTGTCTGGCAACTCCATAGTGCCCTGTGTGGCTGTGCTGTTGGTGTTGTCCTGGGCTGCTGTGTCTGTGCGAGTAGTGGTCAGCTGTGCATTGTCTGCTGAGGCAGGAGTGGTCACAGAGGATCCAGATATTGCCGCCGCTGGTGCTGTGGAATAACCCAGACCAGATGGGCCAGGTCGGTCCTCATCGTCCGAAGATGGATGTGAGACATCAATGCCGGAGAGCTCTTGTTCGACCAGAGTCTGGGCCCGGCTGTCCTGGATGGATCCAATGGTGTCCCCAGCTAGCCCTGTAGGTAAAACATAACACATTGACTGCTGTGAATGTCCACAGACCCTCAAATCACACACATTACATAGTCTACTGAACCTAATGATGATTTGATGTGGATAGATTTACCACCTTCATCCATGATGCTGGCCATTTTTGGGGGGAAATTATGTATTTCAGGCAAAAGGGGGATTATTGGCCATGTCCAGCTATGTATGAATGGGCATGTTGTGTTTCATTCACATTACATGTCCAAAGACATTGACTGGTTCCTGACACCCTATGAATGACCCAGGTGGGTCTGTTTGTCCACATCTTAACTTTCACAGCAGTGAGATACATACTCTTTCTCTCCCTATGTAGGTACCATTTTTGGCCTGTGTACTGGGATTATTGCATGTTTTTAGCAGTTACATTGGTGCGGCTGCCTACACACTCACATTCTGTTGACTGACCCAGAAAGTTGTGGAAATGAAGTGAGTGAGGTGCTTCTTGTTCTCATCTCATTGTACACATGTGAATGGCTGTGAGTAGCAAAATGTGTGACAGCTTAGCTTTGTGCCTACACAGATCATGTATTTTGTACACTGACTCCATGGTCAAATGAGTTCACAGACTCTGCTTTCTGCCATTTTATGGCAAAGAATTCTGTTAAACTGAGGTTTGAGTGCTTTTGCTTTAATTGTGAAATTTACACCCCTCCTGCCACTTATCCCCACCAGGCCACCAGGAATAGTGTTGTCCCAAAAATGTTGGTAAGTGTACTTGTAAGATATTTCTCACTGTTCGCTGGTGTTTGTAACACATAGGCAAATGTGGCAGCTGTGAGGCGTTCAGACAGCAGTCTCCATTTTCTGCCATCTTGATAGTACAAATGAACAGATTGTGAGGTATGCATTGCCCCCGATGAAGTGGTTGTGCTGTGTGTGTAGGAGTGTTTGCTGTTCTTCCGACTCCCATCAGGCCCAGTCCTACATACACCTTCCTGCCCAGCGCAAACAGGCCACAGGACATGAGCTTACCTCACAGTGTGTCAGAACGTCCATGCCGGCTGTCTGACACAGGGAACTGGTGTCTGACTTTAAGACAACTCCTCTCATAGCCTTCTGTTCCAAACATCAGGCCCCAGTCTCTGTCATTTTATTGTTAAATGCCCACTCAATGTCAGGTAATCATGGTTCATAGTGGTCTTGTATGGCTGGATGGGATGAGGAATGTTTGCAATGGCCAGTACTACCATCAGGCCCTGTACTACACACACTTTTTCCACCAGGCAAAAACAACACCCCTGAAGCTATGCTTTCCTGAGAGTGAGTGGATATGTACTGACAAAGATAGCTGACACTGGTGCCTGGTGTTTTGAGCACAAATCACTGTTGGTATCTGTGGAAAGGTCTAACACCAGGGCCCAGTGTCATGCATCCTGGTAGTGAATTCAAAAATACTGTGGTCAATCTTAGTTCCTGTTGGTCTGTTTCTGTTGTTTGGGAAGGTTTATATTGGACAGTGCCTGATGTGAGTTGTAGCCTTTCCAAATACTCTACCTCCCACACATCCCAGGTAAGTCCTCTGTGACTATGGTTAACTGGCAGTAAGGTCAAGTGTACTAGCAAGGATGCTGACACTGGTGCATGGTGTTTGAGTCCAAATTCAAAAAAAGGCCTTGTGCCCCAAACAGCATGCACCAGTGTCAGGCACATTGGTAGTGCACTTCCATTCACTGTCAGGTAGGCATAGTTTCAGATGAAGGTGTTATTCTGGGTGGGTGTAGGAGTGTTTGCCATTACTCCAACTCCCACCAGGCTTTGTCGTTCACACACTCTTCCCACCCAGAGACAACTGACAACATGTCAGAATGGGTACCTGACAGTGATTGGAAATGTATTATCAAGCTGTGTGACACTTGTGCCTGGTTTGTGATTTGCCCACACATCCCAACAGTGCCTCATGGTCCACACAGCAGTCCACAGTGTCATCTATTGTACCAGTACATATCCGCTTACTGTCAGATATGCTTAGTTCCAGGTGTGCTATTTGTGTTTGGTAGATAGAGTGTGTAGGACAGGGCCTGCTAGGTGATGTAGTCAGGGCTCACACTCCTCCAACCATCCATCCTAAACAACCCAACATGCTCACCTGACAGTGAGTGGAAGTGTATTAACAAAATTGCAGACACTAGTGCCTGTTTTCTGACTTTACTGCAACACCATGCAGCAGTGTCAGCCACCTTGCCAGTATACTTCCCCTCACTGTGAGGTAAGGATAGGCCCAGAGTAGTTAGCATGGCTGGGTGTATGGATGAATATTTGCAATGGCTGTAAGTCACATCAGGCCTTGTCGCACACACACCTTCCCACCCATCAGCAAAAGCCTACCTGAAACTCAGCTTCCATGACAGTGAGTGTGAATGTTCTTGCATGATGTCTGTCACTGGTGACTGGTGCCTATGTGTCCAATCCTCCCGTCAGGGCATAGTTGTCCAGACACCAGTCCCCAGTGTCAGCCATTTTGTCAGTACATTTCCACTTACTGTCAGGTAAGCATGGTTCCTGGTGGGCTGCTTGTGCTGTTTGAGAGGAGTAGTGTTTGCCCTGACTCCATCTCTCATCAGTCTCTGTCCTCCACACACCTTCCTACCAATCCTAAGTATCTTACCTGTGACTCTGCTTCTCTGACAGTGAGTGGCAATGTGCTGCCAAGAAGTCTGACACTGGGACTGGTGTCTGATTTGTCCACAACTCACCAACAGTGCCTTGAGGTCCAAACAGCAGTCTGCAGTGCCAGTCATCTTGCCAGTACATTCTCATTGACTGTCAGTGAAGCTCTGTTCTATGTGTGCTTGTTGGTCTGGGTGTGAGGAGAAGTGTTTGCCCTGACTTCAACTCCCATCATGCCCTGCCCTCCACACACCTTCCCAGCCAGACCAAATGGCAGACTTGGAACTATGCAGTCCCTGACAGTGAAAGGAAATGTACTGGCAAGATGGTTGACACTGGCGACTGGTGTTTGGAGCACAAGGCAAAGATGTGATTAGTAGTCAACTATGACACCAGGCACCAGTGTCAGACATGTTGTAAGTGCACTACCCCTCATTGTCTGCTCACCACTCTATCTGGTATGCTGTTGGAGCTGTTTGGGAAGGTGGGTGTGGTCACAGGCCTGATGGGACTTGTAGTCACAGCAAACACTCCTCCTCACACACAGGCCAAATAGACCCACAGGAACTATGAATCCCTCACAGTGAGTGGAAATGTACTAGCAAGTCGCAAATCACAATGGTCGTACATCTGACCCCAAGTATGTAAATTGTATAATATTCATATTTTTTGTGGGTGTTATGTTATTTTTCTATGGGATGTGTTGGAAAACACAATAATTAATGAATATTAATTATGTATATATGTAATTAAAATATTGTTTAGGTCAAATGTGTGAGTAGTAATTGTAGGGGTAAAGGGTGGGAATTTAATTAAATATAATTAATTTACTCTTAGTCAATTATCAAAATTAAATGTTTAATTGATCATTAATTATGTACATTTTTTAATTAATGTTTTTTAAATGTATATATTAGGTGTGGATTGTTTGTTTTGTACAGATAAAGGGTGGGAAGGTAATTAAATGTAATTGTTTTATTAGTAGGTAATAGATATTTAATTATGTAAAATGTGTAAATAGTATGCATTTAAATATACATTTTAGATGTGTGGTGTGTAGCTTGTAGAGGTATACGGTGGAAAGTTATGTAAGGAATAACAAAATTAAAGAGTAACTTTTTTTTTAACTTGTAATTTATTATTGATTGTGTTATGCTTTTTAATTGCAAATAATATTGTATTTATTGGTTGTTATTATTTTGACAATAGATTTTGGTATTTTTGAAAAAAGTAATATTTGTATTAATTAATATGTATTTAACATTGTAATAAATACGTAATTTGTTAATTTTAACAAAATATAGACTTTTGATGTTTAAATATTTTTTGCTTTTGTTATTTACTATAGTTTTGAAATTCTTTATTTTACTTGAAGTGAAATAGTCTGTTTCTAATGCAGCATAGAGTGCAGTGGCAGTAGTGAATTTTGCCACTCCGCAATCTAACAATTTCCCTACTGGTGTACTGACTAGAGTGGGAATAGTACATTTTACCCCTCCGCAATCCAACACTTTCCCTACTGTTGCACTGAGTAGAGTGGGAATAGTTAATTGTACCCCTCCGCAATAAAACACTTTCCCTACTGTTGAACTGAGTGGAGTGGGAATAGTACATTTTACCCCTTTGCAATCCAACACTTTCTTTACTGTTATACTGAATGGAGTGGAAATAGTAAATGTTACTCCTCTGCAATCTAACACTTTCCCTACTAGTGCACTGACTAGAATGGGAATTGTAAATTTTCCCCTCCATGAGCCAACATTTTCCCTACTGTTACACAGACTGGAGTGGGAATAGTACATTGTACCCCTCCAAAATCCAACACTTTCCCTACTGTTGCGTTTACTGGAGTGAGAATAGTAACTTTTACCCCTCCGCCATCCAACACTTTCCCTATTGTTTTACTGACTGGAGTGGGAATAGTACATTTTACCCACCCACAACCCAACACTTTGCCTACTGTTGCACTCATTGTAGTGGGAATAGTAAATGTTACCCCTCCGCAATCCAACACTTTCACTACTGCAGTACTGAGTGGAGTGGGAATGGTAAATTTTACCCCTCCGACATCCAAGACTTTTCCTACTGTTGCATTGTATGTAGTGGGACTTGTAAATTTTACACCTCGTGAGTTTGACACTACTATTTATAAGTTGTAGTGGAAATATTATATGTATTCATTTTAAAATTGTGTAGTATTCTTTAGATTGTTTGCATTTATATTAATATGTTTTGGTCATTTAAAATTATAATATGTATAATTATTAATGTTTTTCATATTTTTTTTTTTTTAGTAAAAAATGTTTGAGATTTTTATTTGTAATTACAATGTTTTTTTTTATATATTTTGGGGCCGATTACGATGTCGGTCAGAAGTGCCTCTGGGACCCTGTCAGAGGCGGTCAGCCAGACCGAACATGCTTCGGATACGGTCGTTCCGACCACTGCATTGTGATGCCCAAAAACCAACTCGGTTTCTTCGATTCCAACTGGAAATTCCGACCTCGAACCTCTCGGAAACGCCGAATTGAGCCGTTTGGAGCGAATTCCGACCCCGGAACTGCCCGCCCCATTATTATGCGTATTTCCAATGCGCCGTCTCTGTCGGTCCAACCACCTTGTCAGAGCAGGCAGAAGGGGAGCATTTCAAGTCCGAATTTTGTCACAACACGCTTCCTGCGACCTCTACTGTGCAGCTATGGAATCCATTGTACATGTCATCCCTCTACTATACATCATCAACGAATATTACAATCCGAACCGACATGGATGGTGCCGCCGGTAAGTAAGACACCTACCCCTACATATTAACGTAACTACCAATCGAAGGTCAATAGAGTAGAAAGTGTCCCATAGTATGTTGAGAATGGCTAATGAGGGAATATCATCATCAGGTATCTACAGTCTGACCAGCAAATACTGGGAGAAACACAAATTTTACGTTTGAACTGGAATGCCCATAGCTACATATATGTATGTATACCAAAATATATGGATGAGTACACCACACCACACAAAGAATCATTACATGGCAACAGAACATCAATGCACTCACAAAAGTATGTCCACAGAAACATATGCACTGGCACCAGGGCTGCTTCTAGATACATCATTTGCCCGAGCAGAACCAAGAATATCTGAAACACATAAATACCACAATATGTCATGTCATAGGAAGTCACATTGCAGGAAGTGACATCATTTACCATAATTACCCTGCCATTGTTCAAACACCATTGCAAGAAGCACTTTATCTAATCCGTATATCTTGAAATTGTGCAACATCATGTATAAACCGCACAATAAAATAATGTTAAAATATATGGCTGATTGACCAAGTAGCAATACAATACATCCACCCAATTGGATGGAAAAGCTAGGCCTAGCTTGTTTACAATCTCACATCTTACTTAACCTGATGCACCACTTGTTGACCGATCAATACATGACTCTAAACACCAAATTGACTAATACACTCCAACCAGGCCTGCCACCTCCCCATCAGACCAATTGTGCAGTCCCACATCCTGTGTCTTGATGAGTAAAGCAGTGTCGGAGCAGGCATCCACCAAAGCCTCTGCTCTCCATGATCCCAGCCTCACTGCACGGCAGGTAGCCTGGTCATCATAGGGAGTCACAACCAGCATGGGATGTTGTATGTGCCAGTAATAACATTTGAAGGATCCAGCACATAGCCAGAGCTGGACTCATACATGTGAATCCCTTCCATACAATCCCTAGCATGCAGGCACACCTCACTTAAATGCATTGGGCCACAACTATCATGGGGCCCGCTATGCTTTGTCAGGCCAGGTTCACACACCCCTGTTAGACCTGTGGTTAGGCCTGGGTGGTGAACTTTGCTCCGTTCACGGAGTTTGCAGAGTTTTCTGCACTCCGCACTCCGCGGAGCTCGTGGAGTGCAGAAAACTCCGCTTCGCGATATGCAGTGTAGTTTTTTTCCCGCTCGCGATCGCGAACATTAAGTTCACGATTGCGAATGATAAGTTTGCGATCGCGAGCTGCCGCTCCGGTAGAATTTCTACCGGAGCGGCAGGAATACCAGCATAAACTGCAGTTCGCACTGCATTCCGCCACTCGCGGAACTTCGCAGAGTTTTTTGTAACTTTGTGGAGTTCCGCGTAGCAAAACTCCACGAACTACGCCCAGGCCTGCCTGTGGCATCCCTCTACCACTGTTCACTGAGACCAGCCAGAGGGGCAGGAGCTAGGATATCAACCTGTACAGACATCATGAGATACTTTACATTGGTAGTACCTAGTGCACTCCTAATCCTTGGCCGTGAGGGCTCGTAATATATCAGTGTATCATAGCCAGCAAGTGGGTGACAGTGGGTCATTCTTCATGTGTGCAAACACATCAACAAATAAGGTCACCAGTCTCCAACCTCCACCCATGATGTGCAGGGCATGGGCTGGGGGTGATGCACCTGTTCAGTGTCTTGGACTCTCACAGGTGTCACATCTCAGTTATCAGTTTGCCATGTGCCAAGAAATGGCCCCCTGGAATGTCAGGATCTTACTGCAACTGGCCAAAGGTAATGTGCTCCTGGACCCTGAATAAGTCCCCCATTGACCTCAATCCCATATCTGTCCATGCCATCAGTCCTTCCCAACTATGCTTGTATGGAAAAGTGCTAGGAAGTAGAGATTAAAGACTGAGAGTATAGGATCATGTCCGTCAGTAGCCTCAGGCCCTTTGCTCTAAAATAAGCCACTTTGACTAGGCTGTCAGCTCCACAGGGGAGCTGTGCTCTAGGGAGCAACATTGATCCTGCCATCTCCTGTGCCCTGCATTTTGGGAACATACCCACTTTGTACAACTGCCTGGACAGCCTTCACACAGGCAGATGCAGCCTCCGCAGAGCCACACTTATCATGCCATTATTGCAGATTGACCCTCTCAGCATGGTGTTCAACTACCTGGAGGTGGCACGAGGAACAGCCACCACTAGGTGATGGGAAAAATCCAAGATGCAGGAGAGCATTACCATCTTGGAAAGTGAAATATATCCTTGGCCTGTAACTGGGAGAGTGCTACAAAAATTCATTTGAGGATGTAAGGAGGATGTGGCCCTGCTCAGATTTCCACAATGAGATATTTTGTATCATGACAGTTACAGATCCCCAAGTACCAAAACACACGAATCTCACGCATCACCCAGCTCACCCTCCATCACCTCTTGTTTAGGATACTCCACAAAGAGGGCAAAAACACAAAACTTGGCCCAGTTAACACCCAAACTCGTCACACTCTGGAAATCTGATAGTCTCACAGAAATAGCTGAAATTTCCCTGTAGATTTACTGAATATAGAGCATCATGCCGTAGGCATCAATGGATACTATATGTACCTCATTGCCTAGTGGAACTCACCATGCTTACTACCCCTGACAAATTTGCTGGACTAGCCATCATATTGTCAGGGAAAATAGCAGTGGGGAACGGGGACAGCCTTGATGAGTCCCCAAGCCCAATCTAAAAGAGCGTGACATGTCTATTAAAAAACTCGACTTGGCCAGTTGGCTTGGTATGAAAAATACATTTGTGTTTTTGCTGCTGCCCTGTAATATCCAGTTTTGACTTACTGGTAAACATGTATTCCCAATCAATGGTATGGAATGCCTTCACTAAGTCAAGCACTAAGCAGGCTACGTAGGGATACCTCCCCTGGACCAACTACAGCACCCTAATTTGTCTCTGAATGTTATGCATCATGGACTAGATGCAGTATTTGTACCAGCAGGCGAGGCGCCACTACTGTAGTATGGTTTTAAAATCCATTGCAAGCATGGACAATGAATTGTAGGATGTCAGTTTGGCCAGGTCACTGTTGGGTTTTACCAGTGATGGATTGTGGTTGTCTTCAATCACGCAAGGTAGCCGGAGAGAGCTGCAGTCACCTGTGGGCAAGTACAAGCTCATAGGCCTTGTCGAGCTTAGATGGAAGGCTGTCCAAACCTTGAGTTGTCAAAGTGGCATTGCGCATAATCACTCTGTGTATCTCTGGTACCAGCCAAAGGGTTGTTGATCACTGCAAGTGCTGCCGGATCAAGTACAGGTAGATTCAAACCAGTCAGGAATTAGGAAAGATCTACCTTGCGTTCAGACTATGGGGGAATATATAGGCCACAACAATACACCCTGAAGGAATCATGGATGGCTGCCTAACTAGTGGGCATCTGGTGCAGGTGATCCCTAATCATCATCATGTGCTGGGCTGTTGTAATGCCACAGAGGAGGCAGGCCAGGATTTGCCCTGACTGATCTCTCTCCACGTGCATCTCAGCTTGTCATGTTTCAAAGTAAAAGCAAAGCAGTTGCTCAATTAGATGGGTGTGGTGTGTTTGAGAATCTGTCTGCGTGGGTAACATCCCAGGCTGCAACTGGACCGCAGTCTCCTTCTGATCCTCTACTTCTATCAAAGCCCTGTGGATATTGACCCTAGCTCCCACCAAAGCCCTAAGCACCCGCCACTCAGTACCGCTTTCAGTGGTTCCCACTCCAACAACCTAGAAGTGTCTGTGTCCCACTTGTCAGTGAAATAATTAGAGATGGAATCCCTCAGTAATGTTCAAAATGCATGGTGCAACAACAACATAGGCTGCAGTCACCATGTGTGGACTGGGGGTCGCTGCACACTACATCCAATGTGTATGTGCATTGGGTTATGTTCTGAGAATGTTCTTCACAGGTATTCAACATCTAGCACCTCAGGCTGTAGTATGTGTTGTTAATAAATATTTCCATTCAGAATGTGCAGATTGTGTACTGCAAAGTAGTAGGAGTATTCATGGGTCTCAGGATGTATGATCCACCAACAGTGTCGGAGGGACCAGTGTGCAGCCCATTGCGTAAGGCACACTGCCAACACTGGAGAGGATGACAGGGGGAGATAACGGTTAATCTGTGGCTCTTGGACACAATTGACATTATGGGGACACCTCGTGAGGATGAGGGAAAGGCACAGAATGAAGTCCGGTTTGTCCACATCCGGCATAGAAACACTACCCAATAATCATGACAAACATCAAGGACCCCCTGTACAAAGACATATTACCCTCAGGCTCCATGGCAGTGTCTAATGGGCTAAATATGACCCTGGTAAGGACCCACACAAGGGCGACTCTTGCCAAACCAGAGTAGATTATGCAAAAATAAGGGCTCTGCAAGCACTTCTGGAACTGGGTCTAATGCTCCTGTATCACATGGGTCTCTTGTAACAGTGCAATGTATTTTTCCAGCGCATCCTGATAAATCATCACAATGCGTGTCTCTTCCTTGTTGTCCCCATACCTCTGACATTCAAAGTCATAATGCCATGAGTACCCATTGGTGTGTAGTGTACTGGAAAGTGTGGGAAGGTGTTTCAGGAGTAGTCTTCCCCCAGGCGCACCACCAACACACGTCCTATAGTTTTTCCTTGGTGGACTATGGGCCCTAATCGATGGCCTGCCATTGAATGGATCTAAATCATGAAAGAAAACATGAACCCTCAATACCTTCATCCCAGGGCAGTATCCAAGGGGAAGACTAAGCAATCAGTGAAAATATCAACCTACAACAGGAAATCTAGCAGTCCTGCCCACACACAACTCAGCCAAAGCATGCAGAATGGAGGGAACATGTCCTGTGATGGCGATAGGTTTTTCATATGCTAGTGGACTCCTATAGGCCATTTCAACAATCTGTAATTAACAATCAGTGGCAGACAGCAAGCAGCAGCTACCACAAACTACATCCTCAACTTTCATCTGACAATTGTTTTTGCATATTTAAATCTACCTCTTGGCCTGCATAATCTCTAATTGGGCTGGTCTGACCCCTCTCACATCCACCTCAAAGTGCAAGCTCATCTTTCAACCTAACCTTCATCCACAAGCTCTTTACAATCATTGTCTGGTGCTGCCATCCTTAAAACCATTTCTGGCCTCCAAACTTTACTGTTGTACTCATACTCTTCCACACAGATTCTCACATTCTCATTCTGGTGCTGAACCTCTTACATCCACACCTACATTCCCAGCACCACTCTTCGCCTCTATGTACACAACACATTTCCAATTCATACTATATACACAATGTTCTGTACTCATCACCTCCTCAGCAGCCGATAACTGTATCATGACAAATATACACCTCTCATCCCCATTTCACCCCTCTCAAATGGCTTTGTAACGCACTTTTTTCACAAAGTGCACCATCATATCCAACTCTGACATTCACACTTAACACCTCACTACATCTCTCATCCAGACACTTACATTGC
The DNA here is from genome assembly GCA_963921515.1 of Calotriton arnoldi. Taxonomy (NCBI): domain Eukaryota; kingdom Metazoa; phylum Chordata; class Amphibia; order Caudata; family Salamandridae; genus Calotriton; species Calotriton arnoldi. Next base: position 788,195 of record CAWUFW010006124.1, on the reverse strand, counting down.
TTAGATGCTGCTTAAGGCCTATTAATAGTCATTTAACAAACTAGTGCATCCACAGATTCAAACACAACATCCATCTACTGGCCAACATCTCGCATCTCCCCATCCAGCATCCTAACTTACACAACTGGTGTATCCCCTTGACATCCACCTATACACTTTGTTTCACCAAAAAAATGTAACCTTGTCTCACCATGTCTCTGCTACATCCACATCTTAGTTCCATGCTCCATACCTCTATCAACTTCTGCATACTAACAATTAACTTCCTCAATGAATCTGCCCTATCACAGCCATCTCTCACTGTAGTGCCACAGACTTCAGCTCTCATCTCCTCACAGCCTCTAACCTTGTCTAGCTGGATCTACCTCAATCACATCTACCTATTCCTAGCATACCTCCCACAGGCTTTAACCTGTTTTTCAAGGTCCTACACTCTGATATCCACACCCCAGCATTTCTAAAAATTCCAATAGTAATAATGAGGATACTCTACGTATCCTATCCAAGCACTGCCTTTGACCTTAACTCCTCCCTTCCATTTTTATCTAAATTGTTACTTGCTCTGCCCCTATTAAGTCTGAGTCTCTACTCCATGTCCTAAATTTAACACTACTCACTCTCACCTCTGTCCTTGTTTAGCTAGCTCAGCTCCTACAATATTAACCTCTCCAACAACTTTACAGCTATGCCTCACATTTCAACACCCACCTCCTCTCTTGTCTGTCAATTTAGTGCATGGGTGTAACACCGGCTCCTGTAGAACCTACACAGCAGATGGGTCCACAAAAATTCTGTGCACTCACAGTCCACTCGACTGACCACATGTAGCACAGGGCAATCCACTAGCCTTAACAACAGTCCAAGTTTATCTCTGTGTGATCTTGGCCAGCATCAAGCATATCTCAAAACTACTCCATTGCTTTCAATACACAAATGACTAAATACACACCTATCTTATGCTCAACTACAAATGATGTGTGGGTAAAATAGTATAGCACTAGCTTGTACAAACAATATGTTTGTCAGTGGAAAAGTGAGAAAAAAAAAAATCCCATCCATTTTCCACTCTTCTCCCTCTGCCCTCATCCCTGTTGAGCAGTGCCCATTCTGCTATGATGCGATTATGGCTGTCAGATGTCAGTTGTGTGGGCATACAATAGGATTCCCCGATGTTTGTCCAGGCAGGGGCAGGTGCCGGTCACATCCATAGCACCCTCAAGTGATGTGGCTATATGCTGCAATGATGATGATGCATTGTATACGCCGAGTGAGGGGTGACAAAATTCCAATTCTGGCAGGAAAAAAACCCTCAAATTAAACATTCTCATTCCAGTCTGTAAACTGAAAGGCTGTTTGTGCCAAACATATTGGCATCTCAGCTCATTCCTAAGGGACCCAGGTGATGGGTGTTGTGCATTCATTGTGCATCACCCTATTGCACCATGGCTGAAAAACCAAAGGGAGGGGGCTGTCCACCTGTAGCTCATAACACTTGCAGCCCACTAAAGTCAATGCTCTGTTGCTGGGCTCTGTAGTTATTAGCATTTGTGAGGCCCTGGGCAGCTGTCCATTGACAGCGTCAGCCCGGACTGGCACACAGCATCCACCCCGGAAATTAATCTACTCTACACCGCTCCTGTTACCACTGACTGAGGTCAGTCTGCTTGCATGAACTGAGCCAAGAATGCGATTGTTGCTGTGCATTGTCATGCAGAAATGGTATACCTTCAGCTGTGTCACATGAGGGGGCTAGAAAGGGCATTGGATGACCAACCATAGACAAATGTTGTTCACTCATAATGTACTAAAAGGACTTGACCTAGCCTAGCATTCTCCACTGGGCAATTTGATAGGTATAAAAAATACACTTTGAAATTAATAGAGTTTGGATAAATATATGAATCATAGATTACACACTGAGACCATGCAGCACCCACCAGTGTCCCTGAAAAATTATATGATATATCTTGGACACAACAAGCACAATCCACTGATATGACTATCACAGCCTTTGGCAAATACAAACCGTCTGCCATCTTAGTTACAATGTTAGGTGTGTCACATCATATCTCAGAATCATCATATGCCTGAAATGACAACATTTAGAAATTAGTGCCTATATGTTAAATCCACTAGCAAGTTGCTCATTTTTGTGGAAAAGATAGACACATACTCATGATACACATCCCTATGACTCCACACAAACAAACCTTTGTCAAACTAAAATACACAATAAGTTTCATTGAAGGAACAACATAAAGCTTGTCACAATGCCAAAAACAAGTGGAATAAACCACAAAAGCACAACCCAGAAGTACTATGCATTGTGTCTTGGTCACAGTTAGCTTGCCACACATCCTCTCTGGCCATGAAGACACACTCAACTTCACTCATCTCACAAATACTCATTAAAAAGCTTAGACAACATATTGCAACTAAAATTAGCCTGGGATAGGCCATACATCCCCTATCCTGCTGCTTATCATACTCTCGTCTGGTGCATCATATATCTGGCAGTAGGAGAAAACACAGGGCCATGTGTGCACCGATATAGAATCCAAAGGTACATCACATAAGCATGATTTGGTCTATGTCCAGTTGACAGATTAGGGAAATACCCAGACTCTCACACTCTAACTGTGGCATAAGGCCAGATTGATATGTACATTACAACGCTATGTACAGTACAATACTACAATCACAGCATGTCATCACTAGCATTCAAATTGTGTGGCAACCATTCATGTTCCATACGCAGTGTACACATGCAACAAACACATACAACAATTGTGTCTCTGTAAGGACAGTAAAGCACTGTATATTACTGAGACATGTCCTGGACATAGGTATAGTCATAGTCATAGAGTTTAATTGATTGTACATATCACCCGTAGGGGTCTCAAAGCTCTGCAGCGAATGCTGGTGAAGGCAAAGCTAGAACAGCTGAAAACAGGGGAAGAGTGGGCGGTGAGAACAGCCAGGTTTTAAGCTTTATTCAGACCTGTTTATGATCCGAAATAGTGCGAAGCTGCAATTGGACTTCGTTCCACAGGCGGGGGGCTAGATGGGAAAATGATCGGCCACCGTGCATAGCGGTTCGCACCCTGAGTGGAGTGAGAAGATGTTTAGTTCCAGACCTAAGGTTTCTGTGAGGGAGATACCAGTTTAGTTTTTTGGCTAGGTAGCTTGGCCCAATTTCAAACAAGGTCTTGTGTACCAGACAGCTGATCTTAAAACAGATCCATTTTCTAATTGGGAGCCAGTGAAGAGTTTTCAGACTGAGAGCTGACGGGGACTGAGGTGGAAGGTTTAGTACCAGCCTGGCAGCTGTGTTCTGTAAGACTTAGAGCCTGGTGACAAGTTCTTCATTAATTGAGGCCATCAAAGCATTTCCATAGTCAAGACAACTGATGATTAAGACTTGGACAAGAGGTTTTCTTGACTCTAATGGGATCCATTGGAAGATCTTATGTTGGCTCCTCATTAGGCCATAACAGGTGCTCACTATTTGGTTTACCTGGTCTTTCATGGATAGTTTGTCATCGATTTTTACTCCAAGGTTGTGTACCATTGGTTTAGGAGAAGGACAGGGGCCAAGACTTTGGGTCCACCAGTCATTGGACCAGTGTTCATGAGCCTTGCCAAATAAGATGATCTCAGTCTTACTGGAGCATTTCCAGCAGCATCTTGTTCTCATCAGCTGTGAAGGCTGGGGCCCTGTGCCCTGTACAGCGAGACATAGTGGCTCACAGAGGATGTGGACAGCAGTAGAGAGATATAGAGGTCCTGGAATCATGCAGTTAGTGCAGGCAAGTGAACTCTCTAGGGAACAGACATACTTATATCTACACCGCATAGACGGTCTTCAGTCCATGCGGCCAAAGAAATTGTCGGTTGCATGTTCCGAAATGCACCGTCCAATGCATTCCATTGCTTACTGATGACATGCCTACCACGCGGTTCAAAAAATATCAGCGGAACGTGAGTGACTTTGATACAGGACTAATGGAAGTTTACTGTGTCAGTTTACAAGCAATGTGAATACAATCCGAGATCCTCAATTGTCACTGTAAAAACTAAGAGCCTATGGCTGTGTCTGATTTGGTTATGATGCACCTACCACGTCCTTTGACAAATCAGTCGGCAGGGCAAACACTTTTGTAAATGTTGTGAGTTTGTGATTTTCCATGCCTAGATGCAGCATTTTTCTAGTGAAAGGGACATCTAACTTAAACGCTCACACTCCCATGATGACCTAACCTTGAGGGGCACATGACACACTGATTGGGAGGCTATTCCCAACATGAAATGAAACTACTTCATTTTGCCTCTTAGGGTGAATCACAGTCAAGATGTGTTTTGGTGCATTCCAAGTACAGTGTTCACCTAGCCACTGCATTATAGGACAGTGTGACCCAGTGTGCAATCTGTGTGATGTACAACTGGAAAGGCGGTGTGTCTTTCAAGTCTTGGATACTACACTCCCAGAGTAATGACTCCACTGTGACATTAAGCAGCCACATACGTTTAGCTCTGATATGTAAGTTTCTGGAGTATCTTTGTGTGCTACCCATAAGTGGACAACTGCATTTTCTGACACTTCTACGTTGTAAATGGTTTGTGTATGTAATTGTTTGTGTAATGAAGACATGACAACATGACAGATCCCACCCTGTGACATCAGTGTGCATAATTTACATTGTGATACACTTGATGTATGTGGGTTCCCAGATGTCATGCATTACAGGATATTATTGTGTGTACAGATGAACCAGAGAATTGATCTCACAAACATAAGTCTGCTTCTTGGCTTGTGATTTTTGGAGTATGTCCTGCTTGATTCACATGAACAATAACTGACACTAGTGATGATTATACTACTGCACTCTAATTGCTGTGTCACCAAACCTTTCAAAGCTGTTTAGCAATGAACTGTATGCTGTAATATGTATCTAAGGTTAACAATGATCTTTGAAATGTGTTTATCAGTGACATGGAGCATTATATGTGGTTAATTGCTCTTTGCTGTTGATCTAAGTGCATGTTGCTGGGTACATTGTGAACTAACACCAACTGTGTATACATTCTACACATAGGTATCACGGAGGAGCCGAAGACAGTCTCCTGTGTACAGGCCCTTTTCAGACCTACAAACATTGGAAGAGCGAGACATCAATAAGAAATACTGTCTCACAAGGGCAACAATTGATGAGTTGTGCCTGCAGTTGTCACCTCATTTGCGGCCTCAGCGCACCTATCCTACAGCTCTAACCTCCAAGGTGAAGGTGATAGCAGCACTGCATTTCTTTGCCATGGGAACATTCAAGTACACAGTGGCAACATCGGGTGAAATGTACCAGCCCATGTTCAGTAATGTTCTCCATGATGTGTTGAAGGCATTGACCCGATACATTGACCACTATATCAAGTTTCCAAAACCTGGAAAATTGGCTGACATCAAGGGTGATTTCCATGCATTAGGATGGATACCCAATGTAATTGGATCTATTGATGGCACTTATGTTGCCTTGATACCATCACTGGCCAATGAACAAGTGTATCGCAACAGTAAACATTTCCACTCCATCAATGTCCAGGTGGTGTGTTTACCTGACATGTGCATTTCCCACATCTGTGCCCAATTTCTGGGGTCTGCACATGACTCATATATCCTGCGTAACAGTTTCATCCCACATTTGATGTGTCAACTGCAACCTGAACATGCCTGGCTTGTTGGTAGGTGATGTTGTATATGAGTGTTGTAGTGTTTGTTGGTTGCATGTCAGATAGTGAGATGTTTTTTGACAACTGAACTCTTTTCTGTGTTCAGTGTAGGAGACTCTGGATACCACAACCAGCCATGGTTACTGATCCCACTGCGCAACCCAGTCACCCCAGCAGAAGTGCACTTTAATGAGGCCCATGGCCATACCAGGTGAGTAGTGGAGCGGACATTTGGCCTCCTGAAGTCAAGAGTCCGCTGTCTGGATAAGATGGGAGGAGCCCTCCAATATGCCCCAGGAAAGGTATGGAAGATAATCGTGGCTTGCTGCATGCTATACAACGTAGCAATATGTAAGGGCATACCTCTGATAGTGGATGAAGGAGACCAGCAGGTGCCACTGATGGAGGATCCAGGACTGGGCCATGATGACAGTGCTGATGATGATGATGGAGTGGATTTGAGACAACAGCTTATCCACAACCTTTTCACATGACTGTAAGTATGCAATGAGAGGAGGTGACTAACCACCATTGCTTGTTGTTGTGTAGCTGGTGGACAATGTGTATGTATTCTTAAGAGTGTAGAATAAGTATCTTGAAGTATTTTTGGAGACTGGTTATTGAAATGTTAAGATTTACATGTACAGTGTTTAAGTGAAAACTAGCTAGTGTTAACCATGACATTGTTGTGGTTGAGATATCATACTTCTCTGACTTGTGATACATTATTTATGATTACTAAAGTCTGTTCTTTGTGCTTTTTTACCAGGTTACTTTGCCGGGTCATCTACATAGTGGACTTGCAGAGTTGTGACGTCTTCAGAAATATGATGCTGTGACAGACACTGACATGTACATATTGCTAAACTCCCTGGCACACACTTCCTTCAGACGTAATAGTCTGTTGTTTTTGTTATTAGTACCTTTCAATAATTATAGTTTGTGTTCAGGCCCCAGGTTGTCTCTGGTTGATAAAAATATGTTCCACATTGAGGTGTGCCTTGTCTGATATCACACATCCAAAAAAGTTCAGATCAAAGTTTGACCATGATGAGCTAGTTGGCTAACAATGATTGTTGATTGGGCTGGCAAGTAGTGATAGTTGTGTAGACAATTGACTTCCTGTGAATATGTACCTTGTACTACAGTCTGTCTGATACTCTGGTTTTGTACATCTATCATGCTGTGCACAAGTTCATTTACTCACTGGCACCTAGTTTACTACTTAAAAGTACTTGATGACCTATATTGGTGACACTTTCATCATTATGATGAGAAGGTGATGGCATTATTTTCAGTTTGAAGTCAAAGTCACAACATGAGCTAGTATTGCTGTGTAAAGTGTTTTATTTATGAAAACATAGTGCATAGTTGAAGCCACACAATGATGGTGTGCTAACAAAACAAGAGTGCAGATTGGAGTTGAGAGTGTCTGCTGATGAAATCCAAGGGAGGATAGCCACAGTTATTCAAGTCCAAAGTCCAACTTTGACCCTCCATTAGATGTGGAACAGTTATTCGGGACAGTCAGCAAAGTGAATGGTCTACACACAATGGATGATATCAAGGACACCTTTTTCACTTCCTGGGGGTGGTGCATTGCCATCCGACTCTCACAGATTTTTCCTCGGATGCCCCTTCCTATGTTTGGGTGGGGGACCCACAGCTGAAGGCTCCTGGGGTCCATTCCCATGGCGTGTGCAGATATTGTTGCCACAGATGTAGTAGGTACACAGGGAGGGCTACTTAGGGGATGAGCAATCCGGCAGAGGCTGCTACCAATATCCCACAGCACCCCAGTGACGTCGTCCATTTGTCATTGAACAGTCTCATTCTTTGGTTTTGTGAGGCCTGCATCTGCTCGATGTTTCTGAGGATTTGGATAACCTGGCCCATTTCTCCCTGGTAACCCTCATAAGCATTGATTACCCGGGAGAGGTTTGAGTGATCATTAGCAGCACTAGCTGCTCTATGGTATGGATCCAGATGACTCCTCCCACCACCCCTACCCCCACCGGCATGCACAGTTTGTGGTGACACAGCCAACTCTGAGCCTCCTTCCTCGTTGACTGTGGTGTTGTCGTTGGTCAACTCCAGAGTGCTCTGTGTTGCTGTGCTGCTGTCGTTAGCTGTGGCTGCTGTGTCTGTCTGGGTAGGGGTCAGCCGGGTGTTGGTAGATGAGGCGGGAGTTGTCGCAGTGGATCCTGCTGTAGCTGCTGGTGCTGGTTGCTTCTCCTCATCCGAGAATAAGTGAGAGTCCTCAACTTCAGTGAGCTCGTTGTCAGCTGGAGTCTGGGCCTAGCTGTCATCAGTGGGCACAGTAATGTTCCCATCTTGCCCTGTGGTACAGAAATGATACAGTCAATTATAGAACATCAAATGGTAACCATTACGCAAATGACAGGACAAACAAAGTCTATTTATGATGATTGATTGGCCTCCTTTATCCATGATGTTCACCTATGTTTGGGATGTGCAATGCCACTTTGCAAAGATGTGTATTGGTAATCAGCTCCACCAATGTGCAGAAATGGCCATGCTTTGTTTAGTTCTTATGACATGTTCACTGACATTAACTTGTACCTCGTTAGTCCATTCCCACTCACTATCAGGAAAGAGAGTCTCAAGTGGGCTGGATGGGCTGGGTGTGATGAGTGTGTGTAAGACAGGCTCTTATGGGAGTAGTAGTAATAGCAACCACTTCTCCTCCCACCCAGCCCAACTAGCTCAACTGGGCCTATGGCTACCTGAAAGTGAATGGAAGTGTACTTGCAAGATGGCTGACACTGGTGTCTGGCTTGAGTACTAATCCCATCAAAGCCTTGTGCTCCAAACACCACCCAGCAGTGTCAGCCATCTTGCCAGTACAATTCCACTCACTATCAGGAAAGCAGAGTTCCAGGTAGGCTGGTTGGGATGGGTGGAGGAGGAGTGTATGCAATGGCTACATCTCCCATCAGGCCCTGTCCTACACCCACCTTCCCACCCAGCCCAACCAGCCCACCTGAGACTCTGCTTTCCTGATAGTGAGTGGAAATGTACTGGGGAGGATGGCTGACACTGGTGCATGGTGTTTGGATCACAAGGCCTTTCATGGGGGTTGTGGTCACGTCAGACCCCAGTCCCCATTGTCAGTGCTAGTACATTTCCACTCACTGTCAGGAGAGCAGAGTTCAAGGTACGCTGGCTGGGCTGGGTGGGAAGAGGAGTGTTTGCAATGACTACATCTCCCATCAGGCACTGTCCTACACACACTCTACCCACCCAGCCCAACCAGCCCACCTGAGACTTTGCTTTTCTGATAGTGAATGTACTGGCAAGATGTCTGCAACTGGTGGATCGTGTCTGAGTTGACCCTAACTCCCATCACAGACTTGTGCTCCAAACACCAGTCCCCAGTGTCAGCCATCTTGCTAGTACATTTTCACTCACTGTCAGGAGAGCAGAGTTCAAGGTAGGCTGGTTGGGCTGGGTAGGGGGAGGAGTATTTGCAATGACTACATCTCCCATCAAGCCCTGTCCTACACACACCTTCCCACCTAGCCCAACCAGCCCACCTGAGACTCTGCTTTCCTGATAGTGAGTGGAAATGTACTGGCAAGATGGCTGACAACAGTGCATGGTGTTTGGAGCACAAGGCCTTGATGGGAGTTTGGGAGAAGTGTGTAAATGGCAATAGTTTTGAGCCTTTTCCTCTTCATTGTAGGTATGTGGGTTATCTGTATTACATACACATCACAGGATTTTTAACTATTAGTTTGTTTGAATCAAAAAACGTTCATTCAGCTAACTGGGACCATTACATAGATGTCTGCAGGAGCGTCAATGCTAAGTTGTGTGAAATATAGACTTCTTACTTACAAGACTCCATTCCGTCAGATATTCCAAATATGCTTTCCAGCAGAAGGATGGCACGTACCTTCTCCTCCCAGGAAGTAAATTGCACAGGTGGTGCAGGAGGGTCACCACCAGTCCGTTGTGCAGCCTTGTGTTCTTTGCCACACAATATTCTGACCCTCCTTCTCACGTCTTACCGCCTCTTGTTGATATCATCCATTGTGCGCATGACAGGTACTACAGCATTCACCTTGTTGACTATCCTGTACAACATCTTATTTTTCTGGCTGATGGGGGTCTGTTGGACTAGAGTCCCGAATAAATGTGGCTCTACCCTAATTATTTCATCAACAAGCAGTCTTAACTCATCATCAGTGAAACATGGCTGCTTCTTCTTGGGCATGGTGAAAGTGAGTGTGAATTAGAGGATGTGTCTAAGAAAAGAAATCTGAACAAAAAAGTGATATGTGCAAGTAGTTGTGTGAATGTAGCGCATGAATGTGTGTAGGGCTGACTGCAGTGGCTGGCAAAAGAGTTCTCTGTAGGTCTTGCTTCAGTATTTTGTGAGCAAAGGCTCATGGTCATTTTTTTATATAGGTGGATTGGTGGGTGTGTCCATTATTTATTTATTTTGGCGTTGCCTATGCTTGTTGTTGATAGGCCTGAGTTTTGCTGTTTTGCACTTGCCATGTGGCACACAAACTGCCATGGTTCTGCAACCGTGTAAGATGAATCCTAATCTGCTCGGCGGGACAACCAACACATGTTCGTAACCTGAATCTCTATGGGACAGCCTTTCCGAGCGACGCATTTGGTTCAGACTTGTTTCCAACTGACGCGGTTGGGTCAGAATGGTCTCTGACCGACGTGGTCAGAGTTTTCTCTCCTATACATCATAATGCGATGGTCGGAGACATCGCGGTCTAGTCAGCGGAATGTATCTGAGGACGAGTCGGTCTGACGGTCTTTCCGACCAACATCGTAATCAGGCCCTTTATGTTATTGGATATATGTATATATTATAAAAATAATAAAAATAATTTTAACTTAAAATATTAATTTAGTAATATTTAAAATTAGATATATGTAAGTAAAAATATGTATATTAATTATCTACTGGCGGTCGCCAGTAGATAGTTATAGTTAGGACCTATTTTCCATAGGAAATTCACAACATTCTATTTCCAATAACTTTGGCGCCGGTTGACGAATCTTCGCGAAACTTTCAAAACTTGTGGGGCGCTCCAGTCCGCTCGTATCCTGAAAGATTCGGGGTGATTCGGCAAGCGGGGCCTGAGAAAAAAGGGGGGTCCCAAAACATGTTTTCTCCATGTTAATTCCCATAGGAAATTTTAGACACGGCTACAGCCCGAACTGCTTAACGGAATTACACCAAATTTAACAAAAAGGTAGCGCTTGGTTCAGAAAGTGACCTTTTTTTTAAATGGTGTAAATCCGTTCAGTAGTTGCTGAGAAATTAAAAAAATAAGAGTCAAAAATCAATTTCCCATAGGGAACTTTGTGCAAGGCTACAGCGGAAACTACTGAACGTATTTACCCCAAATTTGGCATAAAGGTACTAATTAGCTCAGAAAGCGAGCTTTTCAAAAATGGTGTAAATACGTTCAGTAGTTTTTTAAATATTAAAGGAAAAAGAACAATATATATCTGGGCGGAGCCTAACCACACATGTCATCGTGAGATCTGATTGGCTGTCAGCACTTCATCCAAGAAGTGTTGGCAGCCATCTTGGGACCAATATACATGATAGCACCCCAATGAAATGCATTGTAGTGAATAGAAGATTTTGAGGGTCACCAAAAGGAGAACTATAAAGGGTGATAACAGACTTTAGTTACATTAGAATTCATTTGTTGATGGTACCATACTAATTTTAGGAATTGTGGTATGTTCTAGGGTGATTTTACCCTGTGAAAAACCTTCTGCTGTGATTTCATGACAATTTTCTCATGCTTGTCCCACAGAGGTTTGGAAGGTGCTCCAGAAGCTAAAATGAGAGCATATTTTCTGTAAATTCACATTATCTTTCTCAGTCATGTGAGAATGAAGTCTGACATTCTGAGTAAAACATGTAAATCCAACAAGGGCAGAGACTGTCAGTTGATTCCTTTGTGTTCTACTGCAGCTTCCCAGAGTGTTCTTAAGAACAACTAGAGCGCTAACAGCCTTACCTATGACAAAAGTATGGCACACCTGAAGCCATCTTGATTGGAATAAACGGGTAACACTTAAAACATTTAATTTAAAAAGGAACAAAATGATGGGGTTCATTTTGTCATAGAAATTATGGTTAGTGCTGTAGAAAGAAAAATTAGCACATGTTTTAAGTGAGATCTCAAATATCTTCCTGTTATATTTCAACAGGAGCAGCCTGCCAGTTGATTCCTTTGTGTTCTACTGCAGCTTCCCAGAGTGTTCTAAAGAACAACTAGAGCGCTAACAGTCTTACTTATGAAAAAATGATGGCACACCTGAAGCCATCTTGATTGGAATAAACCGGTAACACTTAAAACATTTAATTTAAAAAGGAACAAAATGAGGGGGTTCATTTTGTCATAGAAATTATGGTTAGTGCTGTAGAAAGAAAAATTAGGACATGTTTTAAGTGAGATTACAAATATCTTCCTGTTATATTTCAATAGGAGCAGCCTGCCAGTTGATTCCTTTGTGTTCTACTGCAGCTTCCCAGAGTGTTCTAAAGAACAACTAGAGCGCTAACAGTCTTACTTATGACATAATTATGGCACACCTGAAGCCATCTTGATTGGAATAAACCGGTAACACTTAAAACATTTAATTTAAAAAGGAAAAAAATGATGGGGTTCATTTTGCCATAGAAATTATGGTTAGTTCTGCAGAAAGAAAAATTAGGGCATGTTTTAAGTGAGATCTCAAATCCTCTTCTATTTCATTAGAAAATTCTGACATGCAGATTGAAACAATCACTTTCAATACCAGCAGTAGACTTCCAGTTAACTCCCTGGTGAGCAGTAGCTTTACTACAGTGATCTAATGAGCAACTAGAGTGCTAACATTCTGAATTTATGGCAAATGTGTGACACATCTGAATGCCTTCTTGATGGAATCAAAGTAAAAAACTGAAAGCATTTCCTACTGAGGAGACTGCAGTAAATTAGGAAATTAGGAAACTTCATAACAAATAAGTATCCCAAGATGGCCACCAGAGAAAAAAGAGCCCAAATGTAGCACAAATATCACCCACATGTAGCCCAATGACAGAAGTGTGGAAAACACTTTTTATTTTACTTTTTTTGCAGTTTTATATAGTGCAGACTGGTCAGGTATTGGAGCGTTGCATCTTACTTGGACCCCTTATTGCGTATTTTGCACGAAGTACATGAGATTGATCTTGCGAAACATTGAACTTTACTATTCTGTTAACCTGAAGTTGCTCTGAACCGGGCTTTGTAACACCCGTTTGTACCTACTGGTTTTAATTAATTCTCACTGTATTGTATTAAGAAAGAGGATTTACTGTTTTTATGTACACTTTTATGATCTATGTTTCTAAATCAGATCGAATAAAGTTTAATGAATGTAATTGAAGTCTCCCAAGATGGCCACCAGAGTAAAATAAGCCCAAATGTAGCACAAATATCACCCAGATGTAGCCCACGTATAGCCCAATGACAGAAGTGTGGAAAACACTTTTTATCCTTTGTTTTTGCAGTTTTATATAGTGCAGGCTGGTCAGATATTGGAGTGCTTTACATGAGCATTGGTTACATCATACAAGGACAAACTCATTTTGGTTGTAGGCATGGGGAGATTAAGTGATTTGACCAGAATCACAGAATGATGAGCTGAAGCAGAAACTCCAACTTGGTAACACCACATTTTCTCCCCTAAAGCGTAACATTGAATCAAGTGGTCAACTGGATAAAAAACATAGAGATAACAAATAATTCAAAAGTGCTTTGTCGCTATTTGAGAACTGCTTGGCTCAGAAAGCGACCTTTTTAAAAATGGTGTAAATCCGTTCGGTAGTTGCTGAGAAATTGTAAAAAAACAAATATCGATATCTAGAGGCGCGGTGGATCCGCGAACCCTCCCGACCACGAGCTTCATTTTAATTGGCTGCCAACACTCCAAACCAGGAAGTGTTGGCAGCCATCTTGTGACTCGGTAGAACTAAGTCACAAGAAAACAGGGAAACAAAGGTGAAAAAGAAGAAAAGGGGGCAGGGTAGAAACACCCTGACCCCCTAGGCCTGCTCAGGGACAAAAAAAAGCATTTTTTTTAAAAGAATTGGCGAAATTCGCACTGGGGTCGCGAATCCCGCCGAAATGTAAAAAAAAATGAAGTGCGGGATACCGCGCTTCATTTAATTGAGACCCCCGGGTGGGCCAGGTCCCGGGGGCATTGCCAACAAATATATGCAGGGCCCGCGGGGGCCCCCGCAGCCCTGGGGACCGCCACCTCCCGGGGCTTGTTTTTTTAATGTTTGGGAGGGCCTCCAAGGCCCCCCCAAGCCCTGGGGACCGCCACTGCCAGGGTTTTTATCAAATAGGGACCCTCAGGATTCAAGGGAATTAATCCTCCAACTTACCCTGAGCACTACTGATGCAGTCCAGCCATCGCCCTGTCACTACCCATGCACTCCTCCAATCAACCAGCGAGCACCATGTACTTATCCAATCACTCTGCCAAAACACAAGCACTTATAAATTCACCATCCACACTCCTTGCAGTACTCTAATCATCCAGTCAGTACCCATGTACTCATCCAATGACCCAGGCACTAACTTATGGCAAATACAGAGGAGGTCATGCTAATCACAGGGGTACCCCAACGCATAGTGTTCCCTAGTGTATGTAGGTGTTTTCACTGTATTCTAAGTGTCTTTTACCACCAGAGACAGAGTCAGTTACCACCAGTACCCATCAGCAAAAAGTTGGGGGCACAGGAGTACTTTCTACTCCTCTGTTGGTTCTTTCTGCACATCTCTTCCTTCTTCTTGCCCTTTTCTTCGCCTTTCTGGACTTCTGTTGCCTCTTTCTGCATTTGTCTTCCTTCTTTCTGCGCTTTTCTTCTTCTTTCTTCACATGTCCTACCTCTGTAGGCATAGTTAGAAACTAGCATTTAAAAAACCTTTGAAATTCACTTAAAAAACCATAGGTTTCAGGCATGTTATAGTTAGAAATTAGCATTTAAAAAACCTTTGAAATTCACTGAAAAAACCATAGGTTTCAGGCACGTTATAGTTAGAAATTAGCATTTAAAAACCTTAGAAATTCACAGAAAAAACCATAGGTTTTAGGGAAAGTTATAGTTAGTTGGACATTTCACTCGTACAAAACCAGAGAAATTCCCCCGTTATAGCTAGTTCAGCTAACTATAACTCGCGCCCCCGCAATGCACTGCTGATGACGTCACATATGACATCACTCATGACATGGTCAGTGACATCACTGATGACATCACTGATGACATCTCAAATGACATCACTGATGACATCACTGATGACATCATCAATGTGATAATTTGATGCATCTTCTCACACCCTAATGTAACCTTTGATACACCAACTCTAAATAACAGACTGCCATTCTCAAAACCATAGACACTCCAGCAGCAATAACTACATACCCACTCACTGATTCTTAGGTCCAAACACATATCCACTCACTCACCCGTACAGACACTCATACTTACAATCACTCAGTACAGGACTATCATATGCACTCATACACCTACATAGCCACTCACACACCACCACTCATCCATAGAGGTACTCACACACCTAGTCAGTCATGCAAATAATTAATCACACTCCCATTTACTCACCTATACAGTTATACACACACCAGCTCACTTACTCATACAAATACTAGGACATTCTTACGCTCTTATACAATCACTGATACAAGCACACACTCATCCATACAGTCACTCTCATAATCACACAATCTCACTTATAGCTATTTATATATTCCAACACGCATATATACTGCCTTTCACATATGTAGTTACTCACACATGTACCACTGAGATATACATTCACTCACTAACACACCCATACACACACTCACACACCCATACAGTCCATCACAGATGCATTCTTGAAACCATGCACCCAGTGAATCACCCACTCACACATCTATGCACAGAGTCACACACACCCCACCCATACAAACACTCAGGCATCCATACAGATACTCAAACAACCAATCAATAACCCATATAGACACTCATGTAGCTATTCACAAACCCATGCAGCCGCTTACACACCAACAGACAGACGGATACAGACATTCACACAGTTTAGTCACTAACCCGAGCATTCAGTAAGATACATTTAATCACTCACTTATAGAGTCAGTCACACACCTACTAAATCATCCATTCAGACACTTATACACCCACTCATTCTTCAATACGCCTTTCCCTATATATATTAAACATATTTAAACTTTACAGAAACACACAGTCACTAGATGATGTCATCTGTGATGTAATCAGTGATGTCATTTGAGATGTCATCAGTGATGTCATCAGTGATGTCACTGACCATGTCATGAGTGATGTCATATGTGACGTCATCAGCAGTGCATTGCGGGGGCAAGAGTTATAGTTAGCTGAACTAACTATAACGGGGAATTTCTCTGGTTTTGTACGAGTGAAATGTCCAACTAACTATAACTTTCCCTAAAACCTATGGTTTTTCAGTGAATATATATATTATCTACTGGCGGTCGCCAGTAGATAGTTATAGTTAGGACCTATTTTCCATAGGAAATCTGCAACATTCTATTTGAAATAACTTTGGCACCGGATTACGAATCTTCGCGAAAGTTTCAAAACTCGTGGGGCGCTCCGATCCGCTCCTATCCTGAAAGTCTCGGGGTGATTCGTCAAGTGGGGGCTGAGAAAAAGGGGGTCCCAAAACATGTTTTCCTAATGCAATTTTCCATAGGAACCTTTCATCGCAGCTACAGCCTGAACTGCTGAACGGAATTACACCAAATTTGGCAAAAGGTAGCCCTTGGTTCAGAGTCGTGCCTTTTGGTTAAATGGTGTAAATCCGTTCAGTAGTTCCTGAGAAATTTGAAAAAGAATACACAATTGTATCTGGGCGGAGCCTTACCACACATGTCATCGTGAGATCTGATTGGCTGTCAGCACTTCATCCTGGAATTGCTGGCAGCTATCTTGGGACCAATATAAATGATAGTACCCCATTGAAATGCATTGTAGTGAATCGAAGATTTTGAGGGTTACCAAAAGGAGAACTATAAAGGGTGATAACAGACTTTAGTTACATTAGAATTCATTTGTTGATGGTACCATACTAATTTCAGGAATTGTGGTGTGTTCTAAGGTGATTTTACCCTGTGAAACACCTTCTGCTGGGATATCATGAATCATGTTTGAGAGAAAACTATTTTCACATGCTTGTCCCATACAGTTTTGGAAGGTGCTCCAGAAGCTAAAATGAGAGCATATTTTCTGTAAATTCACATTATCTTTCTCAGTCATGTGAGAATGAAGTCTGACATTCTCAGTAAAACATGTACATCCAACAAGGGCAGAGACTGTCAGTTGATTCCTTTGTGTTCTACTGCAGCTTCCCAGAGTGTTCTAAAGAACAACTAGAGTGCTAACAGCCTTACTTATGACAAAAGTATGGCACACCTGAAGCCATCTTGATTGGAATAAACGGGTAACACTTAAAACATTTAATTTAAAAAGGAACAAAATGATGGGGTTCATTTTGTCATAGAAATTATGGTTAATGCTGTAGAAAGAAAAATTAGGACATGCTTTAAGTGAGATCTCAAATATCTTCCTGTTATATTTCAACAGGAGCAGCCTGTCAGTTGATGCCTTTGTGTTCTACTGCAGCTTCCCAGAGTGTTCTAAAGAACAACTAGAGCGCTAACAGCCTTACCTATGACAAAAGTATGGCACACCTGAAGCCATCTTGATTGGAATAAACTGGTAACACTTAAAACATTTAATTTAAAAAGGAACAAAATGATGGGGTTCATTTTGTCATAGAAATTATGGTTAGTGCTGTAGAAAGAAAAATTAGCACATGTTTTAAGTGAGATCTCAAATATCTTCCTGTTATATTTCAACAGGAGCAGCCTGCCAGTTGATTCCTTTGTGTTCTACTGCAGCTTCCCAGAGTGTTCTAAAGAACAACTAGAGCGCTAACAGTCTTACTTATGAAAAAATGATGGCACACCTGAAGCCATCTTGATTGGAATAAACCGGTAACACTTAAAACATTTAATTTAAAAAGGAACAAAATGACGGGGTTCATTTTGTCATAGAAATTATGGTTAGTGCTGTAGAAAGAAAAATTAGGACATGTTTTAAGTGAGATTACAAATATCTTCCTGTTATATTTCAACAGGAGCAGCCTGTCAGTTGATGCCTTTGTGTTCTACTGCAGCTTCCCAGAGAGTTCTAAAGAACAACTAGAGCGCTAACAGTCTTACTTATGACAAAATTATGGCACACCTGAAGCCATCTTGATTGGAATAAACTGGTAACTCTTAAAACATTTAATTTAAAAAGGAACAAAATGAGGGGGTTCATTTTGCCATAGAAATTATGGGTAGTGCTGTAGAAAGAAAAATTAGGACATGTTTTAAGTGAGATCTCAAATATCTTCCTGTTATATTTCAACAGGAGCAGCCTGTCAGTTGATGCCTTTGTGTTATACTGCAGCTTCCCAGAGTGTTCTAAAGAACAACTAGAGTGCTAACATTCTGAATTTATGGCAAATGTGTGACACATCTGAATGCCTTCTTGATGGAATCAAAGTAAAAAACTGAAAGCATTTCCTACTGAGGAGACTGCAGTAAATTAGGAAATTAGGAAACTTCATAACAAATAAGTATCCCAAGATGGCCACCAGAGAAAAAGAGCCCAAATGTAGCACAAATATCACCCACATGTAGCCCAATGACAGAAGTGTGGAAAACACTTTTTATTTTACTTTTTTGCAGTTTTATATAGTGCAGACTGGTCAGGTATTGGAGCGTTGCATCTTACTTGGACCCCTTATTGCGTATTTTGCACTGAAGTACATGAGATTGATCTTGCGAAACATTGAACTTTACTATTCTGTTAACCTGAAGTTGCTCTGAACCGGGCTTTGTAACACCCGTTTGTACCTACTGGTTTTAATTAATTCTCACTGTATTGTATTAAGAAAGAGGATTTACTGTTTTTATGTACACTTTTATGATCTATGTTTCTAAATCAGATCGAATAAAGTTTAATGAATGTAATTGAAGTCTCCCAAGATGGCCACCAGAGTAAAATAAGCCCAAATGTAGCACAAATATCACCCAGATGTAGCCCACGTATAGCCCAATGACAGAAGTGTGGAAAACACTTTTTATCCTTTGTTTTTTTGCAGTTTTATATAGTGCAGGCTGGTCAGATATTGGAGTGCTTTACATGAGCATTGGTTACATCATACAAGGACAAACTCATTTTGGTTGTAGGCATGGGGAGATTAAGTGATTTGACCAGAATCACAGAATGATGAGCTGAAGCAGAAACTCCAACTTGGTAACACCACATTTTCTCCCCTAAGCGTAACATTGAATCAAGTGGTCAACTGGATAAAAAACATAGAGATAACAAATAATTCAAAAGTGCTTTGTCGCTATTTGAGAACTGCTTGGCTCAGAAAGCGACCTTTTTAAAAATGGTGTAAATCCGTTCGGTAGTTGCTGAGAAATTGTAAAAACAAATATCGATATCTAGAGGCGCGGTGGATCCGCGAACCCTCCCGACCACGAGCTTCATTTTAATTGGCTGCCAACACTCCAAACCAGGAAGTGTTGGCAGCCATCTTGTGACTCGGTAGAACTAAGTCACAAGAAAACAGGGAAACAAAGGTGAAAAAGAAGAAAAGGGGCAGGGTAGAAACACCCTGACCCCTAGGCCTGCTCAGGGACAAAAAAAGCATTTTTTAAAAGAATTGGCGAAATTCGCACTGGGGTCGCGAATCCCGCCGAAATGTAAAAAAAAATGAAGTGCGGGATACCGCGCTTCATTTAATTGAGACCCCGGGTGGGCCAGGTCCCGGGGGCATTGCCAACAAATATATGCAGGGCCCGCGGGGCCCCCGCAGCCCTGGGGACCGCCACCTCCCGGGGCTTGTTTTTAATGTTTGGGAGGGCCTCCAAGGCCCCCAAGCCCTGGGGACCGCCACTGCCAGGGTTTTTATCAAATAGGGACCCTCAGGATTCAAGGGGAATTAATCCTCCAACTTACCCTGAGCACTACTGATGCAGTCCAGCCATCGCCCTGTCACTACCCATGCACTCCTCCAATCAACCAGCGAGCACCATGTACTTATCCAATCACTCTGCCAAAACACAAGCACTTATAAATTCACCATCCACACTCCTTGCAGTACTCTAATCATCCAGTCAGTACCCATGTACTCATCCAATGACCCAGGCACTAACTTATGGCAAATACAGAGGAGGTCATGCTAATCACAGGGGTACCCCAACGCATAGTGTTCCCTAGTGTATGTAGGTGTTTTCACTGTATTCTAAGTGTCTTTTACCACCAGAGACAGAGTCAGTTACCACCAGTACCCATCAGCAAAAGTTGGGGGCACAGGAGTACTTTCTACTCCTCTTTTGGTTCTTTCTGCACATCTCTTCCTTCTTCTTGCACTTTTCTTCGCCTTTCTGGACTTCTGTTGCCTCTTTCTGCATTTGTCTTCCTTCTTTCTGCGCTTTTCTTCTTCTTTCTTCACATGTCCTACCTCTGTAGGCATAGTTAGAAACTAGCATTTAAAAACCTTTGAAATTCACTTAAAAACCATAGGTTTCAGGCATGTTATAGTTAGAAATTAGCATTTAAAAAACCTTTGAAATTCACTGAAAAAACCATAGGTTTCAGGCACGTTATAGTTAGAAATTAGCATTTAAAAAACCTTAGAAATTCACAGAAAAAACCATAGGTTTTAGGGAAAGTTATAGTTAGTTGGACATTTCACTCGTACAAAACCAGAGAAATTCCCCGTTATAGCTAGTTCAGCTAACTATAACTCGCGCCCCGCAATGCACTGCTGATGACGTCACATATGACATCACTCATGACATGGTCAGTGACATCACTGATGACATCACTGATGACATCTCAAATGACATCACTGATGACATCACTGATGACATCATCAATGTGATAATTTGATGCATCTTCTCACACCCTAATGTAACCTTTGATACACCAACTCTAAATAACAGACTGCCATTCTCAAAACCATAGACACTCCAGCAGCAATAACTACATACCCACTCACTGATTCTTAGGTCTAAACACATATCCACTCACTCACCCGTACAGACACTCATACTTACAATCACTCAGTACAGGACTATCATATGCACTCATACACCTACATAGCCACTCACACACCACCACTCATCCATAGAGGTACTCACACACCTAGTCAGTCATGCAAATAATTAATCACACTCCCATTTACTCACCTATACAGTTATACACACACCAGCTCACTTACTCATACAAATACTAGGACATTCTTACGCTCTTATACAATCACTGATACAAGCACACACTCATCCATACAGTCACTCTCATAATCACACAATCTCACTTATAGCTATTTATATATTCCAACACGCATATATACTGCCTTTCACATATGTAGTTACTCACACATGTACCACTGAGATATACATTCACTCACTAACACACCCATACACACACTCACACACCCATACAGTCCATCACAGATGCATTCTTGAAACCATGCACCCAGTGAATCACCCACTCACACATCTATGCACAGAGTCACACACACCCCACCCATACAAACACTCAGGCATCCATACAGATACTCAAACAACCAATCAATAACCCATATAGACACTCATGTAGCTATTCACAAACCCATGCAGCCGCTTACACACCAACAGACAGACGGATACAGACATTCACACAGTTTAGTCACTAACCCGAGCATTCAGTAAGATACATTTAATCACTCACTTATAGAGTCAGTCACACACCTACTAAATCATCCATTCAGACACTTATACACCCACTCATTCTTCAATACGCCTTTCCCTATATATATTAAACATATTTAAACTTTACAGAAACACACAGTCACTAGATGATGTCATCTGTGATGTAATCAGTGATGTCATTTGAGATGTCATCAGTGATGTCATCAGTGATGTCACTGACCATGTCATGAGTGATGTCATATGTGACGTCATCAGCAGTGCATTGCGGGGGCAAGAGTTATAGTTAGCTGAACTAACTATAACGGGGGAATTTCTCTGGTTTTGTACGAGTGAAATGTCCAATTAACTATAACTTTCCCTAAAACCTATGGTTTTTCAGTGAATATATATATTATCTACTGGCGGTCGCCAGTAGATAGTTATAGTTAGGACCTATTTTCCATAGGAAATCTGCAACATTCTATTTGAAATAACTTTGGCACCGGATTACGAATCTTCGCGAAAGTTTCAAAACTCGTGGGGCGCTCCGATCCGCTCCTATCCTGAAAGTCTCGGGGTGATTCGTCAAGTGGGGGCTGAGAAAAAGGGGGTCCCAAAACATGTTTTCCTAATGCAATTTTCCATAGGAACCTTTCATCGCAGCTACAGCCTGAACTGCTGAACGGAATTACACCAAATTTGGCAAAAGGTAGCCCTTGGTTCAGAGTCGTGCCTTTTGGTTAAATGGTGTAAATCCGTTCAGTAGTTCCTGAGAAATTTGAAAAAGAATACACAATTGTATCTGGGCGGAGCCTTACCACACATGTCATCGTGAGATCTGATTGGCTGTCAGCACTTCATCCTGGAATTGCTGGCAGCTATCTTGGGACCAATATAAATGATAGTACCCCATTGAAATGCATTGTAGTGAATCGAAGATTTTGAGGGTTACCAAAAGGAGAACTATAAAGGGTGATAACAGACTTTAGTTACATTAGAATTCATTTGTTGATGGTACCATACTAATTTCAGGAATTGTGGTGTGTTCTAAGGTGATTTTACCCTGTGAAACACCTTCTGCTGGGATATCATGAATCATGTTTGAGAGAAAACTATTTTCACATGCTTGTCCCATACAGTTTTGGAAGGTGCTCCAGAAGCTAAAATGAGAGCATATTTTCTGTAAATTCACATTATCTTTCTCAGTCATGTGAGAATGAAGTCTGACATTCTCAGTAAAACATGTACATCCAACAAGGGCAGAGACTGTCAGTTGATTCCTTTGTGTTCTACTGCAGCTTCCCAGAGTGTTCTAAAGAACAACTAGAGTGCTAACAGCCTTACTTATGACAAAAGTATGGCACACCTGAAGCCATCTTGATTGGAATAAACGGGTAACACTTAAAACATTTAATTTAAAAAGGAACAAAATGATGGGGTTCATTTTGTCATAGAAATTATGGTTAGTGCTGTAGAAAGAAAAATTAGGACATGTTTCAAGTGTGATCTCAAATATCTTCCTGTTATATTTCAACAGGAGCAGCCTGTCAGTTGATGCCTTTGTGTTCTACTGCAGCTTCCCAGAGAGTTCTAAAGAACAACTAGAGTGCTAACAGTCTTACTTATGACAAAAGTATGGCACACCTGAAGCCATCTTGATTGGAATAAACTGGTAACTCTTAAAACATTTAATTTAAAAAGGAACAAAATGAGGGGTTCATTTTGTCATAGAAATGATGGTTAGTGCTGTAGAAAGAAAAATTAGCACATGTTTTAAGTGAGATCTCAAATATCTTCCTGTTATATTTCAACAGGAGCAGCCTGTCAGTTGATACCTTTGTGTTCTACTGCAGCTTCCCAGAGTGTTCTAAAGAACAACTAGAGCGCTAACAGTCTTACTTATGACAAAATTATGGCACACCTGAAGCCATCTTGATTGGAATAAACTGGTAACTCTTAACACGTTTAATTTAAAAGGAACAAAATGAGGGGGTTCATTTTGTCATAGAAATTATGGTTAATGCTGTAGAAAGAAAAATTAGGACATGCTTTAAGTGAGATCTCAAATATCTTCCTGTTATATTTCAACAGGAGCAGCCTGTCAGTTGATGCCTTTGTGTTCTACTGCAGCTTCCCAGAGTGTTCTAAAGAACAACTAGAGCGCTAACAGCCTTACCTATGACAAAAGTATGGCACACCTGAAGCCATCTTGATTGGAATAAACTGGTAACACTTAAAACATTTAATTTAAAAAGGAACAAAATGATGGGGTTCATTTTGTCATAGAAATTATGGTTAGTGCTGTAGAAAGAAAAATTAGCACATGTTTTAAGTGAGATCTCAAATATCTTCCTGTTATATTTCAACAGGAGCAGCCTGCCAGTTGATTCCTTTGTGTTCTACTGCAGCTTCCCAGAGTGTTCTAAAGAACAACTAGAGCGCTAACAGTCTTACTTATGAAAAAATGATGGCACACCTGAAGCCATCTTGATTGGAATAAACCGGTAACACTTAAAACATTTAATTTAAAAAGGAACAAAATGACGGGGTTCATTTTGTCATAGAAATTATGGTTAGTGCTGTAGAAAGAAAAATTAGGACATGTTTTAAGTGAGATTACAAATATCTTCCTGTTATATTTCAACAGGAGCAGCCTGTCAGTTGATGCCTTTGTGTTCTACTGCAGCTTCCCAGAGAGTTCTAAAGAACAACTAGAGCGCTAACAGTCTTACTTATGACAAAATTATGGCACACCTGAAGCCATCTTGATTGGAATAAACTGGTAACTCTTAAAACATTTAATTTAAAAAGGAACAAAATGAGGGGGTTCATTTTGCCATAGAAATTATGGGTAGTGCTGTAGAAAGAAAAATTAGGACATGTTTTAAGTGAGATCTCAAATATCTTCCTGTTATATTTCAACAGGAGCAGCCTGTCAGTTGATGCCTTTGTGTTATACTGCAGCTTCCCAGAGTGTTCTAAAGAACAACTAGAGTGCTAACAGTCTTACTTATGACAAAATTATGGCACACCTGAAGCCATCTTGATTGGAATAAACTGGTAACACTTAAAACATTTAATTTAAAAAGGAACAAAATGAGGGGTTCATTTTGCCATAGAAATTATGGTTAGTGCTGCAGAAAGAAAATGTAGGGCATGTTTTAAGTGAGATCTCAAATCCTCTTCTATTTCATTAGAAAATTCTGACATGCAGACTGAAACAATCACTTTCAATGCCAGCAGTAGACTTCCAGTTAACTCCCTGGTGAGCAGTAGCTTTACTACAGTGATCTAATGAACAACTAGAGTGCTAACATACTGAATTTATGGCAAATGTGTGACACATCTGAATGCCTTCTTGATGGAATCAAAGTAAAACACTGAAAGCATTTCCTACTGAGGAGACTGCAGTAAATGACGAAATTAGGAAACTTCATAACAAATAAGTCTCCCAAGATGGCCACCAGAGAAAAAGAGCCCAAATGTAGCACAAATATCACCCAGATGTAGCCCACATATAGCCCAATGACAGAAGTGTGCAAAACACTTTTTATTTTTAGTTTTTCTGCAGTTTTATATGGTGCAAACTGGTCAGGTATTGGAGCGTTACATCTTACTTGGACCCCTTATTGTGTATTTTGCACGAAGTACATGAGATTGATCTTGCGAAACATTGAACTTTACGATTCTGTTAACCTGAAGTTGCTCTGAACCGGGCTTTGTAACACCCGTTTTTACCTACTGGTTTTAATTAATTTTCACTGTATTGTATTAGGAAAGAGGATTTACTGTTTTTATGTACACTATTATGATCTATGTTTCTAAATCAGATCAAATAAAGTTTAATGAATTCTATGGCAGGACAGAGGCGAGGATTATGCATATCTTTCCTCACTTTATTTGCATAGCAGTTCAAAGAAAACGTAACACAACACTCATTAAACAAAAGACTACACAACCCATGAACCATTAGGGGGGTAGTCTCCAAGGCAACTATAGTCCAATCATATCACAGTCCATCGTATATAATATCGTGACGTCCCTTCCGCTTCCTCTTTCTTCACTGCTCGTCAGTTAAGTGCATTCCTTACATTCTTGGCTTAATCTGACATTGTTGCTGTTTGTATAGCGGTTTCTTGTGCACGTTATTAGCATTATAGCCTTGGTATTGTTTCATATTCCCTGCGCAGCAGGCTCTTGCCCGAGCGCGTTCTCCCCCTCGCAGTTTCTCCCGATGTGTGCTCTGCGTGTGGTGAGATCCTGTCAGGCGCGTCTGGTCCGAGCGAGGCAGCTCCGTCGAGCGCTCCCGCTGGTCTTTACGCGCGTTTGGGAATCCAGTCACTCCTTTAGTGTCCGCTTGATTCCCGACCAACCCTCGCCTAATTTTGACACCGCTACGCGGTGATTTCCCCACACGGCCACGTTAGTGACCAGCGCCACCTGGTGGTGGTAATTGGTATTGCGCCTCAGTCTATTCTTATAACAGCTTCGGGGAAAGCCCAGCTGTTGGAGCACCGGCGAGGGGGCTGTCTTAAGGATTTTAAGGGCATTTGTTCTGTGCTCACACCCTCTGCTATCATGTCTTCTCCAGAAGACCATTTTTACTCCTCCTACCAGGAAGCGGAGGAGGAATGGCCCCCAACTTCTCCCTCCAGCAGTGGACCAAGTCCTCTCTCTGGCTATTTCTAGGGCGCTGGCTCCTCTTAGGGATCAGGTTGTTAAGCTGGTGAAAAGCATCCCTGGGGTGTTCAGTGACCCAGATCTGGTGGTGGCGGGTCCAAGTAGCTCCCAGATGGGGAATAAAAGGCCCGCTATGCATAACGCGGGCACTTGGAAGGATTTGATAAACTTACGGAGACCTTCCTCAAGAGTGCGCGAACGCTAAAACATGCACCCTGCCGAGAAGAGGAGGCGCCCGGAGAAAATTGCGACACTGTCACCACTATTGTAGACCCCGACGCCGGGTTTCCCTTAGAGGGAGAGGATGTATCGGAGGACGATTTCTCCTCCGATGAGGATAAGGACTCGGGGCGTCCCTGGCATCCAGAGTCCCACTCCTCTCAGTCCCCGGTGGGGGACGGGGTCCACTCGGACATGTTCGAGCCTACCCAAATTTACCATCCTAGGTCAGCAGAGTGGACACCTGACGCCAAAGTGGCAGAGTATGTGGTGGGAAAAATCCATCAACCCCTTGAAAGGGAGGTCAGGAATAGGATGAGGGGAGAACGCCCCAGGCCCTCACTGAAGGGGAAGGTGGCACACACGCCTGAAATTGATGAGAAACTATGTACATTTTTCTCCAAGTATATGAGGGATCCCAAGAAAGGAATTGATAGGTCTTGGACGTGGTAGGGCCCTTGACCCAAATTATTCAATTGACGGAGCGTTCCAAAGAGTCAGGTTCCCCTTTGTCCACGGATATTGTGGCTGGTTGGGCGCACTACCCTAAACACTAAAACACTACCCCCTCCACTACCCAAACACCACTGCACTACCCTAAACCCTAAAACACTACCCTCAGCACGACACCCTACACTACCAAAACACCACTGCACTACCCTAAACCCTAAAACACTACCCCCAGCATGACTCCCTACACTACCCAAACATCACTGCACTACACTAAACCCTAAATATACCCCCAGCATGACCTCCCACACTACACAAACACCACTGCACTACCATAAACCCTAAAACACTACCCCCAGGACAACCCCTACACTACCCAAACACCACTGCACTACCCTAAACCCTAAAACACTAACCCCAGCATGACCCCTACACTACCCAAACACCACTGCACTACCCTATACCCTAAAACACGACCCCCTACACTACACAAACACGACTGCACTACCCTAAACCCTAAAACACTACCCACAGCATGGCCCCCTTCACTACACAAACACCACTGCACTGCCCTAAACCCTAAAACACTACCCCAGCACTACCCCCTACACTACCCAAACACCACTGCACTAACATAAACCCTAAAACACTACCCCCAGCACAACCCCCTACACTACACAAACACCACTGCACTACCCTAAACCCTAAAACACTACCCCCAGCACGACTCCCTACACTACCCAAACACCACTGCACTACCCTAAACCCTAAATCTACCCCCAGCACGAACCCTAAACTACCCAAACACCACTGCACTACCCTAAACCATAAAACACTATCCCCAGCATGACCCCCTACACTACACAAACACCACTGCACTACCCTAAACCCTAAAACACTACCACCAGCATGACCCCCTACACTACTCAAACACCACTGCACTCCCTAAACCCTAAAACACTACCCCAGCACGACCCCTACACTATCCATACACCACTGCACTACCCTAAACCCTAAAACACTACCCCCAGCAAGACCCCCTACACTACTGCACTACCCTAAACCCTAAAGCACTACCCCCAGCATGACCCCTACACTACCCAAACACCACTGCACTATCCTAACCCCTAAAACACTACCCCCAGCACGACCCCTACACCACCCAAACACTACTGCACTACCCTAAACCCTAGAAAAGAAACCCCCACCCCATGCCCAATCCCCTTACCTCTCACTCCTCATGGTTCCTCTCTCCTCGTGGTTCCTGCTTCACGTCATCTCTGAGGGGCGGTGCACGTCATAGTGAGGAAACGGAACAGCCTCTGTTTCCTTACAATGACATGGATTGTCTACATGTTTTTTAGAACGCATGGTCAGTTACCATACATACCTTTACAACAAAATTTGTTGTAAAGGCATGCATGGTAAGTGACCATGCATTCTAAAAAATGCGTAGTAATGACTTCGTGATGTACAACGCATGCGTGGTAATGCATGCGTTGTAATGGTATCGCAAAGTAAAAAAGTTGTTGTAACGGCTGTTTACCGATCAAAGCTGGCCCCTGTTCTTCAGTGAGAAGTTTATGTGATTAATTAGGAGGAAGGAATGTGTTTTTTTTACCGACAAGTGCATTCCCGGCTGTTGTATTGTGAAAGGGTCCGCATGGCCTGGTTTCACTTCCGGTGAGAGAGTGGAAGAGTCTGTTTGGATCTAAAGGAGTTCTGTTGTTGGACGGGGCCGGCGCGACATGTCATCAGAAAACATAGCTAATGGAAAGCGTCCTCCCAGAAGTGTGGAGCAGTGCCATGAGAGGTCAACGAGTGTGCGTCCCACCGCAGTATGACCGTACCGCGTGACCCATGTGCCGCCTCCAGGGTACGGGAGGCAGAAGCGGCATCGCAGGTCCTCTTGAAGACCGTTGTAGCACTAATTCTACATTTTGGTACTAGGGCATTTTAACTTCGTTGTTCCTGCCAGATACAAAGAGAAGATCCTGTGTTATTCAGTGCCCTCGTTACCTTTTTTGTGGGTTGTGGTGCTTGTTACTTCGCTGCCCTGCCAGTGCACACGACTGGGCACCCCACCTCGTGTGCCATCTGCAGGGCCTCTGCCCTCGGATCACTGGTTTCGGTTTCTGGAGTGGCAACATAAACAGTTGCTCCCAAAGGACTAGCGTGAACACTTAGGTGAATATCCCCTGCACCAGCATTCCATGGAAATTCTTTCCTAGCTCTCCCACGTCAACGAGCACGGCTCCGCTCGCGACACCGTATGACGTCATCGGAGCCATAAGAGGGTCTCGTCGGCGTGCTGACGTCAGTTCCACCCATTTTTTCCGTGCCACCGAGGCAAACAGGGGACCGAGACATTTTCACATGTATACATAGTATAATAAATATATATATATTCACTGAAAAAAACATAGGTTTCAGGCATGTTATAGTTAGAAATTAGCATTTAAAAACCTTAGAAATTCACTGAAAAAACCATAGGTTTCAGGCACGTTATAGTTAGAAATTAGCATTTAAAAACCTTAGAAATTCACTGAACAAACCATAGGTTTCAGGGGCGTTATAGTTAGTTGGACATTTCACTCGTACAAAACCATAGAAATTCCCCGTTATAGTTAGTTCAGCTAACTATAACTCCGTGCGCCCGCAATGCACTGCTGATGACGTCACATATTACATTACTCATGACATGGTCAGTGACATCACTCATGACATCACTGATGACATCTCAAATGACATCACTGATGACATCACTGATGACATCATCCAGTGAATGTGTGTTTTTCTGAAAATTAAATATGTTTTATATATGTATATCTCAAGGTCGATGGAAGAATAAATGGGTATATAAGTGTCGAAATGGATGATTTTTTTTGTAGAATTGATTGTATAACTGACTAAGTGTATCTTAGTGAATACATGGGTTAGTGAGTAATGTTTAAATATGAAAATATCTGTATCAGTCTCTCACTTTGTGTATAAGTGGCTGCATGGGTTGGTGAGTAGCTGCATGAGTGTCTATATGGGTTATTAGTTGGCTTTTTGAGTATCAGTATGAGTGTCTGAGTGTCTGTATGGTTCGGTGGGGGGTATTACTTAGTGCATAGATGCATGAATGAGTGACTAACTTTTTGTATGTGTTGAAGACAGCATGTGTGCAGGACTGTATAGGTGGATGAGTATGTGTATGGGTGTGTTAGTGAGTCAATGACTGTCTCAATAGTGTCTTTATGAGTAACTACATATGTTTTAAACTAGTATATGTGAGTATTGGTGTATATAAGTGAGTATATGTGAGAGTGAGAGATTGGAAGAGTTCCTGTACAAATAAGTAGGTGTTTCTATAAGTGATTGTTTAAGAGAGTAAGTATGTGTAAGTTTCTGTAGAAGTAAGTGTGGTAGTGTGTGTATAACTGTATATGCAAGTAAATGGATGTTTGATACTTTGTTTGCATGTGTGACTATGTGTGTGAGTAACTATGGATGAGTGGCGGTGTGTAACAGGATGTATAGGTGTATGAGTACATATGATGAGTGAGTACATGTATGAGTGACTGTATAGGGACTGTTGGTGAATGAGTGGATGTGTGTGTAGATCTTGGAATTACTGAATAGGTGTGTTGTAACTGCTATTGGTATGTCCATTGTTTTGAAAATGTTAGTTTGTATTTTTGAGTGTGTGTATCAAAGGTTATATTAGGGTGAGTGGAGGTCTGCCACTCTATCACAAGGATGATGTCATCAGTGATGTCATCAGTGATGTCATTTGAGATGTCATCGGTGATGTCATGAGTGATGTCACTGACCATGTCATGAGTGATGTAATATGTGATGTCATCAGCAGTGCATTGCGGGCGCGCGAGTTATAGTTAGCTGAACTAACTATAACGGGGAATTTCTATGGTTTTGTACGAGTGAAATGTCCAACTAAATATAACGCCCTGAAACCTATGTTTTTTCAGTGAATATATATATATTCACTGAAAAACCATAGGTTTTAGGGACAGTTATAGTTAGTTGGACATTGCACTCGTACAAAACCCGTGAAATTCCCCGTTATAGTTAGTTCAGCTAACTATAACTCGCACCCTCGCAATGCACTGCTGATGACGTCACATATTACATCACTCATGACATGGTCAGTGACATCACTGATGACATCACTGATGACATCTCAAATGACATCACTGATGACATCACTGATGACATCATCCACGTGATAATCTGATGCACCTACTCGCACCCTAATATAACCTTTGATACACCCACTCTAAATTACAGACTGCCATTCGCAAAACCATAGACACTCCAACACCAATAACTACATACCCACTCACTGATTCTTAGGTCTACACACACAAATCCACTGACTCACCCGTACAGTCACTCATACTTACGGTCACTCAGTACAGGACTATCATATGCACTCATACTCCTATATAGACAATTAAACACAGCCACTCATCCATAGAGGTACTCACACACCTAGTCAGTCATGCAAATAATTAAACACACTGCCATTTACTCACCTATACAGTTATACACACACCAGCTCACTTACTCATACAAATACTAGCACATTCTTACGCTCTTATACAATCACTGATACAAGCACACACTCATCCATACAGTCACTCTCACAATCACACACTCTTGCTTATAGCTATTTATGTACTCCAACACACATATATACTGCCTTTCACATATGTAGTTACTCACACATGTACCACTGGGACATACATTCACTCACTAACACACTCTTACACACACTTACCCACCCATACAGTCTACCACAGATGCACTCTTGAAACCATCCACCCAGTGAATCACCCACTCACACATCTATGCACAGAGTCGCACACACCCCACCCACACAAACACTCAAGCACCCATACAGATACTCAGACAACCAATCAATAACTCATATAGACACTCATGTAGCTATTCAAAAACCTATGCAGCCACTTACACAGCAACAGACAGACGGATACAGACATTCACCCAGTTTAGTCACTAACCCATGCATTCAGTAAGATATGTTTAATCACTCACTTATAGAGTTAGTCACGCACCTACTAAATCATCCATACAGACACTTATACACCCACTCATTCTTCAATACGCCTTTAAAAATATTTAAACTTTACAGAAACACACAGTCACTGGATGATGTCATCAGTGATGTCATTTGAGATGTCATCAGTGATGTCACTGACCATGTCATGAGTGATGTAATATGTGATGTCATCAGCAGTGCATTATGGGCGCGAGTTATAGTTAGCTGAACTAACTATAACGAGGAAATTTCACGGGTTTTGTACGAGTGCAATGTCCAACTAACTATAACTGTCCCTAAAACCTATGGTTTTTTCAGTGAATTTGTAAGGTTTTTAAATGCTAATTTCTAACTATCACGTGCCTGAAACCTATGGTTTTTTCAGTGAATTTCAAAGGTTTTTTAAATGCTAATTCCTAACTATAACATGTCTGAAACCTATGGGTTTTTTCAGTGAATTTCAAAGGTTTTGTAAATGACAATTTTTAAATGCATTAATTGTTATATTTATTTTTTAGATACTGATTTACTACATTTTTTAAACTATTTATTTTTAGATATTTTATTTTTTAAATTACATTGTAATTACATTATACATTACATTACAAAATATACTTTCTCAGAATGAATTACTTTAGTTTAAATACTTTGCAAATAGGCAATAGACTTTTAAGTACAGTAGTTACAGTTGTTGCAATGGGCAACACAATTTCAAACACAATGCAACATTGAGCTCATGGATTACTTTTTCTAACCACAGGACTGGATCCTAGATTCAGTCCTGGGACATCTCCTGTAAACAGTTGAGTAAAAGCGTTTTGGTTACAGTAGTGATTTTTAAGGAATATTATTGTATTTTAAAAGTTGACACTTAGAAACTTTTTCACATAGAATCACCAATGTTATCCTATGGGAGGAAATTCACTTAGCAGGTAAGTAGTGTTATCGTTACTTTTTCTTACTCAGTGGTGGATCCTGGATCCAACACTGGTGCATCTCCTGTAAACAGTTGAAAGAATGCGTTTAAGTCATACAGGCGATTTTTAAGGAATATTTGTAGTTTGTGAAAATCGACACTTTGAAACTTTTCTGCTGAAAACCAGACAATGGATTCCTATGGAAGGAAATACAAGTTACTGGTAAGTACGTTTAGAATTACTTTTTCAGGGTCAGTGCTGGGCTCAAAGATGCAGCACTGAGGTCTCTCCTGATAACAGGTGAGTACATTGGAATTCGTAGTTCAGCTGATTTTAGAGGAATATTATAAAGTTCCAAAACTCCACACTTAGAAGAATTTCCAAGTGAAACCAGTCAATGTTAGCCTATGGAAGGAAATTCAAGTTACTGGTAAGTACGGTTAAAATTACTTTTCAGGATCAGTACTGGGCTCAAAGATGCAGCACTGAGGTCTCTCCTGATAACAGGTGAGTAAATTGGAATTCGTAATTCAGCTGATTTTAGAGGAATATTATAAAGTTCCAAAACTGCACACTTAGAAGAATTTCCAAGGGAAACCAGTCAATGTTAGCCTATGGAAGGAAATTCAAGTTACTGGTAAGTACGGTTAGAATTACTTTTCAGGATCTGTACTGGGCTCAAAGATGCAGCACTGAGGTCTCTCCTGATAACAGGTGAGTAAATCGGAATTCGTAGTTCTGCTGATTTTAGAGGAATATTTGTATGTTTCAAAATCGACACTTAGAAACTTTTTCAGCAAAAAGCAGGCAATGATATCCTATGGAAGGAAATTCAAGTTACTGGTAAGTACGGTTAAAATTACTTTTCAGGATCAGTACTGGGCTCAAAGATGCAGCACTGAGGTCTCTCCTGATAACAGGTGAGTAAATCGGAATTCGTAGTTCGGCTGATTTTAGAGGAATATTATAAAGTTCCAAAACTCCACACTTAGAAGAATTTCCAAGTGAAACCAGTCAATGTTAGCCTATGGAAGGAAATTCAAGTTACTGGTAAGTACGGTTAGAATTACTTTTCAGGATCTGTACTGGGCTCAAAGATGCAGCACTGAGGTCTCTCCTGATTAAATTGGAATTTGTAGTTTGGCTGATTTTAGAGGAATATTATAAAGTTCCAAAAATTGACAGACACTTTTTCAGCAAAAAGCAGGCAATGATATCCTATGGAAGGAAATTCAAGTTACTGGTAAGTTTTAGAGGAATATTTGCACAATGGTGAAGGAAGGGGGTGGGGCCTGAGGTGACATGTCTGCAAACATGCCCTGTGGCGCGTTTTAAGTTGGAGAATTAATTCCTCCTCAATCCCGAGGGTCCCTAGGGGCCAACTAGCCCACCAGATACCTCCAGTATGCGCCAGAGAGCTGCATTGCAGAGAGGTCTTCAGAGGCAACGCCCCTTTTTACACCTTTTTTACAACGCAGCTTTGTGGCGTTTTCTGAACGTACCTGGTGGGCTAGTTGGCCCCCAGGGACCCTCAGGATTGAAGGGGATTTAATTCCCCATCTTAAAATGCGCCACAGGGCCTGTTTGCACACATGTCACCTGAAGTCCTGCCCCCTCCCTTCACCACTTTGCAAACGCGCCCCGTGGCGCGTTTTAAGTTGGGGGATTAAGTCCCCTTGAATCCTGAGGGTCCCTGGGGTCCAACTATCCCACCAGGTACCTCCAGTAAGCGCCACAGAGCTGCGTTGCCGAGAGGTGTAAAAAGGGGCGTGGCCTGGACCACCTCTCTGCAACTCAGCCCTGTGGCGCTTACTGGAGGTACCTGGTGGTCTAGTTGGCCCCCAGGGACCACCAGTATTGAAGGGGAATTATTTCCCCAATTTAAAACACGCCACAGGGTGCGTTTGCAGAGTGGTTAAGGGAGGGTGCAGGGCCTGACGCTCGATCGCGTCTTTTACTTTCTTTTTTGTTTTCTTGAAGGGGGGCTGTGTGGCCCCCCTTCTTTTTTACTTTTTGGGGCCCTGGGGACCCCATCCCCCAGGGCCTGATGCCTTTTTTCTTTAAAAAAAAAAATACGGTATGGGAAGGGGGCCGCGTGGCACCCCTCCTGTGGCCGATTCCGGCCCCGGGGACCCCATCCCCTGGGGCATGGCCACTTTTTTGGAACTTTATTTTTGGAGGAGGGGGGCTGCGTGGCCCCCCTCCTAAGTCCTCTATTGGCCCTGGGGACCCCATCCCCCGGGGCCGGCCTTTATTTGTTAAAAAAAAATATATATATTTTTGGGGAGGGGGGCCGCGTGGCCCCTCTCCCGGGCCACTACTTGCCCGGGGCCCCTATCCCCCGGGCTGGCCCTATCCTTTGGGGTCCGTGGGGGGACCCTAACTCCCCCACGGACCATGCCGGCTCCCCGCCTCCTGCAGGAGCCGGCATTGCTTTTCCACATGGGGAGCTGCTAACATGCAACTCCCCGTGTGGAAAAGCAATGTGCTTTGGATATTGGAAGCGAGAGCAGGTTTCCCTGCTCTCTCTTCCAATATCCAAAGCAGTTTGCAATGACAGGACGGGAGCCGCGAGGTTCCCGTCCTGCCATAGCAAACTACAGTGTCCCGGGGTAGGCACCCCGGGACACTGCAGGAGCCGGCCCTGGGGGGTGGCGGTCCCCAGGGCCATGGAGGGCTCCAGGAGGGGGGCCCCACGGACCCCCTCCCAACCTTTGCACAGCCCCGGGGAGGTGGTGGTCCCTGGGGCTCGGGGGTCCGTAAAGGACCCCAAAATTAGCATTTTTAGTACCCCGGGGAGGTGGCGGTCCCTGGGGCACGTGGGGGGGTTCGAGCCCCCCCACACAGGTCTATTTTTTTTTTTAAAAGAAGCCCTGGGGGGTGGCGGTCCCCGGGGCTGCGGGGGGGCACACTGCCCCCCGCAAATATTATTAATGAGAGCCCCAGGGGGTGGTGGTCCCTGGGGCTTGGGGGGGCCTTAGAGCCCCCCCAAACTTTAATAAAACAATATTAATGCAAAGGGGTGGCGGTCCCCGGGGCAGTGTGGGGGGGATTGGGGCCCCCCACACATTTTTTTACTGCCCCCGGGACTTGGCCCACCCGGGGGCTTTTAGAATACGAAGCGCGGGAGCCTGCGCTTCGTTTTTTTTAAAAAATTGCCGAAATTCGCGCTGGGTGCGCGAATCTCGCTGATTTTTTTAAAGATTTTTTTTTTGGGGGGCCCTGGGGGTCCTTGTGGGACCCCCTAAGCAGGCCTAGGGGGTCAGGGTGTTTCTACCCTGCCCCCTTTTTGCGTTTTGCACATTGTTTTTACTGCCAACACTTCCTGGTTTGGAGTGTTGACAGCCAATTAGCATACAGCTGGTCATCGGGAGGGTGCGCGGACCCTCCGCGGCCATAGATATATATGTGTTTTTACTTTTGATTTTCTCAGCAACTACTGAACGGATTTACACCATTTAACAAAAAGGGTTCTTTCTGAACCAAGAACTACCTCTTTGCCAAATTTGGTGTAATTCCGTTCAGCAGTTCGGGCTGTAGCCGTGGCTAAAGTTTCCTATGGGA
This sequence comes from Calotriton arnoldi, assembly GCA_963921515.1. Lineage (NCBI taxonomy): Eukaryota > Metazoa > Chordata > Amphibia > Caudata > Salamandridae > Calotriton > Calotriton arnoldi. The sequence goes on along the minus strand of CAWUFW010006124.1, from coordinate 751,733 downwards.
AAATGAATGGGGAAAACACGTTTTGGGACCCCCCTTTTTTCTCGGCCCCTGCTTGACGATTCACCTCAAGACTTTCAGGATAGGAGCGGACTGGAGCGGGCCACAAAGTTTGAAAATTTCGCGAAGATTCGTCAACCGACGCAAGAGTTATTTCAAATAGAATGTTGCGGATTTCCTATGGAAAATAGGTCCTAACTATAACTATCTACTGGCGACCGCCAGTAGATAATATATATATATATATATATATATGCTTGTTTTAAGTTTTTTATAAATAATAATTGCTATATTTTTCAAAAAATGTATTACATATATTTTATTTTGATTATATTAGTATTTCATTAATGCTCATTATTTCCATGTATCAATATTTAAAAATCTATATTTTGGACACCTATATTAATGAAAACTATTGTTTTTTTGATATTTTTGTAATTTTAGTTATAAGTATAGGGAGTCGATATTTTTTACTCAATATTTTTGTATGTAGATATTTTGGTAGTTGATATTTTGTCAGTGAACCAGGCTTTAATATACAGCAATCACAAACAACACCAATTGTATATTGACGTTAACATATCCTTTTTTACAATAAATTTGTCAAACCTCATTCCTTTAACATGACATTTCATAAAAAGATCAGGCATTTCACCATGATCATTGGCTTTGCACTACAAGCCAAAGGGAGCAACCCAAGCAATAATTTTAGCAAAAGCACAAACATTTCTCTCAATCAAATTCTGTACTCAGTGGCACTCAACGAAAGACCTTAAACTGGAACCCCCTCGAACACTGGAAAACTGTCACCCACGCACTCAGCAGCAGCAAACTGGACTACGGCAATGCACTCGACGTCGGGATCAACAAGAACCTCACCTGCAAACTCCAGAACGTCCAGAACGCCTCCACCAGACTAGTCCTCAACCTACCGCGCCACTACCACATCATCCAACACCTGCAGACACTACACTGCCTCCTTGTTGAAAAGAGAATCTCCTTCAAACTTCTCACCCACACCCACAAAGCCCTCCACAACACTGGATCTGCCTACAGGAACCACTGCCTCTCGTTCCACGCACCCAAAAGAACCCTCCACTTAGCCAAGCTCTCCCTTGCTACGGTACAGCGCATCAAGAAGACTAGAACAGGAGGGTGTTCCTTCTCCTTCCTCTCGGACAAGGCTTGGAGCACCGTCCCTCTACCCCTTTGACAGACATCAGCACTCCCCAAGATCTTGAAGGACCTCAAGACCTGGCTCTTCAACGAATCACCATGAACATCCAGGAGCTACAAGCGCCCCCATCCCCACAGTGCCTTGAGACACTGTCGGGTGAGTAGTTGCACTTAACAAACCCTTGATTGATTGATTGATTGAGTGGGGGGCAACATGTGTATGGAGCATAAAACTCTCTCTCAGTAGTATTTTTTATTGATCACATAAATTCAGGTGACAGTTGCACTGTCAAGCCAGACCAAAAACTGCTCTCAATCATAAATCTTCCCTCTGCAGTCTAAAGCTAATAATGGAAGGTGAGGGTGCTATTATGTTCCATATAGGTACCCCAATATAGGCTCTGGTAGTCACCTAACCTTTCACCTACATTCTACCCTACCATTACACTACATAATGGTTTTTAGTACTGACCTTTTACCTAGTTACAGTAATGTCCAAAGATGACATGGGGTTTTCTCCGAAAAGCTTAAGCCTCATTTATTATGCATGAGGAATCTTGGAATCACAGCAGGACAACAGGCATACCATCTCCTGCATAATAACTATGTATAAGGGTCATTCCTTCCGTCCTCCCAGTCCGACATGACACCGCAGGTTATATCCCCAGGAGGTACCACTTTGGGTATATATACATCATCTCTCGCTGAGAGAGGGAGAGGAGAAAAGGACTTCCATGCCGACACACTGATGCGAGACGCTGAGGCTCCTGCATACAGACACTCCAGCTCACAGTGGTCTGACATCCCTTGCGGGGTGTCCATCTCAAGACCAAGACGGGGTCCAACAGTCTCTCACTTCAGGTAACGGGGTTGACTTTATCCTAGAGGGATTCTTGGCTTTTACAACCACATACATGCTAGATACAATTAGGTACATCTAGTTAGGGTTGCATCGTAGGAGTACACATTCTACTGTCATGTATTTTATATACTTGCCTGTATTCATTGTTTTAGCACGGTGGTAGAAATCTACCATCCTTTTACTCTGTTAGTGCTTGTAATCATTTATATCTGTTAATGTCTAATGGTTGTTTCAGCACACCTATTTTGCACTAGAATGATGATGGTTCACTAAATATTTATTGAAAATGTCCCCACCATTTATTCTGTGTATCTCTCTGAGACAAAGTGAGCATGAATGACTGAGCGAAAAGTAGTACACTGTTTCCACGATCCCTGATGGGACAGGGTGGTCATGTTTGAATGTTGCCAAGAACTATTCTCTCCTTGGTAAGAGGGGTTTCTAGTGGCACTGTGAGCTTGCTGGTATACAGGCTAACATATTCGGTAGGGGTGTCTGGAAGCAGTCTGACTGCAATCCTACAGTATATATTGTCTAAACGCGCAGATCCTATATTGGTTTGTAGGAACTACACAACATGGCGCCCAACATTGGTTTGGTACTTATTTAACAGTCAAATCTGAGTAGTTCAGTCGTGCTAATCTCAGAGACCCCTACTCACATTTTTCAGAGACATCTGAAGTGGGAAGGGATCTATCCGCCACAGCTGAGTAGGCAAAATTCCTATTTATTGGCTGTAGGTTTATCAAGCTTTAAGGACAAACAGTTCCTATTGTGCATAAAACCTTTATCTCAGTTTCCTTGAAACTTTTCCTTCTTCAAAACAATGACTGAAGAAAACGCCGCTGGGCGAGCACAGCCTGCTGCAGTCAGGGAAGAAGAAATAGAATGGGAAATAAACATTTCAGAAAATGTTGGGTATGCCCTTACTCAAAAGCTAACAGACTACTGAGTCACAGCTAGGGGTGGGACAGTAACCTTCGTGAATGAGGCTCACTAGTCATATAGAACAGAGGTATTCTATTCATGGGTTAAATTCCCACAAGCAGATGCACAATCAAATACATTTCATTCTTACACTGAAGATGAACCATCAAATGAATACTGTCCGTATGAGGACATTGAAATTCCGCTCACCTACAGGGAGCACATAAACTGGTTTATAGCGCCCTTCCACATACAAAAGACAAAGCAAGACTAGGTCCACTCGGCAGAGATGGAGCCACTTGGCCAGTCCTTGCGACTTACACACCGCATCCAGAGATTGACACAATGCCAGTAGCAGACTTATGTCTACTTCATAAAGAAATAATAAAACTTTACAGAAACCTGACACAGTTTGTATGAGAACACTCACACTTCAGCCAACAAGAGATACACAAACAGTACAAATACAGGGTTCTACAACTAAAATTACACCACAAACACTATACGCAGTTATGGGTAAAATGCCCACTAAACGTGAGCAAATGCCATTCTGGATAGCTCATAAAATAACACAGCTAGAGGCAGTTTTTCCGCACACAAGCCCTCAAGAAAAACACAGAATGTTAACAATCTGCTTGTCAATGGGGATAGGTCCCCATATGGAGGATTGTACAGTAAACAGTTTTCGCTGCCATATATACCAGAACTCATGGTATCCTGTCATTAGCAGTAATATCAGACTTATTAAGACAAATACAGACCGAGTATGGAGCAGAAACTGCTCTGAACTTAGGGATGACATTATTAGGTAATTTTGCCCAGGTATCAGCTATAATATTAGCAAATATAAAAGGGGAGGCAGCAGCAGTGGCAATACGCCTACGCCTGAGGGATTTCACTCCTTTACAACAGGAACGTGAATGACCTAAAATGATCACAGACACCTATGCTGAATTAGGTAGAGATAGTTTGGGAGCTAGAGCTACAAAACCTCAACTCATGGGTGGTCCTGAAAAGGATAACACCAAGCAAGCACCTGATTCTTCTAAGAAGAAATGGGATAATAACAATTAAAAACAAAAAGATTAGAGAAAGTAGATCTCTATCTAGGGGTGGGTCTCCTCAACAGGAGCCCTCCGAAAGGAGGTACAATCTTAGGAATAGAGATAACACTAAAAAACCTGGCAGGTATCAGGATACTAATACACCTTCCTCTCGTTCCTTTCATGGTTCACCTACAAACTCCGAGAGAGGAGGACGGTCAGAACACAGACAAGAAGAGCGTACAAAGTCCAGAGAAATGCCACGCGCTTCAAGCTACACTTCAAAAAAGAAGACAAGCCACAATCTAAACCTCAATTTAAAAAGAAGAAAGTAGCAGGTCTCAAAGTTAGACATGCCCAAAATTCTGAGGACTCAACTACTGAACGGGGAATGGGCTCTGACGATGCTAGACAGCGCGGCAGAAGTAACAATAGCTCACCAGAACCTGATGGAATTTCTGGCAACAGCAGAGTTGAATGAGCACAGCACGGTGGAAACACATGATACGAGGGTAAGTGTCGCACATAGGTTACATGAAATAACACTCCAAATGGAGGGGGACAAACCTAGAAAAGTTAAAGGTCTCTTTTGGGAGAACCTGACTTATGGCTATGACATCCTTTTAGCTGAAAAGGATTGTCTGCCTGCAATTGTTATGGATTGCCCAAAGGGAGAAACTGTAATTTTACCAGCTTTTTCCAACCACGTTCCAATATATTTAAAACACACATACTTGCGGGAGTGGGCAGTAGCCCCTGCTCCAGCCCTATATCGCAACCATGTTGGGTGGGATGCTAAGTCATAAACACCATGTAATCCCAGTAAAAACTACTCCATCTCCACAGAGACAGTACCCAATAAAACAAGAAGCAAAAAAACAGGTCAGGGAGATCTTAGATCAACTTGAATACCAGGGTGTAATAGAAACTTGCACATCTCCATTGAATATTCCTTTGTTTCCCGTAATAAAACACGATAATTTATACCAACTAGTTTTAGACTACTGACATCTGAACACATGCACTAAAACATTTGCAGTACAGAATGCACACAGTGCCGCATTAATGAATAACATTGTGCGGTAAAAATTCAAAACAACACTAGATATCTCAAATGGATTCTTCTGCCAAAATATATCTCCTGAAAGCAAGTATCTAACAGCATTTTCCACGCTAGGTTCCCAGCGTCAATTTTGTCTACTCCCCAAGGGTATAAGAATAGCCCCGGGTTGTTCAGCGCTAGGGTAACAGAATTACTTCAGAAGTTGGATGAAGAGGCATCTTCCTAAGTAGATGATATTTATCTGAAGGATGAAGATTTACAGGATCACTTGACCAGATTGAGCACCATAATTTTGAGATTTGCCTTTGAGGGCTACAAATTAAACTTTAAAAAATCAAAAATAGCCCACCTCAATGTCCTATTTTTAGGATACGAGCTATCGAGTGAAGGAAAAAGCCTGACAGCTAGCATTTTAGAAAAGTGCATGCTGCTCCAACCTCCTAAATTTTTGAAAAACTTACAATCCATATTGGGATTTTTAAATTTTGGCAGAAAATACATTTTAGATTACGCAGAAAGAGTAAAACCTTTCTACGACTTAATAAGACCTGATTTCTCAGTTAGTCATTGGACACAGGAACACACAGATATCCTTTGTTCCCTACAAGCTTGCATGATAGCTTCAAAACACTTGCAGACATGCGTAAACAGATGCAATCTGGTGATCCGCGTTATAGCCGGCCAATCTGGGTATACTTGCCTACCCTTCAATGAAGGCGAAACAGTACCCATAGCTTACAAATCACATTTGTACACAAACGCTGAAATGCGCTTTGCTTCTACAGAAAAAATACTGACAGCAGTTCAAACCGCTGTAGTTAGAGAAAGAGCACTGGCTCAGGGGAAACAAATAATTGTCGTAACTCCGGTACCAGCCTTAGAGGCTGCTACAAAGGCAAGCGTTTCTAACGCTAAAGCCTTACATCCAAGATGGAGACAATGGGCTAATTCTCTCACTGCAACGGATGTTTAATACATATAAGACCCAAGACTTAAAACACAAGCATTCCTGAAATATGAACAAGAATATCCTCTACCAAATGAAATAATGCCTCTAGATCAGTATGAATATATCATTTATACTGATGGATCTACTCAGCCAGCCATAGGAAGTAAACAGCAATACAGTGCCGCTTGTCCGATTGTAAAAGGTCGTATGCGGGATGGTAACTTTCATCCCAGTGATACGAAGACACAGTCTCTAGGAGACTGCACGGCTCAGCTGGCAGAACTAAAAGCTCTATTACTGGCACTAATAAATACGGATCGAGAATTCCCCACATTTATAGTGTGCAATTCTTTTTACTGTGTCCAGTCATACAACGAATATCTTCACTACTGGGGTCAGAATGGGTTTAAAGACTCAAAAGGTGGCACAATTAAGCATAAAATGCTTTGGGAACAGGCAGCTGAATTGAAAAACGGACTACCAAGAGCTCACGTGATAAACTCGCTGAGTCATCAACGTGATGGCGTTCACGTTGAAGGGAATACATTGGCTGATGAAGCTGCGAAGGGGGCAGTACATACTGATGCCGTAGCTGCAATCACTCGTTCAAAAATGAGAATAGACGGACAGATAATCTTGATTGTGAGGGCACAGTGGCGGATGAAAAGCCATTTGACATTAATAAACGTTTGGCTGTTTTACAGGATCTGAATGAATCCAGAGCACTACTAAGCAATGTGCAAGTAAAACGGACTGCCACTGGGGAAGTCAAATCAGTCACGGCAAGACCTGTCTGGATCCCAGAAGTCAGGGATATGGTCATAGAAAATATTGAGTACAAGAAATAATTTGGGCCATCCTACAGAAAGCCTGGACCTGTCCTGGCTGTCGAAGGAACAAGAACAGTACTTCTTACGCCTCCTGCCGGCAAAAATGTAAAGAGATTCGTCTCCATTGATCTGATCAAACCACACTATGTGGCTTATACTGAATAGTAGGCCTCGTGGGCTCCTAGGTAGCCAACGCTCTCCTCTAGCTACCATACAAGAAGTTCAGACAGAAAGACTCATAACATTCGAAGAGTCACCAATTCAAAGTGAAGGAATCTCCAATAATGAAATGGAACTCGTTCCTCTGGAAACAGAACTTCAAACTACAAATGAAAGACAAATATCAATTCGGCCTACCACCGATGTCTACATCAATATGCCTTAACAAAAGACACCTAGCAGTTCAACAAAACCTGCTAAGCTACCAAAGATAGATCAAATTGCATCTGCCTACTTCATCGATTTTGATACCTTCCCTCTTGATCCCAGTGAACCTGAGACAACGCCAGCCTCAGTTTCCCATAAGCAACAAAATCAAGAATTCTACACCTTTTCTGAAAAAACCTTAGTTAGTATCACCTTGGCTCCAGCGCTGGATAATATCTGGAATATTATTTTTTCTGTTCTGGATTGGCCTAGTGACTGTCTTTTGCTTACTAATAAATGGAAAATATCTCCCAGAACACTCTGCAGTATCGAATGGGAACTTTGGATTGAAACCTCATACATCATCTCATTGTGAACAAAGAGACTTGTTTTCCGTGAACATTACAACCGTTCCAATTCCTGATGTTATAGGTTGATCATGATGTATTTTGCCCTACTGAACTTTTGAAGATTCCACATTTATTTAAAATTTCTCTAAATGATATCATTACCTCCAGTACATTTTCCAATGATTGGGATTCTGAAACTGTAAATAATATGTTGTCTGATTTAGAAAAATCTGCTGCATTTTCGAACAATTAAATGTTACAAGACACATCTGACTTTGATAGTATGTACTGTTATCACCATTATGGTCATCACTTTTTACACAAATCAAGAATCCCTCGTAATGTTTTTACATACTACCAATGGGAGCATTGCCCAACACCGCTGAAAGTTAGTTCAAAAACTTTTGCACGGAAATTTTCATATTTTTCAGGGTTCAATACTTCTGACCCAACCTCATTTTACTATAAGGTTGCACCTACACCTGCACAGAAAAATATGTTGACTAACACCAAACATATTTATTCTGCATCCTTTATTGCGCAACTGTCTGAACAGGGTTGCAACTTATGGAAGGACACAATAGACACAACATCACTCTGGGGTTCTAAAGAATCGCAAGTTCAGGGAACAGAAGCACTCTTTAGAGCATGCCTCATTCCGCAACAAATGATATTTCTGAATGAAACTGTGCAACAGACTTCCTGTCTTGGACTAGCCAAGAATAAGGATTTGAACACTCCGCGGTTTCCAACACCTTAACACATCAATTTTAGATCAAGTGGAGGGGATACAATAGATGACATCAGGCAGTACAATACATCAGACCCCAATTGGAAGGGATGGTTAGTTTGGCCCACAGACACAAATAGATATCAATCAAAATTCAGGGGTACAATGGAAGGGTTTAGTATCCATAGGCCAAACACACAATATGTACAAAGAGAATATCCGGGGGTAGTGACATCACACAGTGTTGGGAAGTTGTGCCTCGATTGGATAAAAACCATGGGGCAGATTTACAAGCCCCCTGCGCCACCAGTACGTCACTTTTCGTGACGTACTGGTGGCGCAGGGGGCTCCTCTATATTTACAAGGAGAGGAAAAGCCACCCTGCGTGACTTTTCCTCTCCTTGTAAATACGGTCCCTTCACACGCAGCACTTTGCGGTGAAGGGGCGTTCCATGGGTGTTGCAGTGGGTGTTCCCACGCAACACTCATGGAACAGGACTCAACTCCAGAATTATGTGAAATCGTAACTCTGGAGATGCGTCAGTATGCTACGCCACCCTAGAGGTGGCGTAGCGAGGCGCAACGAGGAGAAATGTTTTCATTTCTCCTCGTTTTTTCCTCTTTCAATGCGTGCTGCATTCTACAGCACGCATTGGAAGAGGAAAATGCCTGTAGTGATTGTTTTTGTGCAGGAAGGTGCCCCTTCCTGCACAAAAACAATCTCCCCACGACGCAGGCATCCTTGCACCATGGTGCAAGGGTGCCTGCGCCGGCGCATGGCAGCAGTTTGTGCACCAGCGCAGGGGGAAGCACAGAGATGCGACATATTCTTGTAAATATGTCGCATCCCTGTGCTTTCCAGACTAACGCAGCACGGCGCAGCAAAATGACTTGCTGCACCGTGCTGCGTTAGTTTAACGTAAATCTGCCCCCTTGACCCTGTTCCAGGTGAAACAGCACTTATCCTTATTTTCAATGAAGGTGGATTTAAGGGATTTCTTACTAGGTCTCCGAAAGCCACGTCAGAAACGTTTCTATTACGCTGTCTATAATGAAATATGGAAAATCTCTCAACAAGAAGCTGCAGAGAGACTATGTGAAATAGATAGAATTAACCTAGAAAAGGCGTTAGCTGTAGTTGACAATGGTATGACTACATTAACATTCAGGATTTATTCACTGGGCAGCATTGTATGTTCTGCTATTGATATACGAGAACAGGACTTGTCCATACTACAACACGGACAGTCTCAACTACGTTCTAATATGTTATTAAACTAGACGCTGCAATCATTGCGCGCTGGTTATGTGACTTGGCAATTTATCAACAGTACGTCCTTATTTTCTGCATACAATCTAACTGAAAAGCAGATAACGATGGCACAAAGAGGAATAAAATATACAATGCAGCGTATTGAAAAAGTTGACAAATTACATTTTACTGTGGCAGAGTCACCATCCACAGAATGGTTAATTCATGGCCATATAATACTACTGGTTACTACTTTCCAGTTTCAATATTGCCTAGAACAACAACAGGCAGGTAGATATGAAACAATGGGTAGGGAATTCATCAAGGAATCTTGGGAACTGCAGTACATATTTCGATGCAGGAATGGGGATACAGAAGTGTTTCTTAACGGTTCCAACTGCGAGAATTCCTTAAGTTAATCTCTCATATGCCAGGATATCATGCTTCATGGGGCCTGTAATGGTTCAGTTGCCAACTTATCCTGCCACTTGAAAGGTTCCCCAGCTGCCGTGATTAATCCGGTGTTCAAGCTGCTTTCAAATGGAAATTACTTGATGCTGAATGATCAAGGTTGTTGTGGGATGCTCCAGGGTTACTTGCTGTATGCAAGTTTTGATTCCACTGACCCACACAATCAGGGAGGCGCCGTTATGGCCTTCATTGAATGTTTCCTTTACACGCTTTGATACTCTGAGTGGAATGAAAGCCATGATTTTACAGCAAACCGTGCCCTTATCCTCCGCCCGAGAAACTTATGATCGTCAGGTTGCAAGGTCCTCGGCTGAGATACAGGCACTGATACAAACAAACTGCCTTTTCCATTTCACAGAAATGGTACAACTTATCTTTAACATGTCTAATATGACGGGTACTGTCCACCTATTTAAGACCATAGGTTCAGGACTGTTAAGCACCTTTCAGACAATCCTCGGAGTTGTTCCCAACTTTATACACTCTGTATTCGGAAGCATTTTTGGAGGGTTTCCGCTGATCCTAGTTTCTTATAGCAGGTATCCTGATTGTCCTTTTTCTGCTACGCAATGAACGTCCCAGTCACCAAGGAGATGGAATTCATGCTCTTGGAGCGCCGATATCGTGATCGCATTGCAATCCATCTGGGCACACCTCGTCTTCGAGAACTGAGCGAGTTTTGGCTCTTGTCATTTAGACCGTCTGGATCTACTGTATTCTGCCTGTCCTCCGATGCCTGTTCTACAGACAAGAATGCGTGTTGGATCTCTGTCTAATACTTCCAACAATTGCGCCACCAGATGTTGATGCTTTACTGGACCCTATAACGGCCCATGTTCTGCAGTGTCCTCAGAGTATTCCAATGTTGATGTCTGTATTCTTAGAGCCACTACAGGATGCTTCAGCTCCTGTCGGGAAGGACACCGGCTCCCCAACAAGTACTCAGACCTTGGATGACACTAGTACATCCCCAGCAGCGGCTGTGGTGAATACGGATGAACATCTGTGCTCAATTGACCTGATCTGCGAGTTGTTGCAGGGACCGTCGTCTGCGATTGAAGGCAACAATGATGTTGCGTCTCCCAGCCAGGACACATAAATATTTGGCTCATCATGTGCTGGGAGAATTTGGCCTTTTTCAAAAACAACCAAATTTGGAATTTTAAACAAGACACTTTGTCTAATTTGCATGGCTTTCAGTCTCTAATTGTTCGGACTATATATATATACAAACTTATTTAGTACAGACTTCTATCGCATGCACTATTTTTCTTTTTAGCATTATTTAGAAATTGTACTTTTTTAAGTATCATTTTTTAATGGACTTGCGTACCACATTTTAGCAGTACATAGAATTAGTTTAGTACGTCGTCCAGTCGGATGAGGAGTGGGTGTTATGTTCCATATCGGTACCCCAATATAGGCTCTGGTAGTCACCTAACCTTTAACCTACATTCTCCCTTACCATTACACTACATAACGGTTCTTAGTACTGACCTTTTACCTAGTTACGGTAATGTCCAAAGATGACATGGGGTTTTCTCCAAAAAGTTTAAGCCTTATTTATTATGCATGAGGACTCTTGGAATCACAGCAGGACAGCAGCCCTACTATCTCCTGCATAATAACTATGTATAAGGGTCATTCCTTCCGTCATCTCAGTCCGACATGACACAGCAAGGTATATCCCCAGGGGGTACCACTTTGGGTATATATACATCATCTCTCGCTGAGATAGGGAGAGGAGAAAAGGACTTCCATGCTGACATGCTGACACACTGACGCAAGACGCTGAGGCTCCTGCACGCAGACACTCTAGCTCACAGTGGTCTGACATCCCTTGCGGAGTGTCCATCTTGAGACCAAGACGGGGTCCCACAGTCTCTCACTTCAGGTAATGGGGTTGACTTTGTCCTAGAGGGAATCTTGGCTTTTACACCCACGTACATGCTAGGTATACTTAGGTACATCCAGTTAGGGATGCATCGTAGGAGTACACATTCTACTGTCATGTATTTTATATACTTGCCTGTATTCATTGTTTTAGCACGGTGGTAGAAATCTACCATCCTTTTACTCTGTTAGTGCTTGTAATCATTTATATCTGTTAATGTCTAATGGTTGTTTCAGCACACCTATTTTGCACTAGAATGATGATGGTTCAATAAATGCTTATTGAAAAACGTCCCCACCGTTTATTCTGTGTATCTCTCTGAAACAAAGTGAGCACGAGTGACTGAGCGAAAAGTAGTACACTGTTTCCACGGTCCTGAGGGATCAGGGTTGTCATGTTTGAATGTTGCCAAGAACTATTCTCTCCTTGGTAAGAGGGGTTTCTAGTGGCACTGTGAGCTAGCTGGTATACAGGCAAACATATTTGGTAGGGGTGTGTGGAATCTGTCTGACTCCAATCCTACAGTATATGTTGTCCTATATAGGTTTGTAGGAACTACACGACAGTGCTAGGTCTGCAATGCATTCCTCATTGGTATGCAACTCTCATCTGTGTTGCTGCTGGAGAAAGACATAATACATAAATTATCTAGTTAACTAAGACACTATTACAGGATTACAATGTCATATACGTGCCCCTGAAAGTTAAAGCACTTTTTTGTGAAAGCACACCTCGGCCCATCAAACCATGTACTCCCTTATCCTAACATGTGGGAGGAGCCAATGTCTCTTTCTAGTAATCCTTACATAATTATCTGTTGACAGCAGTGCTGTCAACAAGGACCATAAAAACAAATGGTGCATCAGTGTTTGCAAGTATATTTTTAAAGAATTCCTTGAAGAATATAAAAAAACTTTTTTACTTAGGGCCAGATGTACAAATGTTTTTAGCGGTCGCAAATGGAGAACCTGGCCATTTGCAACCACAAAAAGTCCTTATATTGCGAGTTGGGTACCTATTATAAACTCGCAAAATTGGGTTTGTGAGTCATTATTAGGTAGGGGCATGCCAAGTGTGTCCCTTCCTAATAGCGAGTCGCAGGGGGATGTACGATTATTTTGCAACCGGAATACGGTTGCAAAACAATCGCAGTTCATCATATACTTCAAGTAAGTGGCAAGCCATTCACAAACTGGAATGGGTCCCCAGGAGAACCCTTCCCCTTTGTGAATGGTAGCAAAAACTTTTTTTAAGAGCAGGCAGTGATCCCAGGGACCGCTGCCTACCCTTTTAAAAATCAAATAGAAATATTTCATTTTTCTTTTTGAAAAGCAAACACAGACTTGATGGTCTGCTGTCGCCAGCAAGTCACCGTCCCTGTGTTATTGGGCATTGCCAATGGGTCACAAATTAAATATTGATGAGGTAGGTCAATTGCGACCCCAGTGGAAATCACTAAATGTGTCTGAGACACATTAGTACATTTCATTTTGTGAGTCCCTAATTGCAAGTCACAAAAAAAACGCAAACTGAAATGGTCGTACTTCTGGCCTATAGAGAGTGTAACTGCATCTGGGCTACTGGGTGTGAGAAATGTAAATGTAACTCTTTCAGCTCATTTTGACCAGCCTCTAAAATAAATGCACACTGCATGTCTGATGACAGTGACATTCAGCTGACGCTCAAGTGTATAAATGTGCATAAATATTCCAACATGTAGTGACTCCCCTCAGTTACCAGTTTGCCATTTCTGAGCCTACTACGTATCAAAGAAAAGTGAATATGTTGATAGCTACAGTAACATTAAAAATAGGGTAAAACCTGTTTTTGGAGTTACACATGGCACAATTGTACAGATTTTTGCAACCTGTTAAGATATTTTAATAATGATTGGTGGAGATTTTAATTCTAGAATGTTTTATTATTTTATTATTATTCAACACTGATTTTAAAGAACACTGGTGTCTTAGTAATCCAGTCTATGATACATTACTGAGTCGCATTACCAAAAAAAAGTCAGTCCATAGAAAGTAGATTTTACCAATTTAGTTTTAAAGATGTTAAATGGCAGGTTCTTATCAGATCACCCAAGAAAAAGGACATCTTTTAGTGGGGTTTTAGATCATCTCATTGACTGAACTGAAGTTGACTATTGGCCAACAAACAAGCTCATAAAGTCTGTTGAGATTTCAGACAAATTATTGTTAGAAATCTGGTTATTGGTTGACTGGGGTATGAACCATAGTGTTATGCCCTGCGTAGTACTTTCATACCTTGCAGTTTACCAGTCCACCTGCTGCTCAGCCACTGTGTGTGTTTGGAGTAGAATGTTGGTAATGCTGTGATGCGTGGAATGTTGGGTGTCTGATTGAGTGAGGTAGGGAGTTACAGATGGGCTGAGCAGCAGGCAGGCTGCTCCTGGTGGGGTTGCTGTGGCATAGGACCAAGGGCTGACTACTGGTCTAACCTACATCATTACTACCTGTTTATCCGGTCTACCAAGCTGATGTACCTACTTACTATCCAGCTGTACAACTGGAATAAAGGTACTTAAGAACTTACATGGCTACCAGCGTCTACTTTCTACCACAGGTCACAACATATTTTGGCGACGAGCGAGAGTTGGAGACGTACCTACATGATGAGAAGAAGCCACAGGTCTAACTTGCCCAGACAGCATGGAACCAACGCAACTTTAAGCACAGTAAAGGCAACATATGAAGAGACTCAAGAGGTTCCATCGCAATTCAAGATGTCACTAGCAACTAAAGAAACAAGTACAGCACTCACAGCACTCTCCGCAGCCCCACCAGTGTCCTATACAGCGGACAGCCCCAACAACAGCGTGCTGAACCGTGTGGTTGTGCGTACACCCACAAGTCCTGCACCTGCGAGGAATGTCTATTACTTGGAAATGACTTTCCACATGACTACAAGCTACATGGGCGCAGCACACATCAAGATTTAAATGGACAGTTGCCCAGCTCCAAATCCGTCCATTGCCAGGTGTTGGCGCTATTTTGAAGGTGCTTGAAGAATGACTTTGTGAGATACAGGTTTCTACAGGCTGCGCAAGGTATTATTTCCAGATCTGGGCACAACGTTGAAATGTGCCTACATATTGTCTCTGTCTGCTTCCTCTCATCTACGGTGTGGTGCATGTCTACTTCAGGCGCAGAGTCTCTACACACGGCCCTGCACTTCAAGTGAAGCAAGTCTCGTGTGGTGACTGTTTGGTGTATTTTTTTTTGCCTTTCAACCATTCTTGTTGCGGTTGCATTTGTGGACTTCTGGGGTAAGTTTACTTTTACTCATATTTTGGGCCCCAACCGTCTCCTCCACATTTGGCAGTTCAACCGCCTTGTTGTAGTTTAAAATAACAACGTGCGCCATGCTCAGCGCGCGCTCTTACCTTCTTGCGGATTCTCTGACTTTCAGTGATGCTTTGGAATCCTTCTTCGTCTCAGTCTTACTAGCAGCAATGTTGGGCGCACATCCTCGCCTACAACCACCCAGCACGGCGTCACCTAACGTGCCGCCATCTTGCAGTTGGCATCATCGATACAGCTTTGCCTTCCTTTACATGTTTTTGCCAACCACGTCACGCAAGGACTGTTGTACACCAGTCTCTACGCCAAATTCGTTTAGGAACTGCCGGGTGGTGAGTCGACTACGAGGGATTTTCTACATTGTTTTTTTCATGGCCGCATGGAGTTTACTCGTTTTACCAACTAATGACCCATAGCGTGCTCGAGGCTAACACTCCTGAAATTGACTGAACACCATTGTGAGGTTTGTCGGAGCGACGATGTTTCAACGTCATGTACAGTGTCACTTCTTTCTTCGGGGTGGCTCAAAGCATTTTTGTGGTTTCCTCGAGTGCAGCTTTGCATTGCTCATTACTGTGTGTTGAAATATTGTTTTCACGCAGCTATGATTTTCTTGTATTCACTGCCCAGTGTTACGCTGCCACCTAGTGTCGAGTTTGTTTTTGACTGAAATGTTCTTATATTTTCCGTCCGATTGAAGTTTATCCACACCATCTATCTTTCTGTTCCTGTACTTGGAGTTAGCAAGTCTGATACTGGAAGCTTCGTTTTCTTTATTGCCTTTCTATGCCATATGTGTGTGGCAATTATGAATTTTCTTGTGTACATTTTATTGTGGGTGTGCATTTTTTTTGCAATGCTTATTTATGCCTTCCTCGTTTAGAGCCTGTTTGCTAAAATCTGGAACTAATTTACTGTCAGTTAATTAGGGATGCAAAGTTTGTTTACTTAGATGCTATCTAATGGAAAATGTCATGTTCATAGCATACGTGTTTCAGCTTCCACATGTTATTCTCCCTTACGAAAGGGACGTTTTTAGTCTTGTTTTAGTGGGTAGCTGTACTACATTATCCCTCATATTAGGGATGGGCTTGGGTTTGGTTCTAGTTCCTTCCCATGAAGCGTTAACGCAACCCCTACACAGGGGTGGGTTTTTGGTTATGGTTCTCATAAAGCGTTACATGCGGCCTCCTCATTGAGGCGGGTTTGTGAGTGTGTTTCCCACTTACAGTGTTCAATATAGTAACCCTTTCACTGGGTTGGTTTTGTTGTAGGGTACGATTTCCATGAATAGTTCTTTGTTTGGTAACCCTTACACGGGGTATGTTATGGGGTTTCCCCCATTTAACATTGCATGCAACTCTTTCACTGGGTTGGTTTTGGTTTATGGGTAGGGTTCCCCTACACAGGGTGCATCTTCATGTTTTATGGTCCCATATACTTAGTTAAAGTCTTAGACCCTTACAGGAGGGTGGACTTTATGTGTCGCATTCCCAAGTGTTTGTACCTCATATGAGGGGTGAAAGATTGGTTTTTAGCTCCATCTTCACAACGTTTGTAAGATTCTTTATGTGATGTCATTTGTTCCCTTGCAGTAGGGATTGAATTTGCGGGGTTTGTTTATTGGGTTTCTGCCAATTTACATTACTTTAGGTTATGGGTCTTTTCCCATTATGTTGCGCATAACTCCTACATAGGGTTGGTGTGCATTGGTTGGGTCCCATCTATGCTATACAAGGTCATTCCTACACACGATGTGCATACATGGGAGTTAGACCCAAATACAGTGGCGGGGTGTTTACCTTTTGCCTTATGCAACGACATTTTCTCTTTTTGTTTTTTGGGAGAGGATGGGTTACTTTACTCAATGTTTCAGTTGTTGTATATTATCCGTTCTCTCTACTTTGAATGGTTCTTTATCTCTCGTGATGTTCTCTTAATTGCACATCCCTGGTTATGAACCATTCCTTACATTTGTAATTTTGCTAGTTTTGCAAAATTAGTTATCTGTGCATTATGCAACAGAATGTTTTATAGTTTGGGTCTAGTGTTGCGGGGTTTGTTTCCCTTTGCTATACTCTACGTATTGTCTCAATCTATTCTTTTCTTTTATTGCTTCTGATTCTTTCGTGATGTTTAACACTTATGCATCCCTGAGTTTTGAATCATTTCTTGCTAATGTACTTTGTCTTGTGTATAGTTTCCTCTTTGCATTGTTGCTTTTCCCTGGTACCAACGTCGCTTTCGTTTTTCATTTTAAAAGGAGGGGGATGTGTTATGCCCTGCGTAGTACTTTCATACCTTGCAGTTTACCAGTCCACCTGCTGCTCAGCCACTGTGTGTGTTTGGAGTAGAATGTTGGTAATGCTGTGATGCGTGGAATGTTGGGTGTCTGACTGAGTGAGGTAGGGAGTTACAGATGGGCTGAGCAGCAGGCAGGCTGCTCCTGGTGGGGTTGCTGTGGCATAGGACCAAGGGCTGACTACTGGTCTAACCTACATCATTACTACCTGTTTATCCGGTCTACTAAGCTGATGTACCTACTTACTATCCTGCTGTACAACTGGAATAAAGGTACTTAAGAACTTACATGGCTACCAGCGTCTACTTTCTACCACAGGTCACAACACATAGTCAAGCAGCAACTACAATCCTAGTCAGGGTAAGAAGCAGGCAAACCCTAAATTAAACTATGCTCACTCTCTGGTAACTTGGCGCAGAGTGGTCAGGCTTAAATGTAGAAATAATGTGTAAAGTATTTATGCAACATTTCAAGCAGGAAAACAATGAAAACACCACTCAAACAGATTTTACACCAGGTTCGAAAAATAGAGGTACATTTAATAAATAAAATATGACCAAAATGACAAAAAATCAAATATGTAGAACTGGAGATATTACATTTCACATTTTAAGTAAAAATAGTGCCAAGAAGCAAGAAACGCTATTGGAGATATCTGATTGCGATGGACCGGGACAAAGTCACAAGTTCAGGCTTAGCACGATGGAGTGCAGGCAGGCTACAGGTACCCAGTTAGGCCAGCTGAACAAAGTACCTTAATTCTGGTTGCGGAGCGCTGCATTGATCCACATCAAAGATGCCGCGTGCAGCCGAGGTGATGTGTCGGTTCCGAAATGTGACAAGGCTGCACAGCAGAGAAGCAAGCACATTAGGCCCACTTCCAGTCTAGGACTGGGGTGGCACCACTTGGCAGGGTAGACTCACAGATGGCAGATTCCAAGTGCAGGGTTGGAAGTCTTTCTTGTCCTTTTGACTTCAGATCAGGAGGTCAGCCAGCTAGCCCTTGGAGTCACTCTGGGGGCAAGTGTTGCAGATCCAGTCCTTCTCACCCAGGCAGGAGGGTGGCAGGCCAGCAGGTCAGAACAGTATCCACAGGTCCAGAAATGCCCTGAACTGGTGGTGTCTGAGGTCCAGTACTTATATCCAGTGGTGCCTTTGAAGAGCATAAAGGTCCTCTCTTCCTGCCCTGGCTCCAGACTAACTACAGGGGCTATGCAGCCCTTTGTGAGGAACAGGACATAACCAATTCAGATGTAAGTGAGGCTGGGTCTTGTTCATCCCTCCCATATTGCCATCAAGTCAGACCTAATCACTCATTGTGTATGTTTGTCTAGGGGTAATAACTAAAGCTGTCACCCACCCAACATCTAATCAGAGACAGGCAGCAAACACCAAATAGCTAAAGTAAGAAAAGTGGCTTTTTCAGAATTGCAAATTAAAACCGACTTCACTATAACTTTGGGTTGTGATTCAAGATACACCAAAACGTTTATCTCTTCTTATTGGAGAGATGGGCTTTGCAGTAGTGAAAAAACTAATTTGAGAGCTTTTTGCTGCCAGGAAACATAAAACTTAAAAGTGCATGTCTTGACTTTTAAATACATTGCACCCTGCCCTCTGTGTTATCTAGGACCTACCTTAAGGGTGACTTACATGTATAAAAAGGGAAGGCTTGGGCTTGCAAAGAGGTTTATTTTGCCAGGTCAAAATGGCACTTAAAACTTCACACACAGGCTCTGTAATGGCAGGCCTAAGACAAGGTTAATGGGCTACATAAGTGGGTAGAACAGTCAGTGTTGCTGGCCCACTAGTAGCATTTGATTTTTAAGCCCTGGGCAAATGTATTGTATCATTCAGGACTTATAGGTAAATTAAATATGCCAATTGGGCATGAGTCAATGTTACAATGTTTATGGGGAGAGAGCACAAGCCCTTTAGCAATGGTTAGAAGTGGTAACGTGCACAGACTCCTAATACCAGCAAAAACAATGTCAGAAAAGGAGAAGAGGAAGGCAAAAAGTTAGGGGGAGAACCACCCTAAGGCTGCCAGGTCTAGCAACTACAATTCCTGTCTTTATTGAAATGGGTTCCGCCCATTAGTATGCTCATATTTCTTTTCTTTTTGGATCACTCGGTTTTGGACGTTTTACTGTGGGTGAGTCTCACTACATGTGTCTCACCCATGGTAGGCACACACTAAATGCACTAGGTGTGTTTAGCACCAGTGTCTGACTATTAAGATATGACCACAGTGACGCACCAAGGCTAAGGGGCACTTGGCTGGTTACACATGAACACCGGTGCATACACGTGTGCGGGCTGCGAGTGTGAGACTACTGTTGTGCACAGCCTGGTAACGGCACACATGTAGCCTGGTGCAGTGGAGACTCTGCCAGGTCAGATGTTGACCTGGATAGGCCTTATAATAATATTATTTGGCACTCATAGGTAAAGTCAGTATGATTTACTGTTTTGTTTGCTGTGACACTTTTTTTTACATACAGGGGGAAATCTGCCTTAGAGTGTAGGTTGGCTTCACTTTGGCCTACAAGGTCCATAAAAATATCAAAACGGGGTGAAACATGTGTGCCAAGATGGA
This sequence comes from Calotriton arnoldi, assembly GCA_963921515.1. Lineage (NCBI taxonomy): Eukaryota > Metazoa > Chordata > Amphibia > Caudata > Salamandridae > Calotriton > Calotriton arnoldi. The sequence goes on along the minus strand of CAWUFW010006124.1, from coordinate 731,593 downwards.
TTACACAAGCCCCCAAACACATCTGTATACATTTTATGGGTCATCCAGAACTGTCATATTTCTCTGGATCAGCTCAGGATCAGAGTCCAAGCCATTTGTCACCCTGCTGGGCCAAATTAATTACCTTTCTCCACAGCAGAGGGAACAAAGGCCGCCCCACACAAAAGGAGCAATTAACAGTGCTTCCCTCAGCTCCTGAGGAGGAAAGGGTGAAGAAGAAAATCATCTGTGTCTCTTAATTTCCTGTTACATTTTACCAGGCTGGGGACAGCTCAGACCCTCTGAGTCAAGGATGAAGCCCACACAACAGTAGCCAACACAGGAGGGGGCTCCTCTTTGAGATTTGGGTGGGAATGGCACTGGCAGTGATGTCAGCAAGGGAGAGTTGAAGCCCCCAGAGTAGATATGGACAGTGACTCTTGGATGACACCATCTTGAACTGTCCCAGCATGCTTTGTAGAAGGATTGTAACAAGGTTGGAGAGGTGATGTGGCACCCTAGAACCTTCCAATATCTAAAAACACTTGCATAAGGGAGAGCGAGGGCATTTGTGCTGTTGGAGTTGTTTATGCTTTTTGCTGCTTGCTCCAGGACTGTGACAGTGCCAGTGAAGATGACTCTCGTACACTCTGATGACCGTTGGGGGAAAGATCTGGACTTATGTGCCCAGAGACAAATACCCAGAGGGAAGCTGGTGCACGGAGTCAATGGAACTAGCCTCCTGCAAGGTACACCACTTTGTAAGCCAATAGGCTGCTGGAACTACTCATGATGGCTAAAGGTGTAAAACTAGCCAAACATCTTCCAAAGTCTTGTCTATTTTAAGGTTGGTGGCATTTGACACCCGGCGAGGATCAGAACGCATGGAGATCCACTGCACCTTCCTTCTACTACTCCCATGGTGCCCCATGGCCCTGGAGTCAGCGAAGGATTCATTTATTATTTATTCTCCAGGAAGGGAGCATGTGTGGGGTCCTTTCTCCTCATCTTTAATTGCACCCATTTCCCCAAAGGCAAACACTGCATGAATGTGGCCTGGAGGGCCGAAGAGCAGTTTTTACGACCCAAATCCCTAGACACTGAACCAAAATAGTGAATAGGGAGCGCTGACATGTCTCCCACTGGTGATGGCCTTGCCCCACTCCCCATGCCTGTGTCTGGGGGGAGCAGGGCAGCCACCACATGCTGCAAAACCCTGCATACACTGGAGCGGGCAGAGAGAACAAGACTGCTGGATCGCTCCCCAGCATGGATAGTGCCAGTCATGCGAGAAGCTGATGGCCCGCACCGTAGTGTACTCCCTACATGGTCCCAACAAATTAAGAGGACAGAGATGTTCGGGTGGGACCAAGCAACCCCCTGAAAAAAGTTACAAATGAATAAAAGGAGGCGCGCCATGCCAACATTAAGAAGCACCTCTCCCCGGCGCAGTGGGAGAGCCGCTCCTTGCATATTCACTGCTTCCACATCATGAGCTCCAGAAATGTGCTGTGGGGCTTATTTGCATAAATGTTACTGACTTGTCCATAGGAAGATAGGGTCACCATCAACCATACAAAAAATGTGCAGAGGCTGCAGGAGTGCAGCAGCTTGTCCCCCAAGATGTTTTTAAAAGATGACCCTACGTTTACAGGGTCACAACAATGATGATTTATTTCTGGATTTTTAAACTATTTTTAAGGCACTTCCAAGTTTGGAGTTTTTGCACTACAGCTGGGAGTGCAGTGCCCTCTTGAGGCATGGCTCTTTGGCTGCATTTTAGTATTTTATGTTGCCTTAAAGTATATACAAGACACACGTTATGTTCATTTTTGTGTGCTTGATTGTGCAACATTGTTGATGGTTATTAATATTCAAGGTTGATATGCTTTATTGACATTTATTATTGCATTTACAAAGGTTATCATCTGCGCCAAATAACGTTTGTTGATCTTGTAATATGGTGAGCCCTGGATAAAGCCAACAGGCCTGTTTTATCTAAAATGATACCCCCATATTGCATTGTGTTGTCTGGTATAGATAGGGAGTAATTGTGATTTTGAGGGTCATGAACCTATGAGGTCAAATCTGATTTGATAACATAGTACATTGAATTTGTGACCTGCCTTATGTATATATTTGTAAATTAATATATACTATTTAGTAGTGTGTGTATAATGAATGTAATTTTCCTTTTTCTAAAAAAGGCATTAACAGGACAATCATTTATTGAGTTTTATTAGTGTGTGCCAGCCAATACTGATTACTAGCCCACACCACCTCCACCTGAGTAGGACATGGACGGCTCTGTTTCACTATCCTGAAAGAGTAAAGTACTACAATTGGTTTGCAGTAAGAGGAAACTGTGGACCTATTACTTGTGGGTGCCTCACATTCTGCTCAAGTAATGACATAATTTCCTACTCTAACCATAAGGCCACTTTACCCTTTGTTTTTTTCAGTGAATCTCTAGGTTTCTTTTTCAAGTAAAGTAAACATTTGTATCTCTACGTAAAGCCAACCATATGCTGCGTACAGCTTATGCAGGCAGCCAACCCCCGCCATGCACAGCCTTTGGTCATGCTCAGTGTGTAGTTGGTCCCAGGGCCTGTTTGCAGCCAGGCCCTGTGTCCAACCTCCAAGGGCAGACAACCCCCTGCTGTGCATGGTCTTCAGCACTGTGTGGCATGGCATTGGCTGCAGCAGTGATTCGCACATGACTTTTGGACTTACATATATGTGTGTGGGCATGTATAACCCACGCTGTTTTGCCTAACAAAATGCTACTAATTTTAAAATAAAAATTTGGAAATAGATAGACAGATAGATAGATAGATTGATAGATAGATAGATAGATAGATAGATAGATAGATAGATAGATAGACGTTATATTTAGAATTTGCAATAATATCATACTTAAAAAAAACTTTCAAGTTTACTGAAAAAAAAAGGTTAAAGGGATGCTCTACTCAGGTGGAAATGTCAGTTAAAACATACTGTTTTAAGCTAACAAAACCACCTTGAATTCACCAGTTATAGTTGTCTCAGGTAACTATGACTAGTTTCCTAAATTAACTGTAACTCGCACATCCACCATGCGCAGTGTTTTCATCAAGGATGTTATTTTAGATGTTGCAGTTATGTTATCAATAATGTTGTAGAATATTTCATGAGTGAGTAGGTGAAGTAATTAGCAATGTATGGCAAGGGTGCGAGGCCCTAAACCCAACTACTTGTGGCCGCCTTACCTAGGGGTGTGTGGAATATTCTGTTCAGTCCACAGAATTGGCAGAATTGTGGTGACTCAGTTCTGGCCAAAATCCACAAATCCCAGCATGGTGCTTTTCTTTTTTCTTGCCCCCAGGCCCAGAATTGTAAGTTGGCAAGCATGACCAAGATTTGCCATCCTCTAGCTTGATTTTTGGTCAGTGGGAGGACAACCGTCAAGGTTGTGACCATTTGGGGTCAGAGTTGCAGCTCAAGTAGAAAATCCACTAGAGTGGCAGCACAACCGACTTGAATAGCTGCAGCTTCTGGCATACCGAGTAATGCCGTTCGCTTTGACTTTTTCAGAGAGGAACGCGCTACCGGCACTTAACCAAAGAGCGAGCAGCGTGAGATGCCTATTTCCACCCATTTGCAGTACTCCACATAATCTCGCTGAGTTTTTATGTAACTCTACAGAATTCCAGTCAAATTCTGCAAGTTACTCCCAACACTAGCCTTACCCGCCACGGGAAGCCACCCCCACATTGCTGTTCAAGTCTGACTATGCAAGTAACAATATGAAGGGTGTCATTTTAAGTACTGCAGCCCACACTAACTGCAGTACATCTATATTTTCAATAAAGCATTGTTCAAACAAATTCAACATGCCCTTGACCCTTTTTTTGACATTTTTCAGGCCACAAAACGCAACCCTAAAACCCACCACAAGGTATCTCTGCAAACTGAACACCATTGAGGGAAATGTTTGACTTTGGAAGGGTTAGATTTAATTTTCCCATTCCAAATTAAGCAGCACTCTTATAAAATCCAACAACTCAACAAACATGTCTCATACATTGTGTTATTATTTGTTTTCTTAGTATACTAAAACATTAACAACACCATCTAGAATTTCGTATAAATATTAAAGGCCATTTGGAAAAAATGAAACAAATGAAACCTAATTAATATACATGATAGAAAATCATATTAATTTACAATAACCCCCAGCCAGGTCCCGGGGGCATATGGTGAATATAAGAGGGGGGCAAATGGGGTCCCCCTCCTTGGGCTTAACAAAGCCTCGATGACTGCCACCTCCCCGGGGCACTTTTAATAATGAATGTGGGTCGGCCCATTGGGCTGGCCCGCAGTCCCTGGTCCTGCTACCTCACCGGGGCTCATTGCAATTATGTGGGCGGCCTCACCAAGCCATAGCAAACCTGCTCTGCTTTTAGCAAGCAAGATGCTGTTGCTTGCTGAAAGCAGAGCAGTGTCTGTTTTCCTGCCCGCTGTGAAGTGAGCAGGGCAACAGACATTGCTTTGGGACAAAGAAAGCTGCATGTCAGCAGCTCTATGGACCCCAAAGCAATGCTGGCAGGAGGCAGGGAGCTGGCAGGGGCTGTGGTGGCCTTCAGGCTCACCTCACAGTCCCCAACTTTGGCAGTGGATGCCCTGGGTTGGGGCCAGGGCACCCACACTAGAGGCCGGGTCCAGGGGGGTGGGGCCCTGGGCTGAAATCAGCCTGGGAGGGCCCCTTCCTTTCAAGAAAATACATTTAATGAAAAGGGGGCAGGCCTCGGTGGATGGTGCTCTAGGGGTCGAAAATGTTCCGGGAGGCGGCCCCCTCCCTTTAAAAATAAAGAAATCAAAAACAGGCCAGCCCCGTGGGAAAGTAAAAAGAAATACCGGCATCAGTCCGGAGGCACTGCCCCCTTTCTCCATCACTCTGCAAATGCACCTCCTGTGTGTGACTGTCTGTATGAATAAGTGAGTGGGTGACTCAGTTGCTGTAAGGGTTAGCGAGTACGTCTGATAGGGGCTATATGGGTGAGTGAGTGTGTGTATGGTTCTGTCAGTGACTGAGTGTATGTGTCAGTGGTATATGGTTGAGTAACTGCATATGTGAAAGGCAGTATAGGTGAGTGCTGGAGTATATGAGTAACTGCATGGATGGCTCAGTAAGTGCATGACTGACTGTATAAGTGAGTGATTAGGTGTATCAGTGAATGTATGGATAAGTGACTGGTTGTGTGAATGTGTGTATCTGAATGCCAGTTGATGTCTAAGTGGGTGTATGAGTGTTTTAGTGGATATGTGAATGGTTATATGGGTGATTTATTGGTTGTCTTGTAGTGTAGCTCCTATTTCCCAAATAGGCTCTGCGCATTGGAATAATATACCCTATAGGTTTGATATAGGACTAAGGTCGATATGTCCCTATCTAGTATATTAAACTTAATTACTTGTGCCAGCTAGCTCAGAGGCCACTAGAAACTCCTTGATAAACAAGAAGGGAGTAGTTTCTGGCAGCTGCAAAACATTACAACTTTGTTTCCCTTTAGAATCAGAACGTGTCCCAGAGTCATGGAAACAATAGATAACTATTTCACTCAGCTCAATCGTGCATGCTTAGTTTTCCTCAAAGTTACACAGAAAGAACAGACGGGCGTTTCAATAAAAGATTTATTGAACAGTCTTGTTTCTCGTGTAAGTAATATGTGCTGTTACGATCACAAGACAGTATGCAAGATAAATAATGTACAGCGTAAGCTGTAGGAATAAATAATACTGCGCTAGCATGATCTTTAGTAGATATTCATTTACATAAATAACATAGACTAAAAATGTGAGTACTCATACGATGCATTTCTAATCTAGTTCTACCCCAATGTACCTAACCTAACCTAGGTGTAGGGAGAGGTATGAAGTAGGTGGAGTATTCCTTACTATGGTATACTAAGAGTATGTTAAGCCTAGTATGCCAAGAGTCCCTCTAGATTTCTAGTCAGCTCCATACCTTAAGAATGAGAGAGGTGGGAATCTCTTGCCAGACTCGAACTCCAACACCCCGCAAGGGAAGTCAGATCACTGGAAGCTGGACTCTCTGCGTGCAGGGAGGACAGCGTCTTCTCAGTGCGTCAGGCCGGGAAACGGGCTCCTCTGAAGTCGAGGTCTCCTCTGATTTACAAGGGCTAGGGAAGGTATATTTATACCTGAGAGGTACCTCAGAATGTTAGCATTGACGTGAATTGGACAGCGGAAGACGCCATGAATGAACCCCTAAGGTATAACGGTTCATGCATAATAGATGAGTCCTTGAAGAAATCAATAGTCCTGTGCTAGGGAAACTCCCGAAGCCTAAGGGTCTGTTCTTCAAGAACTCGTTGTGACGATAGGGTGGACGGATGTCAGAGACCATGCCTGTATTTGGAGTGCACGGTTTAATGCCTAAATAAGGACTGGAATGTTATGCCTATATAAGGGCAGGGCGAATTGTGCCTATATAAGGACATGATACAGGAAAACCCATGTACGGACACCCTAAGAGGAATACAACAGTCTGAATACCTCTATGGCTGTCTGGGTATCTGTGTGTGTGGGTGAGGAGGTGATTGACTGCCTTTATGGATGAGTGAGTGGGTGAGTCAGTGGCTGTATGGGGTACTAAGTGCATGTATGAGAAGTTGTATGGGTGAGTGAGTGTTAGTATGGCTGGGTCGGTGATTGAGCGCATTTGTGAGTATGGGTGAGTAACTGGGTATGTGAAAGGCAGTATAGGTGAGTGACAGGTATGTGACTGACTGAATGCATGATTTAGTGAATATGAGAGTGGCTATATGGTTAAGTGCATGCTTCTGTCAGTTACTGTATAGGTGAGTGAGTGTGTGTTACTATTTGTATGAGTAAGTAAGTGGGTGTGTATGTAAATGTTTGGGTGAGTACATACCTGTATGATTGACTGTGTGGGTGAGTTTGTAGGTTTGTGAGCAGTTCTGTGGGTGACTCACTCAGTGTGTGAGTCCCTGCATGGGTGTATGAGTTGAGATGTCAATGGATGTATTAATGAGTGAGCGAGTGTATGAGTAGCAGTAAAGGTGAGCAAGTGGATGTATGTGTAGATCTATGAATCAGACAGTGGGTGTGTAAGTACTGGTATGGGTCTGTGAATGGGTTTGTAAATGGTTGTATGGGAGTGGCAGTGGGTGTATAAAATAATCTACAGTGGTGTGAGTGGGTACATCAGATATGCTGTGGCTGATGTCATCACTGATGTCATGAGTGATATAATTTAAAATGTCATCAGTGATATCATCATTGATGTCACTGACCATGTCATGAGTGATGTAATATGTGAGGTCACAAGCATTGCATTGCAGGAGCGTGAGTTATAGATAATTCAGCTAACCATAACAGCTGAATTTCTCTGGTTTTGTATGAGTAAAATCTGACCCTAACTGTAATGTCCCTCTAACCTTTGTTTTTTTAATGAATTTCTGAAGTTTTTTAAATTCTATTTTCTAACTATAACTTCCTTGTAACCTTTGGATTTTTCAGTGAATTAATAAGTTTTTTTTTAAATGCTAATTCCTAACTATAACGTCCCTGTAACCTTTGTTTTTTTAGTGAATTTCTAAAGTTTTTTAACTAGCAATCACGTTTGCAGAGTGGTGGAGAAAGGGAGATGGGCCTCAAACCAGCTCTCAGGAATTCTGCTGTGTAGGATTTACAGGAGGTACCAGAAGGGCTTCTTGGCCCGCAAGGTCCCTCAGGAGTAAAGTGGACTTCATCACCCAACCAGTAGTGCACCAGGAGGCACGTTTGCAGAGTGGTGGAGATAGGGGTGTGTGGCCTCTGAAGACCTCTTAGCAATCCCACTGTGTGGGACATACTTGAGGTAACAGGAGGGGTAGTTGGCCCCCAAGGGCATCCTTGGGGGCCAACTCCCCTCCTATTACCTCCAGTAGGTCCCACACAGCAGGATTGCTGAGTTCTGATTGCAGGAAATGCCCCATTAATCCACCACTGTGCAAACAATCCTCATGGCATGCTCTCGGTTGGGGGATGAAGTCCCCTTTGCTGTTGGGGGCCCTTAGGGGCCAACAAGCCTACCTGTTAACTCCAGTAAGTCCCATACAGTGGGATTGCTGAGAGGTGGATGCAGGCCACACCCCCTTTCTCCACCATTCTGCAAACACGCCTCCTGGCGTGCTCTTGGTTGGGGGATGAAGTCCCCTTGCTTCTTGAGGATCCCTGGGGGCCAACTAGCCCTCATGTTACCTCTAGTAAACCCCACACAGCTGGATTGCTGAGAGGTGGTCCCTGTAACCTTTGTTGTTTTAAGACAGTTCAAATGACGGAGGGCGCACTAGTTAGCTGGTGCTTGCAGCAAGGCTGGACTGATCCTTGAGCATATGTTTCTCACCAAATTTTCAAATTATCACGCAACACTCTCCAGAGGATTTCTTTTTCCTTTATTTAGTTAAGCCATTTTACTCCACCTACGCGTTTCGACCAAACTGGTCTTGATCACGGTACATGGCAGTAGTCCAGCTTTGCTTTTCTCTTTTTATACCAAATTTCCACGTTGCCTATTAAGAGGCATTGTGGGATAGGTCATTTTTATCTATAATCACATATGATTACATATATTTACAAATACATTTACAAATATTTTTATAACATTTTTGTAAGAAACTGGCTCTATATATACTACACCAAAATGAGGTATAGTGTGTATAGAGTCCAAGTGACCCCAGAGGTAGGCAGAGGTTAAAGTTAGATAGAACCTTACTCTCTATTTGTGGTAGAGTGGTCAAGCAGTAAGGCAGTATCAGAGGACAGTGTTAAGCATTTGATGTACACACTCAGTCAGCAAATGAATTCACACACTCAAGAACTGAACTCTAGGCCAATTGTTTTTGTATAAAAATATACTGTTGTTTTATTTTAGAACCAAGCAAGCCTGGCACAGGTAAGCAATACATACTTTGCAGTAATAAGTTGCTGAATATAGAACAGTTTGAAAATGCAATAGAATTTGTACTTTGTTTGATTTACAGGGAATGCAGTAGGTTGCAACACTTAGCGAATACAGTACATTGGAATGAATAGGCTTTTTCAGTAAATTGCAGTGCTGGATACATAGATTCAGCACTGGGACATTTCCTGCAAACAGGTAAGTAAATACGTTTTGGTTATTCGTGCGATTTTTAAAGAATATTTTCAGACTTCAAAACTCCACACTTAGAAACGTTTTGGAGCAGTACATTGAAATGAATAGGCTTTTCCAATAAATTGCAGGTAAGTTACTTTTCACGTTACTTTTCTAACTCAGTGCTGGATACCTAGATTCAGCACTGGGACATTTCCTGCAATCAGGTAAGTAAACACGTTTTGGTTATTTTTGCGATTTTTAGAGAATATTTTTAGATTTCAAAACTCCACACTTAGAAACTTTTTGGAGAAAAAGTGTCAATGTTATCCTATGGAGGAAAAACAGGTTATCTGTTTGTAGGTAAGTATTTGATTGTGGGAGTTAAGGTTCTGGGGTTAGACTCAGGCATCCCCCAGGGTCAGTGATGCACTGTTGTTGCACCCTCAGCGATACTAGGGCGGCCGGGTGCAGAGTGTTGAGGCCCAATGTTATACTATGGAGGATAGGGGGTCTCCGGTTGGTGGCTGCTGGCAAGCAGGCCACTGGGTTGTGGGAGCAAAGCTCCTAGGGTTTAGGTCAGGGCAAATAGGGAACCAAGTTAGCACCAAGGGTGAACCCTCAGCGGCACTAGGGTGGCCGGGTGCAGGGTGCTGTTTTGATGTCGGGTGCCCTGTTGTTTTCAATGGAGCGCCTCTGGTTAGAAGAAACACTGCAGGGCCGGGGACGAGGATCTTCTGGTGGCGACCACCACTTCAAGGGGTAAGTGGGGATGTCTTGGGTTGGTTTGGACACACAAGGTCGTGGGGCATCGGGTGCAGGGGTGCCTTGGGACATCGAAAAGTCTTACCCGCTCTGGTCGCGGTAGAGAGGATCCTCTGGAATGAGGCTGCAGGCGTCGACTGGAGACTTGAGGCAGGTCAGGAGTCACCGGATCTCAGGTCAGAATCACCGGGGTGACCTCCTCGTGGTGTTTTCCCACTCATGCTCGGGCCGGGTTCGGCGGGGGGAAGAGTGGGCTGGATTTGCAGTATCCGGCCGGAGCCAGAAGCTGCAGTTTGAACAAGTTCGGTGTTCACGGGAGAAGTAGGCTTGGAAGTGAAGGCAGGCAGGTCCCCTGGGGTTTTTGAGGTGGCTGGCTGCAGGACACACCGGGATTTTGTAGGAGCAGGTTCGAGGGGAGACAGGCCTGTAGGGCTGGGGCCAAGTCAGTGGGCGTTGTCCTCTTATTAGCTCTGCACGGCTCTTCATCCTTCTTCTTGTTTCTTGTCTCTTGTCTGGATCTGAGGAAACAAGGTTCAGGGTTCCCCCTAAATACTAGATTTAGGGGCATTACAGGTAGGTAAAGGGCAGGGACCAATGGGTCCCTTCCCTGGGGTGGGTACACCCCCTATCGTGCCACCCTCCAGTGGGAGGGGGGCAGGAGCCTGACCCTGGTTGGCTAGGTCCCCCCATCCTCAAGATGGTTGGGACTCAGAGTTGTGCTTCACCTTGCCTCCCCCACCTGAGGGGTGGAGTTGGCAGAGGTGGGCACACCTCTTTCCCTCACTTGTTTTTCCCGCCGGTTCTCCCACCCAAAGTGGGGGGTAGAACCAGTGGGGAACAGTTGCTGAAAGCAGCAATGGGTCTGGGGAGGCTCACAAATGCGGCATGCCTTTGAAGCTTCCCCTTCGTGAACCCTGCCCATCCTGAGGGAGGAGGCTTGGCACCTCGTCCCAGGATGTGCATTGTTTCAGGCCCCCGAGAGCAGCAGGCTCTCGACCCAGGGGTCCAGAAACATGTCTGTTGGTGGCAGCCTAAGCAGCCACTCAGTCAGGTCACTAGAAGTTGGTCTAGTTTCAGGGGTCATCTCTAAGATGCCCTCTGTTCTGCATTTTACATTAAATCCCACACTGGCATCAGTTTGGGTTTAATGTGCTGAGAAGTTTGATACCAAACTTCCCAGTCTTCAGTGTAGCCATTATGATGTTGTGGAGTTCATAATGACAAACTCCCAGCACCATATACTCTTAATGGCAGCACTGCACTTACAGTGCCCAGGAATGGACTTGGGCACTGTAGGGGTACAGGGCTCATGCACCTGTACCCTCACCACTGGCATAGGGCACCCAGCTAGAGGGGTGACTGATGTATGCCAGGGCAGTGGTTTGTGGGCATGGCACACAGGGATGTGTGCCATGTCGACTCTTCACTTTGTTCTGCACCAAGACACTCAGCCTGCAAAGGCAGTGTGTGTGTGAAAAGGTGCAGGGCCTCTACAGGTGGCACAGTAAGTGCTGCGGCCCTTAGGGGCCTTCCCTGATCACAGTGCCCTGGGTACCTCTGGTACCTTTTACCAGGGGCCTACCTGTGGCCAGGGATGCCAATTGGGTTTAGGCTACAATGCAGTTTTTAGGGAAGGAACATATGCCCTGGGTACCTGATTAGCAGGAGCCCAGGGCACACTCGGTCAAAGAACATCAGCAATTCAGCAAAAAGTGGGGGCATGCCATGCAGAAAGAGGGCACTTTCTCACAATTGGTTTCTTTTTTGAGTAGTTTCCACCTTTCTACTTATCTCAGAGTGTGAATCTTGTGACATACTGCTAGTATTATGGTCATTTTTGTTACAACACTTGGACATAGTTACCCACATTCGTATTCATAACTTGTGTGTCATGGTCGTACCTATAAATAGATTTAGGGGCCGATTCCGGCAGGAAATCTCTCCGACCGAGCCGGACCCGGATAGATTTCCGACCGAATCGGACCCTAGCAGTCCGACCGAACGAGTACGATGCGTTCGCATGCTATCGGACTCGAGTTCGGTCGGACTCCCGCTGAAGTCAATGGGAGCCGGTCAGTACAACGCAGTACGTGGGCTCCCATTGACTCAATGGGTGCGAGGTGAACAAAGGCGCCTCTATAGTGGGTACACGTCAAAGCGGGTCGCGCCGCACACGCACAGGTAGGGGGACCCATGGGTCCCCCTGTGTGCGACTTGCGCTGCTAGGCGTACAGGGGGTCCGACACGGACTCCCAAAGTGCGGCCGACTGCTCTTTCGAGCCGGACGGCGCGAGTCAGTCGGATCTGCTCGCGGCGCGCGCAGCGTACTTACCCGGCCGGGAACGTCTCCATTGCGCGGTGCGAGTCGTGTCCGTGCGAAGTCGGTCGGAGCGGTTGGGTCCCGCGAACGAGTCGGTCGGGCGATTTCGCGTACGTTCTCATCGTACTCGCCGCCCGGACGCACGTCCGACTCGGTCGGGAATCAGGGCTCCGAATCAGATCCGGTAATGCCGAGTCCGATTCGGAGCCCTACCGGCCGAGATCGGAATCGACCCCTTAGTGTCTATTATGTTCAATCTTCGGTTTCATTACTATTGTGGGCTTAGTGCCCTCTTAGGATTTTCCACTGTTAAAGCGTGAAGGTAAACTTTGGCTTTAATAAACTTAGGGGCATATGTATCAAAGAATGGTTTTGCGATTCTCAAATAGCGATTTTTAGAGAATCGCTATTTGAGAATCGCAAAACGAGATGTAAATAAATATTCCCTGACATTCCTTAATTGCGAATCGCAAATTTCGAGTCGCAATTAAGGAATACCTTCCCATTCATTCCTATGGGCCTAGAGGCCCATAGGAATGAATGGAAAGATATTCATAATTTGCGAGTACCCATTAGGTACTCACAAATTGTGAATGCAATTTCAAGAGTGCAAGGGTGTCAAAAGGACACCCTGTTGTACCCCTGAAATGTGCATGTGTGCATGTGGCACACATACATGCCCCTAAAGGCATGTATGTGCGCCACATGGCACTTTGAAAATGCAAAAAGTGAATTTTTCAAAGAACATGAAATTACCACCAACTTGAAGTTGGTGGTAATTTGCGATTCCTTAAGGCCAAATCGCACTTCTTACATTGTATTTAAGGAATCGCAATTTGCGATTCCTTAAATGCATTTGCAAAATAGGGAATCGCAAATTTTGTGATTCCTTATTTTGCGAGTGGGTTTTTGTGTGATACATTGCACACTGCTAAATTGCGATCGCAAATGCTGAAATTCTGTGAATTTCAGCGCTTACGATCGCAATTTAGCTTGATACATATGGCCCTCAGTGTCTATATTGTGTACAATCTTCGGTTGTAGTAATAGTAATCAAAATGACCATAAGACTAGCAGTATGTCACAAGATTCACACTCTGAGATAAGTAGAAAGGTGGAAACCACTCAAAAAAGAAACCAATGTTATAAAAATATTTGTAAATATATGTAATCATATGTGATTATAGATAAAAACTACCTATCCCACAATGCCTCTTAATAGGCAAAGTGGAAGTTTGGTATAAAAAGAGAAAAGCAAAGATGGACTACTGCCATGTACCGTGATCAAGACCAGTTTGGTCGAAACGCGTAGGTGGAGTAAAGATGGCTTAACTAAATAAAGGAAAAAGAAATCCTCTGGAGAGTGCTGCGTGATAATTTGAAAATTTGGTGAGAAATATATATATATATATATATATATATATATATATAAAACCTACTGCCAGTCACCAATAGGTATTTATAGTTAGGAAGTAGTTTCCATAGGAAAAACTTTTTTGTGTTGCCAGTATCTTTGGTGCCTTTTGATGTATCCTCACAAAATTTTCATAACTGGTTTGTGTGGTGATGACACCGGACAACAGGAGGCAAACTGAAAGTCTTTTTTCTTCAAACAGACATCAATAGCACGAAGCATGATCCCACCATCGCCAGCCACAGACCAACTGCCGCTGGTGGAACCACGCAACCGTGACATTCCAGAGAAGTAGAACTCTGGAGAAAGGAACAGCATAGCACAGCACAAAGCAAGGCCCACATTACAACACACCCCTCCCTTCTACCTAAAAAAAAAACTAAACAGAAAACAAAGGAAACAGAAACAGGAACAAGTCATGGCAAATAAACAGTGAAAAGTACATGTGCTGTAGATAGGAGGAGAAACCTCAAGTTATATTGCTCCAAATAGCGAGGCAGTCTGCAAGACCTGGAAGAACGGGTAAGCTCAGCACACATAGGAGGAGAAGGACCACGGGGAAGGGAAATGGAAGCATCCCCAGAGCCACCTTTGCTAGTGCCTCCTGAGCCATTGACCCTCAGATTCACATCACTCATTAACAAGAAGCTGTCCAAACTGTTGCCAAAATGGCCACCAATAGGTCTAGCTGCTTTGACGCTCACACTCTCCCCTTTGCGATACAATGCAACCTTGTGTTTGTTCCACTTGTTGCCATTGTCAAGAAGTACGTAGGTGTCAAAAACTTGCCTCACTCTGAAGGGACCCCAGAACTTGGACAAACCTCTGCCAGGCCTGCCATGTTTAATTTTGACCCAGTCGCCAGCACACACACCACTTGCATCAATCCTGACACCATCCTCCTTGACGAATTCAGGCTTGGGAGAAATTAGCCAAGTAGGTAATAGTTTGGTACAAGGCTTCCTTCCACACAGTATTTCAAAGGGGGGAAAGCCCGTCGTACTATGGACGGGAGTGCGATGAGCCCAGACCATCTCATCAACCATTTCCCTGACATTTTTTCCACTCTGTACAGCCATGGAAATGGTACCCTTAACCAGGCGATTAGACCGTTCTACCATGCCATTGGCTTGGTGGTTGTAAAGAGCTGTGCGGTGATGTGAAATACCACACTTACCAAGAAAGTCCCTCATTTCATGCGAAACAAGTTGAGTACCATTGTCCGTGACAAAAATACGGGGAAGACCCTCTTCTAAGAAAAATAATTTTAACTGCTCAATGGTCCTCTTAGTCGTAACATCAAGAATTAAAACAAACAATAAGCTGCTTAGAATGTACATCAACCAGTACCAATGCATTCCTCAATTTCTCCTCCACACCATGTATAGGCCAAATAAAGTCCAAACAAACGGTACCCCAGGGTACACCAGGATCTTCGATGTGACCCAGTTCGGCATGACACCCAGTCTTGAGTCTCTTTTCACTCTCCCTGCACACCTCATAATTCACAATCCAAGATGTGATCTGTTCATCCATGCAAGGCCACCATAAATTCTCTCGCTTCTGTTTCTTGGTCATGGTATGACCGAGGTGACCTTCATGGGCTAGCTTGATAATCTTGGGCCTCAAGCTATTGGGAGGTACAAACTTATCATTCCTCATGAGGACTTTAGAGTCACTTACACTCAACTCATCCAAGACCTTCACAAACGGTCTTACCAAGGTGGCCAAAGTGTTCTTCCTTCGTTCACCCAAGACCAACATGCGTTCCATACTCTTGAGGACAACGTCTTGATCCATGAACATGTGCCACTCGTCCGCCGAAAAAGCACCACCAACGCAGTCTTCCATATCCCCCAAAGAGGCCACAGCACCATCTTGTTCCAAAAAACCCCCAAATTCAGCTCACCCCTGCCCTTCAATGACAAGCAAGACAAGCAATCAGCTTGTGCATTTTTCCACCCCGGAATGTGAGACACCCGCTACCAGTATTCTTGAAGCTGAGAAGCAAGTCTGGCCAGCCTACCTGAGCCTTTAGCAGCATCGCCTGGACTCAGCACCTTGACCACGGGTTTGTGGTCAGTGCGAATACAAAAGACAAGACCCCATAAGAAGGTCCTGAAATGCTCAACTGACCAGGCCGCTGCCTGAGCTTCGCGCTCGATGACCGAGTAGTTACTCTCACAAACAGACAAAGAGCGTGAGGCAAACACCACAGTTCTCTCAACACCCGCATGCACTTGAGAAAGACAGCCCCCAACCCATAAGCATTTGCATCAACTGTAAGAAAGGTAGTAAGGTGTGTGTCAAAGGGTGCATGAACACCTGTTTCGCAAATGTCCTTTCTAATAAGATCAAAAGCATTCTGTTGAGCATCACCCCACACAAAGTAACACCCTTTCTTCAACAACAACCTGAGGGCCTTGATCTTGATAGCAAAGCACTTAACAAATTTGGCAAAGAATTCTACTAAACCCATGAATGACCATAACTGGTCTTTATCATGGGGAATGGGTGCATCACGAATAGCCTCTAGGAGATTGACCTTGGGATGGGCTCGCTGCTCAGAAATGGTATGTCCAAGGTACTCAATCTCTTCCACTAAAAACTTACACTTATCTTTCCTCAGGGTAAGGACTGCCTCCCTAAGTCTGCCAAGGTCCTCCCTCTAAGTTTGGTTGTGGGCTTGAACAGACTCCCCAAAAACATGGATGTCATCCTGAAAAACGTTTACATTTTCAACACTCTAAAAAACCTCAGACATGATATGCTGAAAAACGCTGGCAGCGGATGACAAACCAAAGGGCAGCCTTTTGAACTGAAAAGTGCCCTACATGGTAATGAAGGCCATGAAGTTTACTGAACATGTAACTGAATCTGGTGGTAAGGACTTTTCAGATCGAGTTTGGAAAAGTACTTGCCACCCTTAAGTAAAAGCAACAGCTCATTGATGTTGGGGAGGGGAAAGGTATCAGTTACTACATGTTGGTTTAAACTACAAAGGTCCCCATATAACCTGAGCTTTCCATCACTCTTTTTTGTGATAACAACTGGGGAGAACCATTCAGAGGCCTCTACCGGTTCGACGACCCCATCCTTGAGCATGTCCTCCAACATCTTCTTGACCTCATCCCTCACAATGACCGGACTCTCCTCAACTTATGCTTGAAAGGGATGTTACATTCCTCTAAAATAATCTTATGTGTATGCCCCTTCAATTCACCATGATTGCCACTAAAGACATCATTGATCTCACTCAAAACGTGTTCAGTGGTGATGTCTGCCAAACACAAATCTTGACCGGAAGCATGGGGATTGATGACAATGTGAAGGTCATATTGGTGACCCCAACCAGGGATAGGAGGACCATCCTCTGCAACGTAGATTTCACACACACCTGTCTAGACTTAAAAACAATAGGAGACGAAAAATAGCCTAAAACGTTGATTCTCTCCCCCTGGTACCCCGAAGGATTAATGTCTTCGACAAGAGTGAAACCAATGGCCACTCTTTTTTTCACATCCACTTGGGTACGTTAGTGTACAATGAACCACAGTCCACCATCAGTTCCACTTGTTTGCCCAAGATCCCAAAGAATGTCTTCGGATGATGCTTTCTCTCGTTATCACCACTGCCTAGAAGAACCATCAACACACGATCTTCACTGTCCCAATCCAGACTCAATTCCTAAGCCACGTCAACCCTGGACCTGCCGGAGTCTTTGCACATACAGGCGTAATGCCCTCTGTGACCACACTTCCTGCAGTCTTGTTTGTATGCATATCACCATTTAGAATCACTCGCATGATAAGCGCTGCCACACCTAGAACAACCCTTGGAATTGGCAGACCTCTGTAACTCGGGATTTTGTTTGTCAACTGAGATTTTTGTGGTTTTACATTTTTTTCCGATAGCCGCAATATCGACACATTCTTTTTTGCTCAACTCCAACATGTAACGTTCTGGAATCCTCCATAACTTTGGCAATGGAGATGGCATCCTTCAAGGTGGGATTCTTTGGAGCCCAAAGACATTCCTGAGTTTTCTTACTGTGACATTGGAAAATCAACTGATCCCTGATGAGTTCATCAGACATTTGCCCAAATTTGCACTTTAAAGACAGCTCCTGTAGACTAGAGACAAACTCATCCAGAGATACCCCAGCCCTTTGCGGCCTGGTATAGAACTTGTAGCGAGACATGACAATGTTCTCCTCCTTTGCAAACCTCTTCTCCGGGTGTTGTTTGGCCTCCTTAAACACATCCCCCACTGGCTGGTTGTTGTTGCCTAACATCTGAGGCGAGTACTTAAAAATGCTATGAGCATATATCAAACAAGTATATCTCAAACAAGTCAATCCGCTCCTCCCACTGAATAGACGGTTAACCTGGATGAGCAAGAAAAGGAGGTGGAATAACTATGGAGGAGACAGCCATGTTGAAAACTGGCCCCATAAAAACAAATGCACAAAACTATAGAATCGGTGTTGAGGAAGACAGTAACAAAATGTGAGAACTTGAAAAACCACACAAATGTTGACACAAGCTGAATAGAGAGTTCTGCAATAACTAAGGTGGCCAGCAGGAGTCTTCTTTCTCAAAAGACAAGTGCCTTTTCTCTAACAAATCATATCACCATCACCACTTTGTGAGGAGCACAAGGGAATTTCACGATGAGAAGCTGCTGCGTGTTGCCTCTGCGAGCAAAGTCTCTCAAGATGCTGTTAACCCCATGGAGCTGAAAGTGAGCTGAGATTAAGCATGACTTTTGAAGCGAGCCAGCACACAAGCATGACGGGAAGCCAAAGTTAAGAATGCAGGCCTCTACTAATCCACACAACAGCTTATCCACTTCACCAACAAAAGTGGCTGTAAGACTCAAGTGCGTCGTAAAGCAAGCCAGTAACCCAAAGACATGCTGTGTTCCCTTAAAATCAGTGTGGGCTGACACAGGCACACGCTGCTGCTGCTACTCACCTCAGATTCGTGCGTTCACGTTTGAAAGTCGAACAGTGTCGGAGCAGCTTTCCGATACCCCGACAAATGCTTCTAGTCAGTAACTGGATGCCGTGCCCCGGCAAAATCTTCGCTGCAGCTTCTCCTCAACTTGGAGAAGGCATTGACCATCTGTATTAGAATGGCGCAGGACAGCTGTTTCTGTTAAGTTCTTTACAGCTAAGTGCTACAACAGCCTCGCGCCGCGTTTCCACACACCTTCGTGCTACAAGGGTGTCACTACATGTGATTGGCGATCGTCGCCAAAAAATGTAGTGATGACACCGGACAATAGGAGGCAAAGTGAAAGTCTTTATTTTTCAAACAGACGACAGTAGCACAAAACGTGATCCCACCAGCTCCAGCCACAGACCAACTGCTGCTGGTGGAATCATGCGACCGTGACATTCCAGAGAAGTAGAACTCTGGAGCAAGGAACAGCAAAGCACAGCACAAAGCAAGGGCCACATTACAACAGTTTGCTACTCAATCCAGCTGGGGTCCCAAAACATGTTCTCCCCATGTTAATTTCCATAGCAAATTTAGACAAGGCTACAGCCCGAACTGCTGAATGGAATTACACCAAATTTGCCAGAAATGTAGATGTTGGTTCAGGCAAGTGCCTTTTTGTAATTTGGTGTAAATCCATTCAGTAGTTACCTAGTTATTGAAAGAAATTTCCAGTTGTATATATAGGGACGCGGAAGATCCGCAACCCCTCTAGATTTTGTGCTAAGATCTGATTGGCTGCCAACACTTCAAACCAGGAAGAGTTGGAAGCCATCTTGTGAATCGGTTCGAACTAAGTCACAGTAAAAATGTAAAACAAAAAGATAAGGGGGTAGGGTAGAAATACCCTGACCACCTAGGCCTCTTGGCCTGGTTATATAAATAGTTGGCATGAGTCGTGCTGGATCTGCAGCTCACTCTGAAAATTAAAGAAAAAAGAAGTCCAGGCTCATGAACTTTGTTTCTAATCAGCCACCTGGTAGGCCAGGTCCCGGGGCATTATAATAAATGGAGAGAGAATGCACTCCCCCCTCCTGGGGCTCAGTGATTTCCCTGGGACCACCAGCTCCCTGGGGCTTATTAAAAAAATGCAGCTGAGGTCCGTATGGCCTCCCCTGCTGCCCTGGAGACCACCACCTCCCTTGGGCTTATTAATTTATCAATGGTAGGGACTCTTTGACCCCCCCAGCCCCAGAGACTGCCACTTCCCATTGGCTTTATCGTTAAGAAATGCGGGGGTGAACGGTCCCCCATGCCAGCTGCAGGGACCGCCACCACCCCGGGGCTTTTGTCAAATTGAATCAAGGACTGCGTGGCCCCCCTCAGCCTTGGGAACCACAACCTCCATGGGCAAATTTTAAGAAAGGAGGGGGGCATGCAGCTCCCCTGCTGGAGCCATACATGGCCCTAGAGACTGCCACCCCCCAGGGCCGGTTTCTACATCTTTTGCAGTTCCCTATGTGTAAAAGCAATGCCGGGTCCCGCAAGAGGTGTGGAGCTGAGAAGGACTGTGGGGGCCTTCAGGCTCCCCCCATGGTCACCATCAGTGGTGAGTGGGTGATGAATAGTGTAGACGGGGTCAGGGTAGAGGTACACTGACCTTATTAGCATATGGTAGGGGTTTCAAAAACATCCCATAAGAGTAAAAAAATGCTGTAAACAGCTTTTTTTTACATGTGCAAGGAGTTGTGACCCCATCCCAGCAACAGTTAAAATGGAGGGGTGTAGTTGGTTTTAGAAAATTTCGTATGTAATTTGGTGCTGTGAATAATTTGATAGCTAAAAGTAGGCAGCGTTTTAATTATGAATGTGAGTACATCTGTGATTGGCTGCATTTAAATGTTTCACAAGGTATGTTACATGTGCAGACACTCAACCACACCTGTTACTCTGCAATTGGGAGCTGGTATGCTGTGGCTGAAAGTGTATGAACTTTTGACTTTCTGTTACAGTAGACTATTTGAAAACAGGTTGCTGTGGACACTGAAGCAAACCAGTGTGGGGAGAAGGGTTCAAAATAGGTTTGTGGATTCATTTTTGAAATTAAAATAGTTTAGAGGTACCATATAGTTCAAGAAATACATTTTCTAATTGACTGCTGTGATTACATCAGATATGTGAACTCAAAAATATACTGTTATTATTTTAAATGGTAAAATGGATTCCTGTATGGAGTCACAACTCCATCACTGAGTTACACAGGGGTGCGCTGGAAATCACAACGGGGTCACAACTCCTCCCACAGGCGAAGGGTTAAAAAAAACTGACCAATGAAAAGTAATATAACAATGAGAAAGAATGAAAGGAACGTATTTATTTGCTAAGAGTATGACTATCACTGGAAAAAGAGAGGGGAATTTAATTATTAATGGTTCTGTCTTCCACAGAGAGCAATAGTAATCATTCATTCACATAGCTTCATTCGATCTTTATAAACAGACCATAAAAGCACATAACATCATTATAAAAACTTCATATCAGATATATATAAAAACCTATATACAGTGTTAAAAAGAATTAAACAATTTTACCATGATCCAAATTCCATTTAAATAAACTTTACAAAACCAGTAAATAGCTTAAAGTCAAAGTCAATCATTGTTATTAAAAATTCGTCCCACCAATTTCCTCTTTCTAAAACATGCCCACAAAAATGAGGCTACCGCATAGCATACATATGGGTCCGATAAAGCCCTTAAAAAATACATTGCCACCCGATACTGTTTAAAACTATGATATTTCAAGATCGGAATTATAAATGTTTTTCTTTCTTCAGAATAATTTTTACAAAACAGTAATATATGAGGGTCTGACTGCACGGCAATATTATTACACGGACAAGGAGACAGATCTACCAGTTTGTATCTCCTAGCCGGATACCCCAAAAGTAGCGGGATCATATTCAGACGAAAACGCAGTAAAATAAATCTATGCTGAGTGTTATTTACGCGTGATAGATAACAAAAACCCTCCCCAGGTCTTGGGGGAACCAGATCATAGGCAATAGAGGAGTGGAGGCAAATTTTCTTTCCCCTTCTCTCATAATTTGCTCTCCGGTTGAATAGGTCAGTTAACGTTTTCTTTGTGATCCTTTTACAAGAATCAGGGTCTTTAAATAGTTCTCCCAACCCTAGAGCATTCAGTTGGTCCTCTACATAGTTTAGCCACCCAATTCTTTTGTAGTAGTCCAACTTACAACAATCCCTAATAATAGTTTGTGTCAGATCCACCGTGGTCCTCCGCCAAATTGAAAGCCACAACAATAATGGTGCTAATCTTATACAATCACTAATGTATGGAAGACCTAATTCAAGGTGTAAAATATAATTTGGAGCTGATTGCGGTAAAAACACCCTATTTTTAAAAAAGCTATCTTCTGCTTGCTGGAGCTGCTCTACATTTGCCATCCCCCATACTCCTGCTCCATAAATTGCAGCAGACTTTGTTTTTGCAAGATAAATATTTTTATTGTATCCAGAGGGCTCCTCCCAACTTCTTAGCAAATCTTTTACTGCATTAAGGTTCCTTTGCATGCCCTGCGCTCTTACCGCCACTAATCTGGACCACGTATGGTCCTTATCAAAGAGAACTCCCAGGTATGAAAATGAATTAACAACCTCAATTTTCTTTCCCGCCAGCTGGAAGTGGGGGGGTTTCTCTCCTCTGGAGGCTCCTGTCACAATAATAAACGTTTTTGATTCGTTTACTTTGAGGTCTAGTGAGGCCATAAAAGTGGAATAGGCTGTGATTAACGCTTGGAGGGCTAACCCCGATCTAGCTATCAATACTGCGTCATCAGCGTATGCTAAAATCGGGAGGGGGGCTTGATCAAACTTTGGAACATCTATAGATAAAGCAGACAGGCGGACTCTACCCCGTTTGTATAGATGGAAAAAGAAACGGGCGAGAACACAACCCTGTCTTACTCCCTTTTCGATTTTAAAATGACGTGTACACTCCCCTCCTACCATACCGAACACAAGCGGTGGCGTTGGCGTACAGCTGACGTATAAAGGCAATTATCGGCAGATCAATGCCCATCCCCTCCATCATGGACCATAACCTTGAGTGGGAAACACAGTCAAAGGCTGCGGTCAGGTCCATGAAGGCCATATAGATCTTCCCGCCTTTTGCCTTTGTGTATTTCTCTAAAGTTAAGGAGAGGTTTAGGCATTGATCCACCGTGCCCATACCTCTAGGGAATCCATATTGTGCCTTCATATAGATGTTATTAGTTTTGGCCCATGCCTCCAATCTGGCCAAAAGGACCCTTCCCATAAGTTTGGCAGTAGTGTCAAGAAGGGATATAGGACGATAATTCTTTGGTAACCCCTATCCCCTTTTTAAAAATGGGTACAATAATACTCTGTCCCCATGATGAAGGGGGACCTGCTATCTGAATACTATTACAAATCTTTGTTAGCAGAGGGACCCATAAATGATAATTATCCTGAAATAAATCAATAGGGATCCCATCTGGACCTGGCGCCTTACTAGGAGTACATGCTTCAAGTGCCTTTCTAACCTCTGAATGAGAAAAAATTAACCCTCCTTGCAGTGGAGGTACTGTGCTAAGAGAAGATTGCTTCAAAGGGATTGGAACACCAAATATATTTTCAAAATAGCTCACCCATGCTTCTTCATCCACATGTACATCTAACGTAGGATCACTAGATTCTTTGAAGTAGGGGGCATTCACTATTCTCCAGAAATCTCTACTGCTGCTCGAGGTGGCTGCTTGCTCAAGATCTTCCCAAGCCTGATCCTTGAGATCCTTCTCTCTGGCTCTCCTAGCTAATTTATAGTCATTGCGTAATGCACGAATATTATTTGGGTCTCTAGGATTCATTTTTAGGGCATTTACAAGAGCCTTTTTAGCTTTCGAACAGGTTATATCAAACCACCCACCATTAATAATGGTGTTTGGTGACTTAAATCTGGTAGCGCAGCTTTTATTTTGGCCAAAAGGGCACAAAAATGGATGACCAAAAACGCAGGGGTGTGTTAACTTGAACTAAGATTTCAGGGACTATATTTAGCTTATGTACCTGTGACCATTTTAGTTGATACCCATTCTTTCTAGTCAAATTCACATCTGCAGCTACCTCGTTGTGTTCTTTGACTTTGGGCAAAATACTTAAATGTATAAATAGGATCGCATGGTCACTATGGGTAGTGAATAATGTATTCATATGTGTCACTTTCCCATGTATATGTAAATGTACTGGCACTAAGATAAAATCAATATTGGACTCTTGTATGCCCCTTCTAAATGTTAGCGCTTGCTCTCCCTCTTTTATTTTATTGGCTATACATAAATTCCATTTGTATAACAAAGTGTTTAGAGTTTCACCATACTCACCATGGGTAAAGTGTGGCGAAGGATTACCATGGGAGTCTTCTACTCCACATACTCTAGACCCATTAAATTTGCACATGTGGATGTTAAACTCCCCCACCAAAATGAGGTTTGCACTTCCCCCTTCTTTGCCATATTCAATTTCTCAATCTCCATTTCTAGGGTGTCCACCACTACCTTCATATTTCTCCCAGTTTCATTGTTATAAAAATTAACAATAGTCCAGGGATCCTGGCTTCTGTAACTCAGCTGGAAGATCTGAAAATGCGTGTGTATGGGGCCAACCTGCCTGACTTCAATAGATATAGTATTCGAAATCAAGGTTAATAAACCCCCCTTTGCCCTCCCCGAGGGTGATGGAAGTGCCGGAGAATAAAAAGTGCGAAATCCATGAAAGAAGACTGGGTCTTTAGCCCAAGTCTCCTGAAAAAACACTATCTCCATTAATTGCCACTTATTTAACCACTGACGGTTTCCCAGTTTGGAAGCTATACCTGCCACGTTCCATGTTATCATGTTAGTCTTAGGACCCTTACTGTTAGTCATAGGGTGTACGGAGGTCTGAACTTGTACCGAAATAGTGGATATAGGGCTGGCATCTACCAGGGTATTAACGGGGGGTAATTTGATACATTGGATCCCCACTTGATTAGTATTATTCTCTACTACAGCCGGGGTATTTGCCTTTGATGTTAGAAAAGGGGATGAAGGAATTAGTCAATCACAGTCCTCCAGAGTTGACAGGGCTTCATATCTATTTTGTAATCTAATCCCATAATTTGCAGGAGGGCCCTCTCTCCTTCTCTCACCAGAGATTAAAAATGGTTTCCTACCCCTATAATGCCTTTCCATTGTAGGTCCATGGCTGGTATAAAAATACTCTAATGTTAGGGGTATTATCTGGGTGTTCCTTAGGTGAAAGTGTACACAGGTTAGCTAAAAGATTAGCGGCCGTGTCTGCATTATTAAAATTTATGACCACACAATCACCGGCATAAACTTTTTTGAGACCCATCCTACTCTTCTTGCCATGATAATTTCATTGGCCAACTGCTCCCTTCCCATCTCTGTTATTTTAACATTTTTTGATAGCCAGTGGAGACATTTGTCCATTAATTGCCCTGTTGATTCATTTTGTTCCTCACGAAGAAGTGGGACATTGGCTAACACCAATACTAATGGAACAGCAGCGGAGGGAAGATAGAGAGTTTGTTGCGGATAACCCTCACTCTGCTTCAAAGAATTCTCAGGTAGTCTTTCCAAATGAGTAGCCCCTCTTGTTTACTTCTCGGTTAATGTAGGGTAAGATGATGACCCACTTTTATTCAACCCTTGGTAAGTCCGATTGCCTCTTGTTAAGATGGTATTAGAGCTCGCATTTAAAGATTGTACTAATACATTAACACTATCAACCAAAGGTGTTGGTGTTATTACTGTCGTTATCGCGTGAGCAGAAAGTCCTCTTACTTCCCTCTCTTGCACTGGATCTATACTTCTTAATGTTGCTGAAGGAGGTACATTTGTCTGGGACACTAGCTCAAGTAATGAACGATTTTGAGCCTCTAGATCTGCCAACCGTAGTTCAATTTGCGACAGTTTGGTTAAAATAGGAGCCATTATATTATTTACCCTGGACGTGAGTTCCAGCCAAATAATATTATCTTGCTGAACTTGGAGGGATGGAATATTGACAGCCATTGAAGGAATTACCGATATTTTACGGTTCATTATGTGTAACTTTTTTTGGGATGCTTTAGATTTAGTGGCGCAACTGTTTTTAGTTTGTTTAGATTTAGCACCACTTATAACACCCCCTGCTCTAGTACGCTTAGCCGGAGGTAACGGTAAGGTATCCAAAGATGATGTATTTTCCGGTAAATGAATTATGTGGGCCCCTGGAGAGATCTCTATGTTCATATTGGGTGGGGGAGGACTAACCCGCTCTTGAGCAGAATCTGACAAGGTTAATGATGATAAAGACTGGGTAGCCAGGGAGTGATCAATAGCAGGGCCAGTAAATAGTCTCGGTATTGAGGAGCCTGGCTCGAGAGAAAGACGTCTCTTGGTTAGCTCAATCTCATGGGACAAGACACTCGCTGCTCTTACCAGAAATGAGTCCAGGGTAGCTCCCACTCCCCCCCCGACTTTCTCCTTTGGGCCCCTTCTTTTTGCCATAATCGCTGCTATTGAAACAATACCTTACTCGAATACAGATGAAAGAGGGTTAGCCCAGCCCAGCCTCTTCCGGACTCCGACGGGCGTGGACAAGCCCGCCCTTGGCCCGGGCTTCGCCCAGGCGCGGCCCGGGTGCGTCCCGCGCCGCGGGTTGGCATCGCTCTTTAATAGCGCGTCCTCGCGCTCTGAATACTGGTATTTGTGGTCCTCCTGGACCCAGCGTTGGGAGCGTGAAGAAGTGAAAGCCCCAAGCAGCAGGAACTGTGAGTACAAAGCGCCTCGGGCTGGCGTCGCTCTTTAATAGCGCGTCCTCGCGCTCTGAATACTAGTATTTGTGGTCCTCCTGGACCCAGCGTTGGGAGCGTGAAGAAGTGAAAGCCCCAAGCAGCAGGAACTGTGATAACATCAGATATGTGAACTCAAAAATATACTGTTATTATTTTAAATGGTAAAATGGACTCCTGTATGGAGTCACAACTCCATCACTGAGTTACACAGGGGTGCGCTGGAAATCACAACGGGGTCACAACTCCTCCCACAGGCGAAGGGTTAAAAAAAACTGACCAATGAAAAGTAGTATAACAATGCGAAAGAATGAAAGGAACGTATTTATTTGCTAAGAGTATGACTATCACTGGAAAAAGAGAGGGAATTTAGCTATTAATGGTTCTGTCTTCCACAGAGAGCAATAGTAATCATTTTCTTTGAGAAGAAATTTGAAGTGAAAATGTCCTAATATTTGAGAATTGACAAAGCAAATTCACAAGTATGTTAATAATGGACAGATTCATTATATATATATATATATATATATATATATATATATATATATATATATATATATATATATATATATTATATATATATATATATATATATATATATATATTCAATTCAAATTCAAATGAAACTTTATTTCGGCTGTACAGCCATAAAAGCACAATTAAGTAAAACATTTAAAAAATTGTTTTAAAAAAGTTAAGATTAACAACAGGTATAATTGACAAAATGAAGAGGGATAGCATTATTCAAAAATTCATTGTTGAACTTCACAGGTACAAAAATTGGTCTTATCCCTAAGTCTGGGTCATCACTAAATAGGCAACGAACAAATACATCATCTGGTGTCAAGTGTCATATAATAAAAGAAAATTTAAAAAGAGTTACTTTAAAAAGAAAAATTAAAATTGATTAAAAACATTAAAACCACTTGTCCAGAGTAGCATTGTAAACAAATTTTCTCATTTGGGAATGTAAACAAGTACAGTATCTTATCTGGGGAAAAGCAGATTTATATTGTTGCCTAACTCTTTTGACTTTATGATGCTTCTGCGTATATTCCACATCGCAAATAAAAATCTTGAAGTAACAATTACAAATAATGGCTGCATCTCATACTTAAAGAGCCTAAACACCTCAGTATAATCTCTGATCCCGAGATTCCTACATAGCTGAAGTACCCACTTAGACCTAGCCTTACTATATGCAGGGCAGAAAAGAATGACGTGAAGTTCTGTTTCTTCTGAGTGGGTACACCCCGGGCATTCTTGTTTTATTGCTCCCTTCCATTTGTTGGTGAATGCATGCAACGGGAGCGTCCCGTGCCTGAATTGTAAATACAATTTCTTTGCCATAAATGGTTGGATACTATCCAAGGCAGGCTCTAAAAAATATTGCTGCTTGACGTCCAGAAACCTGGACGTTAGGGTTGAGGAGTCTAAACTCTGAGAAATTTGGGCCAATTTGTAATTTTTAAAAGCAATGGTTAGAGATTTTTTAGGGATAGCTGGACAGGTCTTTTCTGGGGTTAACCACATATTAGCCCTCCCCATTTGGTGGTACCTGCTCCCAGGATGGACAAGACATCCTTCAATTCCTCCCTGTATGTTTCTAACTCCGGCGTGCTCCAGAGGCGTCGCCAATAATGGAGAGGGCGGGAGGCAATTAAATTGGCTATTGGGTCTATGCCCAAATCCATCCTGAGTGGAGTTAGGGGGGTACTTTTAGGGAGACCCGTCAGCTGCCTAATAAAGGTATTCTCAGTTTTTATCAGATTGTTAGGCAAACAATGACCCCAGAGTTCGGCACCTTATAGCGAGGCTCCCCTCGCTTGGGTTTTATAAATTTCGGCTGGGGGGGCCTAAAACTTTAAGGGTACAATTTTTAAATACTTTTAAAATTCCCCCTGTTGACTGTATTAATTTAAGGTCTGCTTTCTTTACTTGGGTCCCCCAATACATCGTGTCATTTAGTGTAAGACCCAAGTAATCAAAGATAGTC
Source organism: Calotriton arnoldi (assembly GCA_963921515.1). Lineage (NCBI taxonomy): Eukaryota > Metazoa > Chordata > Amphibia > Caudata > Salamandridae > Calotriton > Calotriton arnoldi. The sequence goes on along the minus strand of CAWUFW010006124.1, from coordinate 703,156 downwards.
ACTCGCTCTAACGATCTGCCATCCAATCGAGGATGTGGGCAATTTCTAGTGTTAATGCCAAGGACCATATATATAGACGCACTCAGGAACAGGCGTATTCACAAAAAATCCTTTATTCAGGTAACTGGCATTTATATCCAAATCATTTTTCTGCCCTACGTGTTTCGGAGCTCCTGCTCCTTGGTCACAGGCTGTAAATGCAGCTTTGCAGGCAAGGTGAGAGAAACACAATTCAACATGTTAATTACTTACATTGCCCTCTGGTGGGCCTCGCCAGTGAGTTTGAAAAGTGAAAGCACGTTGGGACTTGAAGTCTTCTCACTTTAAATATTACCCTCCGGTGGGTGCTGCATCTGAAGCATTTCATTAATACAGTTTGTTTAGCCCTTCAGTGAGACTCCAGATATAAAACATCCGATTTGCACTTTCACCATTATACTGTTCTTCTGCTGTACTTTTTCTAAAATGTTAAACTTTTATCGAAATAAGGTGATATTTCTGCTTTCTAAAATATGCTTTTATCTTTTTTTTTTTTAAAGAAAATTGGATTTGTGTACCGATCGTGCACTAGTCACGGTGGTTGTGCAAATCCAAGAATTTTGCCGCCATATTGGTTAAGTCATGTATGATGCGCGTTCGGTATGTGATGGGTGCGCTGTTCGCGGCCCTGCATAACATCACGTACGTATTTCCGGGGGTCGCGCCGGGTGCGCGAATCCATTGCAAATCTTTACGTTTTAAAAGTATATGTATATAACTTTATTATATATATTATACCAATAGATTACTTAATATTACTGTAAAATATCATATATTTGAACCTGGAATAAAGATATATCATGGTTAAATACATTTTTGGGAAATCGCGTCAAGTGCGTGCTGGATGCGCGCCGGCTGCGCAAATCCCATGTGACTCCAAAAGAAAGACTTTCATTGGTTAAGAGGCTTTTGATTCTAGAACTTGAAGGACCCCACCAATTTTTTTCATTCTTTCAAGACCTTCTCAGAAGACACACCTCTTGCCTTTTGGATCTCTTCTTTGTATCTTTTTGGTGTTTTTTTTGTTCCATCAAAAAATGGCAGCTGGAAATCCAACACAGCAGCTTCCACCAGAAGACGAAGAATATTTGGAGGAACCCATCAAAGTGCGGTATGAAAGTATTGTATGGGCTTTTTTCACTATACCACCTGGTGAAAAAAAGGTGAATGCCAGGAAGGTGACATGCACCATTTGTGAAAAAATATTATCACGAAGGTCTGACAAAAAATATTCTTGCGGGACGTCTTCTATGCTCAAGCATTTGCAGACAATACATCCTCAACATCTTGCAAGGGAACAACTGCGTCGTCAACAGTAAAAAAAAGATTCAACTGATGACAACACTGCTGGACCCAGTACCTCTTCTGCTGGCACAACAACTGCTGCAACCAACATCTACCCTGACTTAGCTTGAGTGGAGCAGCGTTGTTTGAAATGTAGAACGCATTATGTGTTGGTGAGCAATCAGTGAATGCTATCCTGGTTGCCATTCAGAACCACAAGTGTTAATTTTGTTTAATTTTTTTGTTTATGCAATGAGTTTTAATTGCATAATTTGTTCAATGTTTTTCTTGTTGGTTCTGTTTTTTTCCTCATTTTTTTAACAAAAAACACACCAAAAAATGTAAAAAGGAGTTAAAAAATATATATATATATATAAAAAAAAAAAAATGGTTCTTTTCAGAACCGCCTATTTGGTTTAAAAAAGAAAACATTTCTAATTTTTGTATGAATTATGTTAAGTGGAATATATGGAGAATTGTATGGGTAGTGCATATATGATTGAAGGAGTGCATCGGTAATGATTGCAAGAGTGCAAGAGTAATGTCTGGGTGATTATAGTAGTGCATGAGTAGTACCTGAGTGATTGCATGAGTGGAGAGGTAATGTGTGGGTGATTGGAGAATGTACATGGGTAAATGTCTGAGTGATTGCATGAGTGAAAGGGTACTGCGTGGTGATTTTGTAAGTGCATGGATTACATCTAGGTAATTGCATGAGTGCAGAGCTAATGTGTGCGTTATTGGAGGAGTACATGGATAATGCCTGAGTGATTGCATGAGTGGAAGGGTTATGCCTGGGTGATTGCATTAGTGCAAGAGTTATGCCTGGGTGATTGCATGAGTGCAAAGGTAATGTGTAAGTAATTGGCGGAGTGCATGGGTAATGCCTGACTAATTGCATGAGTGCAAGGGTAGTACCTGGATGATTGCATGAGTGCAGAGGTAATGCCTGAGTGATTGTATGAGTGCAAGAGTTATACCTCGGTGATTGCATGAGTGCAAGGGTTATGTGACATCTGGGTGATTACATGAGTGCAGAGGTAATGTGTGGGTGATTGGAGGACTGCATGCCTAATGCCTGAGTGATTGCATGAGTGCAAGGGTAGTGCCTGAGTGACTGAAGGAGTGCATGGATAATGCCTGAGTAATGGTATAACTACAAGGGTAGTGCCTGGGTAATTGGAGGAGGGCATGAGTAGTGTGTGGTTGATTTTATAAGTGCATGAGTAGTGGCAGGGTGATTGGTGGAGTACATGGGTACTGGATGGGTAATTGGAGGAGTGCATGGGTAGTGTCTAGATGATTGGAGGAGTGCATGGGTAGTGCATTGGTGATTGGATGAGTGCATGGGTAGTGCCTGGGTTATTGCATGAGTGCATGAGTAGAGCCTGGGTGATTGGAGGAGTGGATTGGTAATGCCTGGGTGATTTTGTAAGTGCATGGGTATTGCTTGGGTGATTTTGTAAGTGCATGGGTAATGTGTGGGTGATTGCATGAGTGCAGAGGTAATGTATGGGTGATTGGAGGAGTGCAAGAGTAGTGCATGGGTGATTGGAGGAGTGCATGGGTAGTGCCTGGGTGATTGGAAGAGTGTATGGGTAGTGTTTGTGTGATTCCATGAGTGCAAGGGTAGTGCCTAGGGGATTGGAGTAGGGCAAGAGTGGTGCGTGGTGGTATTATTAGTGCATGGGTAGTGGCAGGGTGATTGGTGGAGTGCATGGGTACTGGTTGGGTTATAGGAGGGGTGCATGGGTAGTGTCTAGGTGATTGGAGGAGTGCATGGGTAGTGCATGGGTGATTGGATGAGTGCATGGGTAGTGCCTGGGTTATTGCATGAATGCATGAGTATAGCCTGGGTGATTGGAGGAGTGGATTGGTAATGCCTGGGTTATTTTGTAAGTGCATGGGTATTGCTTGGGTGATTTTGTAAGTGCATGGGTAATGCGTGGGTGATTGCATGAGTGCAAAGGTAATGTATGGGTGATTGGAGGAGTGCAAGAGTAGTGCGTGGGTGATTGGAGGAGTGCATGGGTAGTGCCTGGGTGATTGGAGGAGTGTAAGGGTAGTGCCTGAGTGATTGAAGAAGTGCATGGGTAGTGCTTGTGTGATTCCTTGAGTGCAAGGGTAGTGCCTAGGTGATTGGAGGAGGGCAAGAGTAGTGCGTGGTGATTTTATAAGTGCTTGGGTAGTGGCAGGGTGATTGGTGGAGTGCATGGGTACTGGCTGGGTAATTGGAGGAGTGCATGGGTAGTGTCTAGGTGATTGGAGGTGTACATTGGTAGTGCATGGGTGATTGTATGAGTGCATGGGTAGTGCCTGGGTTATTGCATGAGTGCATGAGTAGAGCATGGGTGATTGGAGGAGTGGATTGGTAATGCCTGGGTGATTTTGTAAGTACATGGGTATTGCTTGGGTGATTTTGTAAGTGCATGGGTAATGCGTGGATGTTTGCATGAGTGCAGAGGTAATGTATGGGTGATTGGAGGAGTGCAAGAGTAGTGCGTGGGTGATTGGAGGAGTGCATGGGTAGTGCCTGGGTGAGTGGAGGAGTGTATGGGTAGTGCCTGAATGATTGAAGAAGTGCATGGGTAGTGCTTGTGTGAGTCCATGAGTGCAAGGGTAGTGACTAGGTGATTGAAGGAGGGCAAGCGTAGTACATAGTGATTTTATAAGTGCATGGGTAGTGTCTAGGTGATTGGAGGAGTGCATGGGTAGTGCATGGGTGATTGGATGAGTGCATGGGTAGTGCCTGGGTTAGTACATGAGTACATGAGTAGAGCCTGGGTGATTGAAGGAGTGCTTGAGTAATGCATGGGTGATTGCATGAGTGCAGGGGCAATATCAGGGTCATTGGAGGAGGCCATGTGTAATGCCAAAGTGAGTGCATGAGTGCAGGGGTAATGTCTGTGCTATTACAGGAGTGCATATCTAATACCTAAGTGATTGCATGAGTGCAGGAGTAATGTCTGGAGTATTAGAGGAATGCATAGTTAATACCTGAGGAATTGCATGAGTGTAGTGGTAATGTCTTGCTGATTGCAAGAGTGAAAGGGTACGTCCTAGGTGTTTGTAGGAGTGCATAGGTAGTGCCTGAGTGATTTTAAAACTTAAAGGGTTGTGGCTGAGTGAATTCAGAAGTACACAAGTAGTACCTGGGTGATTGGAGGACTGTATAAATAGAGCTTGGTTGATTTTATAAGTGTATGTGTACTGCCTGAATGAATACACCATTGTATAGATACTGCCTGGATGATTAAAATAGTGCAAAGGTAGTGTCTTGGTGATTGCATGAATGCAGGGATAATGCTTAGGGGATTACAGAACTGTGTAAGTATAACCCCCGACATTGTAAGAGTGTACAGGTAATGTTTAGCTGAATGCATGAGTTTACAGTTAGTGCCAGGGTGATTGGATGAGTATATAGGTAGTGTCTGGGTGATATTATAACTGTGTGAAAGCAGGCTAGGTGTTTTGAGAAATGCATGGGTAGTGCATGGGTGATGGCAGGAGTGAGGAATAGTGCCAAACTGTATAGATCAGTGCATGGGTAGTGGTTGATAAAATAGATGAGTGCAATAAAAGTAACTGTAAACATTACTTCATATTGTTATACTTATTACATTATTTCATCTTACCTTCTTTATTAAACAAGATACAAAACTCAGTGAAACTACGTTACAGTAGTTTTGTTGTAAACTGAATTGAAAGTCTTTTCAAGCTTTAGTATTACTTTCTGTAAAAAGAAGAAGAAAAATAGTTATTGCATATAATATTATAGTTTTAAGAACACAACATAAATTTGCATTTACATAACATATTCAGTTTCCCATGTTTGCTGTTCTCAGATTCTACTGAATTTCACCATACACAGTGATTTCAATGTTGATCATCATATAACAGCGGGGAAAAAAATACATTCAATGAGAGTGTAAAAAAAAAAAAATTATCTGCGTTGAAAATATTTACAACAAGTTCAACTATCTGTTTACCTATCTACAGTTTCTAATTTGCATTCTTCAACTACAATAAATCATTTATTTCTCTGAAGTACATTTCTGAAATATACATTCTCATTTACATCGCGTATAATATAAAAATGTAATTTATAAACTATTTCTTTCAAGCACAATTTTGCAAATGCAATAACAATTAGAACAAACAATAATCGAAAAAGTAATTCTTCACATCTTCCCAATAGGCCGATAAATGTTTCCAAATCAATTTGCAATAAAAATATCCAAAATAAACTCCTTAATTTGTGTTTACATCTTCCCAATAGGCCGAATTATGTTGTTAAAACGTTAGCATAAAAAAAATCAGATATGAATCTGGTAATTCGTAAGGCAACCTACATTTGAATTCCAAATGCGCATCATTGCAATGTGTCCATCATTTATTGCACTTTAAATACACTGTATAGTGTCCAGATGTTGTAGTAGGTCCATCATGGAAAATAATAGCCACTGTTTTAAAAGTTCGTCCTGAAATTGATAGTTGACTTGCCACAAAGTTTTACATTTTGGTTTCCAATTTTCTTCCATTTGCTCTACAACGTTGTAGCATTAAAATGACATATTTTCCAAATCTTTCTATATATAATGTTGACAACATTTCTGATTTACAATGTGAGCATTTCATATCTTGATTAGCTGATTTTACTAATTTGTTCAAAGACAATGATTCGCAATCTGGTATTGTCAAATATATGAATCGTTCAGTGTCTATTTCAGTGGTAGAAGAAAATGAACACTCTTCACATTTATGATCCCATCTGTAACTTAGTCCGAACAAATTTTCAATATCTGCACATTTATGATCACATCTGTAACTTAGTCCAAACACATTTTAAATTTCTGTTCCTTCATCTTCCAATACTACAAGCATAAGCATAAGAAATTCTTGTGCATCTTGTTGTATATTGAGTGTAAATTGGGAAGAACTAGTACATATATCCAAAAGATGCCGAATGCTAGAAGCAGTATGGATTTTAGTTCTATCAGTTACCAACTTTTGACAAATATAATGTATTAAAGAAGAGAATCTTTTTTCTTGATTTTCCACAATTTCATGATGAAGATCTTCTAGATAAAACACAACATTCACAATTACATTAGAATAGCAGTTGATACCTGAACTATTTTCTAACTGGTATCCTACAATATCATCAACAGTGTCCATTTTCATTTTCTTTGCAGCTTCATTATTCTCTTCAATTCTTTTCTTTTTTTGAATTTCACTAGAATGTTTCTCATGTTTTCATTTTGGACATACTACACATTTCTCATATATGAGATATTCACCTAAGTTAGGAGCATATAGTCTTTTTAACCGATTATACTCTCTTACACAATTTGCATCAGCACTAATCTTTTTCTCATCAAAATCAATCAAATACAAACCAGATAATGTTCTTACTCGAGACAATGCAACGTATTCCATGCCCTCTTTGAACACTGTACTTCCAATATTTACCAAAGCATTGTCTACACTTAAACCTTGAGATTTATGAATAGTCACTGCATATGCTAAAGAAAGAGGAAATTGTTTTCTATGAACATACAAGTCGTTTACAAGCAGAAACGAACAGCACAGTGTCCAATCTATTTTACTTCTTCAATCTGATCAAATTTAATCTTCAAAAATTCAATTCCATCTCTGTTCTGATAATCTACTGAATCACCAACTTTTCCCATTGCTCCATTTACTAAACCTTTTTCTACATCCAAATTACGCCGTAAAATTACCCGACAGTGTATACATACGTATAAAGGGGTCAATTCCGATTCGGGCCGGAAAAAGCACCGACCGACTCGGATCCGGAAAAAATACCGACCGACACGTACCCGTGGCGCACGACACGCCAAGTACGATGCAAGGCGCGAAAAATCCGACCGACACGTACCGAAACTAAGTCGACCGACCGAGCCGCACGGAAAACAGCAATACGGCCGGAAAAACATGCGAATCCAACCAACCGACACGCACCAGGAACAAATCCGACCGAAACGTACACGCGAACTCCAAACCGCAAAGTACGATGCAAGGCGCGAAAACCACGAGCGAGTCGGACGGAGGACAAGCCATACGACCGACACGCATACAAAACCGAGCCGAAGCAACACAATACACCGCGACAGACGCGTACGCAGCATAGAAAACTGCACAAACACAGCGTGAACGAAACGGAGAACACCGTACGAGACCAATGCAGGGTCCGACTCGGTCACAAGAACGTTTCCAACATACACAAACAGCACAAAGGAAAAATCACCCCAAAAAAAGGCCAAACAAGCAATTACCAAGCCAATAAATACTGGGGGGGTGGGGACAGAGAACAAAGACACACCCACAACTCCACCTATATAAAGGACACAAATCACTACCATGAGCCTTTGCAAATGCCATTCCACTGCCAGCACCCAAGAGAAAGCAACCACACACCCACAGCTCATCCCTCACACAAGCCACACACCATCAGCACACCAACAAATACCTACCTCACATACACCCAGCAAAACACACACTCACACACCCTCACCTGCACACCAACACACACACCACTCACCATCACCACCCATCACCATGCCCCCCAAGAAGAATCCCAAGTTCCTAGAGAGTGAATTGGAAGTCATGGTAGACGAGATCCTCAGGGTGGAGCCACAGCTGTTTGGCACACTGGTCCAACAGACCCCATGTCGCAGAAAACCAAGATGTGGAGAGGATCATCAACAGGGTGAACGCCCAATCACCATGTCGGCGCACAAAGACGGACATCCAGAACAGGTGGTATGACGTGCGCAGGAGGGTACGGGACATGCTGAAGAAAGACTACATCAACAGCCAACACACCGGCAGTGGCCCTCCTGCCAAGCCAATATACCTCAGGCCCTGGGAGGAGAAGGTGCGGGCCATCCTTCCGCCAGTGAGCGTATATGGACTAGAGGACATCCCAGAGCCTGGTGAGTACACAACAAATGTACACAATATACTGCCACAAAACACACACATCACTGTCAAGGGAGAGTCAAACCATGCACTCATAGCAATTACACAGCAACTAGAACAGAATCATCCCAAAATGTGTATGTCAGTCAGATAAACACAACACATGCCATCAAAAAGTCACATCCAACTGTGCCAACACATGTACAAACACAACCACAACTACAGCTAGGCAGTGGCACAAATAGAACTAACAAACACATCCACACATGTAGCCACCACAACAACACCAACACACAGTGAAGACCACTCAAAGGAAGGAATTCTGTGTATGCTGGCCAAGTCAGTGTAGCCAATAGCATCATGGGAGTCGCAGTCACACATATTCCCCCCCCCCCACAACTGTCCCATCAACACCACCATGAACCATGCGCACATCACAGGGAGTGGAGAAGGACTCACAAGATGGCTGACACTGGCTACTGCTGTGGGGAGCACAAGGCCCTGCTGGCAACTGTGCACCAACAAACAGCAGGACACCACTGACTGACATCCTGAGAGACAACTTACACTCCCTGCAATGCAAGCACGTTCCATGGTGGGATAACTGGCTGGCTGGCTGGCTGGGTGGGTGGGAAGGAGGACTTGCAGCACTAACCATAGTCACAAGCACCTCCCCTCACACACACCCCAACACAAACTCCACAGTACCCACCTGGTAGAATGCAATGCCCTCCATCCTAACACAAGATCCCACAAAGAACCACCACCCTGGGTTATGTTGTGTGAAGCACAGGGACACTCTTGGGACTCTTAGCCAAACAACTGCCAGGACAACACTCCCAGCCATCCTGTCAGCACAGCCAGCCCACCCCACAGGAAGCAGAATCAAAGGAAGGAAGCATGGGCATGCTGGGAAGGGGGTGGAGGCAATAGCATGATGGGAGTCGTAGTCACTGATATTGGTCACCCCCACAACTGTCCCATCAACACCACCCTGAACCATGCTCACATCACAGGGAGTGGAGAAGGACTCACAAGATGGCTGACACTGGCTACTGCTGTGGGGAGCACAAGGCCCTGCTGGCAACTGTGCACCAACAAACAGCAGGACACCACTGACTGACATCCTGAGAGACAACTTACACTCCCTGCAATGCAAGCACGCTCCATGGTGGGATAACTGACTGGCTGCGTGGGTGGGAAGGAGGGCCGGCTGTCAACCAAACACAACCAATGCAGACCATGTTCACACCCCAGAAAATACATAGAAATGCCCAAATAATGCAGGACAATGTGCCACACCAATATCAACCCCTGACTGTGACGACTTAGGACAATGCAATGTACAGGCCCGCACCCAGAGGCACAGTCACAACTGTCATGTGTGTCAACCATTGATGCCTGCAGAAACATGACATACATTGTTTGTGTCTCCCAAAAACAGGTGATGATGGGGACACAGCAGCAGACGCTGAGGAGTCCCAGTCCCAGGCTCAAGAGGATGCCGAGCTCACTGGCGTCGTACAGCCTCTGTCCTCCTCGGACGATGAAGAACAACCTGGCACATTCGGTGCAAGTCAACATGCAGCACCAGCTTGACCACCAGCTGCAGCACCAGCAGGACCACCAGCTGCACCCCCTGCACCCACCCCTCCAACGACTGTCACCACGAATACCATCCCTGCCGACATGGACAGAACAAGGAGCAACACCAGCACAGTGACCCTGGACCAACCTGGGGCCATGGACACCACCATCACCACCAACCCCAAAGGTGGACCAGGGTTATCTGAGCGTGCCACTGCACACACTGCACATGTCAGCAGGGGTGGTGGGAGGGGTGGGAGACAGAGGTCGCTGCTTGCAGACGTTGCTGGTGTGCATGATGACCCACAACTGGTACGCATAGCTGATGCGTACCAGTCCAGCACCGGAGAGCTCAGCCAGGTAGTGGGGCTCCTCAGAGACATTAAACAGCAGCAGGCTGCCCATCATGCCCGCTTGGACTCCCACATGTCCCACGTGGAGTCACACATGTCCTGTGTGGACTCACACATGTCCCGCGTGGAGTCCAAGTGGGATGCACTGCATGAGATGACGGCGGTGCACAGGGACATTTTACAATGCCTCCGCCAGATGAACAGCAACCAGTCCACACCTCCCTGTGTGCCAACAACATCTGGTGCCGAACAAACTGCAACTGCCACAGGGAGGGAGGAGGATTCTGGCGGAGAGTCCCCTGCACCGCAGCAGCCTGTACTTGAGGGCCCCCCAAGAAGAGGGGTCGTCCGAGGAGGGAAAAGTGAGAGGCCGATGGCCAAGCGCAACTCCCAGGAAGCCTGAACCTGTTCTGGATGTTCGCCTTTGTGCACAGACTGTTCACCCTGTTGACGGCAACACTACTCCCACACATTGCATGGGGAGTACAAGTTGGACCAATGTGTCAGACAACTGTGGCCCCGATACTGGGGATCCTGTCTACCCGGACTTTCAATTCACCTAGGAACTTGGGATTGCAAGATTTATGTACAGCACAACCCATCCTATGCACTATTAACACAAATGTATCACAATAAACACACTAATACACCATACTTGCCTCTGTCGTGATTCCAACGTGGGTGCTGTTATGGGGATGATGAACTGCAAAATTACACTGTGTATGCGAACTGCAACAGCAAGGACAACACAGGCATGTGAGTACAGGCAACGTGACACACATGAGGGAGACACACCACCATGGCTACACAACACATACACACCTAGGCCATCTGACTCATTGCCTACACTGATGTTGCCAGGGAAGACAGTGCAATGCACAGACACCACACCCATTCCCAGTTGTAGTCAAGTAGCCCACAGGTGCAGTAAGCAAATGGCAGTCAAATGTGTGACCACAGACAATGCACATCACAAAGTGAAGCACAGGTTTATTACACAGTTGCAACATGCCGTAACCACTACAGATGCAAGGTAACCCCACCTGGCAGCGGGCACACAGTCAACAACTGTAGACGGAAGGAAGTCCATGGGTGTGGCGCACATCACCTGTAGGGACACAACAGCTACCAGCCTGGATGTGCAATCACGTCGTCGGTGGACACAGTTGACCAAACGAATCTGAAAGTACCCTGCGAAGGACAGAAATGACACACAGTCAAAAGCAATGGAGTACAGGACAGAACAGCAAAACTCATGCACAATACATGTTACAAGATACCCACCCAGAACCAAGTTAGCATGTCAACACTGTTGGGGAGTACAGCCCACCTGTCACCACACATCGCAACACACATCCAGTCAAGTAGCCCATGGACACACTCCAACAGCACCAGAGCACCACCCACACATCATGACAACTCACATCATTGACATGACACCTCAGGATACTCACATTCAGCTAAAGAAGTTGGTGATGAGCTGTGTGCAGACATCACCGTCACCATCATCATCATCATCGTCACTGGCATCGTGGTCCAGGCCAGGATCCTCCACAGGTGGCGGATGTTGGTCATTGTCATCCTGGATGAGAGGCAACTCCTTCCGCACTGCCAGGTTGTGGAGCATGCAGCAGACGATGATAATCTTGCACACTTTCGCAGGGGCATATGGGAGGGACCCTCCGGTCTTGTCCAGGCAGCGGAAGCGGCTCTTCAGGAGACCAAAGGTCCGCTCAATCACTCTCCTGGTCCGACCATGTGCCTCATTGTAGCGCATCTGGGCAGGTGTCACAGGGTTCCTGAGGGGTGTCAGCAACCACGGCATGTTGGGGTATCCCGAGTCACCTACGGACAGACAAGTGCACATTAGCTGACTTGGAAAAGTGGGCGGAATACTACAGATCAGATCACACACAATGGCACAAAGTCAGTACACACCGACAAGCCAGGAACGCTGGTTCTGCATCTGTGCCATCATCCTGGGGATGCGACTACTCCTCATCACAAAGGCATCGTGTGCTGAACCAGGGAAACGGGCACACACGTGTGTGATGGTCATGTCTGCAAGACACACCACCAGTGCATTGACCGAGTGGTAGTGCTTGTGGTTCTTGTAGGCCTGCTCCTGGGCCTGTGGTGGTACCAAAGCCACATCTGTCCCATCAATGGAGCCAATTACATGCGGCATCCTCCCCAGGGCATAAAAGTCACTCTTCACGTCAGTGAGTCGTCGCAGTCTAGGGAAATAGATGTACCGGTTCAGGAAGAGCAACATTGCCGCCAAAACATCGCGGAGCACACGGCTGAACATGGTCTGTGACATCCCACCAGCAGTCGCCACAGTATGTTGGAAGGTACCAGTGGCAAAGAAGTGTAGGGCTGCCATCACCTTCATCTTGGGGGTCAGCGCTGTAGGATACGGCCGGCCAGGCTGCAAATGTGGGGACAACTGCACTGCCAAATCCTCAATCAGCTGCCTGGTGAAGCGGTACCGTCGGATGCTGTCCCGCTCCACCATCGTTGCCAGGTCTGGGAATGGCCGATGGACAGCAGGAGCCCTGCAGTGCAGAGGAGAAGTAAGCAAGATTGTCAGTCACCCCACATATGCGGCATTGAACACACTCAAGATCCCAACATACATCATTATGAGGCACAACTACATGAAGTGTGCAGTACCGGAAGGACATGTATGGTACATACATGGCCAACATCTGTCAACACGGTCCAACAGGTGGCATCAATTAGTCCCAGGTTGGCCCATTGGATATCATGAGGCCGTGTCACAGTTCCCATCTCCTGCTGCCATGTCACAATAACCTCCCACAGTGACATGTGAGGACAGATGTGCCCCAGGCACCACAGCTCAACGACAGGTACATTCCCAGGGACCCTGTAATGCCACATGGACACTGGCATTACATGGAGTATCATGTATACACCACAGCAAAACAACCATGACCCCCACAGGTAGTGGCCCCACTTGCCACGGCAGGACAGACATGGACGTCTGTGACACACACGCACAACATCAGAGTCCATGCACACACAACGTGGATGTGGAGACTGTCTCCCATTGTGCACATGAAATCAGAGACATTGTAAACACTACATGCACAAAGACTGTGGAGGACCATCACTATTGTGCCACTGGGACACCCTGGCTCAAACATACCGTCCCACATGGGACTCACGGGGTATGTGACATGACATACACATACACCACTGTGAAATGTGACCATGGCACATGCACAGATATGAACAGTTGCACATCACAGTGGTCACGTACACGTAACACCCAGGATCCTGTCCCCATGAACACGTGCACAGCCTGGGGGTGGCTGCCCACAGGTGACACCCACAGGACAACATGTACACCAACATACACACAATAGGAAATGCATCCTATGTGTGCGGGTAGGCGTTGTACCCCTGTGCGCGTTGTACCGCAATGGACCGATCGGTGCCTCCGGCCGGCCCATTGCATTCAATGTGTGCGGGTACGCGTTGTACCCCTGTGCGCGTTGAACTGCAATGGACCGATCGGTGCCTCCGGCCAGCCCATTGCATTCAATGTGTGTGGGTACGCGTTGTACCCCTGTGCGCGTTGTACCGCAATGGACCGATCAGTGCGCACCCATTGACAATGGGCTTGCCTGACAACGGACGCGTTTTCGAATTTCGAACGAGTCGGTTGCTGTAAATTCAGTTGGTCACCCACAACAATGTTGCAAAATCATGTATGTCATGAAGTTGAGGATTTGAAGGATGCTGTGGGCGTGTTTTGGTGCTGCTATTCCATGGATTGGCCAGATTCAGAAGATGCAAACGACTTGGACCTATCACTTTGGACACAAGGGACAGTATCTGCCTCTCCAGCACATATATATTGCTGGCTGTTCCCCTGAGAGCTCACTTGCCTGCACTACATGCTCCAGGACGACATCTGCCACTGCACTGCTGCTGTCTCTGCCCCTCTGGACCCTGCAATGGCACGTACTGTGGAGAGAGCCCCAGCCTTCAGCCTTGAAGAGAACCAGGCCCTGCTGGACAGCCTACTTCCACAGTACAGCAAGCTGTATGGGACACCAGGGGAGCAGGTGAGTGTTCTGTGCACTGCCTTTCTGAATGTGCATTTTGTGTGACTGGCAAGGCTGAGAGTCTGCACGCCACTGGCTAGCAGGCTCACTGAGTAGTTGTCACCCCCCATAGTGTGTAGTGACTTGCACTGGACAGGTATGGTGCAGTGACAGTGCATTTGAACATGGTTTTACTTCCCATGCAATGATACCATGTAGTGATGTCTGGCAAACTGTCCATGGTCAGCTTTGCACTGCCTGTGTACATCATGTGCCCCTGTGATTGAGACATGTATATGCAACTGTGTCATGCACGGATATGTTGCATGTGTGGTAATGGCCTTTTCACTTTGTCATCCTGACAGGTTAATGCCCATCGGAAGCAGGAAATCTGGAAGGACATCGTCCGGGCTGTCTGGTCCGTGGGGGTCTACAAGCGCCGGATCCGCAACTGCCAGAAGAGGTGGCAGGACCTTCGGGGCTGGACCCGGAGGATTGCACGGGTCCAGCTGAAGCTGTCGCCTCCTCGCAGGAGGGGCGGAACACGGACCCTGACCCCCACATGCTCCAGATCCTGGCGGTGGTGTTTCCAGACCTGGATGGGCAGCTGAAGGCCAGACAGCAGCAAGGAGGGGGTGAGTCAAAGACTGCACTGTGAACTCTGTATTACATGCTTTGTGCCCTCCTCTGGCCTGGTTCAACTGCCACAGTGCAGCAGTCATGTTGTCCAGGAGCCATGTCCCTCTATTGTGCACTGCCCACTGCTCATCTGATACCCAGGTGTGGCCCTTACATTCAGGGAATTGTGTCACTTGGGACTGTGTCCTTGCAGTTTGCTTCACTAAAGGTGGGGGACAGCATCTGTTTCCCTAACTCTGTTGTGGGCATCATGGGTGGGTCCATTGTTCACACAACGCCTGGGTTTGGACATGTGATCTGCGTGTTGCTTTGATATGCGGTCCACTTGCTGAGCTGAGCCACCACATGTGCCTGGGGTATGTGGCACACGCCCATGCAGCGGGTGGGAACAATGTTTGGGCCCCAGGAGTGTGAAGATTACGTGTGTCACACATACATAGCCAGCTATCCACTGTCCAGGGCACATCCCTCATTCATGTGGAGCAGGACAGTCATGCCTACTCCAGGCCATGCAATGCACTCTGTACTCCCACTCCCGTGTATCAGCTGACACATTGTGCACAGTGATTTGACCCCTCCGGTGTCTGCCTCTGTGTCAGTGTGCTGTGGATTAGTTGCCAGGACTGCTGGGGTGTTTCTTGGTAGGGGCTCAGCATGCCCCTGGAGATGTGACCATAGGAGAAGATACTTGTGTGTCACATAGGTGTTTGATCAGCTGCCCGTGCAGACTGGGGTATGCGAATGTGATGTTCAGGCAGCTGTTCCCCATTCACAGCAAATTGTGAGGGGCTCAGGTTCAGAGGGTAGTGTCACAGGTCTCCCATATGTCCAATAGGTGTGACCTGGACAGATGAGGGTTGAGATGATGTGTTGTGTGGGGGATGTACATGTGCACTTGTGCAGCTCCAGGACTTGCATTCCCCATGACCTACTATTGTGACACAGTGCATAGTGTTGTTGTCTGGCTGCCAAGTCATACATCACTGAGACAGTGATGTTTGACTTAGCAATCATGCCTCTGCCATGGCATGTGTCAACTTATTTGTGGTCCTGCAGGGGAGTGACATGTGCTACATGCACACCATAGTGGCGCTGGCTATCAGGACATGGGTGCATCATGGTGTCTGTCGCTGGTATGCATCACATGCATTTCCTATTTGACTCTGGGCATCCCTTTCATCCGGAAACCTGTACTGACTCAGTGGCAAGAGCTGTGATGTGAATCAAAAGGGGATGATGGACGGAACGTTTGAGCCAATCAAACACTCACCCCCAGTCAACTGATCTGGGTTTAATCCATCATCATTCTTTAGCTCACTCCACCACCCCAGTTCAGACATGGCCATATGCAAATCAGTCTGACCCTGTGCCTCATGGGAACAGTCCAGCCCGAACTGCCAAGCCATGTCTTCCCTGGACCGGAAACAAGCATCCTAGGACCGGTTTCTGGCATTCCAGCCGTCATCAGCCAGGCTTGCTTGAATCCAGTGGCAAAGTGAGCAAAGGACCCACGTCTGGGCATACCCCGCCAACTTAGGGCGAACAAAGCGATACAAAAGGGGATGATGGACGGAACGCTTGAGCCAATCAAACACTCACCCCAGTCAACTGATCTGGGTTTAATCCATCATCATTCTTTAGCTCACTCCACCACCCCAGTTCAGACATGGCCATATGCAAATCAGTCTGACCCTGTGCCTCATGGGAACAGTCCAGCCCGAACTGCCAAGCCATGTCTTCCCTGGACCGGAAACAAGCATCCTAGGACCGGTTTCTGGCATTCCAGCCGTCATCAGCCAGGCTTGCTTGAATCCAGTGGCAAAGTGAGCAAGGGACCCACGTCTGGGCATACCCCGCCAACTTAGGGCGAACAAAGCGATACAAAAGGGGATGATGGACGGAACGTTTGAGCCAATCAAACACTCACCCCAGTCAACTGATCTGGGTTTAATCCATCATCATTCTTTAGCTCACTCCACCACCCCAGTTCAGACATGGCCATATGCAAATCAGTCTGACCCTGTGCCTCATGGGAACAGTCCAGCCCGAACTGCCAAGCCATGTCTTCCCTGGACCCGGAAACAAGCATCCTAGGACAGGTTTCTGGCATTCCAGCCATCATCAGCCAGGCTTGCTTGAATCCAGTGGCAAAGTGAGCAAGGGACCCACGTCTGGGCATACCCCCGCCAACTTAGGGCGAACAAAGCGATACAAAAGGGGATGATGGACGGAACGTTTGAGCCAATCAAACACTCACCCCAGTCAACTGATCTGGGTTTAATCCATCATCATTCTTTAGCTCACTCCACCACCCCAGTTCAGACATGGCCATATGCAAATCAGTCTGACCCTGTGCCTCATGGGAACAGTCCAGCCCGAACTGCCAAGCCATGTCTTCCCTGGACCGGAAACAAGCATCCTAGGACCGGTTTCTGGCATTCCAGCCGTCATCAGCCAGGCTTGCTTGAATCTAGTGGCAAAGTGAGCAAGGGACCCACGTCTGGGCATACCCCGCCAACTTAGGGCGAACAAAGCGATACAAAAGGGCTTGATGGACGGAACGTTTGAGCCAATCAAACACTCACCCCCAGTCAACTGATCTGGGTTTAATCCATCATCATTCTTTAGCTCACTCCACCACCCCAGTTCAGACATGGCCATATGCAAATCAGTCTGACCCTGGCCTCATGGGAACAGTCCAGCCCAAACTGCCAAGCCATGTCTTCCCTGGACTAGAAACAAGCATCCTAGGACCGGTTTCTGGCATTCCAGCCATCATCAGCCAGGCTTGCTTGAATCCAGTGGCAAAGTGAGCAAGGGACCCACGTCTGGGCATACCCCCGCCAACTTAGGGCGAACAAAGCGATACAAAAGGGGATGATGGACGGAACGTTTGAGCCAATCAAACACTCACCCCCAGTCAACTGATCTGGGTTTAATCCATCATCATTCTTTAGCTCACTCCACCACCCCAGTTCAGACATGGCCATATGCAAATCAGTCTGACCCTGTGCCTCATGGGAACAGTCCAGCCCGAACTGCCAAGCCTTGTCTTCCCTGGACCGGAAACAAGCATCCTAGGACCGGTTTCTGGCATTCCAGCCGTCATCAGCCAGGCTTGCTTGAATCCAGTGGCAAAGTGAGCAAGGGACCCACGTCTGGGCATAACCCCGCCAACTTAGGGCGAACAAAGCGATACAAAAGGGGATGATGGACGGAACGTTTGAGCCAATCAAACACTCACCCCCAGAGTGGAGGGAAGGTGGAGTGATGGTGATGTTCTGTTTAACACTTTTTTACCATAATCCGCGGATTCCTCCACAGAACAGCGACGCGCAGGAAACTTCAATGTTCCAGCCCGTTTTTCTAACGCAGATTATTTGCCTTCAGCCGATTGATTAGGCTTACTACGGTGATATCCACCCGTATAGTGCTGTTTTTCACCCCTTCTGGTTACTCGGAGCCCCACAGGCCCCCCGCATAACTTCAGCCTCTCAGCAGAGGCGTCTTATGATCCCCTCACCCACCCTTACACCACAGTCCTGATGAAGACCCCGGCTTAAGGATTGAAATAGCCTACTGATATATTGGGGTCGAAACATCGACATTCTCTCATCAAGCCAGTTTTAACACCAGAGATCTAGTACTGTGTTAACTATAACCATGGCTATACAAGCTTTTTGTAAATATTGTGATTAATAGGCTCGATCAAGGAGCCACTTGTCTTCTGAGTAATATATTGCCTTATCTTGATGCAAACTACATTCTTGAAGTCACTACCCCTACCTCACTTGAATCACCATCACTCCACCTTCCCTCTTTTTTCCCCTTTCTTTTCTCACCTAGGGATATCATTGTATATAATAATGTATGAATTATGTTAATAATATACCAACGGTCAGTGTGAATTAAACACTAGGAGCAACCAATTTTTTGTCTTAGTTTTATTTATGTTGTAATTTTGGATTTAGAATTGTATGGTCGTATTCTGGGACCACTGTTCTCAGTGATTTTATAAGCTCATGAGTATTGCCTGAGTGATTACATAAGTACAAGAGTAGTGCTTCCGTGATTCAGAGTGTGCAAGGATAGTGCCTGGGTGACTGAAGCACTGTATAGCTAATACATTGGTGATTGCATACGTACAGAGGTAATGTCTGGGAGATTAAAGGAGTACATAGCTAATGCGTGGGTGACTGCATGACTATAGGAGTAATATCTGGTGATTTACATGACTACATAGAAAGTGACTGAGTGATTTTATAAGTGCATTGGTATTTCTTGGGTGATTTCAAGACTACTGAGGTAATGCCTGAGTGAATAAATGAGTGCAAAAGTAGTGCCTGGGTGATCTCATAACACCATGACTACTGTATTAGTGATTACATAAGTACAAGGCTAGTGCCTCTATGATTGAAACAGTAGAACGTTACTGCCTGCGTGATTATATAGGTGCATGAGTAGTGGCTATATGATTCAAAGAGTACATAAGTAATACCTTGGTGATTTCATGAGTACATTGCTGCAGCCTGGGTGATTGCCTGAGTGCAGAGGTAATACCTGGGTGATTTCATCAGTGCATATATACTGCCTGGATCATTGGAAAACTGCTTGGGTAGTACTAGGGTGTTTTATAACTGCATGTGTGTTGAGCCTAGCCAAATATAAAGCTGCAGACTATTACATGACTCAACCATAAGACTCTCCATATCGGTAAAAGCATGCATACATATGTCTCTACCTTTTCAAATTATCATCATATCTAAAAGAAATATATATACAATATTTCTCAAATATAGTGAAACCTAGGAACTGAAACATGTAATCGATCTGCCTGATTGATTGCAAAACACCATGGCTAGTACTTGGGTGATTGTATGACTCCAAAGATAGTTGCTGGGTAATTACAGGAGAAGATGAATAGTGACTGGCTAATTACATGAGTGCACACATAAAAGTTCAGTGCATGAATAAGTGTAGAAATAGCACCTGAAGACATAGATGACTCACTAAGAAGTGCCTAGGTGAATAGATGAGTACAACAGGAGGGCCTGGATGATTCTACATATCATACAGGGTGATTGTATGAGTGCCGGGATAATATCTGGGTGATTGGAGGAGTGCATGGGTGATTTCATAACTGGATGGGTAGTAACTGGGTTATTACAAGAGTGCATAGGTACAGCCTGCATGATTAAATGACTGCAGGAGTAGTACATAACTAGTGCCTCGGTGATTGCATAACTGCAGGGGTAATATCTGGGGGATTACTGCAGTACATACCAAGTGAGTGGGTGATTTCATAATTGCATGAGTACTGACTAAGTGATTGGAGGAGTGCATAGATCCTGAAAAGGAAATTGGAGGAGTGCAAGGGTATTACCTGCGTGATTGAATGAGACCCATTGATTGCATGACTTCAGAGGTAATATCTGGGGAACTACAGGAGTACATAGAAAGTGCCAGCGTAATTTTATAAATGAGTCAGTACTGCATGGATGATTAGAGTAATACTGTGATAGTGCCTCAGTGATTGCAAAAGTGTAGAGTTAGTGCCTGGATGATTTTATAAGTACATAAGCACTGGCTAAGTGATTGGAGGAGTTTATAGATACTGACAGGGAGGTAATGGCTGGTGATTCCATTATTACAGGGATAATATTTGGGAAATTACAGGAGTACATAACAGCATATGCTGCCAGCATCATATATAAAAGTAATATACAGATAAATGTATAACTATGATTTCTTATTCTATCACCTCCACACACAAAACACGTACCATAATACATATGCAAGTACACACGTATCTCAGTCACAACACCATCCACAGTTCAAGACTTCACAGACTTCACTTCAATTTTCAAACAGACACTGAAAATTATGCGATATATATGAAATATAACTTTCCTCACATCATACACATGACTCTAATAAATAACATCTCTACAAACATCTCAAACCAAACTGCTGCTTTACCATTCTACAACTATTTATAATGTTACACCTACCAAAATACAAAGCAGGAACCTTTCACATGTCTTTACTAAAAGTTTCACCATATTCGTAAAAGCATACATGAATATGTCTGTACCATAACACTATCCAAACCTTAAAAATTCCCAGAACAAACTTCCAATTTTAAGGAAACACCAAACATTATGTGGCATACTTCAACTGCAACTCTCTAGAAACTTAAAAAAGAACACTAATCAATAATACATTATATCAACATCTAACAAACCACACTATTAAGCTGCATCTTCACTATTCCACTACTACTCACAGTCTTGAGACTACCACATAAAAAGCAACAACACCTCTTTGTTATACATCATGCACCTTTAAATGTATAAGACATATGAAAATACATATACAAGTAGAAGCATACTTGAGACAGAAGTCCATCCACACCTTAAAACTTGACAGACTCCACCTCCAATTTTAAAGCAACAGCTACAGCTAAAATTATGCGGTACACTACAAATGTACATATCCACACACTAAAACAAACTACCATAACCACTAATCCATCTGCAAATATACACATATTACTATACAGAATCTACTACAAACAACATTTAACTACAATAAAATAAACTACAATACACATCTCTACATTTAATAATATATTTCAAATATCACAGTTCATCAATAATTTTTAAAGATTAAAAATAAAAGTAATACATAATACACCTCACACATTTATAACTCACCTTCCAAATTGATGTGAAGATGTAATGCACCACTCTCAGCAAGGTAAAACTAGTAATGGCAAACTTTCCCTCTCTTTCTCCACACAAATACATGTAAGTAACAAATCACATTGCTTCTTCATTATTTCAAATTATAAAACACATTTCTATTGGTTAGACATATTAACCCTTACCACCTGACTTCTAAAAGTGCCCAAACTTGTTCTGACATTTTTGGAAGTCGCAAATTCTCCGTGCACCATAGCGATGGAGCCGCAAATCCATACGGGAGTTCAAAAATATATTACAAATAAAAATACTACTATTTTTTAAGAACACACTACTTCTAAAGATAGTACTCACTTAGGAAATTATACTTTAATAGCATATCACCTATATATAAATTACAATTTCACATTTTAAGACCACAGTTAAGTTTCAACCCTTCCCCTTTCTGCTTAATGCCAGTTTCCATAGTAACAGTTCATAGAACATTCACCTGAACTGACAGGTCACAAGTTCACCATATTTTCAAGTTCAGCACACAAGGTTACAAATGCAAACAGCAGTTGTGGTTGACGTTTGCAAAAAATGACCTTATCCTATCTACAGTACCTTTCACAGCTATGTTTTCTGGTGCAAAAGGTATGCTGAACTAACCCTGGGCGTAGTTCGTGAAGTAATGCTTCGCGAAGCTACGCAAAGTGCAGTTCGCACTACGAGAGCTACGCGTAGCACAATGCGAACTGCGTAGTGCGTGTTCGCAATGATTGCACAGTGCCGGATGCTTGTCCGCACTGTGCAATCATTGAAAACGGCATCTTGCACAGTGCGAGCTGTCTTTTACTGCCACTCGAGTAGATTTTTACTCGAGCGGCAGCTTCTCAACGCGGACTGGTAGTTTCTCATCGCGAGCGGTCGCGAGCACACGCGACCACTCGCAATGAGAAACCTGACCTCCCGCGTTGAGAATCTCGCCGGAGGTTTATTTTCCACGCTCGCGATCGGCAACTTGATGTTGCTGATCGCGAACGAGAAAAGTCTCGCCGGGATGTAATTTTGCTTGCTCGCGGTCGCCAACTTGACGTTGAGGACCGCGAGCAAGCAAAAATGACCGCTGCACTACGCTACGCTACGCTACGCGTGTTTGCACTGTGCTACGTGCAATTCGCGTAGTGTGAAGTAGCGCAAACTTCGCAAACTACGCGAGCGTAGCGTAGTTTTCCGCCCAGGCCTATGCTGAACACAGAGGTATTGACAAAGACCTATCTTCGCAAAATGTGAATATTAAATGGATTGCACAAAGAGGATAAAAGTGGCACCAATTGATGCCTTTGGTTAAAACCTTTTTGCATCTCCAACCCCCTGACCTCATGATTGTGCACTGTGGTGGCAATGACCCGGGCACATTGACTGGGGTAGGTCAGGAAATGCTAATGAAGGACACCTTTGCACAATTGATGTTGTTTTTACCTCAAACTGTCTTTGTATATTCTAACATATGCCAAATACAGAAATGGAAGTGGTCAATTCAATTCTGTCCACAGATTGAGAAAGCTAGAAAGAATGTCAATAAAGCTGTTTCTGCATACCTCAGAGAACATAAAATGGGGTCCATCTACAACAACAATCTACGTTTTCAAATGGATGACATCTACAGAAGTGATGGAGTGCACTTCAAAGACCAAGGGAACAGAGTCTTCCTCAACAACCTTAAGCTGTGCATCTGCACTTACATGTAGCCCCACAGGGCTGGCTCCAGCAATGTCCGGGGTGCCCATACCCGGGACATTGCAATTTACAATGGCAGGGCGGGAGCACGGCTCCCGCCCTGTCATTGCAAACTTCTGCTTTGCTTCATGGAAGCGAGAGCAGGAACCCTGCTCTCGCTTCCACGAAGCAAAGCAGAATTGCTTTTGGACAAGGGGAGCTGCTGACATGCATGTACAAAAGCAATGCCGGCTCCCGCAAGAGGCAGGGAGCCGGCTAGGACTGCGGAGGCATTGGGGCTCCCCCCACAGTCCCCAACCTGAGGCCAGGCCCCGGGGGATGGTGTCCCCGGTGCCAATAGTGGCCCAGGGAAGGGGGCCACACAGCCCCATTCCTGTTTTAAAAAACAAAAACAAAAAAAAAAGGCTCAGGCCCTGGGCAATAGGGTAACCAGGGCCCAAACATAATTAAGGGAAGGGGGGCCACACAGCCCCCTTCCAAAAACCAAATTAAAAAAAAGCTAGCATCTCGCCGGAGGCCCCGCCCCCTCCCTGAACCACTGTGCAAACACGCCTCCTGGCGCATTTAGGATTGGGGATTAAGTCCCCTTTAATCCTAAGGGTCCTTAGTGGCCAATTAGACCACCAGGTAACTCCAGTAATCTTCACACAGTGGGATTGCTGAGAGGTGGTCCGAGGCCACGATTTTACACCACTCTGCAAACGCGCCTCTTGGCGCACTGCTGGTGGGGAAATGAGGACCTCTTGTGTCCTGAGGACCTCAACTGTGTGGGGCTTACTAGAGATAACAGGAGGGCTTGTTGGCCCCCAGGGACCCTCAGGAGGCAAGGGGACCTCATCTCCCAACCAAGAGTACACCAGGAGGGGCATTTGCAGAGTGGTGGAGAAAGGGGGCATGGCATGTGTCCAGCTCTCAGCAATCCCACTGTGTGGGGCTTACTGGAGGTAACAGGTAGGCTAGTTGGCCCCTAAGGAACCCCACAAGCGAAGGGGACATCATCCCCCAACCAAGAGCATGTCATGAGGCCTGTTTGCAGAGTGGCAGGCAAAGGGGGCATGGCCTGCTATGAGAACTTAGCAATCATGTTGTGTGGGACTTACTGGAGATAATAGATGGGGTAATTGGTCCCCAAAGATTATTTGGGGGGCAATTACCCCTCCTGTTACCTCCAGTAAGTCCCACAGAGTGGGATTGCTAAGAGGTCTTTGGAGGCCACGACCCCCTTTCTCCACCACTATGCAAATGCACCTCCTGGCACACTACGGGTTGGGGGATGAAGTCCACTTCACTCCTGAGGAACTTTGGGGGCCAAGAAGTCCTCCTGGTTAACCCTGGGCAAAGCACTACGCTACGCTCGCGTAGTTTGTGAAGTTTGCGCTACTTCGCACTACGCGAATTGCACGTAGCACAGTGCAAACACACGTAGCGTAGCGTAGTGCAGCGGTCATTTTTTGCTTGCTCGCGGTCCTCAACATCAAGTTGGCGACCGCAAGCAAGCAAAATGACATCCCGGCGAGACTTTTTCCTTGTTCGCGATCAGCAACATCAAGTTGCCGATCGCGAGCGTGGAAAATAAACCTCCCGGCGAGATTCTCAACGCGGGGAGGTCAGGTTTCTCATTGCGAGTGGTTGCGTATGCTCGCGACCGCTCGCGATGAGAAACTACCAGCCCGCGTTGAGAAAGCTGCTGCTCGAGTAAAAATCTACTCGAGCGGCAGTAAAAGACAGCTCGCACTGTGCAAGATGCCGTTTTCAATGATTGCACAGTGCGGACAAGCATCCGGCACTGTGCAATCATCGCGAACAGCGCACTACACACTTCGCGTAGTGCTACGCGTAGCTCGCGTAGTGCGAAGTGCACTTCGCGTAGCTTCGCGTAGCGCTACTTCGCGAACTACGACCAGGGTTACTCCTGGTACCTCCTGTAAGTCCTACGCAGCAGAATTCCTGAGCACTGGTCGGAGGCCCAGCACCCTTTCTCCACCACTCTGCAAACGCGAATACTAGTTAAAGAAGCATTTGCAATGTAATAGGTTTCGCATTTGCGAGAGCTAGAGCTATTGGCATTGTAAATTTAAAAGTTTTTACTAATGTTTTTGGGAGTGAAGTGGATGTACGTTGTGTGTAGTGGAATTATGTGGTATGTTGTGCAGTGAAATAATGTTGATAGAAAATATGTGGTATTTAGTGTTTAGGAATTATGTAGAGTGGGATTATGTGTTATGGAGAGTAATTATGTGGTCTGGTAGTCTGTATTGTGGAGTGGTAACCTCAGGTTTAGTCTTCCTCGTTTCCATAGAAGCTAAACTATGAACTCAATGAGATAAAAAACGAAGCAATCACTGAGGAACACTTCTGGTCCTAGTCAGAGGTATGAGCAGGGCCACTGTGATTATGTGACTGTTTGGCTGCACCGACTTTCGCACAATTATACATTTTCCGCATTAGCCACATAATCCATCGTCTGCTGCCTAATCTGCAGATTTGAACAAAAAAAGCCTTGTTTCTAGCTGAAACGGCTCAAAGGTTACCAAAAATGCAGCAACAAGTTTTACAGCATGGTGAAAGGTCCTTTGTAAACCTAGAATGGTCACCTGTTACTTATTGCTAAATGTGGGGGTTAAATTGGTACTAATGGTGTGCAAGCCACTCTTGCTTCTTTCTGTGCCTCTCTTGCCTCTTTCTGCATTTCTGTTGCTTCTTTCTGCACCCTTCTTTCTTTTTCTGCACTTCTCTTACCTCTTTCTGCACATCTCTTCTACTTTCTGCACCTCTTTTGCCTCTCTCTGCACCTCTGTTGCCTCTTTCTGTACCTCACTTGCTTCTTTGTGTACCCCTCTTGCCTCTTTCTGCACCTCTCTTGACTCTTTCTGCACCCCTCTTCCCGCACCCCTCCTGCCTCTTTCTGCACCTCTCTTCCCTCTTTCTGCACTTCTCTTGTATCTTTCTGCACCTCTGTCACTTCTTTCTGCACCCCTAGGGCCTCTTTCTGCACCCCTCTTCCCTTTTTCTGCTCCCCTCTTGCCTCTTTCTGCACCTCTGTTGCTTCTTTCTGCACTTCTTTTGTTTGTTTCTGCACCTTTCTTGCTTCTTTTTGCACCCCTCTTCCCTCTTTCTGCACCCCTCCTGTCTCTTTCTGCTCCCCTCTTCCCTCTTTCTGCACTTCTCTTGCATCTTTCTGCACCTCTGTCCCTTCTTTCTGCATCCCTAGTGCCTCTTTCTGCACCGCTCTTCCCTCTTTCTGCTCCCCTCTTGTCTCTTTCTGCACCTCTGTTGCTTCTTTCTGCACTTCTTTTGTTTCTTTCTGCACCTTTCTTGCTTCTTTTCTCATCCCTCTTGTCTCTTTCTGCACCTCTCTAGCTTCTTTCTGCAGCCCCTTTTGCCTCTTTGTGCACCTCTCCTGCCTCTTTCTTCACCCTTCTTGCCATTTTCTGCAGTTCTCTTGCCTCTTTCTGCACCTCTTTTGCTTCTTTCTGCACTTTTCCTGCCTCTTTCTGTACCCCTCTTTCCTCTTTCTGCACATCTGGTGGTTCTTTCTGCACTGCTGTTGCTTCTTTCTGCACCTCTGTTGCAAATTTCTGCATTCCTCTTGACTCTTTCTGTACCACTCTACACTCTTTCTGCACCTCTCCTGCCTCTGTCTGCACACATGTTCCCTCTTTCTGCACCCCTTTTGCCTGTTTCTACAACTCTCTTGCCTATTTCTGCAGTTCTCTTGCCTCCTTCTGTACCTCACTTGCCTCTTTCTGCACTTCTCTTGCTTCTTCTGTACCCTTCTTCCCTTTTCTGCACATCTATTGCCTCTTTCTGCACCTCTCTTGCCTCTTTCTGCACATCTCTTGGTTCTTTCTGTACTTCTCTTGCCTCTTTATGCACCCGTCGTGCCTCTTTTTGCCCCTCTTTTGCTTCTTTCTGCACTTCTCTCTTCTCTTTATGCACCCCTCTTGCCTCTTTCTGCACATATGTTTCTTCTATCTGCACTGCTCTTGCTTCTTTCTGCACCTCTCTTGCCTCTTTCTGCACCCCTCTTCCCTCTTTCTGCAATTCCCTTCCCTCTGTCTGCACACCTGTTCTCTCTTTATGCACCTCTTTTGTCTGTTTCTGCAACTCACTTGCCTCTTTGTGTAGTTATCCTGCCTCCTTCTGCACCTCTGTTGCCTCTTTCTGCACCCCTCTTGCCTCTTTCTGCACCCCTCTTGGCTGTTACTGCACCCCTGTTGCTTTATTCTACACTTCTCTTGTTTCTTTCTGTACCCCTCTTGCCTCTTTCTGCATCCTTCTACCCTCTTTCTGCATATCTATTGCCTCTTTCTGCACTTCTCTTTCCTCTTTCTTCACCCCTCTTGCCTCTTTCTGTACCTCTGTTGGTTCTTTGTGCACTTCTCTTGCTTTTTTCTGCATCTCTCTTGCTTTTTTCTGCACCCCTCTTGCCTCTTTCCGCACATCTGTTGCTTCTTTCTGCACTTCTCTTGCTTCTACCTTTGTTACACAAATTTACAGAGTATGCTGTTTGAAACACAGATATTCAAGTATTTGTATGTTTATTTTTATGTATCATGTCACTAGGTAAAAACAGAGACACACGCATGCATACCTTCACATACTTGGTCAGACTTACAACAGTGATATGCTTAGGATTGCTCTTTTATATTTGGTAGGCCTAACATTCTGAGCAGTCAATGAATATTGAACCTTCAGGAGAAAAGTGAGTTTTAAGACATCTTGGGAGACGGATTAGTGATTAGGCTACTTTGTATGAGTCTGTTGTAAGGTGCAGTCAAAGTAGGCCTCTCTCTGCAAATCTGTTGGTTCCTTCTGCACATCTCTTGCTTCTTTCTGCACCTTTCTTTCTCTTTATGGACTTCTGTTGCCTCTTCCTTCATTTCTGTTGCTTCTTTATGCACCCTTCCCTCTTTCTGCCCTCTCTTGCCTCTTTCTGCACTTCTCTTGCTTCTCTCTGCGCCTTTCTTCCTCTTTCTGCATATGTCCTACCTATGTAGGCATAGTTAGAAATTAGCATTTAAACAACCTTAGAAATTCACTGAAAAAAACAGGGGTTTCAAGGAAGTTATAGTTAGGGATTAGCATTTAAAAAACCTTAAAAATTAACTGAAAAAAAACACAGGTTTCACGGGACGTTACAGTTAGAAATTAGCATTTAAAAATCCTTTGAAATTCACTGAAATAACCATAGGTTTCAGGGACGTTATAATTAGAAATTTTCATTTAAAAAACCTTTGAAATTCACTGATAAAATCATAGGTTTCAGGGATGTTATAGTTAGAAATTAGCATTTAAAAAACCTTAGAAATTCACTGAAAAAACCACAGGTTTCAGGGACGATATAGTTAGTTGGACATTTCACTCGTACAAAACCAGAAAAATGTGGCCGTTATAGTTAGTTGAGCTAACGATAACTCGCGCCCCCGCAATGCACTGCTGATGACATCACATATTACATCACTCATGACATGATCAGTGACATCACTGATGACATCACTGATGATATCTCAAATGACATCTCTGATGACATCATCCATGTGATCATCTGATGCACCTCCTCGCACCCTAATATAACCTTTGATACACCTACTCTAAAATACAGACTACCATTCTCGAAACCATAGACACACCAATACTAGTTAGTACATACTCACGCACTGATTCATAGGTCTACACACATCCACTCACTCACCCATACAGTCACTCATACAGGTAGTCACTCATCAATACAGCCTCTGATATATGCACTCATACACCCATACAGACACTCACACACTGCCACTCACCCATAGAGTTACTCACACATCTAGTCAGTCATGCAAAGAATCAATCACGTTCCCATTTACTCACCTATACAGTTATACACACACCACTTATTCATACAGATACTAACACATACTTACTCTCTTATACAATGACTGACACAAGCACACACTCATCCATACAGCCACTCACGCAATCACTTACTCTCACATATAGTCAGTAATATACTCCAACATTCACATATACTGCCTTTCACATATGTAGTTACTCACACATATACCACTGAGACATCCATTCACTCACCAACACAGCCATACGCATACTCACTCACCCATACAGCCCCACACAGATGCACTCATGAACCCATACACCCACTGAATTACCCACTCACACATCCATGTGGGGAGTTACTACACACAGACACTCAGGCACCCATTCAGGTACTCAGACAACCAATCATTAACCCATATAGACACTCATGTAGCTACGCACCAAGTCATGCAGCGACTTCCACAGAAACTGACAGACTGATACAGACATTCACACAGATTAGTCATTCACCCATGCATTACCTAAAACACATTTAATCACTCACTTATACAGTCAGTCACGCACCAACTAAATCATCCATTCAGACACTCATACACCCACTCATTCTTCAATACACCTTTGCATATCTATATATAACATTCTTAAACTTTTAAAATTCACCCAGTCTCTGGATGTTGTCATCAGTGATGTCATTTGAGATGACATCAGTGATGTCACTGACCATGTCATGAGGGATGTAATATGTGACGTCATCAGCAGTGCATTGTGGGGGCGCAAGTCATAGTTAACTCAACTAACTATAACAGCCAAATTTCTCTGGTTTTGTACAAGTGAAATGTCCAACTAACTATAATGTCCCCGAAACGTCCCTGAAACCTCTGTTTTTTTCAGTGAAAAAAAAAAAAAATATATATATATATATACATATATATATTCACTGAAAAAACCATAGGTTTTAGGAACAGTTATAGTTAGTTGGACATTGCACTCGTACAAAACCCATGAAATTCCCCGTTATAGTTAGTTCAGCTAACTATAACTGCGCCCCGCAATGCACTGCTGATGACGTCACATATTACATCACTCATGACATGGTCAGTGACATCACTGATGACATCACTGATGACATCTCAAATGACATCACTGATGACATCATCCAGTGACTGTGTGTTTTTGTAAAGTTTAAATATTTTTGATATATATAGGGAAAGGCGTATTGAAGAATGAGTGGATGTATAAGTGTCTGTATGGATGATTTAGTAGGTGCATGACTAACTCTATAAGTGAGTGATTAAACGTATCTTACTGAATGCATGGGTTAGTGACTAAACTGGGTGAATGTCTGTATCCGTCTGTCTGTTGCTGTGTAAGTGGCTGCATGGGTTTGTGAATAGCTACATGAGTGTCTATATGAGTTATTGATTGGTTGTCTGAGTATCTGTATGGGTGCCTGAGTGTTTGTTTGGGTGGGGTGGGTGCGACTCTGTGAATAGATGTGTGAGTGGGTGATTCACTGGGTGGATGGTTTCAAGAGTGCATCTGTGATAGACTGTATGGGTGGGTAGGTGTGTGTAAGAGTGTATTAGTGAGTGAATGTATGTCCCAGTGGTACATGTGTGAGTAACTACATATGTGAAAGGCAGTATATATGT
The DNA here is from genome assembly GCA_963921515.1 of Calotriton arnoldi. Taxonomy (NCBI): domain Eukaryota; kingdom Metazoa; phylum Chordata; class Amphibia; order Caudata; family Salamandridae; genus Calotriton; species Calotriton arnoldi. The sequence continues at coordinate 672,338 of CAWUFW010006124.1, read as the reverse complement.
GTGTTGGAGCATATAAATAGCTATAAGCTGAGAGTGTGTGATTGTGAGAATGACTGTATGGATGAGTGTGTGCTTGTATCAGTGATTGTATAAGAGCGTAAGAATGTGCTAGTATTTGTATGAGTAAGTGAGCTGGTGTGTGTATAACTGTATAGGTGAGTAAATGGCAGTGTGTTTAATTATTTGCATGACTGACTAGGTGTGTGAGTACCTCTATGGATGAGTGGCGGTGTTTGAGTGTCTATATAGGAGTATGAGTGCATATGATAGTCCTGTACTGAGTGACCGTAAGTATGAGTGACTGTACAGGTGAGTGAGTGGATGTGTGTGTAGACCTAAGAATCAATGAGTGGGTATGTAGTTATTGGTGTTGGAGTGTCTATGGTTTTGCGAATGGCAGTCTGTAATTTAGAGTGGGTGTATCAAAGGTTATATTAGGGTGTGAGGAGGTGCATCAGATTATCACGTGGATGATGTCATCAGTGATGTCATCAGTGATGTCATTTGAGATGTCATCAGTGATGTCATCAGTGATGTCACTGACCATGTCATGAGTGATGTAATATGTGACGTCATCAGCAGTGCATTGCGGGGCGCAAGTTATAGTTAGCTGAACTAACTATAACGGGGAATTTCACAGGTTTTGTACGAGTGCAATGTCCAACTAACTATAACTGTCCCTAAAACCTATGGTTTTTTCAGTGAATTTCAAAGGTTTTTTAAATGCTAATTTCTAACTATAACGTGCCTGAAACCTATGGTTTTTCAGTGAATTTCAAAGGTTTTTTAAATGCTAATTCCTAACTATAACATGTCTAAAACCTATGTTTTTTTCAGTGAATTTCAAATGTTTTGTAAATGACAATTTTTAAATGTATTAATTGTTATATTTAGTTTTTTGATACTGATTTACTACATTTTTTAAACTATTTATTTTAAGATATTTTATTTTTAAATTACATTGTAATTACATTATACATTACATTACAAAATATACTTTCTCAGAATGAATTACTTTAGTTTAAATACTTTGCAAATAGGCAATAGACTTTTAAGTACAGTAGTTACAGTTGTTGCAATGGGCAACACAATTTCAAACACAATGCAACATTGAGCTCAATGTGACTTTCTAGTTAAATGCAATTAGTTACTTTATGGATTACTTTTCTAACCACATGACTGGATCCTAGATTCAGTCCTGGGACATCTCCTGTAAACAGTTGAGTAAAAGTGTTTTGGTTACAGTAGTGATTTTTAAGGAATATTATTGTATTTTAAAAGTTGACACTTAGAAACTTTTTCACATAGAATCACCAATGTTATCCTAAGGGAGGAAATTCACTTAGCAGGTAAGTAGTCTTATTGTTACTTTTCTTACTCAGTGGTGGATCCTGGATCCAGCACTGGTGCATCTCCTGTAAACAGTTGAAAGAATGCGTTTAAGTCATACAGGCGATTTTTAAGGAATATTTGTAGTTTGTAAAAATCGACACTTTGAAACTTTTCTGCTGAAAACCAGACAATGGATTCCTATGGAAGGAAATACAAGTTACTGGTAAGTACGGTTAGAATTGGGAGTGTTGGCAAAATCTTCAGTGCAGGAATAATCGTCAAGCTAGAGGGCAATTGGGGGATAGGAGAACATGGCGGCCGGATAGGAACGCCGGTCGGGAGCTCCCGATCTCTATGGGCAGATTTTGAGCGCGCATGAGAGTTTGCTTGTCAACTTATTTTTGGCTTTGTTCTGATGGCTCCTGGAGTTCGTTGTGGCTCGGAGCATGTCCACTACCCTCGCTAGTTTGGTAAATAAACCGCTTCTCCTCGCGCCTCTTTCGGAGGCTCAGGGTGCTCTGCAGGTCGGTATTCGCACTCCGTCTCCTGGTCCCCCTGATGGTGGCGTGGTCCCACTGGGAGACCGGAGCCTGAAAGTAGGCTCAGTGTGGTCTAAGGCAGGCTCGGTGTTACGGGAGAGCAGGAAGGCGGCCGCAAGAGTTTCCTTCCGTGCAAAGTTTGCTCTCAGCCCCAGAGGCGGGATTTCCGGTTGCAGGGAGAGTGGTGCAGTAGATCCAGCGGCTCCCGTCAAGACAAGTAGAGCAGTTACCTCGACCAAGAGGGGTCGGACACAAATACCGCGAGGTGCGACACAATCAAATAGGGTAAGTGAGGCCATCAAGGGGGACAGTTCAAAGGCTCAAATTACGGTTCAAGATAATAAGGGTCAGAAACAGGATAATAGCAGTGGTATCCCCAAAGAGCTGGTGCAGGAGACGTCGCCTAGAAGAGGGATAAGGTACTGTTTAAGAAGTAGAAATTTGCCAGACAATCTCACAATAACAACAGATTACCCTCAGAACACTGTAACATTTCAGCGTGATAAAGATAAATTGGTGTCTCCCACACAAAACCTGGAGCCTACTATCGGGCTAACGGGCTAAGGCTGTGACTAAAAAAGTTAAAATCACTCCCTCCCTTCGTACATATTTTAAAGTTAAACAATCGTCTTCAAAAGTGCCAAAAGATCGGTGTCCACAAAAAACAGAATTCTCTGAGGATAAACAAAATACTATAATGGCAGAACAAAGCGTAACAGCAGGCATTCCACTGAGTGTAAATCGCTTTGAGGGTTTGGCAGGCTTGGAAGCAGATAAAGATACAGGCAATGATGAGCATATTTCTCCTGAGAATTTGGGGGAGAATGGAGGGGGTGAAGATTCTTCAATAATGGGATCTAAACCGACAGGCTTTAACTCGACAGATGTAGCCAAAACTGCGGATAATTTAATGGAAACTTTGATCTCAGAGATGAGGTCGAGCTTTGCTACATCTGAGAGAAACCAACTCAGAATTCAGGGGGTTTGTGAGGCATTAGAAACCAAGGTGAATTCAATCATGGAAAGGGTCAGCATAGTGGAAGTCTCTGTGGAAGAAATGGAGAAGAGGGTCACAGCTAATGAAAAAGTTATAAGGGTCTTGCAGACAAGTGAGAAAGAATTAAGGGGAAAGATTGAGTCCCTGGAAAACCAATCCAGACGAAATAACCTGAGACTTTTGAATATTCCGGAGGGTCAAGAGGGAGAAGATATAAAAACTTTTGTGGTAAACCTTTTGAAATAAATCTTCCCTGGATTGAAGCTAAGGATCTCTATGAGGACATACAAAGGGTTCATAGAGACCCGTTCGGCAAAGGTAAAAACAGGGTAAATCCCAGGAAGATATTAGTTAACTTTAAGACCTATGCATTAAAGGAGAGAATTCTGAGAGAGGAAATAAGAGCAGGATCTCATAAAAGAATGACTGGTCCTTCCGAATAAGGTCAGATATATCAAAGGCGACGCAGGACCGGCAATGGGAGCTTGGTCAATATATGCAGGAGTTAAAGACCCTGGGAGCCACAGTACAGATGAAATTCCCAGCATCATTGAGAGTAATGTGGGACAACCAGATGTTTAATTTAAGGGAAGCAACAGAAGTAGAATCATTGATATGTAAGATAAAGGCATTAAAAGTGTAAGATGCCCATAGAGTAGGGATCTCAAAGTGGCAGGATTAACCTGCCAATAGATAAAGGGAGGGTTCTCTTTGGGTGGGTGGGGAGGGGCTGGGGTGCTGGGTATGGGTTACATATAATTTGGTGCATTAAGGGTGTGGGAGCATTTGGGGAGAAAAAACAAAAATATTGGTCCGATTCACGAGAAGCATACGTTTAAGTGAAAATAAAATGGAATATGGGAGTTAATATTCTTACGTGGAATGTAAATGGTTTGCGGGGCAGAGCTAGAAGGCAAAGGATTTTAGAATATCTTAGGAACATAAATTGTGATATATTAGTTCTCCAAGAGACCCATCTTTTAAAAGCAGAGTGGGCAGACATTATGAAAACCCAGCGGTGGGTGGATTCTTATATTTGTACTGATCAAGCATGTTGCGTTAAGGGGATAATCATTATTTTTAAAAGGACAGCAAAAGCCATCATTGAGTCTTACAAGACCGATATAAAGGGGAGATGGGCCGTAGTGAACATACGTATGAACGAGAGATCGTTGGCAATAGTAGGATATTACGGACCTAATGTAGATGATCCTCAGCGTTACAGGACCTCTACGCATATCTGTTGGAAGTCCCTGGTCTCATCATCTTGGGGGGATTTTAATATACTAATTGACCCTAAGCAAGATAGGAATCCTCCTAAAAATACCCTACTTTACCAAAAATGAAGAGTTGGCTAAAGTTATACCAGGATGACTTAGGTTTAATTGATATATGGAGAGCAAAAGGTCAAAAATTGCACTTGTTCACGTTTAAAAATAAAAAACTGGGTCATTCTTCTAGAATTGATTATTTCTTAATTGATAAATCATTAGGGGCTGAAGTAAAAGGGTTAGACATCTTCCAGAACATCTCTCTGATCACTCGGCAGTATTATTGGAGTTTGAATTTCAAAGTCAGCAGTCTCAATCTAGATGGACCTTAGATAAGACTCTGCTTATGGATGCTCAAATAATAAAGGACTTGAAAGAGGAAACTATATCCTATTTCCAATTAAACGCGGAGGGGACTTCCCGTCAGGTTACATGGGATGCGTATAAGGCAGTACTTAGGGGAAGTTGATTAGTTTAGCGGCTCTACCGAAATAAGTCGAATAAAAAGGAATAGAGAGCGTAGAGGGAGAAATACAGAGATTAGAGAAGAGTATTGGAGAGGAAATTTTAGCGGTCAAAATCGAAGCACTTACAGGGGAATTAATCAACAAGAAAAGGGAATTTGTTAATATCTTAGATGCTCGAAGTAAAACAAAATGGGAAGCAAGTAAACTTGCTCACTATCAATATGGTGAGGGGTGTGGAAAGCTTCTAGCTTGGAAAGCTAAGACTGACTTGAACCGCAATAAGATTTTGAGCATCCTAGAGGAGGGTAAAAACCATTCTACTGTAGAAGAGTCGGAAATTAAGAATGCCTTTTTCAAGTTTTTTAAAGAACTATATAAAGAGGATACGCGTGACAGTGCAGATCAAATTAAAGATTATCTTAACTCTTGGGTAAAGCAAACTTTGTCAGAAGAGCATAGAGAAGAATTAAATGCGGAGATTACAGAATTAGAAGTAAGTGAGGTTGTTAAAGGTATGAAAAATGCAAAGGCGGCTGGGCCTGATGCTTTGCCCAATGAGATATACAAGGCATTGAAGGAGGAAGTTGTCCCTGAGCTCACTAGCTTATTTAATGACACATTTATACGGGGACAGGAACCTCCTAAATCCTGGAGCGACGCAACCATTTGTATTATATTAAAGCCTGGGAAGGATCCTAAGATATGCGAGTCCTATAGACCTATCTCGATGTTAAACAGTGACTATAAAATTTTCACTCAAATATTAGCAAAAAGATTGGGGAAGTGGGCAGGCTGCCTAATTCATCAGGATCAGAAAGGTTTCATAAGGGGCAGACAGATTCAGGAACTCACACATGAATTAATAGGGGCAATAGACTTGGCAGTTGAGGAGAAGCTCCCCTTATCGATAATCACTTTCGATGCTGCCAAGGCATTTGACAGGGTTAGCTGGAGTTTTTTACACAATACCTTGGAGGCTTATAAACTGGGTAGCAATTTTGTAAGAGCAGTAAGAGTTCTATATAGATCCCCAACCTCATGTGTACTAGTTAATGGGTCCCTTACAGACAAGATATATATAGAAAGAGGAACTAGGCAGGGGTGCCCTCTTTCTCCCCTGCTCTTCAACTTTTATATAGAACCCTTAGCTAGTGCCTTGAGAGCAAATCTACATATATCCCCTTTCAGGTATGGGAATTGGGTGAAAAAGGTCGCTCTATATGCGGACGATTTAATGGTATTTACAGATGATCTGAATGCTTCTCTTCCAAGAATAATAGAAACATTGAAGCAGTTTGGTAACTTATCAGGCTATCAGATAAACCAACAAAAGACTGAGATCATGTGTTGGAATACTCAGAGTAATGACCCTTTGGTAAAACACCAAATAAGATATCTAGGGATTTTGATTGTGGGAGAGGTTAAGAGGATTGCTCAAATTAATTTTAATAAAATTCAAACACAGTCCAGAAAACTTCTCAATGCATGGAAGAGCCTCCCGTTGTCATTCCTGGGTCGTTCGAATCTGGTAAAGATGATGATTTTACCTAGATTTACGTATATTTTTAACACGATTCCACTTGAGTTTAAAAAGAATGGGTTAGTAAAATGCAGGGTGACATCAGCAGTTTTATATGGGCCTCGAGAGGGGCTAGAATCTCGTGGAAAAAAATAAGGAGAAAACAGGAGCATGGTGGAATAGCTAGCCCGGATCTGTTCCAATATTATAGGGCCTTTCATTTAAAAAATGTTAGAGTATTATTCAAGGATTATAGCTCTTATCCATGTTATATGCAAGCAATGATAGGCCCAGCAGGAAGCCATTTTTTGTACAAATTCGGCCACACAAAATTTTTTAAGAAAATCAAGCTAAAAATTTTGGGTGCAGCTATCAGATTGTGGGTTCAGATAAGACGTCTGTGGAAGATTCCTTATTATTGTCAACATGCCCCAATCTGGGATTCCCCTGGAACGCCGGAATGCCTAAAGGATGTGTTATCAGCACCGTTGAGAGAAGCCGGAGTAGTGGAATGGGGTCAGATATTGTCTGGGTCCACAATTGTTGACTGGGAGCAGTTATCAGTACTGTCTCAACAGAGGCTTGTCTAAGTTTAAATATTACCAACTTACAAGCTGGGCAAAATCCTTGGGAAAAGACGGGGTAGGAAATCCAGAACTGGAGTCGAAATTCCAAGTACAATTCGGGAAGAAAGAGGTAGCTTTTGGTATTGGGTGCTTATCAATGAAGGACGAGAGGAATTCACCCTTCCCATCGAGATCTGGGGGAAAGCACTGCCTACGCTGGATGTATCCTTATTATGGCAAGTATCTGCGGCTGCATGTGGGGTCGTCATTAAATCTGCACCTCTCAAAAAGAATTATTTATTTACTTTGCATAGAGCATATTGGACTCCCAAGAAGCTATCAAAATTGAAAAAAGGAGAGGTGAAACGATGTCCTAAATGTGATGAAGAACGAGCTGATGACATCCATATGTTTTGGCAGTGCCCCCGACTCCAGAGCTTTTGGGAAAAAGTGGGTAAGACACTCTCTGAGGTATTCCACCAAGTAATACAGGTAAGCGCCCAATTAGTATTGTTTGGGGTGGAGCTGGATGACAGTGGAAGACCCAAATTTAGTAAAAAAAAAAAGAAATCTACTCTTTTTACTGATGTTGCTTGCTAGACGTGAGATATGTATTAAATGGGTTAAGCCTGTGTCACCTACAGAAGAAGAATGGCTGAATTCTGTGTTTAGAATAAATCTGCTCGATAGAGCTGGTGTACTTACTAAAAGATTAGAATTTTGGAATATCTGGGAACAGTATTGGTCTGGTAAAACGCTATAATGAGGTCTGCCACTGATCTGATAAAATCTAATTAAGTCCAATGATTAAGCGCACCAACAGTCAAGAAAGGTGAGATGGTGGTACATGTTTTGACCCCTTTCAAAAAAGGAGTGGGCAAGTTCCGTATGAGATGGCTGTTGGCCAGTGAGATACCCCCACGCAGGAATTGGAGTTGACTCTAGTGTGGCGGGGAAAAACAGAGGGGAAGAAAAGGCTCTCTAAAGGCGGTAAATCTTGCCAAATATACTCTTTCTTTTTTGCGTGATGAGGACAAAAAAACAAACAAAAAAAAGTACGGTTAGAATTACTTTTCAGGATCTGTACTGGGCTCCAAGATGCAGCACTGAGGTCTCTCCTGATAACAGGTGAGTAAATTGGAATTCGTAGTTCAGCTGATTTTAGAGGAATATTATAAAGTTCCAAAACTCCACACTTAGAAGAATTTCCAAGTGAAACCAGTCAATGTTAGCCTATGGAAGGAAATTCAAGTTACTGGTAAGTACGGTTAGAATTACTTTTCAGGATCAGTACTGGGCTCAAAGATGCAGCACTGAGGTCTCTCCTGATAACAGGCGAGTAAATCGGAATTCGTAGTTCTGCTGTTTTTAGAGGAATAGTTGTATGTTTCAAAAATCGACACTTAGAAGAATTTCCAAGTGAAACCAGTCAATGTTAGCCTATGGAAGGAAATTCAAGTTACTGGTAAGTACGGTTAAAATTACTTTTCAGGATCAGTACTGGGCTCAAAGATGCAGCACTGAGGTCTCTCTTGATAACAGGTGAGTAAATCGGAATTCGTAGTTCGGCTGATTTTAGAGGAATATTATAAAGTTCCAAAACTCCACACTTAGAAGAATTTCCAAGTGAAACCAGTAAATGTTAGCCTAAGGAAGGAAATTCAAGTTACTGGTATGTACGGTTAAAATTACTTTTCAGGATCAGTACTGGGCTCAAAGATGCAGCACTGAGGTCTCTCCTGATAACAGGTGAGTAAATCGGAATTCGTAGTTCGGCTGATTTTAGAGGAATATTTGCACAATGGTGAAGGAAGGTGGTGGGGCCTGAGGTGACATGTCTGCAAACACGCCCTGTGGCGCGTTTTAAGTTGGAGAATTAATTCCTCCTCAATCCCGAGGGTCCCTAGGGGCCAACTAGCCCACCAGATACCTCCAGTATGCGCTAGAGAGCTGCGTTGCAGAGAGGTGTTCAGAGGCCACGCCCCTTTTTACAACACTCTGCAACGCAGCTCCGTGGCGCTTACTGGAGGTACCTGGTGGGCTGAGTTGGCCCCCAGGGACCCTCAGGATTGAAGGGGATTTAATTCCCCATCTTAAAACACGCCACGGGGCCTGTTTGCACACATGTCACCTGAAGCCCCGCCCCCTCCCTTCACCACTGTGCAAACGCGCCCGTGGAGCGTTTTAAGTTGGGGATTAAGTCCCCTTGAATCCTGAGGGTCCCTGGAGTCCAACTATCCCACCATGTACCTCCAAAAGCGCCACAGAGCTGCGTTGCAGAGAGGTGTAAAGGGGCATGGCCTCTGTACACCTCTCTGCAATGCGGCCCCCTGGCGCATACTGGAGGTTCCTGGTGGGCTAGTTCTCTAGAGACCCCAGTATTCAAGGGAGTTACTTCCACTCCTTAAAACGTGCCAGGGGGCGCGTTCTGCAGACTGCTGCAGGGAGGAGGCAAGGCCTCCGGCACGATGCCGGTCTTTTTTTTTTTTCTTTCTTTTTTTTTTGTATGGGAGGGGGGCTGCGTGGCCCCCCTTCCCTCAGCCACTTTTGGCCCCGGGGACCCCATCCCCCGTGGCCTAAGGATTTTTTTTTTTTTAAATAAAAAAAAACGGGAAGGGGGCCGCGTGGCCCCCCTTCCCTGGGCCTCTATTGGCCCCGAGGACGCCATCCCCCGGGGCATGCCTTCTATTTTTTTTATTTAAAATATTTGGAGGGGGGCTGCGTGGCCCCCCACCTCAGGCCATTTAAGGCCCCAGGGACCCCATCCCCCGGGGCCGGCCTTTACGTCGTTTAAAAAAAAAAAAATTGTAGGGGAGGGGGGCCGCGTGGCCCCCCTCCTGGGCCACTACTAGCCCCGGGGACCCCATCCCCCGGGGCTGGCCCTCTCTGTTGGGGACTGTGGGGGGTCCCCAATCCCCCCGCGGTCCCACCGGCTCCCCGCGTCCTTCGGGAGCCGGCATTGCTTTTCCACATGGGGAGCTGCTAAGATACAGCTCCCCGTGTGGAAAAGCAATCTGCTTTGGTTTTTGGAAGAGAGAGCAGGTTTCCTGCTCTCTGTTCCAAAACCAAAGCAGTTTGCTATGACAGGACGGGAGCCGCGAGGCTCCGTCCCTGTCATAGCAAACTACAGTGTCCCGGGGTAGGCACCCCGGGACACTTCAGGAAACCGGCCCTGGGGGTGGTGGTCCCCAGGGCCATCAAGGGCTCCAGGAGGGGGCTGCACGGCCCCCTCCCTCCATTGGCAAAGCCCGGGGAGGTGGTGGTCCCCGGAGGCTCGGAGGTCTGTAACGGACCCCCATATTGAAATATTTAGTGCCCCGGGGAGGTGGCGGTCCCCGGGGCATGTGGGGGGGCTCGAGCCCCCCCACACAGGTAATTCTATTGTTTTAAAAAAGAAGCCCCGGGGGGTGGCAGTCCCCGGGGCTGCGGGAGGGCCGAGAGCCCTCCTGCACCATTATTTTTTTAAAGCCCGGGGGGGGTGGCAGTCCCCGGGGCTTGGGGGGCCTTAGAGGCCCCCCACATTATTAAATAAACCCCCGCATGCCCCCGGGACTTGGCCCACCCGGGGGCCAATTAACCACGAAGCGCGGGAGACCGCGCTTCGTTTTTTTTTTTTATCGGCGGGATCCGCGCACCCTAAGCACATCCCGCCAATTTAAAAAAAAAAAACATGCTTTTTTGTGCCCAGGGGGTCCTTGTGGGACCCCCTGAGCAGACCTAGGGGGTCAGGGTGTTTCTACCCTGCCCCCTTTTTGTGCTTTGCGCACTTGTTTCTGTCCCTCAGTTCTACCGAGGGACAAAATGGCTGCCAACACTTCCTGATTTGGAGTGTTGACAGCCACTTGACAGCCAATTAGCATGCAGCTCGTGATCGGGAGGGTGCGCTCAGGGTGCGAATCTGACGCGGCCATAGATATATATGTGATTTTCCTTTTGATTTTCTCAGGAACTACTGAACGGATTTACACCATTTAACAAAAGGGTTCTTTCTGAACCAAGAACTACCTCTTTGCCAAATTTGGTGTAATTCCGTTCAGCAGTTCGGGCTGTAGCCGTGGCTAAAGATTCCTATGGGAAAATGAATGGGGAAAACACGTTTTGGGACCCCCTTTTTTCTCGGCCCCAGCTTGACAAATCACCCTAAGACTTTCAGGATAGGAGCGGACCGGAGCGGGCCACAAAGTTTGAAAATTTTGCGAAGATTCGTCAACCGACGCAAGAGTTATTTCAAATAGAATGTTGCGGATTTCCTATGGAAAATAGGTCCTAACTATAACTATCTACTGGCGACCGCCAGTAGATAATATATATATATATATATATATATATATATATATATATATATATATATATATATATATATATATATATATATATATATATATATATATATATATATATATATATATATATACACCCCCCTGGGGACAGAACAACAAAAAGAACGAGGCGCAGCCAGAAGAGGCAAAGGGAGAGGAAAGGAAAAGAAAGTGAAAAAATAAAAAGCATTGACCCTATGAACATAAAGGAAGACAATTTGGTAAGACCTTGAATGATAAACACATCAACCTGCTCAACAAAGGACTAACATTCTGTACTGATTCAGGAATGGATCTAGTTTCGACTAGAGTGGACCTGTATACATTTTGCAGGAAACTAAAATTAAAAAGGTTTTTTGCCAACAGGTCCACCCCCAAACCAAGATCTGAACCTACACAACCTTTGTCTAACCTTACTGGAGAAGACATAGAACCCTTGAAGATCTTACACAATCTGATGAATGAAGAAGAACCACATGATGTCAATTATGAGGGGGCAACGAGTCTGCATTATTGTGCAGCAATAGGCATAAAAACTGACAAGTCTGTGAGTGTTAAATGTAGAAGCAAATCGACATTTTGCCCATAATTACCTCCTGGCAACAAGGTGGATGTCTTTCAGGAACTTGTGGCAGAAGACCTGAGGGACATCTATATTAAAGAAAAGAAAAATAGGAACTACAGACATTCCAACATGAAAAGTGAGGATTGGTGGGCACTCACAGACTTACGTGGAGACATGAACATCATAATCAAACAGTCAGACAAGGGCAGGAACATTATTGTGATGGACCGTACCAAATATTATCAGGAAATCAGGAGACAGCTGGGGGACTCTACCAACTATGAAAAACTAAAAAATAACCCCATCAACCAGATCATGTCAACTTTTCACACTAAATTACAACTATGGCATGATGAATGTCTAATCAATGAGGATGAATTACAATATCTGAAGGTGAAACATCCCATCTACCGACCCTTTATGTGCTGCCAAAAGTGCACAAGAACTTAGAGAACTCTCCAGGTTGACCCATTGTTAGCTCTTGTGGGTCCCTTTTAGAGAACACCTCCAGATTTGTGGATATCTTCCTATTTCGATATTTAGCTGATCTACCATCCTACATACGAGACTCTATGGATTTTCTGAAACATATCAATGATACCCCTTGGAAACCTGGTTACATCATGGCTACAGTGGATGTTGTCTCTCTTTACACTTCAATAGTCCAAAAGGATGGACATATGGCATGCGAACATTTTATGAGATCACGGTCCCTGAGTCTACTCAGTCATATGAAGATGCTCCTAGAGATGATGTCCTTTTGCCTAACAAACAATATCTTTATTTTTGTGGCAAATTTTACGTGCAAAAACAAGGAACTGCCATGGGCACCTCATTCGCCCCTACGTACGCAAATTTAACAATGGGCTTTTGGGAAACAGAATGTCTGTGGTCAAGAATAACAGCATGAATTTGGAGAGGGTGGTGTTATGGGTCCGTTATATCGATGATCTCTTCCTTATATGGGAAGGGGAGGAAAGTGATCTAAAAGATTTCTTAACATCATTGAATAACAACTCCCTAAATCTAGGATTTACCCATACATATAGCAAGAGCTCGATTGACTACCTTGATATACAGATCTATATCGAAGAGGAAAGAATGTGTACAACCCTTTTCCGCAAAACCACAGCGCGCAACAGCATTTTATCAGCTAATAGTGCACACCGAAAAGCCCTAAAATGGAGCATTCCGTACGGGGAATTCCTGCGAGCACGCAGGAATTACTCTGAGGAGAATGAATATGAGAGACAGATTGATGTGATGTATAACAGATTTTGAAGAAGAGGATATCCCATAATTGTTCTGGAAGATCCACGCAAAAGATCTACTACACAAAGGAGAGATAATCTGTTGTTGCCCAAAAAAATAGCGACACCAACTGAATCAAATACAGAAACAATCAGATTCATCATGGATTTTAATAGTTAAAATTAAACTGTTAAACAAGTGATTATCAATCATTGGAATGTTTTAAAAAGATCATGAACTTAAACATCATATTCCAGAACATGTAAACATCACATACAGAAAGGTACCATCCTTGGGGAATTTGCTAACCCAGAGTTATTTCACCAACAAAATCTCACAGAAAAGCAATTGGTTAATACACAAGGGTTTTGTGAAATGCCCCAAATGTAAAGCATGCAACTATGGCTGCAATAGGGTGGATGTAACAACTGTACAAGATATTAAGAAATCTATCAGGGCAAGGATAACCTGCGAGACCACCCATGTAGTTTATCTTCTAGAATGTGGCTGCGGCAAACAATATGTGGGCAGCACTGTGAATAAGTTAAAATTACGCATTCTCCAACATCTAAGGGCCATCGTCAACAAGGATTTTACATATGTGATGGCCAAACACATTTGGAAAGAGCATGAGGGCAACTTGGAAAATAACTTTTTCTACTCTGGCATTGAACATATCCCAATTAAAATCAGGGGAGGAGATAGAGAATTGGCCCTGAGGCGTGCAGAATCAAGATGGATAATTACATTGGGAACAGAAAATCCATGGGGCCTTAAAGCAGATGCCGAACTGTATACATTTGTGATGAAACGTTTAACAAATTAAGGTAGCAGGAAGCCGAAATTGCCCTAAAGTGTTTGTTTGAGCCCCAATATTATGTCTCTATGAATGGGGTTTTTAATCAATTTCTTATTATCAAAAGAAAATCTTTTCTTTATGAGCATGAGTCACTTTTTCAAGTATGGGATAATAATCTCATATGGCACTTTAATAATGTATGTGCAATTGAGGAGAGGACGCAGGAGAAGCGTCACTATTTGTTGACTTTTGTACTTTACAGAAAATAACACGTTGCACTTTATCTCAATATAATGCTGCGCAATAACAGATTTGCTGTCTTCTGTACTTTACAAGAAATAACACAATGCACCTTCTATTGATATATTTTTGTGCAATAATGGAATCTACATTGATTGAGCATTTGTGCAATATGGGAGACTATACAATGGCAGCACTTAGCACTTTTTCCAATGTTAGGTATTTTACAGTACTTCTCTTATTCTTTTTATCATTCTTTTTTTATATAGGTTTATATATGTGACATTGTTGTAGCAAATACTATTCAGATATTGTTATATTAGAGGAGTTGATAGAGGAGTGGATCTTGGCTGCTTCTAACCTACAATTAGGACAGATTAAGCAATTGTCACTTTATATCTAATATTGTAATGATTTGGAATCAAGTACTGTAATACTTGTTTTGGTATGCTGTGTTTCTTGATCTCTGGTACTTTACAGGGATAAGATATTGTACTCCACATTTGCACTTTTCAATTTCTTTGGTCATAGTATTTGATGAGGTAATATATGTCATGAAAAGCACTTTGCACTTTATATTTTTATATATACGTATATTACAAAATTAATACGAGATCTTAATGACATTGTTTGATTAATAATATAATTGGCATGTTGTGACCATCGTCGATCCTCTCCTCTTTGAAAATAGAGAAAACATATTGTCCTAATTTGTTATTTAAAACCTGTGATCCAATGATTATTAGCAGTATAGCCATTGGTAATAACAACTGCTGAACAAGATCAAGCACAACAAACCATTTGTCTTAAAACCCTAATACCTTGATATTAAGACCACTATGAATTATGTTTCTTAGACTCTGTGTACTTCACAAGGATTGGTCTTGATTCACCATTCATGTTTGCAACAACTAGCTGCATTGATAAACCTTTCTTTGACACACAAAAAATGTGAATAAGTTGGTTGTTTCCCCTTTAAACATCATGGATGTTTTTAATTAGTGGTGGGAAAGGGTACTGATATCCCTTTAAATGGAAACTCTGTGCACTATACTCTATGACCCAGTAGAAGGCTACGGCCGAAACGCGTAGGTCTGTCTGCGGATAAATATGCAGCTTGCGCTTTGCTGGTTATTTGCTTCATGAAGCATGGTAGCTTTTGAAGCCTAATAAAGTGACTTGTCGAAAAGGATTTCTTTGTGCTGTTCTTCTGTTGGTCCTGGGGAAGCAGTGTGTAAAACAGAGCTTTGGACAGAGGCTTTGTGGAAATACATACATACATACATACATACATACATACATACATACATACATATAAATATATCAGAGAATCTTCGTACTGTGGTCGCAAACAAAGTAAAGACACGCACTCCAGGATCATGGTCAAGCAAATGTTGTATTTAAATTAACCACGATCCTGGAGTGCGTGTCTTTACTTTGTATGCGACCGCAGTACGAAGATTCTCTGAAATTCAAATCGGGCTCCGACACCCCATCCACGCACCGGCCCCGTCAGGCGGAAGTAGTCAGTTACGTCAGGACCTTTCCTCTCACATATAAATATATATATATATATATATATATATATATATTATCTACTGGCGGTCGCCAGTAGATAGTTATAGTTAGGACCTATTTTCCATAGGAAATCCGCGACATTCTATTTGAAATAACTCTTGCGTTGGTTGACGAATCTTCGCAAAATTTTCAAACTTTATGGCCCGCTCCGGTCCGCTCCTACCCTGAAAGTCTCAGGGTGATTCGTCAAGCGGGGGCCGAGAAAAAAGGGGGGTCCCAAAACGTGTTTTCCCCATTCATTTTCCCATAGGAAAATTTAGACACGGCTACAGCCTGAACTGCTGAACGGAATTACACCAAATTTGGCAAAGAGGTAGTTCTTGGTTCAGAAAGAACCCTTTTGTTAAATGGTGTAAATCCGTTCAGTAGTTGCGGAGAAATTAAAAAAATAAGAGTCAAAAAATCAATTTCCCATAGGAAACTTTATGCAAGGCTACAGCCCGAACTGCTGAACGGAATTACACCAAATTTGGCAAAGAGGTAGTTCTTGGTTCAAAAGAACCCTTTTTGTTAAATGGTGTAAATCCGTTCAGTAGTTGCTGAGAAAATCAAAAGTAAAAACACATATATATCTGGGCGGAGCCTAACCACACATGTCATTGTGAGATCTGATTGGCTGTCAGCACTTCATCCTGGAATTGCTGGCAGCCATCTTGGGACCAATATAAATGATAGTACCCCATGGAAATGCATTGTAGTGAATCGAAGATTTTGAGGGTTACCAAAAGGAGAACTATAAAGGGTGATAACAGACTTTAGTTACATTAGAATTCATTTGTTGATGGTACCATACTAATTTCAGGAATTGTGGTGTGTTCTAAGGTGATTTTACCCTGTGAAAAACCTTCTGCTGGGATATCATGAATCATGTTTGAGAGAAAACTATTTTCACATGCTTGTCCCATACAGTTTTGGAAGGTGCCCCAGAAGCTAAAATGAGAGCATATTTTCTGTAAATTCACATTATCTTTCTCAGTCATGTGAGAATGAAGTCTGACATTCTCAGTAAAACATGTACATCCAACAAGGGCAGAGACTGTCAGTTGATTCCTTTGTGTTCTACTGCAGCTTCCCAGAGTGTTCTAAAGAACAACTAGAGTGCTAACAGCCTTACTTATGACAAAAGTATGGCACACCTGAAGCCATCTTGATTGGAATAAACTGGTAACACTTAAAACATTTAATTTAAAAAGGAACAAAATGATGGGGTTCATCTTGTCATAGAAATTATGGTTAGTGCTCTGGAAAGAAAAATTAGGACATGTTTCAAGTGTGATCTCAAATATCTTCCTGTTATATTTCAACAGGAGCAGCCTGTCAGTTGATGCCTTTGTGTTCTACTGCAGCTTCCCAGAGTGTTCTAAAGAACAACTAGAGCGCTAACTGTCTTACTTATGACAAAAGTATGGCACACCTGAAGCCATCTTGATTGGAATAAATTGGTAACACTTAAAACATTTAATTTAAAAAGGAACAAAATGATGGGGTTCATTTTGTCATAGAAATTATGGTTAGTGCTGTAGAAAGAAAAATTAGGACATGTTTCAAGTGTGATCTCAAATATCTTCCTGTTATATTTCAACAGGAGCAGCCTGTCAGTTGATGCCTTTGTGTTCTACTGCAGCTTCCCAGAGTGTTCTAAAGAACAACTAGAGCGCTAACAGTCTTACTTATGACAAAAGTATGGCACACCTGAAGCCATCTTGATTGGAATAAACTGGTAACACTTAAAACATTTAATTTAAAAAGGAACAAAATGAGGGGTTCATTTTGCCATAGAAATTATGGTTAGTGCTGTAGAAAGAAAATTTAGGACATGTTTTAAGTGAGATCTCAAATATCTTCCTGTTATATTTCAACAGGAGCAGCCTGTCAGTTGATGCCTTTGTGTACTACTGCAGCTTCCCAGAGTGTTCTAAAGAACAACTAGAGTGCTAACAGCCTTACTTATGACAAAAGTATGGCACACCTGAAGCCATCTTGATTGGAATAAACTGGTAACACTTAAAACATTTAATTTAAAAAGGAACAAAATGAGGGTGTTCATTTTGCCATAGAAATTATGGTTAGTGCTGCAAAAAGAAAATTTAGTGCATGTTTTAAGTGAGATCTCAAATCCTCTTCTATTTCATTAGAAAATTCTGACATGCAGACTGAAACAATCACTTTCAATACCAGCAGTAGACTTCCAGTTAACTCCTTGGTGAGCAGTAGCTTTACTACAGTGATCTAATGAACAACTAGAGTAATAACATTCTGAATTTATGGCAAATGTGTGACACATCTGAATGCCTTCTTGATGGAATCAAAGTAAAAAACTGAAAGTATTTCCTACTGAGGAGACTGCAGTAAATGAGGAAATTAGGAAACTTCATAACAAAGAAGTCTTCCAAGATGGCCACCAGTGAAAAAAGAGCCCAAATGTAGCACAAATATTACCCAGATGTAGCCCACATATAGCCCAATGACAAAAGTGTGCAAAACACTTTTTATTTTTAGTTTTTTTGCAGTTTTATGTAGTGCAGACTGGTCAGGTATTGGAGCGTTGCATCTTAAAACATGACCCCCTACACTACAAAAACACCACTGCACTACCCTAAACCCTAAAACACTACCCCAGCATGACCCCCTACACTACACAAGCACCACTGCACTATCCTAAACCCTAAAACACTACCCCCAGCATGACCCCCTACACTACACAAACACCACTGCACTACCCTAAACCCTAAAACACTACCCCAGCACGACCCCTACACTACCAAACACCACTGCACTAACCTAAATCCTAAAACACTACCCCCAGCATGACCCCCTACACTACCCAAACACCACTGCACTACCCTAAAACATGACCCCCTACACTACACAAACACCACTGCACTACCCTAAACCCTAAAACACTACCCCCAGCACGACCCCTACACTACACAAGCACCACTGCACTACCCTAAACCCTAAAACACTGCCCCCAGCACGACCCCCTACACTACACAAACACCACTGCACTACCTTAAACCCTAAAACACTACCCCCAGCACGACCCCCTACACTGCCCGAACACCACTGCACTGCCCTAAACCCTGAAACACATACCCTAGCACGACCCCCTACACTGCCCGAACACCACTGCACTGCCCTAAACCCTGAAACACCACCCCCTTCACGACCCCCTACACTGCCCGAACACCACTGCACTGCCCTAAACCCTGAAACACCACCCCCAGCATGACCCCTACACTGCCCGAACACCACTGCACTGCCCTAAACCCTGAAACACTACCCCCAGCAAGACCTCCTACACTGCCCGAACACCACTGCACTGCCCTAAACCCTGAAACATCACCCCCAGCAAGACCCCCTACACTGCCTGAACACCACTGCCCTAAACCCTGAAACACCACCCCCAGCACGACCCCCTACACTGCCCGAACACCACTGCACTGCCCTAAACCCTGAAACACCACCCCCAGCACGACCCCTACACTGCCCGAACACCACTGCACTGCCCTAAACCCTGAAACACCACCCCCTGCACGACCCCCTACACTGCCCGAACACTACTGCACTGCCCTAAACCGTGAAACACCATCCCCAGCATGACCCCCTACACTGCCCGAACACCACTGCACTGCCCTAAACCCTGAAACACTACCCCCAGCAAGACCCCCTACACTGCCCGAACACCACTGCACTGCCCTAAACCCTGAAACACCACCCCCAGCAAGACCCCTACACTGCCCGAACACCACTGCCCTAAACCCTGAAACACCACCCCCAGCAAGACCCCCTACACTGCCCGAACACCACTGCACTGCCCTAAACCCTGAAACACCAGCCCCAGCACGACCCCTACACTGCCCGAACACCACTGCACTGCCCTAAACCCTGAAACACCACCCCCAGCACGACCCCCTACACTGCCCGAACACCACTGCACTGCCCTAAACCATGAAACACCAGCCCCAGCACGACCCCCTACACTGCCCGAACACCACTGCACTGCCCTAAACCCTGAAACACCACCCCCAGCAAGACCCCCTACACTGCCCGAACACCACTGCACTGCCCTAAACCCTGAAACACCAGCCCCAGCACGACCCCTACACTGCCCGAACACCACTGCACTGCCCTAAACCCTGAAACACCACCCCCTGCACGACCCCCTACACAGCCCGAACACCACTGCACTGCCCTAAACCCTGAAACACCACCCCCAGCACGACCCCCTACACTGCCCGAACACCACTGCACTGCCCTAAACCCTGAAACACCACCCCCTGCACGATCCCCTACACTGCCCGAACACTACTGCACTGCCCTAAACCCTGAAACACCACCCCCAGCACGACCCCTACACTGCACGAACACCACTGCACTGCCCTAAACCCCGAAACACTACCCCCAGCAAGACCCCCTACACTGCCCGAACACCACTGCCCTAAACCCTGAAACACCACCCCCAGCAAGACCCCCTACACTGCCCGTACACCACTGCACTGCCCTAAACCCTGAAACACCACCCCCAGCACGAACCCCTACACTGCCCGAACACCACTGCACTGCCCTAAACCATGAAACACCAGCCCCAGCACGACCCCCTACACTGCCCGAACACCACTGCACTGCCCTAAACCCTGAAACACCACCCCCAGCACGACCCCTACACTGCCCGAACACCACTGCACTGCCCTAAACCCTGAAACACCAGCCCCAGCACAACCCCGTACACTGCCCGAACACCACTGCACTGCCCTAAACCCTGAAACACCAGCCCCAGCACGACCGCCTACACTGCCCGAAAACCACTGCACTGCCCTAAACCCTGAAACACCAGCCCCAGCAAGACCCCCTACACTGCCCGAACACCACTGCACTGCCCTAAACCCTGAAACACCACCCCCAGCAAGACCCCCTACACTGCCCGAACACCACTGCACTAAAGCCTGAAACACCACCCCCAGCAAGACCACCTACACTGGCCGAACACCACTGCACTGCCCTAAACCCTGAAACACCACCCCTGCACGACCCCCTACACTGCCCAAACACCACTGCACTGCCCTAAACCCTGAAACACCACCCCTCAGCACGACACCCTACACTGCCCGAACACCACTGCACTGCCCTAAACCCTGAAACACCACCCCCAGCACGACCCCCTACACTGCCCGAACACCACTGCACTGCCCTAAACCCTGAAACACCACCCCCTGCACGACCTCCTACACTGCCGGAACACCACTGCACTGCCCTAAACCCTGAAACACCACCCCCAGCACGACCCCCTACACTGCCCGAACACCACTGCACTGCCCTAAACCCTGAAACATCAACCCCAGCAAGACCCCCTACACTGCCTGAACACCACTGCCCTAAACCCTGAAACACCACCCCCTACACTGCACGAACACCACTGCACTGCCCTAAACCCTGAAACACCACCTCCAGCAAAACCCCCTACACTGCCTGAACACCATTGCTCTGCCCTAAATCCTGAAACACTAGCCCCAGCATGACCCCCTACACTGCCCAAACACCACTGCACTGCCCTAAACCCTGAAACACCACCCCCAGCACGACCCCCTACACTGCCCGAACACCACTGCACTGCCCTAAACCCTGAAACACCAGCCCCAGCAAGACCCCCTACACTGCCCGAACACCACTGCACTGCCCTAGACTCTGAAACACCAGCCCCAGCAAGACCCCCTACACTGCCCGAACACCACTGCACTGCCCTAAACCCTGAAACACCAGCCCCAGCACGACCCCCTACACTGCCCAAACACCACTGCACTGCCCTAAACCCTGAAACACCAGCCCCAGCACGACCACCTACACTGCCCGAACACCACTGCACTGCCCTAAACCCTGAAACACCAGCCACAGCACAACCCCCTACACTGCCCGAACACCACTGCACTGCCCTAAACCCTGAAACACCAGCCCCAGCACGACCCCCTACACTGCCCGAACACCACTGTACTGCCCTAAACCCTGAAACACCAGCCCCAGCACGACCCCCTACACTGCCCGAACACCACTGCACTGCCCTAAACCCTGAAACACCACCCCCTGCATGACCCCCTACACTGCCCGAACACCACTGCACTGCCCTAAACCCTGAAACACCACCCCTGCAGCACCCCCTACACTGCCCGAACACCACTGCACTGCCCTAAACCCTGAAACACCACCCCCTGCACCGCCCCCTTTACTGCTCGAACACCACTGCACTGCCCCAAACCCTGAAACACCACCCCCAGCACGACCCCCTACACTGCCCGAACACCACTGCCCTAAACCCTGAAACACCACCCCTGCACGACCCCCTACACTGCCCGAACACCACTGCACTGCCCTAAACCCTGAAACACCACCCCCTACACTGCCCGAACACCACTGCACTGCCCTAAACCCTGAAACACCACCCCCAGCACGACCCCCTACACTGCCCGAACACCACTGCACTGCCCTAAACCCTAAAACACCATCCCCAGCATTACCCCCTACACTGCCCAAACACCACTGTACTGCCCTAAACCCTAGAACACTACCCCCAGCACGACCCCCTACACTACCCGAACACCACTGCACTACCCTAAACCCTAAAATACTACCCCCAGCACAACCCCCTACACTACCCGAACACGACTGCACTGCCCTAAACCCTCAAACACTCCCCCAGCATGACCCCCTACACTACCCGAACACCACTGCACTGCCCTAAACCCTAAAACACTCCCCCAGCATGACCCCTTACACTACCCGAACACCACTGCACTGCCCTAAACCCTAAAACACTCCCCCAGCACGACCCCTACACTACCCAAACACCACTGCACTGCCCTAAACCCTAAAACACTACCCCCCGCATGACCCCCTACACTACCCAAACACCAATGCACTACCCTAATCCCTAAAACACTACCCCCGCATGACCCCCTACACTACCCTAAACCCTAAAACACTACCCCCGCATGACTCCCTACACTACCCAAAGACCACTGCACTACCCTAAACCCTAAAACACGACCTCCTACACTACACAAACACCACTGCACTACCCTAAACCCTAAAACACTACCCCCTACACTACACAAACACCACTGCACTACCCTAAACCCTAAAACACTACCCCCAGCAGTACCCCTACACTACCCAAACACCACTGCACTAACCTAAACCCTAAAACACTACCCCCAGCAGTACCCCCTACACTACCCAAACACCACTACACTACCCTAAATCACTACCCCCAGCACGACCCCCTACACTACCCAAACACCACTGCACTACCCTAAACCCTAAAACACTACCCCCAGCACGACCCCCTACACTACCCAAACACCACTGCACTACCCTAAACCCTAAAACACTCCCCCAGCACGACTCCCTACACTACCCAAACACCACTGCACTACCCTAAACCCTAAATCTACCCCCAGCATGACCCCCTACACTACACAAACACCACTGCACTACCCTAAACCCTAAAACACTACCCCCAGCACGACCCTCTTCACTACCTAAACACAACTGCACAATTTGTTACAGGCGTTGCAACGCAGGCCTGTGGTGCTTACTGGAAGTACCTAGTGGGCTAGTTGGGCCCCAGGGACCCTCAGGATTCAAGGTGACCTAATCCCCCAACTTAAAACGCACCACGGGGCGCGTTTGCACAGTGGTGAAGGGAGGGGGCGGGGCCTCAGGTGACATGTGCGCAAACACGCCCTGTGGTGCGTTTTAAGTTGGGGAATTAATTCCCTTTGAATCCTGAGGGACCCTGGGGGCCAACTAGCCCACCAGGTACCTTCAGTAAGCACAACAGAGTTGCGTTGCAGAGAGGTGAAAAAAGGTGCGTGGCCTCGGAACGCCTCTCTGCAACTCAGCTCTGTGGTCCTAACTGTAGGTACCTGGGGGCTAGTTGGGCCCCAGGGACCCTCAGAATTCAAGGGACTTAATCCCGCAACTTAAAACGCGCCACGGGGTGCGTTTGCACACATGTCACCTCAGGCCCCCTCCCTTCACCACTGTGCAAACGCGCCCTGTAGCGCGTTTTAAGAGGTAGTTTTAATCCCCCTGCCCTATTATGTACTAGGGACTTGCAGAGGAGGTCATGCTAATCACAGGGGTACCCCAACGCATAGTGTTCCCTAGTGTATGTAGGTGTTTTCACTGTATTCTAAGTGTCTTTTAGCATAGCACTGGCTCTGGTTAGTCAGAGTCAGTTACCACCAGTACCCGTCTGAAAAAGTTGTGGGCACAGGATGATTTTGCAACAAGGCCTCTTTCTGCTCCTCTGTTGGTTCTTTCTGCACATCTTTTGCTTCTTTCTGTGCGTTTTTTCTTCTTTCTTCACATGTCCTACCTCTGTAGGCATAGTTAGAAACTAGCATTTAAAAAAACCTTTGAAATTCACTTAAAAAATCATAGGTTTCAGGCACGTTATAGTTAGAAATTAGCATTTAAAAAACCTTTGAAATTCACTGAAAAAACCATAGGTTTCAGACACGTTATAGTTAGAAATTAGCATTTAAAAAACCTTTGAAATTCACTGAAAAAACCATAGGTTTTAGGGACAGTTATAGTTAGTTGGACATTTCACTCGTACAAAACCATAGAAATTCCCCCGTTATAGTTAGTTCAGCTAACTATAACTCGCGCCTCCGCAATGCACTGCTGATGACGTCACATATTACATCACTCATGACATGGTCAGTGACATCACTGATGACATCACTGATGACATCTCAAATGACATCACTGATGACATCATCCATGTGATAATTTCATGCATCTTCTCACACCCTAATATAACTTTTGATACACCCACTCTAAATTACAGACTGCCATTCTCAAAACCATAGACACTCCAACACCAAAAACTACATACCCACTCACTGATTCTTAGGTCTACACACACATCCACTCACTCACCCGTACAGTCACTCATACTTAGTCACTCAGTACAGGACTATCATATGCACTCATACACCTATATAAACACTCACACACCGCCACTCATCCATAGAGGTACTCACACACCTAGTCAGTCATGCAAAAAACTTAATCACACACCCATTTACTCACCTATACAGTTATACACACACCAGCTCACTTACTCATACAAATACTAGCACATTCTTACACTCTTATACAATCACTGATACAAGTACACACTCATCCATACAGCCACTCTCACAATCACACACTCTCACTTATAGCCATTTATATACTCCAACACACATATATACTGCCTTTCACATATGTAGTTACTCACACATGTACCACTGAGATATACATTCAATCACTAACACACCCATACACACACTCACCCACCCATACAGTCCATCACAGATGCACTCTTGAAACCATGCACCCAGTGAATCACCAACTCACACATCTATGCACAGAGTCACACACACCCCACCCACACAAACACTCAGGCACCCATACAGATACTCAGACAATCAATCAATAACCCATGTAGACACTCATGTAGCTATTCAGAAAGCCATGCAGCCGCTTACAAACCAACAGACAGACGGATACAGACATTCACACAGTTTAGTCACTAACCCATGCATTCAGTAAGATACATTTAATCACTCACTTGTAGAGTCAGTCACTCACGTACTAAATCATCCATTCAGACACTTATACACCCACTCATTCTTCAATACGCCTTTCCCAATATATATTAAACATATTTAAACTTTACAGAAACACACAGTCACTGGATGATGTCATCAGTGATGTAATTTGAGATGTCATCAGTAATGTCATCAGTGATGTCACTGACCATGTCATGAGTGATGTAATATGTGACGTCATCAGCAGTGCATTGCGGGGGCGCGAGTTATAGTTAGCTGAACTAACTATAACGGGGGAATTTCTATGGTTTTGTATGAGTGAAATGTCCAACTAACTATAACTGTCCCTAAAACCTATGGTTTTTTCAGTGAATATATATATATATATATATATATATATATATATATATATATATATATCGCAAACAATCCTTCGTGATGCACGAAATGATGCACTCTCAGGACTTGTGCAAGGTACAATCAGGAAGATTTATTTCTTGCTTCCATGCTACGCGTTTCGGCGTAAAGCCTTGCTTTCGCCGGAACGCGTAGCGTGGAAGCAAGAAATAAATCTTCCTGATTGTACCTTGCACAAGTCCTGTAAGTGCATCATTTCGTACGTCACGAGGATTGTTTGCGATTTAATTTACCGAGTGCTCTCCCGGGTGTGCACCACCCTCCATGGGTCCCTAGGTTTCAACGAGCGTTCTAGTGTGGATATATTATCTACTGGCGGTCGCCAGTAGATAGTTATAGTTACAACCTATTATCCATAGGAAATCCGCGACATTCTATTTGAAATAACTCTCTTGCCGGTTGACGTATCTTCGCAAAATTTTCAAACTTTGTGGGGCGCTCCGGTCCGCTCCTACCCTGAAAGTCTCGGGGGATTCGTCAAGCGGGGGCCGAGAAAAAAGGGGGTCCCAAAACGCGTTTTCCCCATGCAATTTTCCATAGGAAACTTTAGACACAGCTACAGCCCGAACTGCTGAACAGAATTACACCAAATTTGGCAAAGAGGTAGTTCTTGGTTCAGAAAGAACCCTTTTTGTTAAATGGTGTAAATCCGTTCAGTAGTTGCTGAGAAAATCAAAAGTAAAAGTACATATATATCTATGGCCGAGTAGGGTCCGCGTACCCTCAGCGCACCCTGCGCGCACCGTCCCGATCACGAGCTGCATGTTAATTGGCTGTCAGCTGGCTGTCAACATTCCGATTCAGGAAATGTTGGCAGCCATTTTGTCCCTCGGTAGAACCGAGGGACAGAAACAAGTGCGCAAAGCGCACAAAGGGGGCAGGGTAGAAACACCCTGACCCCCTAGGTTTGCTCAGGGGGTCCCACAAGGACCCCCTGGGCAAAAAAGAAAAACATTTTTTTTTTTAAATCGGCAGGATGCGCTCAGGGTGCGCGAATCCTGCCGGAAAAAAAAAAATCGAAGCGCGGTCTCCCGCGCTTCGATTGCATTTTGCCCCCGGGTGGCCCAAGTCCCGGGGGCATGGTGGGGGTGGGTATATTGTTTGTATGGGGGGCCTCAAAGGGCCCACCAAGCCCCGGGGACCGCCACCCCCCGGGGCTTTATAGAAAAAATGGTGCGGGAGGGCTCTTCTGCCCTCCCGCAGCCCCGGGGACTGCCACCCCCGGGGCTTCTTTTTTATTTAAATAAGGTGTGGGGGGCTCCAGCCCCCACACGCCCCGGGGACCACCACCTCCACGGGACACTTATAAAATAAATGTGGGGGTCCATTACGGACCCCCAGAGCCCCGGGGACCACCACCTCCCCGGGGCTGTGCACATTTAGGGAGGGGGGCCGCGCGGCCCCCTCCTGGAGCCCTTGATGGCCCTGGGGACCGCCACCCCCAGGGCCGGCTCCTGCAGTGTCCCGGGGTGCCTACCCCCGGGACACTGTAGATTGCTATGGCAGGACGGGAGCCTCGCGGCTCCCGTCCTGCCATAGCAAACTGCTTTGGATATTGGAAGAGAGAGCAGGGAAACCTGCTCTCTCTTCCAATATCCAAAGCCGATTGCTTTTCCACATGGGGAGCTGCATCTTAGCAGCTCCCCATGTGGAAAAGCAATGCCGGCTCCCAAGGGACGCGGGGAGCCGGCTGGGACTGTGGGGGGATTGGGGACCCCCCACAGTCTCCAAAGTGAGGCCAGGGCCCGGGGGATGGGGTCCCCGGGGCCATAAGTGGCCCGGGAGGGGGGCCACGCAGCCCCCCTCCCCAAATTTTAAAACAAAAAAAAAAAAAAAAAAAAAAAAAGGGTATGGCCGGCCCCGGGGGATGGGGTCCCCGGGGCCTTAAATGGCCAGAGGAGGGGGGCCACGCAGCCCCCCTCCAAAGAATAAAATGTAGAAATAGAGGCCATGCCCCGGGGGATGGGGTCCCCGGGGCCAATACAGGCCCAGGGAAGGGGGGCCACGCGGCCCCCTTCCCGTTTTTTTTTTACATTTTAATTTAAAAAAAGGGGTAAGGCCCTGGGGGATGGGGTCCCCAGGGCCCAAAAACAGGAAAAAGGAA
Source organism: Calotriton arnoldi (assembly GCA_963921515.1). Classification (NCBI taxonomy): domain Eukaryota; kingdom Metazoa; phylum Chordata; class Amphibia; order Caudata; family Salamandridae; genus Calotriton; species Calotriton arnoldi. The sequence goes on along the minus strand of CAWUFW010006124.1, from coordinate 644,775 downwards.
GGGGGGCCACACAGCCCCCCTTCAGGGGACAAAAAAAAAAAAAAAAAAAAATGATCGGGCCCACAGGCCCCGCCCCCTTCCTTCACCACTCTGCAAACGCGCCCCCTGGTGCGTTTGCAGAGGGGGAACAAATTCCCCTTGAATACTGGGGGTCCCTGGGGGCCAACTAGCCCACCAGGAACCTCCAGTATGCGCCAGGGGGCTGCGTTGCAGAGAGGTGTACAGAGGCCACGCCCCTTTTTACACCTCTCTGCAACGCAGCTCTGTGGCGCTTTTTGGATATACCTGTTGGGCTAGTTGGCTCCCAGGGACCCTCAGGATTCAAGGGGAGTTAATCCCCCGACTTAAAACGTGCCACGGGGCACGTTTGCACAGTGGTGAAGGGAGGGGGCGGGGCTTCAGGTGACATCTGTGCAAACGCGCCCTGTGGCGCGTTTTAAGTTGGGGGATTAAATCCCCTTCAATCCTGAGGGTCCCTGGGGGCCAACTAGCCCAACAGGTACATCCAGAAAGCGCCACAGAGCTGCGTTGCAGAGAGGTGTAAAAGGGGTGTGGCCTCTCTACACGTCTCTGCAACGCAGCCCCTGGTGCATATTGGAGGTTCCTGGTGGGCTAGTTGGCCCCTAGGGACCCTTAGGATTCAAGGGGACTTAATCCCCCAACTTAAAACGCGCCACGGGGCGCGTTTGCACAGATGTCACCTCAGGCCCCGCCCCTCCCTTCACCATTGTGCAAATATTCTTCTAAAATCATCCGAAATACGAATTCCGATTTACTCACCTGTTATAAGGAGAGACCTCAGTGCTGTATCTTTCAGTCCAGTACTGGTCCTGAAAAGTAATTTTAACCGTACTTACCAGTAACTTGAATTTCCTTCCATAGGATATCATTGCCTGCTTTTTGCTGAAAAAGTTTCTAAGTGTTGATTTTTGAAACCTACAAATATTCCTCTAAAATCAGCCGAAATACGAATTCGATTTACTCACCTGTTATAAGGAGAGACCTCAGTGCTGTATCTTTCAGCCCAGTACTGGTCCTGAAAAGTAATTTTAACCGTACTTACCAGTAACTTGAATTTCCTTCAATAGGCTAACATTGACTGGTTTCACTTGGAAATTCTTCTAAGTGTGGAGTTTTGGAACTTTAAAATATTCCTCTAAAATCAGCCGAAATACGAATTCCGATTTACTCACCTGTTATCAGGAGAGACCTCAGTGCTGCATCTTTCAGCCCAGTACTAATCCTGAAAAGTAATTTTAACCGTACTTACCAGTAACTTGAATTTCCTTCCATAGGATATCATTGCCTGCTTTTTGCTGAAAAAGTTTCTAAGTGTTGATTTTTGAAACATACAAATATTCCTCTAAAATCAGCCGAAATCCGAATTCTGATTTACTCACCTGTTATCAGGAGAGACCTCAGTGCTGCATCTTTCAGCCCAGTACTGGTCCTGAAAAGTAATTTTAACCGTACTTACCAGTAACTTGAATTTCCTTCCATAGGCTAACATTGACTGGTTTCACTTGGAAATTCTTCTAAGTGTGGAGTTTTGGAACTTTAAATTATTCTTCTAAAATCAGCCGAAATACGAATTCCGATTTACTCACCTGTTATCAGGAGAGAACCCAGTGCTGCATCTTTTAGCCCAGCACTGACCCTGAAAAGTAATTTTAACCGTACTTACCAGTAACTTATCTTTTCTTCCATAGGAATCCATTGTCTGGTTTTCAGCAGAAAAGTTTCAAAGTGTCGATTTTCACAAACTACAAATATTCCTTAAAAATCGCCTGTATGACTTAAAGGCATTTTTTCAACTGTTTACAGGAGATGCACCAGTGCTGGATCCAGGATCCAACACTGAGTAAGAAAAAGTAACGATAACAGTTTTTACCTGCTAAGTGAATTTCCTTCCATAGGATAACATTGGTGATTCTATGAGGAAAAGTTTCAAAGTGTCAACTTTTAAAATACAATAATATTCCTTAAAAATCACGACTGTAACCAAAACGCTTTTACTCAACTGTTTACAGGAGATGTACCAGGACTGAATCTAGGATCCAGTCCTGTGGTTAGAAAAAGTAATCCATAAAGTAACTAATTGCATTTAACTAGAAATTCACATTGAGCTGAATGTTGCATTGTGTTTGAAAATGTGTTGCCCATTGCAACAACTGTAACTACTGTACTTAAAAGTCTATTGCCTATGTGCAAAGTATTTAAACTAAAGTAATTCATTCTGAGAAAGTATTTTTTGTAATGTAATGTATAATGTAATTACAATGTAATTTAAAAATAAAATATGTAAAAGAAATTGTTTATAAAAATGTAGTAAATCAGTATGAAAAAAATTAATATAAAAATTAATACATTTAAAAAATGTCATTTAAAAAACCTTTGAAATTCACTGAAAAAACCGTAGGTTTCAGGAACGTTATAGTTACAAATTAGCATTTAAAAAACCTTTGAAATTCACTGAAAAAACCATAGGTTTCAGACACGTTATAGTTAGAAATTAGCATTTAAAAAACCTTTGAAATTCACTGAAAAAACCATAGGTTTTAGGGACAGTTATAGTTAGTTGGACATTGCACTCGTACAAAACCCGTGAAATTCCCCTGTTATAGTTAGTTCAGCTAACTATAACTCGCGCCCCCGCAATGCACTGCTGATGACGTCACATATTACATCACTCATGACATGGTCAGTGACATCACTGATGACATCTCAAATGACATCACTGATGACATCATCCACGTGATAATCTGATGTAGCTCTTCACACCCTAATATAACCTTTGATACACCCAATCTAAATTACAGACTGCCATTCGCAAAACCATAGACACTCCAACACCAATAACTACATACCCACTCACTGATTCTTAGGTCTACACACACATCCACTCACTCACCCGTACAGTCACTCATACTTATGGTCACTCAGTACAGGACTATCATATGTACTCTTACTCCTATATAGACACTCAAACACCGGCACTCATCCATAGAGGTACTCACACACCTAGTCAGTCATGCAAATAATTAAACACACTGCCATTTACTCACCTATACAGTTATACACACACCAGCTCACTTAATCATACAAATACTAGCACATTGTTACGCTCTTATACAATCACTGATACAAGCACACACTCATCCATACAGCCACTATCACAATCACTCACTCTCGCTTATAGCTATTTATATACTCTAACACACATATATACTGCCTTTCACATATGTAGTTACTCACGCATGTACCACTGGGACATACATTCACTCACTAACACACTCTTACACACACTTACCCACCCATACAGTCTATCACAGATGCACTCTTGAAACCATCCACCCAGTGAATCACCCACTCACACATCTATGCACAGAGTTGCACACACCCCTCCCACAGAAACACTCAGGCACCCATACAGATACTCAGACAAGCATTCAATAACTCATATAGACACTCATGTAGCTATTCACAAACACATGCAGCCACTTACACAGAAACAGACAGACGGATACAGACATTCACCCAGTTTAGTCACTAACCCATGCATTCAGTAAGATACGTTTAATCACTCACTTATAGAATTAGTCACGCACCTACTAAATCATCCATACAGACACTTATACACCCACTCATTCTTCAATACGCCTTTCCCTATATATATTAAAAATATTTAAACTTTACAGAAACACACAGTCACTGGATGATGTCATCAGTGATGTCATTTCAGATGTCATCAGTGATGTCATCAGTGATGTCACTGACCATGTCATGAGTGATGTAATATGTGACGTCATCAGCAGTGCATTGCGGGGGCGCGAGTTATAGTTAGCTGAACTAACTATAACGGGGGAATTTCACGGGTTTTGTACGAGTGCAATGTCCAACTAACTATAACTGTCCCTAAAACCTATGGTTTTTTCAGTGAATTTCAAAGGTTTTTTAAATGTTAATTTGTAACTATAACGTGTCTGAAACCTATGGTTTTTTCAGTGAATTTCAAAGGTTTTTTAAATGCTAATTTGTAACTATAACGTGTCTGAAACCTATGGTTTTTTCAGTGAATATATATATATATATTCACTAAAGAAATAGAGGTTTCAGGGACGTTATAGTTAGGAATTAGCATTTAAAAAACCTTGGAAATTCACATGAGTGATGTAATATGTGACGACATCAGCAGTGCATTGTGGGAGCGCGAGTTATAGTTAAATCAGCTAACTATACCGGCAAAATTCCTCTGGTTTTGTACGAGTGAAATGTAAGCCTAACTATAACGTCCCTGAACCCTGGGTTTTTTCTGTGAATTTTTAAGGTTTTTTAAATTTCTAATTCCTAGCTATGACGTCCCTGAAACCTCAGTTTTTTTCAGTGAATTTCTAAGTTTTTTAAAATGTTAATACTAACTATAACGTCCCTGAAACCTCTTTTTTTCAGTGAGTTTCTAAGGTTTTTAAATGCTAATTTCTAACTATGCCTACATAGGTAGGACATGTGCAGAAAGAGGAAGAAAGGCGCTGAAACAAGCAATAGAAGTGCAGAAAGAGGGAAGAGAGGTGTAGAAAGAGGAAGAAAGGTACAGAAAGAAGCAAGAAATCTGCAGAAAGAACCAACAAAGGTGCATAAAGAGGCCTACTTTGACCTTACAACAGACTCATGCAAAGTAGCCTAATCACTATCCTTCTCCCAAGATGTCTTAAACCTCACTTTTCTCTTAAAGGTTCACTATTAATCGACTTCTCAGAATGTTAGGCCTACCAAATATAAAACAGCAATCCTAACCATATCACTGTTGTAAGTCTCACCAAGTTTGTGAAGGTATGCATGCGTGTCTCTGCTTTTATCTAGTGACATGTTACATAAAAATAAACATACAAATACTTGAATACCTGTGTTTCAAACAGCAAACTCTGTAAATTTGTGTACAAAAAGGTGTATGTATTTCTTTCTGCTCATCATACAGGGCACATGGGTATTCTGTAGTATATTTGAGGGGCTCTATAACACCTATATACATAAGACATGTCTGCTTGTGCAACTGAATGACAGAGCAGAACTAAGAAGATCTGACCACTTATACGCTTTTTAAGCTACCATTTTCAGATGCATATCACATGTGAGAATACATATACAAGTAGACATATACCTCAGTCACAAGAGCACGCAGACCTTTAAACTTGACAGTTGCAGAAACAAGCAAAATAGGTGCAGAAAGAGGAAACAGCGGTGCAGAGGCAAGAGAGGTGCAGAAAGAGGGAAGAGGGGTACAGAAAGAGGTAAGACGGGTGCAGAAATTTACAAGAGAGGTACATAAAGAAGCAAGAGCAGTGCAGAAAAAGGCAAGAGGGGTGCAGAGAGATGCAATAGGGGTGCAGAAAGAGGCAAGAGAAGTGCAGAAAGAAGCAAAAGAGGTATAGAAAGAGGCAGGAGGGGTGCAGACAGAGGAAAGAAAGGTGCAGAAAGAAGGCAGAGGGGTGCATTAAGACACAAGAGGGGTGCACAATTTGCAAAAGAGGTACAGAAAGAAGTAAGAGCAATGCAGAAAGAACCAACTAAGGTGATAAAGTGGCAAGAGGGGTGCAGAAAGAGGTAAGAGTAGTACAGAAAGAAGCAACAAAGGTGCAAAAGGAGACAAGGGAACTGTAGAAAGAGGCAAGAGAGTTACAGAAACAGGCAAGAGAGGTGCAGAAAAAGGTAAAAGGGGTACAGAAAGTGGCATGAGAGGTGCAGAAAGAGGGAAGAGGGGTGCAGAAAGAGGCAAGAGGGGTGTAGAAAGAAGCAAGAGAGGTACAGAAAGAAGCAAGAGAAGTACAGAAAGAAGCAACAGAGGTACAGATAGAGGCAACAGGGGTGCAAAAAGAGGCAAGAGAAGTGCAGAAAGGGGTAAGCGAGATGTAGAAACAGGCAAAAGAGGAGCAGAAAGAAGCAAGAGCAGTACAGAAAGAAGCAACAGAGGTGCAGAAGGAGGCAAGAGCGATTCAGAAACAGGCAAGAGGGGTGCAGAAATTAGCAAGAATGGCACAGAAAGAAGCAAGAGCAGAGCAGAAAGAACCAGCAGAGGTGCAGAAACAGACAAGAGGGGTGCAGAAAGAGGCAACAGAGGTGCAGAAGGAGGCAAGAAACCTACAGAAAGAGGCAAGAGATTTTCAGAAACAGGCAAGAGAGGTGCAGAAAAAGGGAACAGGGGTGCAGAAAGAGGCAAGACAGGTGCAGAAAGAGGGAAGAAGGGTGCAGAAAAAGGCAAGAGGGGTGCGAAAAGAAGCAAGAGAGGTGCAGAAAGAAACAAAAGAAGTGCAGAAAGAAGGAACAGAGGTGCACAAAGAGGCAAGAGGGGTGCAGAAAGAGGGAAGAGAGGTACAGAAAGAGGGAAGAGAGTTGCACAAAGACAGAAGAAGGGTGCAGAAAGACGCAAGAAGTATGCAGAAAGGAGCAAGAGATGTGCATAAAGAAGCAAGAGAAGTACAGAAAGAAGAAACAGAGGTGCAGAAAGAGGCAAGAGAGGTGCATAAAGAAGCAAGAGAGCTGCAGAAAGAAGCAACAGAGGTGCAGAAAGAGGCAAGAGGGATGCAGAAAAAGGCAAGAGAAGTGCAGAAAGAAGCAACAGAGGTGTAGAAGGAGGCAAGAGAAGTGCGGAAATAGGCAAGAGAGTTACAGAAATAGGCATAAGAGGTACAGAAAAAAGCAAGAGAAGTGCAGAAAGAACCAACAGAGGTGCAGAAGGAGGCAAGAGGGGTGCAGAAAGAGGCAGGAGGGGTGCAGAAGTTTGCAAGAGAGGTCCAGAAAGAAGCAAGAGCAGAGCAGAAAGAACCAACAGAGGTGCAGAAACAGATAAGGGGGGTGCAGAAAGACACAAGAGAAGTGCAGAAAGAGGCAAGAGAGGTGCAGAAAGAAGCAAGAGAAGTGCAGAAAGAAGCAACAGAGATGCAGAAAGACGGAAGAGGGGTGGAGAAAGAGACAAGAGAAATGCAGGAAGAAGCAACAGAGATGCATAAAGGGGCAAGAGAAGTGCAGAAAGAGGCAAGAGAGGTGTAGGAAGGGGCAGGAGAGGTGCATAAAGAGGGAACAGGGGTGCAGAAAGAGGCAAGAGAGGTGCAGAAAGAGGGAAGAACGGTGCAGAAATAAACAAATGAGGTGCACAAAGAGGGAACAGAGGTGCAGAAAGAGGCAAGAAAGGTGCAGAAAGTAGAAGGGATGTGCAGAAAGAGGCAAGAGAAGTGCAGAAAAAGAAAGAAAGGTGCAGAATGAAGCAACATAAATGCAGATAGAGGCAAGAGAGATGCGGAAAGGAGCATGAGTGGCTTGCACACCATTAGTACCAATTTAACACCCACATTTAGCAATAAGTAATAGGTGACCATTCTAGGTTTGCAAAGGGCCTTCCACCACACTGTAACACTTGTCGCTACATTTTTGGTAACGTTTGAGCCAGAAACAAGGATTTTTTTTGTTCAGATCTGCAGATTATGCAGCAGATGATGGATTATGTGGCAAATGCGGAAAACGTATAGTTGTGCAAAAGTCATTGCAGCCATACAGTTGCATAATTCCAGTGGTCCTGCTCATACCTCTGACTAGGTCCAGAAGTGCTCTTCAGTGGTTCCTTCTTTTTTTGTCTCATTGAGTTTATAGTTCAGCTAAACCTGAGGCTCCCTAACCAAGAGTGCGCCAGGAAGCACGTTTTCAGAGTGGTGGAGAAAGAGGGCGTGGCCTGTGTCCACCTCTCAGCAATCCCACTGTGTGGGACCTACTGGAGGTAACAGGTAGGCTAGTTGGCCCCTTAGGACCCCCAGCAGCAAAAGGGACTTCAATCAATCCCCATTCAAGAGCTCACCAGGGAGTGTGTTTGCACAGTGGTGGATAAAGGGGGCATGGCCTGGTACGAGAACTTAGCAATCCTACTGTGTGGGATTACTGGAGGTAATAGGAGGGGTAGTTGGGTCCTAAGGAAGTCCTTGGGGCCAACTACCCCTCCTGCTATCTCCAGTAAGTCCCACACAGAGGGATTGCTAAGAGGTCTTCAGAGGCCACACACCCCTTTCTCCACCACTCTGCAAACGCACCTCCTGGCATACTACTGGTTGGGTGATATAGTCCACTTTACTCCTGAGTGACTTTGAGGGCCAAGAAGCCTTCCTGGTACCTCCAGTAAGTCCTATGCAGCTGAATTCCTGAACACTGGCAGCGGCCAAGCCCTCTTTCTCCACCCCTCTGCAAACACGACTACTAGTTGTAATAGGTCTCGGATTTGTGAGAGTTAGAGCTATTGGCGTTGTTAATGGAAACGTTTTTTACTAATGTTTTTTGGAGTGGAGTGGATGTACGTTGTGTGTAGTGAAATTATGTGTTATGTTGTGCAGTGAAATTATGTAGATAGAAAGTATGTGGTATTTAGTGTATAGGAATTATGTAGAGTGAGCTTATTTGTTATGGAAAGTAATTATGTGGTATGGTAGTCTGTGTTGTGGAGTGGTAACCTCATGTTTAGACTTCCTCATTTCCTTGGAAGCTAATCTATAAACTCAATGAGACAAAAAAAAGAATGAACCACTGAGGAGCCCTTCTGGACCTAGTCAGAGGTATTAGCAGGGCAACTGGAATTATGCGACTGTTTGGCTGCACCGACTTTTGCACAATTATACATTTTCCGCATTTGCCACATAATCCATCATCTGCTGTATAATCTGCAGATTTGAACAAAAAAAACATTGTTTCTAGCTCAAACGGCTCAAACATTACCAAAACATGCAGCAACAAGTGTTACAGCGTGGTGGAAGGCCCTTTGCAAACATACAATGGTCACATGTTAATTATTACTAAATGTTTGTGTTATATTGGTACTAATGGTGTGCAAACCACTCTTGTTTCTTGCTGCGCCTCTCTTGCCTCTTTCTCCATTTCTCTTGCTTCTTTCTGTACCTTTCTTCCTTTTTCTGCACTTCTCTTGACTCTTTCTGCACATCTCTCCCGCTTTCTGCCCCTCCCTTCTTTCTGCACCTATCTTGTTTCTTTCTTCTGCACCTCAATCGCATCTTTCTGCTCCTCTGTTGCTTCTTTCTGCACTTCCCTTGCTTCTTTCTGCACCCTATTCCCTCTTTCTGCATCTCTCTTGCCTCTTTCTGCACTTCTCTTGCCTTTTTTGCACCTAACTTGCTTATTTCTGTACTCCTCTTGCTTCTTTCTGCTACTCACTTGCTTCTTTCTGCACCCCTCCTACCTCCTTCTGTACCCCACTTCCCTCTTTCTACACCTCTTTTGCCTGTTTCTGTACCTCTCTTGCCTCTGTCTGCACTTCTCTTGCCTCTTTCTGCACTTCTCTTGCCGAATTCTGCATTTTTATGCTTAATTCTGCACCCTCCTGCCTTTTCTGCACCTCACTTACCTCTTTCTGCATCTCTCTGGCCTCTTTATGCACCTTACTTCCCTCTTTCTGCACTTCTCTTGCTTCTTTCTAAACCTCTGTTGCTTCGATCAGCACTTCTCTTGCCTCTTTCTGCACTTTTCTTGCCTGATGCTGCACCTCATTTGCATGTTTCTGCACCTCTGTTGTCTTTTTCTGCACCTCACCTGCTTCTTTCTGCACCCCTCTTGCCTCTTTCTGCACCAATATTCCCTCTTTCTGCAAATCTCCTGCCAGGTTCTGCACCTCTCCTGCCTCTTTCTGCACTTCTCTTACCTCTTTCTGCACCTCTGTTGCATCTTTCTTCACTTCTCTTGCCTCTATCTGCACCCCTCTTGTCTCTTTCTGCACCTCTGTTGCTTTTTTCCGCACTTCTCTTGTTTCTTTCTGAACCCTTCTTCCCTCTTTGTGTACCTCTTTTGCTTCTTTCTGAACTTCTCTTGTCTCTTTCTGCACCTCTCTTGCTTCTTTCTTCTGCACCTCTATTGCTACTTTCTGTACCTCTCTTGCTTCCTTTTGCAATCATCTTACCTCTTTCTGCACCCTCTTCCCTCTTTCTGCACCTCCTTTGCCTCTTTCTGCAGCTCTCTTATCTCTTTCTGCACTTTCCTTGCATCTTTCTGCACTTAACTTGCTTCTTTCTGCACTTCTCTTGCTTCTTTCTGTACCTCTTTTACTTCTTACTGCACCCCTCTTCCCTCTTTCTGCACCCCTCTTCCCTCCTTCTGCACATCTGTTGCATGTTTCTGTACCTCTCTTGCTTGTTTCTGCACTTCTCTTGCCTCTTTCTGCACTCCTTTTGCCTCTTTCTCAACTTCTCTTGCCTCTTTATGCATTTATGTTGCTTCTTTCTGCACACCTCTTGCCTGCTTCTGCACCTCACTTGCCTCTTTCTGAATCTCACTTGCCTCTTTCTGCACCTCTCTTGCCTCTTTCTTCACCCCTGTTGCTTCTTTTTGTTCTTCTCTTGCTTTTTTCTGCATCTCTCTTGCTTCTTTCTTCACCGCTCTTGCCTGTTTATGTACCCTTCTTCCTTCTTTGTGCACCTCGCTTGCCTCTTTATGCACCTCTCTTGCATTTTTCTGCACCCCTATTGCTTTTTTCTGCACCTCTTTTGCTTCTTTCTGCACTTCTCTTGCCTCTTTCTGCACCCCTAGTACTGCACCTCTGTTGGTTCATTCTGCACTGCTCTTGCTTCTTTCTGCACCTCTCTTGCAAATTTCTAGACAGCTCTTGCCTCTTTCTGCACCCTTCTTCCCTCTTTCTGCAGCTCTCTTGCTTCTGTCTGCACCCTGTTCCCTCTTTCTGCACCTCTTTCTGGAGTTCTCTTTACTCCATCTGTACCTCTGTGCTTCTTTCTGCACTTCTCTTGCCTCTTTCTACCCCACTCTAGCCTCTTTCTGCACCCCTATTACGTCTTTCTGCACTTCTCTTGCCTCTGTCTGCACCTCTGTCCCTCTTTCTGCACCTCTTTTGCCTGTTTATGCAACTCTCTTGCCTCTTTCTGTAGTCTCTTGCTTCATTCTGCACCGCTGTTGCTTCTTTCTACAAATCTCTTGCTTCTTTCTGTACATCTCTTGCTTTTTTATGCACCCCTTGTGCCTCTTTGTGCACCCCTCTTCCCTCTTTCTACACCTCTTTTGTCTCTTTCCACACCTGTCTTGTCTCTTTCTGCAGTTCTTTTGCCTCGTTCTGCAGTTCTCTTGCCTCTTTCTGCACTTCTGTTGCTACTTTCAGCACTTTTCTTGCCTTATTCTGCACCCCTCATGTACCTTTCTGCACCTCTGTTGCTTATTTCTGCACTTCTCTTTTTTCTTTCTGCATCTCTCTTTCTTCTTTCTGCACCCCTCTTGCCTTTTTCTGCACCCCTCTTCCCTTTTTCTTTACCTCTCTTGCCACTTTCTGCACCCCTGTTCCCTTTTACTGCACCTCTCTTGCTTGTTTCTGCAACTCATGTGCCTCTTACAACAGATATTTTCCCCCTTCTGCACCTCTGTTGCTTCTTTCTGCACTTCTCTTTCCTCTTTCTGCACCCCTCTTCCCTCCTTCTGTACTTCTCTTGCCTCTGTCTGCACCCTTGTTCCCTCTCTATGCATCTTGTTTGCCTCTTTCTGCACTTCATTTGCCTCTTTCTGCACCTCTACTACCTTTTTCTGCAATTCTCTTGCTTCTTTATGCAACTCTCTTGCTTCTTTCTGCACCCCTCGTGCCTCTTTCTTAACCCTCTTGCCTCTTTCTACAGTTCTCTTACCTAAATCTGCACCTCTGTTGCTTTATTCTGCACTACTATTGCCTCATTTTACACACCTCTTGCGTGTTTCTGCACCTCACTTGCCTCTTTCTGCACCTCTCTTGCCTCTTTCTGCACCTCTCTTGCTTCTTTCTGCATTTCTGTTGCTTCTTTCTGCACATCTCTTTCCTCTTGCCTCTTTCTGCATTTCTGTTCCTTCTTTCTGCACTTCTCTTGCCTCTTTCTGTACCTCTGTTTCTTCTTTCTGCCCTTCTCTTGCCTCTCTATGCACCCCTCTTGCCACTTTCTGCAACTCTCTTGCATCTTTCTGTACTTCTCTTTCCTCTTTCTTCACCCCTAATGTCTCTTTCTGCACCTCTCTTGTCTTTTTCCGCACCCACTTGCCTCTTTCTGCACTTCTCTTGCTTTTTTCTGCACCTTTTCCTGTTTCTTTCTGCAAGTCTCTTTCTCTTTCATCACTTATCTTGTTTCTTTCTACACCTTTGTTGCTTCCTTCAGGACTTATTTTGCCTCTTTCTGCCCAACTCTAGTCTCTTTCTGCACCCCTATTGTGTCTTTCTGCACTTCTCTTGCTTTTTCTGTAACTTTATTGCTTCTTTCTGCAAACCACTTGCCTCTTTTTGCCACTATCTTCCCTCTTTCTGCACCTCTCTTTCCTCTTTCTGCATCACTCTTGCCTCTTTCTTCACTTCTCTTGCCTCTTTATGCACCTCTGTTTCTTTTTTCTGCATGCCTCTTGCTTCTTTCTGCACCTCTCTTGCTTCTTTCTGCAACCCTCTTGCCTCTTTCTGCACCCCTCTTGCCTCTTTCTGGACCTCTGTTGGTTCTTTCTGCACCTCTCTTGCCAATTTCTGCACTCATCTTGTCTCTTTCTGTACGCCTCTTCCATATTTCTTTACTTCTCATGCCTCTGTCTGCACCCAGGTCCCTCTTTCTGTACCTCTTTTGCCTATTTCTTCAACTCGCTTGCCTATTTCAGTAGTCTCTTGCTTCCTTCTGCACCTCTGTTGCTTCTTTCTGCAAATCTCTTGCTTCTTTCTGTACCTCTCTTGCTTCTTTCTGCACCACTTGTGCATCTTTGGGCACCCCTCTTACCTATTTCTATACCTCTCTTGCCTCTTTCTGCACTTCTCTTGCCTCTTTCTGCACTTCTCTTGCCTCTTTCTACACTTCTGTTGCTACTTTCAGCACTTTCCATGCCTCATTTTGCACCCCTCTTGCATCTTTCTGCACCTCTGTTGCTTCTTTCTGCAATTCTCTTTCTTCTTTCTGCACCTCTCTTGCTTCTTTCTGCACCCCTCTTGCCTTTTTCTGCACCCCTCTTCCTTTTTTCTTTACCTCTCTTGCCTCTTTCTGCACCCCGGTTCCCTTTTCCTACACCTCTCTTGCTTGTTTCTGCAACTCTCTTGCCTCTTACTACAGATCTTTTCCCCCCTTCTGCACCTCTGTTGCTTCTTTCTGCACTTCTCTCTCCTCTTTCTGCACCCCTCTTCCTTCCTTCTGTACTTCTCTTGCCTCTGTCTGCACCCTTGTTCCCTCTTTCTGCATCTCGTTTGCCTCTTCCTGCGCTTCATTTGCCTCTTCCTGTACCTCTATTGCCTTTTTCTGCAATTCTCTTGCTTCTTTATTCAACTCTCTAGCTTCTTTCTGTACCCATCTTGCCTCTTTCTGCACCCTCTTGCCTCTTTCTACAGTTCTCTTTCCTAATTTTGCAGCTCTGTTGCTTCATTCTGCACTACTCTTGCCTCATTTTGCAAACCTCGTGCAACCTCACTTGCCTCTTTCTGTACCTCTCTTACTTCTTTCTGCACCTCTCTTGCTTCTTGCTTCTTTCTGCATTTCTGTTGCTTCTTTCTGCACCTCTCTTTCCTCTTTCTGCAATTCTGGTCCTTCTTTCTGCACTTCTCTTGCCTCTTTCTGCACCTCTGTTGCTTCTTTCTGCCCTTCTCTTGCCTCTGTCTGCACCCCAGTCCCTCTTTCTCCACCTCTTTTGCCTGTTTCTGCAATTCTCTTGCCTATTTCTGTAGTCTCTTGCTTCCTTCTACTCTTGGTTGCTTCTTTCTGCAAATCTCTTGCTTCTTTCTGTACCTCTCTTGCTTCTTTCTGCACCCCTTGTGCCTCTTTGTGCCCCCTATTACCTATTTCTATACCTCTCTTGCCTCTTTCTGCACTTCTCTTGCCTCTTTCTACACCTCTGTTGCTACTTTCAGCACTTTTCTTGCCTCATTTTGCACCCCTCTTGCATCTTTCTGCACCACTGTTGCTTCTTTCTTCACTTCTCTTTCTTCTTTCTGCACCTCTCTTGCTTCTTTCTGCACCCCTCTTGCCTCTTTATGCACCCCTCTTCCTTTTTTCTTTACCTCTCTTGCCTGTTTATGCACCCCTGTTCCCTTTTCCTGCACCTCTCTTGCTTGTTTCTGCAACTCTCTTGCCTCTTACTACAGATCTTTTCCCCCCGTCTGCACCTCTGTTGCTTCTTTCTGCACTTCTCTTTCCTCTTTCTGCACCCCTCTTCCTTCTTTCTGTACTTTTCTTGCCTCGGTCTGCACCCTTGTTCCCTCTTTCTGCATCTCGTTTGCCCCTTTCTGCACTTCATTTGCCTCTTCCTGCACTTATATTGCCTCTTTCTGCAGTTCTCCTGCCTCTTTCTACACTTCTGTTGCTATTTTCAGCACTTTTCTAGCCTCATTCTGCAACCCTCTTGCATCTTTCTGCACCTCTGTTGCTTCCTTCTGCACTTCTCTTGCTTCTTTCTGCACCTATCTTGCTTCTTTCTGCACCCCCTTGCCTTTTTCTGCACCCCTCTTCCTTTTTTCTTTACCTCTCTTGCCTCTTTCTGCACCCCTCTTCCCTTTTCCTGCACCTCTCTTGCTTGTTTCTGCAACTCTCTTGCCTCTTACTGCAGATCTATTCCCCCCTTATGCACATCTGTTTCTTCTTTCTGCACTCCTCTTTCCTCTTTCTGCACACCTCTTCCCTCCTTCTGTACTTCTCTTGCTTCTGTCTGCACCTTTGTTCCCTCTTTCTGCATCTCGTTTGCCTCTTTCTGCACTTCATGTGCCTCTGTCTGCACCTCTGTTGCCTTTTTCTACAATTCTTTTTCTTCTTTCTGCATCTCTCTTGCTTCTTTCTGCACCCCTCTTGCCTCTTTCTACAGTTCTCTTGCCTAATTCTGCACCTCTGTTGCTTCATTCTGCACTACTCTTGCCTCATTTTGCACACCTCTTGAGTGTTTCTGCAGCTCACTTCCCTCTTTCTGCACCTCTCTTGCCTCTTTCTGCACCTCTCTTGCTTCTTTCTGCATTTCTGTTGCTTCATTCTGCACTTCTCTTGCCTCTTTCTGCATTTCTGTTCCTTCTTTCTGCACTTCTCTTGCCTCTTTCTGCACCTCTGTGGCTTCTTTCAGAACTTCTCTTGCCTCTCTCTGCACTCCTCTTGCCTCTTTCTGCACCTCTGTTGCTTCTTTCTGCCCTTCTCTTGCTTCTTTCTGCACTCATCTTGCCTCTCTCTGCACCCCTTCTGTACCTCTCTTGCCTCTATCTGTACTTCTCTTTCCTCTTTCTTCACCCCTTTTGTCTGTGTTTACACCTCTCTTGCCTTTTTCTGCACCCACTTGCCTCTTTCTGCACTTCTCTTGCTTTTTTCTGCACCTCTCCTGTTTCTTTCTGCAACTCTCTTTTTCTTACATCACTTCTCTTGTTTCTTTCTGCACCTTTGTTGCTTCCTTCAGCACTTATCTTGTCTCTTTCTGCACTTCTCTTGCCTATTTCTGCACCTCTTTTGCCTCATTCTGCACCTCTTTTGCTTCTTTCTGCACCCCACTTGCCTCTTTCTGCACTACTCTTGCTTTTTTCTGCACCTCTCCTGTTTCTTTCTGCAACTCTCTTGTCTCTTTCATCACTTGTCTTGCTTCTTTCTGCACCTCTGTTACTTCTTTCAGCACTTCTCTTGCCTCTTTCTGCACTTTTCTCACCTGTTTCTGCACCTCTCTTGCTTCATACTACACTCCTTGTGCCTCTTTGTGCACCCCTCTTCCCTCTTTCTATACCTCTCTTGCCTCTTTCCGCACATGTCTTGCCTCTTTCTGTACTTCTCTTGCCTCTTTCTGCAGTTCTCCTGCCTCTTTCTGCACCTCTGTTGCTTCCTTCTGCACTTCTCTTTCTTCTTTCTGCACCTCTTTTGCTTCTTTCTGCACCCCTCTTGCCTTTTTCTGCACCCCTCTTCCTTTTTTCTTTACCTCTCTTGCCTCTTTCTGCACCCCTTTTCCCTTTTTCTGCACCTCTCTTGCTTGTTTCTGAAACTCTCTTGCCTCTTACTGCAGATCTTTTCCCCCTTCTGCACCTCTGTTTCTTCTTTCTGCACTTCTATTTCTTCTTTCTGCACCCCTATTCCCTCCTTCTGTACTTCTCTTGCCTCTGTCTGCACCTTTGTTCCCTCTTTCTGCATCTCGTTTGCCTCTTTCTGCACTTCATTTGCCTCTTTCTGCACCTCTATTGCCTTTTTCTACAATTATCTTGCTTCTTTCTGCATCCCTCTTGCCCCTTTATGCACCCTCTTGCCTGTTTCTACAGTTCTTTTGCCTAATTCTGCACCTCTGTTGCTTCATTCTGCACTACTCTTGCCTCATTCTGCACACCTCTTGTGTGTTTCTGCCGCTCACTTCCCTCTTTCTGCACCTCTCTTGCCTCTTTCTGCACCTCTCGTGCTTCTTTCTCCATTTCAATTGCTTCTTCCTGCACTTCTCTTGCCTTTTTCTGCATCTCTGTTCCTTCTTTCTGCACTTCTCTTGCCTCTTTCTGTACCTATGTTGCTTCTTTCAGAACTTCTCTTGCCTTTCTCTGCACCCCTCTTGCCTCTTTCTGCACCTCTACTGCTTCTTTCTGCCCTTCTCTTGCTTTTTTCTGCACCTCTCCTATTTCTTTCTGCAACTCTCATTTTCTTACATCACTTCTCTTGTTTCTTTCTGCACCTTTGTTGCTTTTTTCAGCACTTATCTTGCCTCTTTCTGCACTTCTCTTGCCTGTTTCTGCACCTCTTTTGCCTCATTCTGCACCTCTTTTGCTTCTTTCTGCACCTCACTTGCCTCTTTCTGCACTTCTCTTGCTTTTTTCTGCACCTCTCCTGTTTCTTTCTGCAACTCTCTTGTCTCTTTCATCACTTGTCTTGCTTCTTTCTGCACCTCTGTTGCTTCTTTCAGCACTTCTCTTGCCGCTTTCTGCACTTCTCTCGCCTGTTCCTGCACCTCTCTTGCTTCATTCTACACCTCTGTTGCATCTTTCTGCACCCCTATTGACTTCTTCTGCACCCCTCTTCCCTCTTTCTGCACCTCTCCTGTCTCTTTCTTCACCTCTGTTCCTTCCTCCTGCACTTCTCTCATTTCTTTCTGCACCTATATTGCTTCTTTCTGCACTCCCCTTGCTTCTTTCTGTACCCCTCTTCCCTCTTTCTGCAACTCTCCTGCCTCTTTCTGCATCCCTGTTCCCTTTTCTGCACCTCTCTTGCCTGTTTATGCAGCTCTCTTTGCCTCTTTCTACAGTTCTCTTGCCTCCTTATGCACCTCTTTTGCTTCTTTCTGTATTTCTCTTGCCTCTTTCTGTATCCCTTTGGTCTGTTTCTGTAACTCACTTGTGTCTTTTTGCACCTCTCTAGCCTCTTTCTGTACCTCTCTTGCCTTTTTCTGGATGCCACTTGCCTCTTTCTGCACTTCTCTTCCTTTTTCTGCACCTCTCCTGTTTCTTTCTGCAACTCTCTTGTCTCTTTCATCACTTCTCTTGCTTCTTTCTGTACCTTTGTTGCTTCCTTCAGCACTTATCTTGCCTCTTTCTGCAATTCTCTTGCCTTTTTCTGCACCTCGTTTGCCTCATTCTGCACCTTCTATTGCTTCTTTCTGCACCACACTTGCCTCTTTCTGCACTTCTCTTGCTTTTTTCTGCACCGCTCCTGTTTCTTTCTGCAACTGTCTTGTCTCTTTCATAACTTGTCTTGCTTCTTTCTGCACCTCTGTTGCTTCTTTCAGCCCTTCTCTTGACTCTTTCTGCATTTCTCTTGCCTGTTTCTGCACCTCTCTTGCATCATTCTACACTTCTGTTGCATCTTTCTGCACCATTATTGCCTCTTTCCGCACCCCTCCTCCCTCTTTATGCACCTCTCCTGTCTCTTTCTTCACCTCTGTTCCTTCTTTCTGCACTTTACCTGTTTCTTTCTGCACGTCTAGTGCTTCTTTCTTCACTCCCCTTGCCTCTTTCTGTACCCCTATTCCCTCTTTCTGCAACTCTCCTGCCTCTTTCTGCACCCCTATTCCCTTTTTATGCACCTCTTTTGCATCTTTCTGCAACCCTCTTGCCTCTTTATACAGTTCTCTTGCCTTCTTATGCACCTCTGTTGCTTCTTTCTGTATTTCTCTTGACTCTTTCTGCACCCCTTTTGTCTGTTTCTGCACCTCACTTGTATCTTTTTGCACCTCTCTTGCCTCTTTCTCCACCTCTCTTGCCTTTTTCTGCACCCCACTTGCCTCCTTCTACACTTCTCTTGCTTTTTTCTGCTCCTTTCCTGTTTCTTTCTGCAACTGTCTTGTCTCTTTATCTTTTCTCTTGCTTCTTTCTGCACCTTTGTTGCTTCCTTCAGCACTGTTCTTGCCTCTTTCTGCACTTCTCTTGCCTGTTCTGCACCTCTTTTGCCTCATTCTACACCTCTTTTGGTTCTTTCTGCACCACACTTGCTTCTTTCTGCACCCCTCTTCTCTCTTTCTGCGCCTCTCTTTCCTCTTTCTTCACCTCTGTTCCTTCATTCTGTACTTCTCTTGCTTCTTTCTGCAACTTTTGTGCTTCTTTCTGTACCCCTCATCCCTCTTGCCTTATTCTTCACCTCTGTTCTTTCATTCTGCACTTCTCTTGCTTCTTGCTGCAACTTTCTTGCTTCTTTGTGCACCCCTCATGCCTCTTTCTGTACCCCTTTCCCTCTTTCTGAAGCTCTCTTTCCTCTTTATGCAGTTCTCTTGACTCTTTCTGCATATCTGTTGCTTTTTTCTGCACTTAACTTACTTTTTTCTTCACCTCTCTTGCTTCTTTCTGCAACTCTCTTGTTTCTTTCTGCACCTCTCTTGCCTCATTCTGCTCCTCTTTTGCCTCTTTCTGCACTTCTCTTGCCTTTTTCTGCACTTCTCTTGCCCCTTTCTACACTTCTCTTGCCTCTTTATGCACCTATGTTGCTTATTTCTGTATTTCGCTTGCCTCTTTCTGCACCCCTTTTGTCTGTTTCTACACCTCACTTGCATCTTTTTGCACCTCTCTTGCCTCTTTCTGCACCTCTCTTGCCTTTTTCTGCACCCCACATGCCTCTTTCTGCACTTATCTTGCTTTTATCTACACATCTCCTGTTTCTTTCTGCAACACTCTTCTCTCTTTCATCACTTCTCTTGTTTCTTTCTGCACTTCTCTTACCTGTTTCTGCATCTCTTTTGCCTCATTCTGCACCTCTTTTGCTTCTTTCTGCACCCCACTTGCCTCTTTCTGCACTTCTATTGCTCTTTTCTGCACCTCTCCTGTGTTTTTCTGCAACTCTCTTGCCTCTTTCATCACTTGTCTTGCTTCTTTCTGCACCTCTGTTGCTTCTTTCAGCACTTCTCTTGCCTCTTTCTGCATCACTCTGCCCTCTTTCTGCACCTCTCCTGTCTCTTTCTTCACCTCTGTTCCTTCTTTCTGCACTTTTCTTGTTCTTTCTGTACCTCTATTGCTTCTTTCTGCACTCCCCTTGCCTATTTCTGTACCCTCTTCCCTCTTTCTGCAACTCCCCTGCCTCTTTCTGCACCCCTGTTCCCTTTTTCTGCACCTCTCTTGCCTGTTTCTGGAACTCTCTTGCCTCTTTCTACAGTTTTCCTGCCTTCTTATGCACCTCTGTTGCTTCTTTCTGTATTTCTCTTGCCTTTTTCTGCACCCCTTTTGTCTGTTTCTGCATCTCACATGTGTCTTTTTGCACATCTTTTGCTTCTTTCTGCACCACACTTGCCTCTTTCTGCGTCCCTCTTCTCTCTTTATGCGCCTCTTTCCTCTTTCTTCACCTCTGTTCCTTCATTCTGTACTTCTCTTGCTTCTTTCTGTACCTTTCTTGCTTCTATCTGCACCCCATTGCCTCTTTCTTCCCCGCTGTTGTTTTTTTCTGCACTTCTCTTGCTTCTTTCTGCAGCTTTCTTGCTTCTTTGTGCACCCCTCATGCCTCTTTCTGTACCCCTCTTCCCTCTTTCTGAAGCTTTCTTTCATCTTTCTGCCGTTCTCTTGCCTCTTTCTGAACATCTGTTGCTTTTTTCTGCACTTAACTTGATTTTTTCTTCACCTCTCTTGCTTCTTTCTGCAACGCTTTTGTCTCTTTCTGCACCTGTTGTGCCTCATTTTGCTCCTCTCTTGCCTCTTTCTGCACTTCTCTTGCCTCTTTCTGCACTTTTCTTGCCCCTTTCTATACTTCTCTTGCCTCTTTCTGCACATTTGTTACTTTTTCTGGACCTCTCTTGTATTTTTCTGCACTTCTCTTGCTTCTTTCTGAACTTCTCTCGCCACTTTCAGTACTCAAATGGGAAGTGCAAGCTGTCAAGTTTAAAGGTCTGTGTGCTCTCGTGACTGAGGTATATGTCTACTTCTACATGTATTCGTACATATGTTATGCAAAAAGATGGTAGCTTAAAAAGCGGGTAGCTTCTCCTATAGGTGGTCAAACCTACTCAGTTCTGCACTGTCATTCAGTTGCACAGGCAGACATGTCTTACATATATAGGTGTTATAGAGCCCCTCAAATATACTATTGAATACCCATATGCCCTGTATTATGAGCAGAAACAAATGCATACACCTTTTTGTACACAGGTATTCAAGTATTCGTATGTTTATTTTTATGCAACATATCACTAGCTAAAAGCAGAGACACACGCATGTATACCTTCACAAACTTGGTGAGACTTATAACTGTGCTATGGTAAGGATTGCTGTTTTACCTTTGGTAGCCCTAACATTTTGAGCAGTCGATGAATAGTGAACCTTCAAGAGAAAAGTGAGATTGAAGACATCTTGGGAGAAGGATTAGTGATTAGGCTACTTTGTATGAGTCTGTGGAAAGGTACAGCCGAAGTAGGGCTCTTTCTGCACCTCTGTTGGTTCTTTCTGCACTTCTCTTGCTTCTTTCTGAACCTTCCTTCCTCTTTCTGGACTTCTGTTGCTTCTTTCTGCATTTTTCTTGCACCTTTCTTCCTCTTTCTGCACCTCTCTTACATCTTTCTGCACTTATCTTGCTGCTTTCTGTGCCTTTATTCCTCTTTCTGTACATGTCCTACCTCAGCATAGTTAGAAATTAGCATTTAAAAAACCTTTGAAATTCACTGAAATAAACACAGGTTTCAGGGACGTTGTAGTTAGGAATTAGCATTTAAAAAACAATAGATATTCACTGAAAAAACACAGGTTTCAGGGACTTTATAGTAAGGCTGACATTTCACTCCCACAAAACCAGAGAAATTCAGCCATTGTAGTTAGATGAGCTAACTATAACTCATCACCCCGCAATGCACTGCTCATGACGTCGCATATTACATCACTCGTGACATGGACAGTGACATCACTGATGACATCGCTAATGACATCTCAAATAACATCACTGATGACATTCCTGATGACATCATCCACTTAATATCAGATGCACCTCCTCACACCCTAATATAACCATTCATACATCCACTCTAAAATACAGACTACCTTTTTTGAAACCATAGACATACCAATGCCAGTTAGTACATATCCACTCATTGATTCCTAGGTCTACACACACATCTACTCACTCACCCATACAGTTACTCATACACAATGTCACTCATCAGTACAGCCACTGATATATGCACTCATACACCCATAGAGACACTCACCCATATAGTTACTCACACACCTAGTCAGTCTCCCAAATAATTAATCACACAGCCATTTACTCACCTATACAGTTATACACATACCATCTCACTTATTCATACAGTTACTAACACATACCTACTCTCTTCTACAATGACTGACACAAGCACACACACACGCATACAGCCATTCTCAGAATCACTCACTCTCAAATATAGTCACTTATATACTCCAACACTCACATATACTGCCTTTCACATATGTAATTACTCACACATATACCACTGAGACATCCATTCACTCACCAATACAGCCATACGCACATCCACTCACCCATACAGTCCCTCGCAGATCCACTGATGAACCCATACACCCAGTGAATCACCCACTCACACATGCATGCAGGGAGTCACACAACCCCCAGCCAACCCCACAGACACTCAGGCACCCATACAGGTACTCAGACAACCAATATTTAACCCATATAGACACTCATGTAGCTACTCACGAACCCATGCAGCCACTTACACAACAACTGACAGACTGATACAGACATTCACACATATTAGTCATTCACCCATGCATTCATTAAGATACTTTTAATCTTTACATATACGAACAGAAAAGAGGGTCAGAGCATAAAGATCCAGCACCAGACGTTACTCTGTGTAGTGACCTCTAAATCCTTTCAATAGATTGGTGCACCGGGTCTGGGATGTGACCCACATACATCCCATAAAGGCAGTATACAAAACTGCCACTAACAAAAACACACAATTGACCCTGCACTCGAGAACCACAAATAATCTATTTGTAAAGGCAATTGTGCATCATGTTGTAAGAACAGAACAGAATATAAGTAAATAGCTTCCCAAATGAAAAGACCAGACGATCGTATTTTGATTGCAGAAAAACGTTGTCCTTTTTATTCCAAAAACTTCATTCTTTAAAATACACGACAGAATTGCTTGCCAATGCGTTTCGTCCCTAATGAGACTTCTTCAGGGCTAGAAGCAATTACAAAACACTATTTACAATATGATCATAATAAAAACACTCAATACATAAGAACCAGACAGTTCATTATCATATTAAAAATCTCACTGCTATTCATCTACATCATAAATTTTCACGAAAAGTTTTATCTTATGGATCTATGGGAAGCTAATCTAGATTTTACAAAAAACCTTGAGGTAACAAACACTTTTTAAGGAAGGGAGGGAACAAAGCAAAAAATTACGGAAGTACATTTCCGCCGAAAGTAAGCCTTTAGTTCAAACATTAACCTGGATATAAGCAGGTTATAAATACATGAAGCATAAATCAAAACAGTAACATCCTAAATTATGCCGACAAAATATTGGCGTCTAATATACATGTTCTATATAGATATAATTGTATGGTCATATTTATAATGCATACATAGTTAAGAAAAGAAATGATATCATACGTCATATCAACTAGAAATACCCCTTATTCGTTAATAGTACACAGGTCCTATATACATTTCATAATGGTATCATGAATTATAACTCATACCTCAAAGATTCTGTATCTGCTGTGTTTATTTTAAAAGTTCAGATGTGGTGTCTTGAATCAGCAAGGGGTATAGTCCTATCTCGTAAATAAACACAATACGAATGTTCCTTTAGTTATGAACTTTGGCCCATAATGTCCATGCAGTTATCGTTCTGATAAAAGTTCTAATAGCTACTATTTATTTTTCAAATATCTATTATCAATGAATTATCAGTCATAATTCTAGCTCATCATTTATTAGCATTCAGTTTTACTAATCTGATGCACAAAGCACAACTTACGGTTTATCGTGTTCCTGATGTTAATATTGCATCTCTACGAGCGAGAGGAATCAACAAGTCACAATGTAATTAATCATCTCAATGTAATGATTTCTGTAAAAAAACATTAAGTGCTAAGAATAGATTTGCGATCTGTTATCCCATTTGAGCAGGCAATAGTTTTCTAGGACATAAGTAATTATGGGACTTTAACAATGAGTCCGACTATGTCCTAGAAAACTATTGCCTGCTCAAATGGGACAACTAGATCGCAAATCTATTCTTAGCATAATGCTTTTTACAGAAATCATTACATTGAGATGATTAATTACATTGTGACTTGTTGATGCCTCTCGCTCGTAGAAGATGTAATATTAACATCAGGAACTACGATAAACACGTAAGTTGTGGCTTTTGTCATCAGATTAGTAAAACTGAGGAGCATCATTAAGCAAGACCCACGTTAAAATTGTTGCACGTTTTAGCGGCAGGAAAGCTGCCGCTAAAGCGGCGATATCAAGGCTTGCTTAATATGCGGTCTATAGAATTCCAATAGAAGCCCAGGTTAGATGTGCAGGACATCTAGCGCTGGGCTCTATTGGAATTCCATGAACTTTGCTATGGCAAGTCCATTATCGCCGTTTTAGCGATGACAGTTTCCTGCTGCTAAAACGGCGATAATTTTAACGTGGGTCTTGCTAATATGCCCCCATATGCTAATAAATGATGAGCTAGAATTATGACTGATAATTCATTGATAATAGATATTTGAAAAATAAATAGTAGCTATTAGAACTTTTATCAGAACGATAACTGCATGGACATTATGGGCCAAAGTTCATAACTAAAGGAACATTCGTATTGTGTTTATTTACAGATAGACTATACCCCTTGCTGATTCAAACACCACATCTGAACTTTTAAAATAAACACAGCAGATACAGAATCTTTTGAGGTATGAGTTATAATTCAGATACCATTATGAAATTTATATAGGACCTGTGTACTATTAACGAATAAGGTGTATTTCTAGTTGATATGACGTATGATATCATTTCTTTTCTTAACTATGTATGCATTATAAATATGACCATACAACTATATCTATATAGAACATGTATATTAGACACCAATATTATGTCTATTTTGTCGGCATAATTTAGGACGTTACTGTTTTGATTTATGCTTCATGTATGTATAACCTGCTTATATCCAGGTTAATGTTTGAACTAAAGGCTTACTTTCGGCGGAAATGTACTTCCGTAACTTTTTGCTTTGTTCCCTCCCTTCCTTAAAAAGTATTTGTTACCTCAAGGTTTTTTGTAAAATCTAGATTAGCTTCCCATAGATTCATAAGATAAAACTTTTCGTGAAAATTTATGATGTAGATGAATAGCAGTGAGATTTTTAATATGATAATGAACTGTCTGGTTCTTATGTATTGAGTGTTTTTATTATGATCATATTGTAAATAGTGTTTTGTAATTGCTTCTAGCCCTGAAGAAGTCCCATTAGGGACGAAACGCATTGATAAGCAATTCTGTCGATTAGTATTTTAAAGAATGAAGTTTTTGGAATAAAAAGGACAACGTTTTTCTACAATCAAAAATACGATTGTCTGGTCTTTTTAATTGGGAAGCTATTTACTTATATTCTGTTCTGTTCTTACAACATGATGCACAATTGCCTTTACAAATAGATTATTTGTGGTTCTCGAGTGCAGGGTCAATTGTGTGTACTTTTAATCTTTCACTTCTACAGTTAGTCACTAACCCACTAAATCATCCATTCAGATACTCATACACCCACTCATTCTTCAATACACCTTGGCGTATATATATATATTTAACATTCTTAAACTTTTAGAAACACTCACATGATGATGTCATCAGTGATGTCATCAGTGATGTCATTTGAAATGTCATCAGTGATGCCACTGCCCATGTCATGAGTGATGTAATATGTGATGTCATCAGCAGTGCATTGCAGGGGCACGAGTTATAGTTAGCTCAGCTAACTATAACAGCTGAATTTCTCTGGTTTTGTACGATACCATACGATGTATATATATATATAAATGTTAATATATATATATATATTCACTTAAAAAACATAGGTTTCATGCACATTATAGTTAGAAATTAGCAGTTAAAAAACCTTAGAAATTCTCTGAAAAAAACATAGGTTTCAGGCACGTTATAGTTAGAAATTAGCATTTAAAAAACCTTAGAAATTCTCTGAAAAAAACATAGGTTTTAGGGACAGTTATAGTTAGTTGGACATTTCACTCGTACAAAACCATAGAAATTCCCCCGTTATAGTTAGTTCAGCTAACTATAACTCGCGCCCCCGCAATGCACTGCTGATGAAGTCACATATTACATCACTCATGACATGGTCAGTGACATCACTGATGACATCTAAAATGACATCACTGATGACATCATCCAGTGACTGTGTGTTTCTGTAAAGTTTAAATATGTTTAATATATATATGGAAAGGCGTATTGAAGAATGACTCGGTGTATAAGTGTCTGAATGGATGATTTAGTAGGTGCGTGACTGACTTTATAAGTGAGTGATTAAACGTATCTTACTGAATGCTTTGGTTAGTGACTAAACTGTGTGAATATCTGTATCCGTCTGTCTGTTGGTGTGTAAGCAGCTGCATGGGTTTGTGAATAGCTACATGAGTGTCTACGTGGGTTATTAATTGGTTGTCTGAGTATCTGTATGGGTGCCTGAGTGTTTGTGTGGGTGGGGTGTGTGTGACTCTGTGCATAGATGTGTGTGTGGGTGATTCACTGGGTGCATGGTTTCAAGAGTGCATCTGTGATGGACTGTATGGGTGGGTGAGTGTGTGTATGGGTGTGTTAGTGAGTGAATGTATATCTCAGTGGTACATGTGTGAGTAACTACATATGTGAAAGGTAGTATATATGTGTGTTGGAGTATATAAATGGCTATAAGTGAGAGTGTGTGATTGTGAGAGTGGCTGTATGGATGAGTGTGTACTTGTATCAGTGATTGTATAAGAGCGTAAGAATGTGCTAGTATTTGTATGAGTAAGTGAGCTGGTGTGTGTATAACTGTATAGGTGAGTAAATGGCAGTGTGATTAATTATTTGCATGACTGACTAGGTGTGTGAGTACCTCTATGGATGAGTGGCGGTGTGTGAGTGTCTATATAGGTGTATGAGTGCATATGATAGTCCTGTACAGAGTGACCGTAAGTATGAGTGACTGTACGGGTGAGTGAGTGGATGTGTGTGTAGACCTAAGAATCAGTGATTGGGTATGTAGTTATTGGTGTTGGAGTGTCTATGGTTTCGAGAATGGCAGTCTGTAATTTAGAGTGGGTGTATCAAAGGTTATATTAGGGTGTGAGAAGATGCATCAAATTATCACATGGATGATGTCATCAGTGATGTCATTTGAGATGTCATCAGTGATGTCATCAGTGATGTCACTGACCATGTCATGAGTGATGTAATATGTGACGTCATCAGCAGTGCATTTACTGGGGCGCGAGTTATAGTTAGCTGCACTAACTATAACAGGGGAATTTCTATGGTTTTGTATGAGTGAAATGTCCAACTAACTATAACTGTCCCTAAAACCTATGGTTTTTTCAGTGAATTTCAAAGGTTTTTTAAATGCTAATTTCTAACTATAACGTGCCTGAAACCTATGGATTTTTCAGTGAATTTTAAAGGTTTTTTAACTGCCAATTTCTAACTATAACGTGCCTGAAACCTATGGTTTTTTAAGTGAATTTCAAAGGTTTTTTAAATGCTAGTTTCTAACTATGCCTACAGAGGTAGGACATGTGAAGAAAGAAGAAAAAACGCACAGAAAGAAGCAAAAGAAATGCAGAAAGAAGCAACAGAAGTCCACAAAGACGAAGAAAAGAGCAGGAAGAAGCAAGACATGTGCAGAAAGAACCAACAGAGGAGCAGAAAGAGGCCTTGTTGCAAAATAATCCTGTGCCCACAAATTTTTCAGACGGGTACTGGTGGTAACTGACTCGGACTAACCAGGCCTAGAGCCAGTACTATGCTAAAAGACACTTAGAATACAGTGAAAACACCTACATACACTAGGGAACACTATGCGTTGGGGTACCCCTGTGATTAGCATGACTTCCTCTGTAAGGCCCTAGTACATAATAGGGCCGGGGGATTAAAACTTCCTCTTAAAATGCGCCACGGGGTGCGTTTGCACAGTGGTGAAGGGAGGGGGGGGCTGAGGTGACATGTGTGCAAACAAGCCCTGTGGCCATTTTAAGTTGGGAGATTAAGTCCCCTTGAATCCTGAGGGTCCCTGGGTTCCAAGGAGCCCACTAGGTACCTCCAGTAAGCGCCACAGCGCTGAGTTGCACAGCCGGCCCTGGGGGGTGGCGTTCCCCAGGGCCATCACAGGCTCCAGGAGGGGGGCCACACGGCACCCCTCCCAACATTGGCAAAACCCCGGGAAGGTGTTGGTCCCCGGGGCGTGTAGGGGGCTCGAGCCCCCCCACACAGGTTCTTTCTTTTTTTTTAAAACAAGCCCTGGGGGGTGGCAGTCCCCAGGGATGCGGTGGGGCCATGTGCCCCCGCAAATATTTAAGAAAAGCCCCAGGGCTTGGCAGTCCCCGGGGCTTGGGGGGGCCTTGGAGGCCCCCCCACATATCAAATTAAACAAGCCCCGTGGTGTGGCGGTCCCCGGGGCTGCGGGTGGGCCATGTGCCCCCCCGCAAATATGTAAAGAAAGCCCTGGGGGTGGCAGTCCCTGGGGCTGGGGGCCCCCCATTCACAATATAAACATTGCCCCCGCGACTTGGCCCACCCGGGGGCTAAATAATAACGAAGCGTTTTTTTTTTAACGCGGTCGGATCCACGGATCCGGCGCGCATTTTGCTGATTTAAAAAAAAAATATATATATAGTTTTTTGGGCCCTGGGGGTCCTTGTGGAACCCCCTAAGCAGGCCTAGGGGGTCAGGGTGTTTCTATCCTGCCCCTTTTCTTTTTTTTGTGTTTTTTATTCTGATTTCTTGTGACTCGGTTCTACCGAGTCACAAGATGGCTGCCAACACTTCCTGGTTTGGAGTGTTGACAGCCAATTAGAATAAAGCTTGTGGTCGGGAGGGTGCGCGGATCCTCTGTGCCTCTATATATCAAAACTTTTATTTTTTGATTTTCTCAACAACTACTGAACGGATTTACACCATTTAAAAAAAAGGGCACTTTCTGAACCAAGCACTACCTCCGTTCAGCAGTTTTGGCTGTAACTGTGTCTAAAGTTTCCTATGGGAAATTGATTTTTTGACCTATATTTTTTTATTTTCTCCGCAACTACTGAACGGATTTACACCATTTAAAAAAAGGGCGCTTTCTGAACCAAGCACTACCTTTTTGCCAAATTTGGTGTAATTCCGTTCAGCAGTTCGGGCTGTAGCCGTGTCTAAAGTTTCCTATGGGAATTAACATGGAGAAAACACGTTTTGAAACCCCCCTTTTTTCTCGGACCCCGTTTGCCGAATCACCCCGAAACTTTCAAGACAAGAATCTCTGACTTCTCCTCATTGCACTTAAGCTGGGCGGAAGCAAGCCATTTAAAAATGGAAGACAAACAAAACTTAGCCACCGACACCGAGCTGGCATTCGTCTCCCAAGTGAACAGCAGCTGCGTATTGTCCGCGAAAGCTATAATTTTAGCCCCCAATTTTTCTGCTAAATATATCAAAGGAGTCACGTACACATTGAATAGCAGGGGGCTAAGGGATGATCCTTGAGGAACCCCTGTAGTAACTGTTAAAGGCTTAGATGCAGACGGAGGCAGCCAGACCTGCTGGTTACGACCCTCCAAAAAAGAACTCACCCAGGACCAGGCTGAGCCAGAGACCCCGATCTCAGCAAGACGTTTAAGAAGTCCTGAGTGAGGGACCATGTCGAACGCTGCCGACAGGTCCAGGAGGATCAGGGCTGCCTTACCTCCGGCATCCAAACACTCCCGAATTGCCTCAGAAATTTCAATCAAAGCGGACTCCGTACTATGGGCGGCTCTAAACCCTGACTGGGCCGGGTGTAGGAGTTCAGCACTTTCTACAAAATCATTGAGTTGCTTCGTAACAACCTTCTCGCAGACTTTGGCTAAGGCAGGCAAGAGGGAGATAGGACGATAGTTCCCTGGAACAAGTGGATCTAAGGAGGGCTTTTTTAAAAGTGGGAGAATCTTGGCCTGTTTCCAGGCAGCCGGCACATAGGCCGACTGAAGCGACCAGTTGATAATCCCATTAACTTCCGTGTTAATTGAGTCCGCGACCGAGGCCAATAGCCTAGCGGAACAGGGGTCAGTAGGTGAACCTGATTTCAGACCTTTGAGAATTTTAAGAGAGTCACCAAGACCCACCCGGTTGAAAGCCTGCAAGGAATGCGTAGATGACCCTGATGGAACTTCCTTTACTAGATCAGCGCTAGTTGGAAATGACGCTTGTATATCATGAATCTTATTGTGAAAGAAACAAGCTAGTTGATTACACCAAGCATCGGTGGCAGGGGAGGTATTAACTTGGGCGGTGGGAGACATGAAGCTCTGGACAATGGCAAAGATTTCCTTAGCATTATTGTCTGCTGCATCAATGCGGGCGGCATAATAAAAGTTTTTTGCCTGCATTATCGCTTCATAGTACATTTTTTGTTTTTGCCTAAGCTGATGTTTATCATCAATACTGAAATTGTTGCGACGCCACCTTCGTTCCAACACTTTGCACTCGTGTTTGAGGTCTTTCAAAGCCGGCGTGAACCAGGGTTTAGAAGGAGACTCCCTTGCAAACCTAGAAGGGTGTGATGGCGCTAGTTGAGTGACTGCCATCGACAGCCAGTTGGTAAAGCCAGCAAGGTTAACTTCAAGATCTGTTGGATTATTCTCGGAGTTGGTCAAATGGGTCGGCCTGGAAGTAATCAGGGTGTGGGAGAAGGTAGTAGAGTCAATTTTGGAAAAGGCTGGTCTACTATGGCAACTGGCCTGGGGGTCTATGTGGTCGATAACCCAAGAAAAGTAAATTAAATGGTGATCGGACCAGTGGACCGGATAAGGAGCTTCCACCTCCATCACAAAGTTGGAGCAGATGGTGTCCAAGGTGTGACCTGCTTGATGGGTGGGACCAGATACCCACTGCGATAATTGAGCCAATTGAAGGGAATCCAGGAGGTCAATAGAGTCCCTAGCCTCTGCCTGGTCAAGATGGATATTAAGATCTCCTAGCACCATATACTTAGAATAGCGGAGAGCCAGCAGGACGATCTCCTCACTAAAAGATTGAAGAAAGGGTCCTGTAGGTCCCGGGGGGCCTGTAAATTAGCGTACCCCCAAAGGACACATGGGCTGAGAACCGTATGCTAAAATCAAGAGATTCGCAGTGTCCCCAGGGAACAGCATGCCCACTGCGAAAGTCCCATTTATCTTTATAGAGAATCGCTATCCCCCCCCTCTTCCTTCTGGTCTATCTGCTCTGGTGATTTTATAGCCCGGGGGGGTGGCCAAAGAAACAACAGGGTCTGCTGTGGCGTCTAGCCAGGTTTCTGTCATAAACAAAAAATCCACTGGTCTGTCGCACAAAAGATCGAACACATCCACATGTGCTTCCTAAGGGAGCGGACATTAATCAGGGCAGCCGATATTGATAGTGCCCTCGTGTGCTTTCCTGGGAAGGTATTAAAAGCGCTTACATTGAAACATCTTAAATTACACCGGAAGCTGCAGATGCCACATTGCAACACATTTAGTGGGAGAAACTCACCAAACTCTTGATGGGGGCAGGGCGGTGGGCGAAGTGTCAGTAAAGCGTCCCTGGTATAAAGAAGCTTATGCGATGTATCGGAACCCAACCGGGCAGCATGACTGGCCTTGGCCGCCACCGAGACGCTGATGGGAGCAGACGGGCTTGCCTTAGGCGCGCCCGCAGCGCGCGTCCGTGCAGCATGCATTTTTATCCGGATCCGAGGTCTGGGAGACTAGAGCACGCCCTACCCCAAGATGGCAGCTCAATGTGGCAATATGAGGAAACCCGGAAGTACAGACCCCAGCCCCTTCCCGAACAGCATCAAATTCAATCAGTCAATCAATACATTAAAAAGCACAACGATAAAAATGCGGTTAAAAAGGCAGTACAAGCTGTGCAAATAGCAAAATAAGCCGCAAAATAAGCAGCAGTTAACGAGGACAGGTTCTGGCAGAGTAAACCCCTCAAGTCGCCTGCATCCGCGCAACGCACGTTTTTATCCGGATCCGAGGTCTGGGAGACTAGAGAGCGCCCTACCACAAGATGGCAGCTCAATGTGGCAATATGAGGAAACCCAGAAGTACAGACCCCAGCCCCTTCCCGAACAGCATCAAATTCAATCAGTCAATCAATAAATTAAAAAGCACAACGATAAAAATGCGGTTAAAAAGGCAGTACAAGCTGTGCAAATAGCAAAATAAGCCGCAAAATAAGCAGCAGTTAACGAGGACAGGTTCTGGCAGAGTAAACCCCTCAAGGCGCCTGCATCCGCGCAACGCACGTTTTTATCCGGATCCGAGGTCTGGGAGACTAGAGTGCGCCCTACCCCAAGATGGCAACTCAATGTGGCAATATGAGGAAACCCGGAAGTACAGACCCCAGCCCCTTCCCGAACAGCATCAAATTCAATCAGTCAATTAATACATTAAAAAGCACAACGATAAAAATGCGGTTAAAAAGGCAGTACAAGCTGTGCAAATAGCAAAATAAGCCGCAAAATAAGCAGCAGTTAACGAGGACAGGTTCTGGCAGAGTAAACCCCTCAAGGCGCCTGCATCCGCGCAACACGCGTTTTTATCCGGATCCGAGGTCTGGGAGACTAGAGCGCGCCCTACCCCAAGATGGCAGCTCAATGTGGCAATATGAGGAAACCCGGAAGTACAGACCCCAGCCCCTTCCCGAACAGCATCAAATTCAATCAGTCAATCAATACATTAAAAAGCACAACAATAAAAATGCGGTTAAAAAGGCAGTACAAGCTGTGCAAATAGCAAAATAAGCCACAAAATAAGCAGCAGTTAATGAGGACAGGTTCTGGCAGAGTAAACCCCTCAACCCCTAAATGCCCTGCGGTTTACTGAATGTGTCACATGACACTATTTTTAATGGACATGATAGGATGACTATATTATACTGATCATTATGTTTAAATACAATATTCCCAACATTTGATGGCAGATTTATACCATAATTGTAGAACAATATGTCGTTAAAAATAACTCTATAACTAAATAAATAAATAAATTAGTTGTGTGATATTACAAAATGGAGAGTCCATTGCATTACACATATTGCTGCATAAATGTGAATTGTAATGCTCTCCCATGCTGTTGCTACCTATTGGTCCGACCAGTATTCATATTGTTGTATACAGTTGGGTCTTAAAATATTTACACAATTATCATGTATTTAGACATTGTAAACATAGTTGTCCATCGTAAAGTGCTGTGCGTGATAATATAATAAAAATAAGTGCATAGTGCTTTCAGGTGCTTGGTGCATATATGTGCAAATACATATATATGAGTGATTTCTTATATATTAAAAATATACTTGATTTTTTTGGTCAGTTATCGGAACTTAATGCATACATATAGAGCCATATTATATTTCAATTACTTAATTATATAATTGCCCAACTGGATTCATTAACGCATTAGAAATTAGAATACAATCAAGATTACGTACATTATACCGATCAAGTCACAACAATTAACTGTGTATGATGCACATAAAGCTTATTAAAGTGATGGTTTGGCGTCACATGATCAGTCCTCCAAAGATACACACATACATAAATATTTCACAAATAAATGAACATGTATGTATATAAATACTTAATAAGAACATGGAGTTCAAATCATGTGCACATTTCTTTTTTTGCAAATTCTTTTTTTCTCCTGTGCAAAAAATCGCTGTTGAGAAAAATGTACTTTATCTGTATGCGCCTCAAGTGCTAGAGTTTTTGTAGGAAATTGTGTAGGTCTTCATTGTTGTTCAGATCTGGCAGTGCTCTACAGTCTAATTCGACAATCATATGCGACTCTAATTGGCGGAGCATTTTTTCTCTGTTACCACCTCACCTGATTGTCAGTATGGCATCAATCATAAAGTATTTGAGGCATTTCAAATCATTGTGATGTTCAGACTTGAAATGCCGTGCCACAGGGTATGTGGCATCTGAGTTTACTATTGCTCGAAGGTGCTGGAGAATTCTAACATGAACCTGCAGCTTTATACTACCCACATATCGTAAGCCGCAGGTACATTCCAGTACGTAAACTGCAAATTCAGTCCCACAGTTGAAATTACCTTTTATTGCCACTGGGGTAGGGTTGAATGGTGTGGAATAGTGTGTTGTGTTGGTGCCAAATTTGCAGGCCCTGCATGATGAACATTTAAAAAACCTTTTCTTAGGTTTTAATCATTTTGTTAGTTGGTTAATCTCTGGGCTGCTTTTGACCAGGTGGGTTCCCATAGAGGATGCACGCCTGAAAGTGAGTGTTGGTTTCTCCGGCAGTCTATGTGCCAGTACCCCATCAGTCAGCACAATCAGCCAATTGTTGTTGATTATCACCCTTAGCTGTCTTTCTTGACGATTATATGAAGTTATAAGTCTGACTGTAGTGTCATTTGTCTCCCTAGGTGGTTTGAGCATCTGATTACGCTCACTTCTGTTTCTCTTTTGCAGCAGGAGGGTCTCCCTAGGTTTTTCATTTGCTTTTTTCATAGCTAGACTTAAAGTTTTATCATTGTAACCCCTATGTGAGAATCTTTCCCTAGCTTCCTGTCGACACTTCTCAAGGTCTGCAGTGGTACTGCAAATCCGTCGAAGTCTAAGTAAATCACCATAGGGGAAGCTGTTTACTATGTGTTTAGGATGAAAACTTTTAGAGTGCAGCATGGAATTGCCTGCTGTATGTTTTCAGTGCAATGTGGTCTCTAGTTTCATATTAGAAACATATACATTAACATCAAGGAAATCTATCGACTGGTCACTAACATGCGATGTGAATCTCAGATTTACGTTGTTATTATTAATCTCATTGATGAAGCTTAGTGCCCTTTCTTTGTTGCCTATAAATCTTAGCCAATAAATAACATGTGCATTGTAGATGTCACTATGTGTTTTTCTCAGAACCTGTTCCTCCCACCAGCCCACATGTAAACAAACTAATGCCTACTATTAAGAGTCTTCCCAACATGAAAATAATGACAATTTGCTGGATTACACAACTTCTCTGAAAACGCTTTCTCTGTGACTCAAATAAGCCCTGAAGAAGTCTCATTGTGAGACGAAACGCGTCGGCTATGGTCCTTCGATTTTGAATGAACTCAATAAAGAACAATCCTGTTAAGAAAACTACATCTGGGATTGGAACATCTTCTTGTGTGCTCATTGTTTTGGATATTGACTGTTATAACTATTGAAAGTGCTGAACCCTTTTGCATTCAAACTAAACTGTGTGAATGTCTGTATCAGTCACTAACCCATGCATTCAGTAAGACACATTTAATCACTCACTCATACAGTCAGTCACGCACCTACTAAATCATCCATTCAGACACTTATACACCCACTCATTCTTCAATACACCTTGGCCTATATATATATATAAAACATATTTAAACTTTACAGAAACACACAGTCACTGGATGATGTCATCAGTGATGTCATCAGTGATTTCATCAGTGATGTCACTGACCATGTCATGAATGATGTAATATGTGACGTCATCAGCAGTGCATTGCGGGGGCGCGAGTTATAGTTAGCTAAACTAACTATAACGGCCGAATTTCTCTGGTTTTGTACGAGTGAAATGTCCAACTAACTATAACATCCCTGAAACCTGTGGTTTTTTCAGTGAATTTCTAAGGTTTTTTAAATGCTAATATCTAACTATAACGTCCCTGAAACCTATGGTTTTTTCAGTGAATTTCAAAGGTTTTTTAAATGCTAATTTCTAACTATAACGTCCCTGAAACCTATGGTTTTTTCAGTGAATTTCAAAGGTTTTTTAAATGCTAATTTCTGACTATAACGTCCCTGAAACCTGTGGTTTTTTCAGTAAATTTCAAAGGTTTTTTAAATGCTAATTTCTAACTATGCCTACAAAGGTAGGACGTGTGCAGAAAGAGGAAGAAAGGCGCAGAAAGAAGCAAGAGAGCTGCAGAAAGAGGCAACAGAAGTCCAGAAAGTCAAAGAAAGGTGCAGAAAGAAGCAAGAGATGTGCACAAAGAACCAACAGAGGAGCAGAAAGAGGCCTTTTTGCAAAGTCATCCTGTGACCCCAACTTTTTGCTGACTGGTACTGGTGGTAACTGACTCTGACTAACCAGGCCCGGAGCCAGTGCTATGCTGAAAGACACTTAGAATACAGTGAAAACACCTACATACAATAGGGTACAGTATGGGTTGGGGTACCACTGTGATTGGCATGACCTCCCCTACATGGCCCTACTACAGAATAGGGCAGGGGATTAAAACTACCTCTAACTAATAGGTGCAGAAGGAGGCAAGAAAAGTGCAGAAAGAAGCAACAGAGGTGCCAAAAGAGGCAAGAGAGGTGAAAAAAAAGAAAGTGAAGTACCGAAAGAGGCACGTGAGGTGCAGAAAGAAGCAAGAGCAGTGCAGAAAGAACCAACAGAGGTCTAAAAAGAGGCAAAGGGGTGCAGAAAGGGGTAGGAGAGGTGCACAAAGAGGCAAGAGAAGTACAGAAAGAGGCAGGAGGGGTGCAGAAAGAAGGAAGAGAAGTGCAGAAATAGGCAAGAGAATTGCTGAAAGAAGCAACAGAGGTGTAGAAAGAAGCAAGAGAAGTGCAGAAAGAGGCAAGTAAGGTGCAGATAGAAGCAAGAGCAGTGCAGAAAGAACCAACAGAGGTGCTGAAAGAGGGAAGAGGGGTGGAGAGAGAGGCAAGAGGGGTGCAGAAAAAGATAGGATAGGTACACAAAGAGGCAAGAGAGGTACAGAAAAAGGCAGGAGGGGTGCAGAAAGAAGGAAGAGAAGTACAGAAAAAGCCAAGAAAAGTGCAGAAAGAGGCAAAAGAGGTATAAAGAGACAACAGGGGTGCAGAAAGAAGCAAGGCAGGTGCAGAAAGAGGCAACAGATGTGCAGAAAGAGGGAAGAGAGGTGCAGAAAAAGCCAAGAAAAGTGCAGAAAGAGGCAAAAGAGGTACATAAAGAGACAACAGGGGTGCAGAAAGAAGCAAGACAGGTGCAGAAAGAAGCATGGAAAGTGAAGAATGATGCAACAGGGGTACAGAAAGAGGCAAGAGAAGTATATAAAGGAGCAAGTGAGGTGCAGAAAGAGCCAACAGAAGTGCACAAAGAGGCAAGAGAATTGCTGAAAGCAGCAACAGAGGTGTAGAAAGAAGCAAGAAAAGTGGATAAAGAGGCAAGTGCGATGCAAAAACAGGCAGGAAAGGTTCAGAAAGAGGGAAGACGAGTGCAGAAAGAGACAACAGGGGTGCAGAAAGAAGCAAATGAGGTGCAGAAAGAGGCAACAGACGTGCAGAAAGAGGGAAGAGAGGTGCAGAAAAAGGAAAGAAAAATGCAGAAAGAGGCAAAAGAGGTACATAAAGAGGCAAGAGAATTGCTGAAAGAAGCAACAGAGGTGTAGAAAGAAGCAAGAAAAATGCAGAAAGAGGCAAGTGAGGAGCAAAAACAGGCAGGAAAGGTACAGAAAGAGGGAAGATGAGTGCAGAAAGAGACAACAGGGGTGCATAAAGAAGCAAATGAGGTGCAGAAAGAGGCAACAGACGTGCAGAAAGAGGGAAGAGAGGTGCAGAAAAAGCCAAGAAAAGTGCAGAAAGAGGCAAAAGAGGTACATAAAGAGACAACAGGGGTGCAGAAAGAAGCAAGACAGGTGCAGAAAGAAGCATGGAAAGTGCAGAATGAAGCAACAGGGGTGCAGAAAGAGGCAAGAGAAGTGTAGAAAGGAGCAAGTGAGGTGCAGAAAGAGCCAACAGAGGTGCAAAAAGAGGCAAGAGAGGTGCATAAACAGGCAAGAGAAGTGCACAAAGAGGCAAGAGAATTGCTGAAAGAAGCAACAGAGGTGTAGAAATAAGCAAGAAAAGTGCAGAAAGAGGCAAGTGAGATTGAAAAACAGGCAGGAAAGGTACAGAAAGAGGGAACACGAGTGCAGAAAGAGACAACAGGGATGCAGAAAGAAGCAAATGAGGTGCAGAAAGAGGCAACAGACGTGCAGAAAGAGGGAAGAGAGGTGCAGAAAGTACATGAGATTTGCAGAATGAGGTCAAGAGAAGTGCATAAACAGAAAGAAAAATGCAGAAAGAAGCAACAGAAATGCAGAAAGAGGAAAGAGAGTTGCAGAGGCTTGCACACCATTAGTACCAATTTAACACCCACATTTAGCAATAAGTAACACATGACCATTCTAGGTTTGCAAAGGGGCTTCCACCATGCTGTAACACTTGTCGCTGCATTTTTGGTAACGTTTGACTCGTTTCAGCTAGAAACAAGGATTTTTTTGTTCAAATCTGCAGATTAGGGTGCAGATGATGAATTATGTGGCTAATGCAGAAAATGTATAATTGTGCGAAAGTCAGTGCAGCCAAACAGTCACATAATTCCAGTGGCCCTGCTCATACCTCTGACTAGGTCCACAAGTGCTCCTCAGTGATTCCATCTTTTTTTGTCTCACTGAGTTCATAGTTGAGCTTCTATGGAAATGAGGAAGACTAAACCTGAGGTTACCACTCCACAACACAGACTACCATACCACATAATTACTCTCCATAACACATAATCCCACTCTACATAATTCCTATACACTAAATACCACATACTTTCTATCCACATAATTTCACTGCACAACATACCACATAATTCCACTACACACAACGTACATCCACTCCACTCCAAAAAACATTAGGAAAAAACTTTTGCATTTACAACAGCAATAGCTCTAATTCTCGCAAATGCAAAACCTATTACATTGCAAACACTTCTTTAACTAGTAGTCGTGTTTGCAGAGTGGCGGAGAAAGGGTGCTTGGCCTCCAACCAGTGCTTAGGAATTCCAGTGCGTAGGGCTAACAGGAGGTACCAGTAGGGCTTCTTGGCCCCCTAAGTCCCTCAGGAGTAAATTGGACTTCATCCCCCATCCCGTAGTCTGCCAGGAGGCGTGTTTGCAGAATGGTGGAGAAAGGGGGGCATGGCCTCCAAAGACGTCTTAGCAATACCACTGTGCGGGACTTACTGGAGGTAACAAGAGGGGTAGTTGGCCAACTACCCCTCCTATTACCTCCAGTAAGATCCACACAGCAGCATTGCTAAGTTCGAAGAGCAGGCCACGCCCCCTTTTCCCACCACTCTACAAATGCGCTCCCTGGCACGCTCTTGGATGGGGATTGAACTCCCCTTAGCTGCTGGGGGTCCTTTAGGGGCCAACTAGCCTACCTCTTACCTCCAGTAAGCCCCACGCAGTGGTATTGCTGGAGGTAGACAAAGGCCACGCCCCCTTTCTCCACCACTCTGAAAACGTGCCCCCTGGTGCGTTGTTAGTTGGGGAATTAATTCCCCTTGAATACTGAGGGTCCCTGGGGGCAAACTAGCCCACCAGGTACCTCCAATATGTGCCACAGAGCTGGATTGCAGAGAGGTGGTCTGAGGCCATGCCCCCTTTTTACACCTCTCTGCAAACACGCCTCTTGGCGCATTGCTGCTTGGGGGATGAAGTCCACTTGTGTCCTGAGGTCCTCAGGACACAAGAGAACCTCATTGCCCCACCACCAGTGCGCCAAGAGGTGCGTTTGCAGAGTGGTGTAAAAAGGGGCATGGCCTCGGACCACCTCTCTGCAACATAGCTCTGTGGCGCATACTGGAGGTACCTGGTGGCCTAGTTGGCCCCCAGGGACCCTCAGGATTGAAGGGGACTTAATCCCCCAATTTACAACGCGCCAGGGGGCGTGTTTGCACACTTGTAATATCAGGCCCCGCCCCCTACCTGCACCACTGTGCAAACACGCCCCCTGGCACATTGTAACTTGGGGGATTAAGTCCCCTTGAATCCTGAGGGTCCCTGGGTGCCAACTAGCCCACCAGGTACTTCCCGTAAGCGCCACAGAGCTGAGTTGCAGAGAGGTGTTCCTAGGCCATGCCCCTTTTTACACCACCCTGCAAATGCGGCTTCGGGTGCACTGCTGCTCGCAGGATGAAGTCCACTTGTGTCCTGAGGTCCTCAGGACACAAGAGGACCTCATCGCCCCACCAACATTGCACCAGAAGCTGCGTTTGCAGAGTAGTGTAAAAAGGGGCCTGGCCTCGGACCACCTCTCTGCAACGCAGCTCTGTGGCTCTTACTGGAGGTACCTGGTGGGATAGTTGGCCCCCAGGGACCCTCAGGATTGAAGGGGACTTAACCCCCAATTTACAACGCACCAGGGGGCGTGTTTGCACACTTGTCATATCAGGCCCACCCCCTCCCTGCACCACTGTGCAAACGTGCCCCCTGGCGCATTGTAAGTTGAGGGATTAAGTCCACTTGAATCCTGAGGGTCCCTGGGGGCCAACTAGCCCACCAGGTACCTCCAGTAAGTGCCACAGAGCTGCGTTGCAGAGAGGTGTAAAAAGGGGTGTGGCCTTGGACCAGCCCTCTGAAACTCAGCTCTGTGGCGCATATTGGAGGTACATGGTGGGCTAGTTGGCCCCCAGGGACCCTCAGTATTCAAGGGGAATTAATTCCCAAACTAACAATGCGCCAGGGGGCGTGCTTGCAAAGTGGTGGAGAAAGGGGGTGGGGCCTCCTGCGCGATGCCGGCTTTAAAAAAAAAAAAAAAATTAATCGGGGCTGTGTGGCCCCCCTTTGCTTTACTTTTTTGGGGCCCTGGGGACCCCTATCCCCCAGGGCCTGACCCGTTTTTATAAAATACATTTTTAAAAAAACAGGAAGGGGGCTGCATGGCCACCCTCCCGAGGCCACTTATGGCCCCAGGGACCCCATCCCCCGGGGTCAACCTTTCCGTTTTTTTTTTATTTTAAATTTAATTAATGGGGAAGGGGCTGCGTGGCCCCCCTTTTGGGCAACTTCTGGCCCCAGGGACCCCATCCCCTGGGGCCTGGCCTCTCCGTTGGGGACCGTGGGGGAAGCCTCAATGCCCCCACGGTCCTGCCGTCTCTCCGCATCCTGCGGGAGCCGGCATTGCTTTTGCACAAGGGGAGCTGCTGACATGTAGCTCCCCTTGTGCAAAAGCAAGGGGAGCTGCTGACATGCAGCTCCCCTTGTGCAAAAGCAAGCTGCTTTGCTTCATTGAAGCGAGAGCAGGTTTCCCTGCTCTCGCTTCAATGAAGCAAAGCAGAGTTTGTAATGACAGGGCAGGAGCCGCATGGCTCTCGCCCTGTCATTGCAAACAACAGTGTCCTGGGGTTGGGCACCCCGGGACACTGCAGGAGCTGGCCCTGGGGGGTGGCGGTCCCCAGGGCCATCAAGGGCTCCAGGAGGGGGGCAGCGTGGCCCCCCTCCCAATGTTTGCAAAGCCCCGGGGAGGTGGTGGTCCCCGGGGCACGGGGGTCCATAACGGACCCCCGAATTTAAGTACAAAGTGTCCCAGGGAGGTGGTGGTCCCCGGGGCAGTGTGGGGGGGCTTGAGCCCCCCACACTAATTAATTATGACAGCCCCGGGGAGGTGGTGGTCCCCGGGGCTTGGGTGGGCCAGTGAGGCCCCCCCATCCTTATTGAAGTTAAGCCCTGGGGAGGTGGCGGTCCCCAGGGCTTGGGGGGCCCACGATGCCCCCCCAATTTATATTCAATAAAGCCCTGGGGAGGTGGTTGTCCCCAGGGCTGCGGGGGGGCCGCATGCCCCCGCAAATAAATTATCAAGCCCCGGGGAGGTGGTGGTCCATGGGGCTACGGGGGCCCCCGCGGGCCCCAGCTCCATAAATAAATTGCCCCTGGGACTTGGCCCACCCGGGGGCTTTGAAAACAAAGCACGGGAGACTGCGCTTTGTTTTTTAAAATTTTCGAACGGATTCGCGCACCCGGCGCGAGCCCGCCCAAAAATTACTACAAAAAAATGTTTTTTTTGGGCCTGGGGGTCCCCTGAGCAGGCCTGGGGGGTCAGGGTGTTTTTACCCTGCCCCCTTTCCTTGTTTTTTTATCTTTCTCTTACCTTTTTATTTCTCCCTCGTCCGAGGCACAATATGGCTGCCAACACTTCCTGGTTTGAAGTGTTGGCAGCCAATCAGAGGCAAGCTCATGCTCGGGAGGAGATGTGTGGTTAGGCTCCGCCCAGATATCAAAAGTTTCCTTTTTTTTTAATTTCTCAGGAACTACTGAACGGATATACACCATTTGACGAATCACCCCAAAACTTTCAAGACAGGAGCTGACCAGAGCGGGCCACTAGTTTTAAAAATTTTGCGAAGATTCGTCAACCGGCGACAAAATTATTGGGAAAACAAAAAACGCTTTTTGAATAGAAACGAGGTCCTAACTCTAACTACCTATTGGCGACCGCCAGTAGGTAATATATATATATATATATATATATATATATATATATATATATATATATATATATATATATATATATATATATATATATATATATATATATATATATATTATCTACTGGCGGTCGACAGTAGATAGTTAGAGTTAGCACCTATTTTCCATATGAAATCCGCAACATTCTATTTTTTTTTAAATCAGCGAGATTCGCGCACCCAGCGCGAATTTCAGCCGAAAATTTTAAAAAACCTATTCAAAAAGCCCCCGGGTGGGCCAAGTCCCGGGGGCATGCAGGGGTTTGTTAATATTAAATGAGGGGGGCCTCTAAGGCCCCCCCAAGCCCCGGGGACCACCACCCCCGGGGCTTCAACTAAATAATGGTGGCGGGGGGCACATGGCCCCACGCAGCCCCGGGGACCGCCATCCCCCGGGGCTTCTTTTTAAAAAAAATTGAACACCTGTGTGGGGGGGCTCAAGCCCCCCCACATGCCCCGGAGACCGCCACCTCCCCGGGGCCCTAAATATGCAAATTGGGGGGTCCTTACGGACCCGCGAGCCCCGGGGACCACCACCTCCCCGGGGCTTTGTAAAGGTTGGGAGGGGGGCCACACGGCCCCCCTCCTGGAGCCCTTGATGGCCCTGGGGACCACCACCCCCAGGGCCGGCTCCTGCAGTGTCCCGGGGTGCCTACCCCGGGACACTGTAGTTTGCTATGACAGGACGGGAGCCTCGCGGCTCCCGTCCTGTCATAGCAAACTGCTTTGGTTTTGGAAGAGAGGCAGGAAACCTGCTCTCTCTTCAAAAACCAAAGACAATTGCTTTTCTACACGGGGAGCTGCATCTTAGCAGCTCCCCATGTGGAAAAGCAATGCCGGCTCCCGAGGGACGTGGGGAGCCGGCGGGACCGTGGGGGGATTGGGGAGCCCCCCACGGTCCCCAACGGAGAGGGCAGCCCCGGGGGATGGGGTCCCTGGGGCTACAAGTGGCCCGGGAGGGGGGCCACGCGGCCCCCCTCCCCAAAATTTAATTTAAAAAAATTAAAAATACAAAGGCCGGCCCCGGGGGATGGGGTCCCCGGGGCCATAAGTGGCCAGAGGAGGGGGGCAATGCAGCCCCACTCCATAAGTTTTATTTATAACGGGGCCGATTAAGGCCTCGGGAGGGGGGCCATGCGGCCCCCTTCCAAAATTTAAAAAAATAAATAAATAATTAGGGGGCAGGCCCTGGGGGATGGGGTCCCCAGGGCCAATAGATTACAAAAAGAAGGGGGGCCACACAGTCCCCCTTCTTAAAAAAATAAATAAAAAAAGACCGGCATCGCGCTGGAGGCCACGCCCCCCTGCTTGCAGAACTCTGCAAACGCGCCCCCTGGCGCGTTTGCAGATGGGGAACGAATTCCCCTTGAATACTGGGGGTCCCTGGGAGCCAACTAGCCCACCAGGAACCTCCAGTATGCACCAGGGGGCTGCGTTGCAGAGAGGTGTACAGAGGCCATGCCCCTTTTTACACCTCTCTGCAACGCAGCTCTATGGCGCTTTTTGGATGTATATGGTGGGCTAGTTGGACTCCAGGGACCCTCAGGATTCAAGGCGACTTAATCCCCCAACTTAAAACGCGCCACGGGGCGCGTTTGCACAGTGGTGAACGGAGGGGGCGGGGCGTCAGGTGACATGTGTGCAAACAGGCCCCGTGGCGCGTTTTAAGTTGGGTAATAAAATCCCCTTCA
This sequence comes from Calotriton arnoldi, assembly GCA_963921515.1. Lineage (NCBI taxonomy): Eukaryota > Metazoa > Chordata > Amphibia > Caudata > Salamandridae > Calotriton > Calotriton arnoldi. Next base: position 601,198 of record CAWUFW010006124.1, on the reverse strand, counting down.
ATCCTGAGGGTCCCTGGGGGACAACTAGCCCACCAGGTACATCCAGAAAGCGCCACAGAGCTGCATTGCAGAGTGGTGTAAAAAGGGACGTGGCCTCTGAACACCTCTCTGCAACGCTGCTCCCTGGCGCATACTGGAGGTACAGGGTGGGCTAGTTGGACCCCAGGGACCCTCATGATTCAAGGGGACTTAATACCCCAACTTAAAACGCGCCACGGGCGCGTTTGCACAGTGGTGAAGGGAGAGGCGGGGCTTCAGGTGACATGTGTGCAAACAGGCCCCTTGGCGCGTTTTAAGATGGGGAATTAAATCCCCTTCAATCCTGAGGGTCCCTGGGGGCCAACTAGCCCACCAGGTTCATCCAGAATGCGCCACAGAGCTGCGTTGCAGAGAGGTGCAAAAAGGGGCGTGGCCTCTGAACACCTCTCTGCAACGCAGCTCTCTGGCACATACTGGAGGTATCTGGTGGGCTAAATGGCCCCTAGGGACCCTCGGGATTGAGGAGGAATTAATTCTCCAACTTAAAACGCGCCACAGGGCGTGTTTGCAGACATGTCACCTCAGGCCCCACCCCCTTCCTTCACCATTGTGCAAATATTCCTCTAAAATCAGCTGAACTACGAATTCCGATTTACTCACCTGTTATCAGGAGAGACCTCAGTGCTGCATCTTTGAACCCAGTACAGATCCTGAAAAGTAATTCTAACCGTACTTACCAGTAACTTGAATTTCCTTCCATAGGCTAACATTGACTGGTTTCACTTGGAAATTCTTCTAAGTGTGGAGTTTTGGAACTTTATAGTATTCCTCTAAAATCAGCCGAACTACGAATTCCAATTTACTCACCTGTTATCAGGAGAGACCTCAGTGCTGCATCTTTGAGCCCAGTACTGATCCTGAAAAGTAATTTTAACCGTACTTACCAGTAACTTGAATTTCCTTCCATAGGATATCATTGACTGGTTTCACTTGGAAATTCTTCTAAGTGTGGAGTTTTGGAACTTTATAGTATTCCTCTAAAATCAGCCGAACTACGAATTCCAATTTACTCACCTGTTATCAGGAGAGACCTCAGTGCTGCATCTTTGAGCCCAGTACAGATCCTGAAAAGTAATTCTAACCGTACTTACCAGTAACTTGAATTTCCTTCCATAGGCTAACATTGACAGGTTTCACTTGGAAATTCTTCGAAGTGTGGAGTTTTGGAACTTTATAATATTCCTCTAAAATCAGCCGAACTACGAATTCTGATTTACTCACCTGTTATCAGGAGAGATCTCAGTGCTGCATCTTTGAGCCCAGTACTGATCCTGAAAAGTAATTTTAACCGTACTTACCAGTAACTTGAATTATCCTTCCATAGAATATCATTGAGTGGTTTCACTTGGAAATTCTTCGAAGTGTGGAGTTTTGGAACTTTATAATATTCCTCTAAAATCAGCCGAACTACGAATTCCGATTTACTCACCTGTTATCAGGAGAGACCTCAGTGCTGCATCTTTGAGCCCAGTACTGATCCTGAAAAGTAATTTTAACCGTACTTACCAGTAACTTGAATTTCCTTCCATAGGATATCATTGACTGGTTTCACTTTGAAATTCTTCTAAGTGTGGAGTTTTGGAACTTTATAATATTCCTCTAAAATCAGCCGAACTACGAATTCCAATTTACTCACCTGTTATCAGGAGAGACCTCAGTGCTGCATCTTTGAGCCCAGTACTGATCCTGAAAAGTAATTTTAACCGTACTTACCAGTAACTTGAATTTCCTTCCATAGGATATCATTGACTGGTTTCACTTGGAAATTCTTCTGTGTGGAGTTTTGGAACTTTGTAATATTCCTCTAAAATCAGCCGAACTACGAATTCCGATTTACTCACCTGTTATCAGGAGAGAACCCAGTGCTGGATCTTTTAGCCCAGCACTGACCCTGAAAAGTAATTCTAACCGTACTTACCAGTAACTTGTATTTCCTTCCATAGGAATCCATTGTCTGGTTTTCAGCAGAAAAGTTTCAAAGTGTCGATTTTCACAAACTACAAATATTCCTTAAAAATTGCCTGTATGACTTAAACGCATTCTTTCAACTGTTTACAGGAGATGCACCAGTGCTGGATCCAGGATCCACCACTGAGTAAGAAAAAGTAACGATAACACTACTTACCTTCTAAGTGAATTTCCTCCCATAGGATAACATTGGTAATTCTATGTGAAGAAGTTTCTAAGTGTCAACTTTTAAAATACAATAATATTCCTTAAAAATCACTACTGTAACCAAAACGCTTTTACTCAACTGTTTACAGGAGATGTCCCAGGACTGAATCTAGGATCCAGTCCTGTGGTTAGAAAAGTAATCCATAAAGTAACTAATTGCATTTAACTAAAAATTCACATTGAGCTCAATGTTGCATTGTGTTTGAAATTGTGTTGCCCATTGCAACAACTGTAACTACTGTACTTAAAAGTCTATTGCCTATTTGCAAAGTATTTAAACTAAAGTAATTAATTCTGAGAAAGTATATTTTGTAATGTAATGTATAAGGTAATTACAATGTAACTTAAAAAATAAAATATCTAAAAAAATAGTTAACAAAAATGTAGTAAATCAGTATCAAAAAAATAAATATAACAATTAATACATTTTAAAATTGTCATTTACAAAACCTTTGAAATTCACTGAAAAAAACCATAGGTTTCAGACATGTTATAGTTAGGAATTAGCATTTAAAAAACCTTTGAAATTCACTGAAAAAACCATAGGTTTCAGGCACGTTATAGTTAGAAATTAGCATTTAAAAAACCTTACAAATTCACTGAAAAAACCATAGGTTTTAGGGACAGTTATAGTTATTTGGACATTGCACTCGTACAAAACCTGTGAAATTCCCCCGTTATAGTTAGTTCAGCTAACTATAACTCGCGCCCCCGCAATGCACTGCTGATGACGTCACATATTACATCACTCATGACATGGTCAGTGACATCACTGATGACATCACTGATGACATCTCAAATGACATCACTGATTACATCACTGATGACATCATCCACGTGATAATCTGATGCACCTCCTCACACCCTAATATAACCTTTGATACACCCACTCTAAATTACAGACTGCCATTCGCAAAACCATAGACACTTCAACACCAATAACTACAGACCCACTCACTGATTCTTAGGTCTACACACACATCCACTCAATCACCCGTACAGTCACTCATACTTACGGTCACTCAGTACAGGACTATCATATGCACTCATACTCCTATATAGACACTCAAACACCGCCACTCATCCATAGAGGTACTCACACACCTAGTCAGTCATGCAAATAATTAAACACACTGCCATTTACTCACCTATACAGTTATACACACACCAGCTCACTTACTCATACAAATACTAGCACATTCTTACGCTCTCATACAATCACTGATACAAGCACACACTCATCCATACAGTCACTCTCACAATCACACACTCTCGCTTATAGCTATTTATATACTCCAACACACATATATACTGCCTTTAACATATGTAGTTACTCACACATGTACCACTGGGACATACATTCACTCACTAACATACTCTTACACACACTTAACCACCCATACAGTCTATCACAGATGCACTCTTGAAACCATCCACCCAGTGAATCACCCACTCACACATCTATGCACAGAGTCGCACACACCCCACCCACACAAACACTCAGGCACCCATACAGATACTTAGACAACCAATCAATAACTCATATAGACACTCATGTAGCTATTCACAAACCCATGCAGCCACTTACACAGCAACAGACAGACGGATACAGACATTCACCCAGTTTAGTCACTAACCCATGCATTCAGTAAGATACGTTTAATCACTCACTTATAGAGTTAGTCACGCACCTACTAAATCATCCATACAGACACTTATACACCCACTCATTCTTCAATACGCCTTTCCCTATATATATTAAAAATATTTAGACTTTACAGAAACACACAGTCACTGGATGATGTCATCAGTGATGTCATTTGAGATGTCATCAGTGATGTCATCAGTGATGTCACTGACCATGTCATGAGTGATGTAAAATGTGACGTCATCAGCAGTGCATTGCGGGGGCGTGAGTTATAGTTAGCTGAACTAACTATAACGGGGGAATTTCACGGGGTTTTGTATGAGTGCAATGTCCAACTAACTATAATGGTTTTTTCAGTGAATTTGTAAGGTTTTTTAAATGCTAATTTCTAACTATAACGTGCCTGAGACCTATGGTTTTTTCAGTGAATTTCAAAGGTTTTTGAATTCCTAACTATAACATGTCTGAAACCTATGGTTTTTTTCAGTGAATATATATATATATATAACTCACGCCCCCGCAATGCACTGCTAATGACGTCACATATTACATCACTCATGACATGATCAGTGACACCATTGATGACATCACTGATGACATCTCAAATGTGAATTGCAATCCACGTGTTTCGGCTCGTCTGAACCTTGATAACGATATAAGTCGTCATTGTAGCTTCCTTATTTAAATGTACAAATGCCTCCAGTTGCCAACATTAACAAAGGACGACATATTACTTTAATCCAAAAAGCTGGCGGCCATATTGGCCTAGTCACGATTTGAAAATTCAGGAATTGATACAATAAAGAAAAGAAAACAAGTGTTAATATGCACACAATGTCATTTCAGCATATCTTGCCCTGTGACCGCCGTACCTGTATGTTCGTCAAAGTGACTTGTTCATAATAAACATACTTAGGATTGTAAACATCAACATAAACAATGGACTACACATTACTTTAAAGTGAAAGGCTATCAGCCATATTGATCTGGGCACGTTGCATATTATAATGGTTCTTACATGACAGAAAAGAAAAAAAAAGGGGTGTTAATATGCACACACTATCCATAAATAAATTTCTAGCGATTATAGTTCCATTCAATTCACAGCTCATTTGAGATGTCATAAGTGATGTCATGAGTGATGTCACTGACCATGTCATGAATGATGTAATGTCTGAGGTCATAAGCAGTGCATTGCGGGGTGTAAGTTATAGTTAGATCAGGCAACTATAACTGCTGAATTTCACTGGTTTTGTACGAGTGAAATCTGAGTCTAACTATAACGTCCCTGTAATCTTTGTTTTTGTCAGCAAATTTCTATTTTTTTTTAATGTTAAGTAAGATGCCTATCACAATGGATGGTGGGGGGTTGGAAGCAGGGCCTGGCATTGTGCTGCCCCCACCCAAGCTTGCTGCTCCTGCCTCCCCTCCTCCTTGCCATCCATTGTCCAAGTCCATGCCCCTGCTCCCTCATTACAGCCCTGTGTGGCTGTTGTTCTGCCACTGGCCTTCCCGCCTTCTCTGAACAGTTAGCTTGCTGCCCCATCCACCTCCTCCCTATCCTCTGTTGCCTGAATCCATGCACTAGCCTTCTCCCTCCTGCCATGTGTGGTCTGATGTGCTGCTACTGCCCTCCATTTAGCATGATGTCCCAGTCCACTCCTCCTGCCCTCCATTGCCCAATTCTATGCCACATCATTGACCTCCTGCTTAGCCTCTGTGCTTAGCTTGCTGCCCCTACTCTCCTTCCCCCTGCCCTCCGATGTCTGTGTGCATGCCCCTGATCCATCCTTTTTGTCCACCATGTTCCATGGACCTGCCCCTCCTATCTACTCTGAGTGTTCTGTTGAGCTGCCACTCCCCTCCCACCTGCCTAGCATTGGCAGATGACTGTAACCTGTCCCTGCCACCTCCACCCTGCCTGTCCACATTCCATGCCCCTATCCCCTTCCTCCTGTCCTCCATGGTCCATTTTACTGCCACACCCTTCTGCCCTCCCTGGTCTGTTGTGCTGCAACTGCTCCTCCTGCCTGCCCCGTGTGGTCTGTTGTGAGGCCCCTTCCCCTGAACTTACTTGTCTGTGCCCAGCTCCTACCCCTCCCTTCTATCCTCCATGGTCCTTTCTGCATGCACCTGCCCACTCCTTCTCGCCCATCATGGCCATTGTGCTGCCACTAACCCTCCTGCTTGCCATGCATGGTCTTCTGTGCTGCCATGGCCCCTCCCACCTTCCCTGTGTGGTCAGCTAGCTGCCCCTGACCCCCTCCCACCTTCCCTCCATGGTCTGTGTGTATGCCATTATAGTCTCACTGTTGCTCTCCATGGTGTGTCTTGTTTCTAGTGCCCATCCTGCCTGACCTCCATTGTCAGCTCGGTGCTCCTGCCCTGCCCCCTTGCCCCCTGCCCTCTGTTTTCCATGTGCAGGCCCCTATATCCCCCCTCCTGGCTTGTCTGTTCCATTGTAATGTCCCTGATCCCTACCTCCTGCCCTTTATGGTCCATTGTGCTGCAGCTTTCTCTCCTGTCTGTCTATTATGGTCAGCTAGCTGCCATTGCCTCTTTCCCCTCTGTTCTCTGTTGTCCATATGCATGGTCCTGTCCACTCCCTATTGCTTTCCATGGATTGTTGTGCTGCACTCCCGTCCCGCATGCCCTGTGTGGTGTATTGTGCTGCTGCAAACCCTGATGCCTGCCCTGTAAGGTCAGTTTGGTGCACCTGTCCATGTCCCTCCTGCCCTCTGTTATCCGAGTCCATGTCCCTACCCTAATTCCTCCTGCCTTCCATGATCCAATGTACCATACTTGCTAACATTTTGAACTTGGTAAGAGGGAGATTTTGAAAAAAAACTAGGGTATTGATTTTCCCCATTGACTTACATTGAAAAAGAGGAGATTGTAGACAGGAGACAGATCAAATAAAGCCCATTTGGGCTTAAAAACATTGGGCGTTTCCTGGCTGAATCGGGTCTATTGGCATGTACGGTTGTACTACCACTGCCTCTTCCTTCTGCCCACAATGGTCTATTATATTGCCACAGCCTCTCTTGCCTGTCCTGCATTGTTGGTTTGTTGCCCCTGCCCCCCTTTCCACTGCCCTCCATAGTCTGTTGTGCTGCCACTGCCCTTCCTGCCTGCCCAGTGTGGTCAAATTGTTGCCTCTTTACCCACCTACCTGCCTTCAATTTTCTGAGTCCGTGCCCCTGGCCTCTGCCCCTCAACAGTATCCTAATGAACAACTAGATTGCTAACATTCTATATTTATTACAAAAGTGTGGCACGCCTGACGTCATCTTGATGTAATCAAAACTGTAATACCTAGAGCATTTCCCTTAGAAATTACAGAATTTGCAACTGGGTAACCAGGTTGGAGTTTCTGCTTCAGCTCGACATTCTGTGATTCTGGTCAAATCACTTAATCACTTAATCTCCCCATGTCTACAACCAACATGAATTTGTCCTTGTGTAATGTAACCAATGCTCATGTAAAGCACTCCAATACCTGACCAGTCTGCACTATATAAAACTGCAAAAAAACAAAAAATAAAAAGTGTTTTGCACACTTCTGTCATTGGGCTATACGTGGGCTACATATGGCTCATCTTTGAGCTACATTTGGGCCCTTTTGTCTCTGGTGGCCATCTTGGGAGATTTATTTGTTATGAAGTTTCCTAATTTCCTCATTTACTGCAGTCTCCTCAGTAGGAAATTCTTTCAGTTTTTTACTTTGATTCCATCAAGAAGGCATTCAGATGTGTCAAACATTCGCCATAAATTCTGAATGTTTGCACTCTAGTTGCTCATTAGATCACTGTAGTAAAGCTACTGCTCACTAGGGAAGTCTGCTGCTGGTATTGAAAGTGCATGTTTCAGTCTGCATGTCAGAATGTTTTAATGAAATAGAAGAGGATTTGAGAAGTCACTCAAAATGTGCCCTAATTTTTCTTTCTGCAGCACTAATCATAATTTCTATGGCAAAATGAACCCCCTCATTTTGTTCCTTTTTAATTTAAATGTTTTAAGTGTTACCACTTTATTCCAATCAAGATGGCTTCAGGTGTGTCATACTTTTGTCATAAGTAAAACTGTTAGCGCTCTAGTTGTTCTTTAGAACACTCTGGGACATTCTGTCATTAGGCTGTACGTGGGCTACATCTGGGTGATATTTGTGCTACGTTTGGGCTCATTTGTCTCTGGTGGCCATCTTGGGAGACTTATTTGTTATGAGGTGTCCTAATTTCGTCATTTACTACAGTCTCCTCAGTAGGAAATACTTTCAGTTTTTTACTTTGATTCCATCAAGAAGGCATTCAGATGTGTCACACATTTGCCGTAAATTCAGAATGTTAGCACTCTAATTGCTCATTAGATCACTGTAGTAAAGCTACTGCTCACCAGGGAAGTCTGCTGCTGGTATTGAAAGTGCATGTTTCAGTCTGCATGTCAGAATTTTTTAATGAAATAGAAGAGGATTTGAGAAGTCACTCAAAATGTGCCCTAATTTTTCTTTCTGCAGCACTAAATCATAATTTCTATGGCAAAATGAACCCCCTCATTTTGTTCATTTTTAAATTAAATGTTTTAAGTGTTACCACTTTATTCGAATCAAGATGGCTTTGGGTGTGCCATACTTTTGTCATAAGTAAGACTGTTAGCGCTCTAGTTGTTCTTTAGAACACTCTGGGAAGCTGCAGTAGAACACAAAAGAATCAACTGACAGTCTCTGCCCTTGTTGGTTGTACATGTTTTACTGAGAATGTCAGACTTCATTCTCACATGACTGAGAAAGATAATGTGAATTTACAGAAAATATGCTCTCATTTTAGCTTCTATATCACCTTCCAAACCTCTATAGGAAAAGTATGAGAAAATAGTTTTCTCTCAAACATGATTCATGATATCTCAGCAGAAGGCTTTTTCACAGGGTAAAATCACCTTAGAACACACCACAATTCCTAAAATTAGTATGGTACCATCAACAAATGATTTATAATGTAACTAAAGTCTTATCACCCTTTATACATTCTCCTTTTGGTGACTCTCAAAGCCTTCCATTCACTACAATGCATTTTAATGGGGTGCTATCATGTATATTGGTCCCAAGATGGCTCCCAACACTTCTTGGATGAAGTGCTGACAGCCAATCAGAACTCACAATGAGATGTGTGGTTAGGCTCCGCCCAGATATATAAATGTCTTTTTCCTTTAATATTTAAGAAACTACTGAACGGATTTACACCATTTAAAAAAAAAGTGCGCTTTCTGAACCAAGAGCTACCTTTTTGTCAAATTTGGTGTAATTCCGTTCAGCAGTTCGGGCTGTAGCCTTGTCTAAAGTTTACTATGGAAATTAACATGTGGAAAATGCGTTTTGGGACCCCCCTTTTTTCTCGGCCCCCGCTTGACAAATCACCCCGAAACGTTCAAGACAGGAGCTGACCGGAGCGCCCCATTAGTTTTGAAAAGTTCGCGAAGATTCGTCAAACGGCACCAAAGATATTGGCAAAAGAAAAAACGCTTTTTGAATAGAAACAAGGTCCTAACTATAACTACCTACTGGCGACCGCCAGTAGGTAATATATATACCTTACATCTTCGAGTACGTGCCTTCTTCTGTGCTGGAGTGGGATGGAGTATTTATCTAATTACAGCATTTGCGGTTCAACGCTGATCACGTAACACCAGTCGCTTGTGGCTCTACTTTTGACCGCATGTTGTTGGAGGAGCATGGGAATGCTATTGGTGGAGCCCCCAGAGATGGTGCCAGGAAGAAGACTAAGGATGAGAGCAGATGGGACACGATGATCTCGTAGCGGGGCGGTTTTCCCGACTGCCAGCGCGGGGTTAATGTTTCCCCTGTTCAGAAATGCCTTGCTCGGGAGTCTGGCGCCCTCTGGTGACTGGGCACCGCAGATGGCAACGCGGAAGCGGTGAGGATGTTTCGGCACTAGCAACTTTTGTTTCTTGGTCTCCTCCGACCCCATGTTCCTGTCCATTTTTTCAAGTTCAGTGCTACGTGCAATCTAAGACATTGAGGCTTCTCGCTCACCAATTTTTGTGTCATGAGACTCTGTGTATTGCTCGTTTTATTTCGCTGACTGCTCATGGCCCCGGCATTATGAACTATATATGTTGACTGGTTTTGAGATCATTGCCCAAGACTGTGTTATTTTTGCTAGGCATTATGGTATTGGAAGTCCTTGTGAGGATGTGAAAGTGCACCGGGAGGCAGACATTGCATGGAGAAATTACACACTTTGTGTTTCCTCCTAACCCCGCAATGTAATTGTTCCCGGCATCAGGGCTCCCGGCCCCTTGTGTACGAAATAGACACACAGTAGGTATTTCAGTTGGGTGCAAGGCATCTCCAATTTCCGTAGTTCAGTCTATACATTTAAAATTCTGTTGGCCTCATGGTTATCCGAAGTAGCGCGACGAGCTTAACAATGCCTCTGTTTCTTCATTTTTGAAATAGCCATAGCACAGTAGCATACATTTCTATCTGAATGTGTGATTTTTTATTACATAAAGGGCTCAGTTTTCTAGAGTGATTGGCGCCACCGTTTGAATTTGCATAAGATATATTTTTTCCCCGACAGTCCAGTGATAATATCATCCTGGACAGCTGTTTCCACACGCATTACCCAGAGTCAAATGTAACGAAGTCTGGTGATTAACTATGATGCAATGTGTTGTTTAATCCACTACACTATGTGATTTATGAAACATTATGGCATTTCATATTTTATTTTACCAGCTGCATTTTTTTCGTTTGGGATGTCAGTAGCATGCTTATACATTTTGTGAAATGTTTTTCATTCACACGTGTTCAAAATGCAACAGTATTTCCTTTATGTCTATGAGTACTTTTAAGGGGGAAGGGGTATATATACTCTCAGGTGCAGTGCGCCAACCAGATTGATAAAGGCTTCTGCGAAGCCGAAACGCGTCTCTCTAGCCATGGGGTTGTGTGAGATCTGATTTATTAACGAAAGCCATACCTTACATCTTCGAGTACGTGCCTTTTTCTGTGCTGGAGTGGGATGGAGTATATATATATATATATATATATATATATATATATATATATATATATATATATATATATAGATAGAGATAGATAGATAGATAGATAGATAGATAGATAGATAGATATAGGCTATAGGCTAATAGAATTCGAACACTCCTAGAAACCAGTATGAACTGAAATTGATTTTAATTTTACTTCTCAACATGTGATTGCCAAGACAAGAATATTGGGACTTTTTATACGAAAGAACAATGAATACAGGAGTAACTCTTTCATGTTTCTGCAAGTGGCAACACCAGTAGAGAGGGTTGTTATGAAGACACCACTTAATCTATATCTATTTATCTCTATATATATCTCTATCTATATATCTATATCTATATATATATATATATATATACATGTATATATATATATAATATATAGATATATAGATATAGATAGATAGATAGATAGATAAAGTTAGACTGTTAAAAGTATATGATATACATGTAAATGATTTGAAATATTTGTTTATAGATGAAGTGAATTGGATGTGGGAGTAATCAACTATTTAAAAATAATTGATATATACAACTAAAGGCTATGATAAATTAATGTATTTGGGTAATGAATTAGACAGCAGCAATTACACTTTTGTTCTCAGTTAGGTATTTTCAATTAGATGAGTGAAAATGCTGTAAATGGTTTAGTGAATAATTTTATGTGCTAGATATAGTTTTGGTAAACTGCAAACAGCATAAAAACTAACATATGTAGTTGGAAGTTTCAGTGAGATATATGCACATTTTGAGGTGTATATTCTGTGTACTACACATATAGTGTTCCATTAGGTTGAATCTGAAGTAAGTGCAGTTTAAAAGAGAGAGGTACTTATACATCCTCTCAGTGTTACAAGCATCTAAACCTTCACTCACATTCACACACACACCTATTATGTATCTTGCACTAAAAGAGGCAGTGACACTCTGATTTAAATAACTCATTAGTGACTGACACACCTAAAAGACACTCTATGTTACCCCTTACCTATAGATTTACAGAGCTAATCAGTCACAAACAGAGCCAGCAATTTGTTAAGATAATTTGCTGGATATAGAAGAAAAGACCAGATAGCAACTGAGACACTTATCTAATATGTAGTAAAGGTCTGACACTATTTAGTGAATATTCCAGAAAAGTAGCGCTTTTAACATGTGTCACACCTAGTACAGTTGAACCTGTGCATGCAGTTCTACTGATAGCTCGACTCAGTAATTAAAACTGCTTCAGAACTTTTAACCTAATATTCTAATAATTAAAGCTCACTCCTAATATAACATGTATGTATGCCATATGGTAAACGGCTGTGTGCATAAAAGCAAAGACATGTAATTGGAAGTTTGAGTGAGCTACATGCACACTTTCAGGCGCATATGCTGACTTATACATCCAGTGTTCTAAATTGAGTTGAATTTCATGTAAGCGCTTATGAAAGGGCAAAGCTACAAATACATCCTCTCAAAAAGTATTACAAGCATCTAAGCCTTCACTCACATGCACAGACACAACTCATATATATAGCGCTAATGGAGGCACTGCCACTCTTACTTAAATAACTCATTATTGACTGGCACACCCAAGAGGCAATTCAAGCCACCCCTTACATAGAGATTTACAGAGCCAAATAGTCATGAACAGACCCGCTATGTACTAAGAACCTTTACTATATATAGAAAGAGACCCCCACATAGGAATTGAGAGAATTATCCAGATATCTAGCAAAGGACTGACACTACCAAATAAACCATGCAGAGAAGTAGCCCTTTCAACATTTCTCAGGCATGGTACACTTGAACCGGTGTAAGCAGTTCTACTGCTAGGGCAACTTGGTAAATAAAATTACTTTACAAGCTTTAACCTGCTATTCTACTACTTAAAAGTCACTCGTAAGGTAGCCTGTAGCTAGGGCATAGGATAAATTGGAATGTGTATAAAAGCAAAGACAAGTAGTTGGGAGTTGCAGTATGTGATAGGCACACTTTTAGGTGCATATGCTTACTTATAAATGCAGTGTACTACATTCAGTTGAATCTATGTAAGCAGCTATGAAAGGGCAGAGCTAGTAATACATCCTTACACACAGTGTTTCATCCATATAAACTTCAGTCAATCAATCAATCAATCAATCATGTCACTTATAAAGCGCACTACATACCCGCGAGGGTCTCAAGGCGCTGGGGGAAGTGGGGGGTGGTGCTGCTACTGATCGAAGAGCCAGGTCTTGAGGAGTCTTCTGAAGGCCAGTAGGTCTTGGGTCTGTCGGAGGTTGGTGGGGAGGGTGTTCCAGGTCTTGGCGGCGAGGTGGGAGAAGGATCTGTTGCCGGCGGTCGTTTTCCGGATGCAGGGGACTGTGGCGAGGGCGAGGCTGGTCGAGCGGAGCTGGCGGGTGGGGGTGTAGAAGCTGAGTCGTCTGTTGAGGTAGGCTAGTCCGGAGTTGTGGAGTGCTTTGTGTGCGTGGGTGAGGAGCTTGAAGGTTATCCTCTTGTTGACAGGGAGCCAGTGCAGGTCTCTCAGGTGGGGTGTGATGTGGCTGCGTCGGGGGATGTCGAGGATAAGACGTGCAGAGGCGTTCTGGATGCGCTGCAGCCGTCTCAGAAGCTTAGCCGTCGTTCCTGCGTAGAGGGCGTTTCCGTAGTCCAGCCTGCTGGCGACGAGGGCCTGGGTGACTGTTTTTCTTGTTTCGGTGGGGATCCACTTGAAGATCCTGCGGAGCATTCTGAGGATGTTGAAGCAGGATGAGGAAACGGCGTTGACCTGCTTAGTCATGGAGAGGGTGGGGTCACATGCACAGACAAAAATCTTATGTATGTAGTGCTAATGCAGTCAGTGACACTGTCATTTAAATAAAGCACTAGTGACTGACACACCCAAGAGACAATCTATGGCACCACATGCATACAGATTCACAGAGCCAAACAGTTAGAAATAGGGCCAGCAATGTAATAAGAGACTTTACTACATATGGAAAAAAGACCTCATATAGGAACTCAGATGCTTATTCAAATATAAAGTAAAGGTCTGACACTACCAAGTCAACCATTCAGACAAGTAGCCTTTCCAATATGTCTGAGGCCTAGTACACTTGAGTCTGTGCATGCAGTTCTACTTCTAGGCCGGGCTGGTATTTAAAACTGCTTCACAAGCTTTAACCTGGTATTCTAGTACTTAAACGTTAGTTATTATGTAGCCTGTAGCTAGAACATAGGGTAAAATATTATGTGTATAAAAGCAGAGACATGTACTAGAAACTTTTAGTGATGTGCATTCACAGTTTTTGGCGCATTTGCTCAGTTATGCATGCAGTGTACTACATTGCGTTGAATCTCATGTCATCGCTTATGAAAGTGCATACCTACTAATACATCATCACATACAGGGGCCGATTCCGATCTCGGCCGGTAGGGCTCCGAATCGGATTCGGCTTTACCGGATCCGATTCGGAGCCCTGTTTCCCGACCGAACCGTACGCGGGTCCGGCCGAGCGAGTACGATGCGGGTCGCCGACCGACTCGTCCGGGCGTCCCGACCGCTCCGACCGACTCGCTCCCGGCTTGAACCGCTCCGACCGACTCGCTCGGACTCGACTCGCACCGCGCAATGGAGACGTTCCCCGGCCGGGTAAGTACGATGCGCGCCGTGAGCAGTCCGACCGAGCCGCGCACTCCGGCTCGAAAGAGCTGTCAGAGCCGTACTTTGGGGGTCCGTGTCGGACCCCCCTGTACTCGTAGCCGCGCGAGTCGCACACAGGGGGACCCATGGGTCCCCCTACCTGTGCGTGTACGGCGCGAATCGCTTCGCCGTGTACCCGCTGTAGGGGGCGCCCTTGTCCGACTCGCACCCATTGAGTCAATGGGAGCCCGCGTACGCGTTGTACGACCGGCTCCCATTGACTTCAATGGGAGTCCGACCGACTCGAGTCCGATAACATACGGACGCATCGTACTCGTTCGGTCGGACTGCACGGGTCCGATTCGGTCGGAAATCTCTCCGGGTCCGGCTCGGTCGGAGAAATTTCCGGCCCGAATCGGAATCGACCCCACAGTGTTACAACCATATAAAGCTTCACTCATATGCACAGATGGAACTCTTATATATCTAGTGCTAATGCAGGCAGTGGCACTGTCACTTCAATAACTCATTAGTGACCGACAAACCCAAGAGACAATCCATCACACCCCTTACATATAGATTTATAGAGCCAAACTCTACTACCACTAAACTACTGCTAGATCCCTATATGCATAGTTTTACTGCTAACCACTCCTTATATTTATAACTGTAGAGTATATACAAATAATTAGTAAAATAGGCTGTGGATAGGTAAAATAGTAAACTTATGTTATAACTATAATTTTAGAAAATTGAATTATAAAATACACTATTAAACTTCTATTTTCTTTTCAGAGATCTACTTCACTTGAAAGAGAAGACTTAAAGATGACAAGAAAGGTATGAAAGGTATGAAAGAGAAGAGCAGTAAAATAACACTCAATAGAAAAAAGAGGATGATGGGCACAATATTCTGTAGGGAAAAATCTGCTGGTGAGAGAACTAATCAGTTTCTTAAAACAGTATTAAGAAGAATGAACAATTTGGAAAATGATGAGAATAAAAAGAAAACTTTTACAACAAGTCAGATATGAAAAGGAATAACTCATGTTCAAACTAAAAAGTAATATAAAAAAGAAAGTCATCTAACAGCAAGGCAAAAACAGTACAAAGATATAAGAAGAAGTATGTTTAGAAGTAGGGTAATACAACATTTTGTAAAAAAAAACATAAAACAGTTTGAGACAAGATCAGCAGCTTATAAGCAAAAGCAACAGATAGAAACTGTAGTAGATACAACATTTAGTTTAAAGAGAAAACTATTTATCCTAGTGTTCAACAGACTGAGGAAATTCAATAAAACAGTGCTCTCTATGAAGAAGAAAACCCAGACAAAAAGACTTATTAATAGAACTAACTTTTGAGAAATCTTCAAAGGTGAATGGAAACATACTCCAGCACTGAGCCTTTCTTTAATGAATCAAGTTATTTACAAGAGAACATGTTACTGCATGCAGTTGAAACAACTGATTGGTGTTATGAGGTTAATGGAGGATAGTCCCATTGCAAAATAGGAGATGGTTCCTGGAAATGTTGAGGAAATAATAGCTGAAGAAGTACAGGGAAACATAGACAGGCTCCTATACATAAGTGGAATTATAGCAGTATCTGTAGCATTCAGCAAGAATCTATTGATGTATTATATATTTTTTGTGTCAATTTCCAGATAGCAGTGTCAAATGGAAGATCGCCATTTTGCAAGGATTAGATCCATGTAAAGTCCATGTAAAGTCAGAAAGAATAGTAATTTACATAGGTATTCACTTGTCTATGAAAGAAAGTTTGCCAAAGCACCTTTCATCATTTCAGAATGTACTCTGTTTACCACTCTGAAATGCAGAACTTAGTTAGGAGACTTTATTATGTAAAAACTCCTGCACTATGTTTAGGAGAAAATAAAAAAAAGCTATTTTACATGGTACAGTAGCAGAAGTAGAGAAAGTTTGTGATGATGTTCACTTTAGTTTCTTTAGTTCTGAAGAGGAGTGTAGGTTAAGTGAGGACTTGACATCTACAGGTGTAGTAGAACAGGAGAGAGAGAATACTATTGATAATGTTTTAGAAGAAATTACAGAGTTTCCTCTGAAAAGCCAAACAGTGTGTTGCATTTGTTGTCCACACACTCACTACAAAAGTCAAACTAGAAATGTTTATATTTAAAAAATGAAAAAGAAAAAATGATAAGTGCCAACAATTTGTTGTTTATTTATTTGTAGAAGAACAATCTGACTTGTCCATTGATCAGGTTGTATGCTACTACTGTTACAACAAATTAGAAGATAAAAGAATATCCGTTACAGCAGTACATAATAAGTTAGAGTTGGTATCTATGATTCTATTCTAATCTAATCTGTACATTCATTTTAGGCTATTGTACATATTGAGCCTCAAACAGGGAAGCTGTCACCAACTGACCAACAAAAAGGCCTTAAAGGAAGAGCTGTGTACTTACCTTTAGATTTTAAACAGATTATTAATACTATTGTTGTAGACAGAGAGGATCATGAACCACTGGTTCTTCTAGTAAATGGTGTTCCTCCAAAGAATAAAAAAAATCTGGCAGGAGTTAGTAAATATTAGCAAAGCTAGAAATGCAACATTACACCTAATACAAAATAATGTTTATTATAAAAAATGTTGATTCTCTTTAAGATACAACAGATCTACAGGATGAAACATTACCTTCAAGTGGCCAGATTGAAAAAGTGTATGAATCTAGATCAGAGATTTACGTACAATATAGCATTCATCCACTGCATTCAAAAGAAGTAATCAGTGATACCATTGAATTATTTCAAATGAAAGAAGCAAAAGTAGCTCCCATGAGTATATGGGAGAAAGATTTAGAAGCTTGGTGTTTTCCACAACTGCTCTCTACTGGAGAAGGTAGACGATTTGATGACCAAGCTGTTCAGATACCTGCATCTGAATACAGATCAACAAGATTATTCTAAGAAGATCCAAGATTTCTGCAATGCATTCCATATATATTTCATATTCTTTTTGAGAGTGGTTTTCTGGACTTTCATATGCGGTGAACCATATATTGAAAACAGGACTCTACAAAATCTTTCTGCAAGAGAATTAATGGACAAAATTGTAGCAAGGGAAGAAAATTTGAAATTTAGCTTAATCAATTTAATGGTGTGCCAAAGTGGTTCCAAAGAATATTGGTATTGCCATCATGGTGAACTTAAATGCATGTTAAGAAACGTAGGTGCACCTACTTGGTTTCTAACACTCAGTTGTGCTGAGAATGCGTGGGATGACCTGCTGGAATTCCTGCGAGAAGCAAATTGAGATATAAAGAACATCAAAGTCAAGACAGCTGGAGATCCCAGCAATGTTTGCGGATATTTGAACCATAGGTTCCAAGCTATGATATCTTTTATATGCAACAAAAGAAAGTCACCTCTTAGAGAAGTAACTGATTTCATTTAGCGAAAAGAGTACCAAGCCAGAAGTGCTCCTCATATACACATACTATCATGGATAAAGGATGCATCAACATTTGGGACAGATAGTGATGAGGCTGTCCTGTCTTTCATTTAACCATATGTCACATGTGCCATTCCAAATGATGGTGGAGAAAACAGTTTGAGACAGCAGGTTTTACAGTTTCAAATTCATAGATGTGGAAAATATTGGAATCGAAAATATAGCCAAGGTACGTTTTATACAAGATGTCTTTTCGGATTTCCCATGACCTATCACCTCACAAGGAAAAGTTAACAGATTCTTCTTAGTGGTAATGCATACAGTAATGCAGAAATCTCCCCAAAACACATACAGCCTAAGAAGAACAGAAACTTCAAAGTATATTGATGACTATAATCCAGTCATTTTGAAAATGTGGAATCCCAACATGGATATTCAGTTTGTTGCAGACACTTTAATTGCTGTTGCTTGTTACCTTGCATCATACATTACAAAATCAGAAAGTCAGAGATGAAAGAGAAGTGGGATGAGATTTCTGCAGAAAAGAGTCTCTGCAAGAAATTGTACAGCTTTAGCTTCAAAGATACTTTTCCATAGAGAGATAGGATCGCATGAGTGCTCGGAATGGTTGTGCCTGGCCAGTTTGTTCTCAAAGTCAAGAAGAATCACTTGGGTAAGCCTAGGCCTAGCCAGCACATAAAACAGAATGTTGAAGTCTTTTCCAGAAATCCAATATTTAGCAGAGTTTCAGCCAGAAAGCACTGATATTGTCAAAACAAATATGTTGGATACATACAGTCAAGAAAGAGTCCACATCTGGAAAATGTCATCACTACAGATGTAAACGGAATGTTATAGAAAACATACCAGAAGAAAAGTATGCAGTAATTGGATGTGACGGATGTTTGGTCAAACATGCCAAAAGAAATCTTATTAGCCATAGAAAATTCAGTTGCCAAACTCCGCATGAGAGAGCATTTTTCTATTTACCACTTCTGCAACTCTTCAAGCCTTGGCATGCTGAAACAGAATGACTTGGAGATTATGACTGCTATGAAGATTCTTTCAAAGCTATAAAAGACAGTATTCAGCCTTTCCTATCTATTTGAAAATGGTAAATGATGAGATTGAACAAGACACAATGTTTGCAGCTGAAATAACTAACGAAAGTTCACAAAGTAGCTAAAGTTCTGTACTATTGATTCAAGACCCTCTTGGGCAACCAATATTCAAAATTAAGTGGCAATAGCCATGAATGAGTTCGAAACTGCAATGGAGCAAGCAAAACAGGACACTATTGACTTTAAACAGTTAGAAGAACAACTTAACAGAACAAATAGAAATCTATTTACAAATAATAGAGAAAATAGTACGTGGATTCTTCCACGAGAAGAAAGAATGTCAATGCTCATCATTTAAACCATTTTTATTTTATAGCAGTGGTCACGCTGCCACTGGAAAATGTTCCCTAATGACAATTATGATGAGTTATCTAAACAGGACTACAGAATCAAATGTATTCTGTGTAGTAACAGCACCAACTGGATTAGCAGGACACAAAATTAAAGGAATTACTATACATCAACTACTTATGCTACCCATTGAACATGTTAATAAACTGGAATACCAGAAGTTATTTGGAACAGCTTGTCATGAAGTTTCAAGAGTACTGAAGAAACTGAAGCTTTTAATCATCGATGAGGTGAGCATGGTCTCAAATTTAATGCTTGCCTTTGTACACTTGCAAATGCAGCAGATTTTAAAAACAGAGTACAATGTGCTATTTGGAGTAAAGCATTTAATTGTGTTTGGGGATCTACTGCAACTCACTCCTGTTAAAGGACAACCTGTTTTCAAGACACTTCTCCATAATGAAACAAGGAATTCTTTGGGAAACATTGGAAATGTAAATATTGGCTAGACTAGTGAAGAATATGTGAGACGCAGCTGATGTAGAATATGGAGATAGCCTAAAGGACATAATAATAGGAGTTTTGACAAAAGATGGGAAACAAGCTTTGGAAAGTTGAACAATCAAGAAACTGTTTGTCTCAGAACACACCAGCACAACTAATGTATAATTGTATTGCAGATGAGAAATCTATAGATTGTGTAATGCCTACACTGCAAGAGTGTTCAAACTTTAATGAATAACTACTGAAATTGAAAAACCAACATATTTAGGAAATTACAGCTATTGATAAAATGGAACACAGGGTAGTAACTAAGCCTGGGCGTAGTTCGCATAGTAGCGCTACACGTAGCTATGCGAAGTGCAGTTCGCACTACGCGAGCTACGCGTAGCTACGCGAACTGCGTAGTGCACTGTGCAAAATGCTGTTCGCACTGATTGCACAGTGCCGGATGCTTGTCCGCACTGTGCAATCAGTGCAAACCGTATCTTGCAGAGTGCAAGCGGTCGTTTTCTGCCGCTCGAGTAGATTTCTACTCGAGCAGCAGCTTCTCAACGCGGACTGGTAGTTTCTCATCGCGAGCGGTCGCGAGCATACGCGACCACTCGCAATGAGAAACCTGACCTCCCCGCGTTGAGAATCTCGCGAACGAGGAAAAAGTCTCGCCGGGATGTCATTTTGCTTGCTCGCGGTCGCCAACTTGACGTTGAGGACCGCGAGCAAGCAAAAATGACCGCTACGCTACGCGTGTTTGCACTGTGCTACGTGCAATTCGCGTAGTGCAAAGTAGCGCAAACTTCGCAAACTACGCGAGCGTAGCGTAGTTCTTCGCCCAGGGTTAGTAGTAACAATAATACTAACTGAAAAACTACAACCAATTTGTTAGAGAAGTCCTCATCAAAGACTTCAGGTTTAGAAAAGTGTTTATGCATGTGTAAAAACTGTCAAATTATTTTGAGGCATAATTTGAATGTAGAGAAAGGATTATTAAATGGTGCTATGGGTAACGTTTTTGACTGGTAATTTTTTAAACAGGGATCAGCTAGAATTCTTGATTGTGAAATGTGATCAGATTGATGGAGTAAAACAGATTGGACGTTGTGTTGTACGTTTTTTGCTTGTGAAGGACTTGTATGTTCAACAACAGTAGTTCTCAGTATCCCTATCATACACTGTAACTATTCACAATCTCAAGGTTTAAGTATAGACAGAGCTTTTGTGAACATTGGTAGTAGTGTGTTTAAAGATGGAGCGGCTATTATTTTTCATGATGGAGCTAATATAACATTTGGACACAACACTTTATTTTTAAAGTGTAAAAGTGGATGGACAGACGAAATGACAGCAACCTTAAATTTAAAGCTAAACTGCCTTCCAAACAACAAAATTATTATCTCTTATTTATTCAACCAAAGTTATACAGACATCATTCGGCCTATTAGGGACCTTGTCCTTAAAAAATGGAGTGGAATGGATTATATCAGTATGGATAATCACTCTTTTGCACATGATTTGGCCTAGTAGGAATAACATTCTGAAAGCCAGAAAACAGAAATGAAGAATGGCATACATGTATTCACACTATTGTACCTGGTATAATAAAAATAATCCCAAATGTTTTCATATGTATTTTTTTCATTAGTATAGAAAGTGACAATTAACTAGCAAATTGTAGTGAGTGTATAGCATATTAACACATATTTACAATGATGTACTGTGCACTTCCGTTTTTTTTTGTACAATTCATACAATTGTTTTTTCCCCACTGTTAGAAGAAGATGCTACATACAGACCACAACGTTCGGTGAAGTCGTATGAAAGCTAAGACGAGTAAAAATGGCCTGTAACTAGACTATAGGGTACAGTGCTATTTGCATAAAAGCTAACACATGTAGTTTGAAGTTTCAGGGAGCTACATGCACACTTACAGGCTCATATACTCAGTTATACATTCAGTCTTCTACACTGATTTAAATCTCAAATAACATATACAAATGGGAGAGCCAGTAATACACCCCCTGTAACACTGTTAGAAGCATCTAAACATTCACTCACATAGACAGACAGAACTCTTATGTATGTAGCACTCATGGAGGCAGTGGCACTCTCAGTTAAATAATCCAATACTAACCAACACAACCAAAAGACAATCCCCATGCTGCTCCTTCCATATACATTTGCAGACCCATAAACTAAGAAATAGACCCTGGAATCTTCCAAGAAACATTTTTACATATAGAAACAGACCCCCACATCGAGACTAACCCTGGGCAAAGCACTACGCTACGGTCGCGTAGTTTGCGTAGTTTGCGCTACTTCGCACTACGCGAATTGCATGTAGCACAGTGCAAACACGCGTAGCGTAGTGCAGCGGTCATTTTTTGCTTGCTCGCGGTCCTCAACGTCAAGTTGGCGACCGCGAGCAAGCAAAATGACATCCCGGCGAGACTTTTTCCTTGTTCGCGATCAGCAACATCAAGTTGCCGATCGCGAGCGTGGAAAATAAACCTCCCGGTGAGATTCTCAACGCGGGGAGGTCAGGTTTCTCATTGCGAGTGGTCACGTATGCTCGCGACCACTCGCGATGAGAAACTACTAGTCCGCGTTGAGAAAGCTGCCGCTCGAGTAAAAATCTACTTGAGCGGCAGTAAAAGACAGCTCGCACTGTGCAAGATGCCGTTTTCAATGATTGCACATTGCGGACAAGCATCCGGCACTGTGCAATCATCGCGAACAGCGCACTACGCAATTCGGGTAGTGCTACGCGTAGCTCGCGTAGTGCGAAGTGCACTTCGCGTAGCTTGGCGTAGCACTACTTCGCGAACTACGCCCAGGGTTAATCGGGACTGGGACACTCATTCAGATATCTAGTAAAGAACTGACACTACCAAGTCATCCATTCAGACAAGTAGCAGTCTGAACATCTCTCAGGGCTGGTATGCTTAACGATGTGTATGCAGTTCTACGGCTAGGCCGACTTGGCTTTAAAAGTCTTTGAAAAGCCTTAACCTGCTTTTGTACTACATCTTAATTACCACTAAGGTAGCCTGAAGTTAGGCCATAGGATTTGCTCCTAAGTGCATAAAAGCTTTTACATGTAATTAGAAAGGTTAGTGAGCAACATGTACTCTTACAGGCCCATATGCTCAGTTATACATCCACTCTCCCATCCTGATTTCAATCTCATATAAGTGCATAGAAAATGAGAAAGCCACTAACACACCTCCTGAGATAGTGTCAAAATCATCTAAACATTCAATCACATGCACAGACTCAACTCTTACATATTTAGTACTAATGGAGGTGGTTCCAAACTCACTTAAATAACCCAATACTAACTAACACACCCATGAGGCACTATATGCTGCCCCTTACATACAACCTCTTGCTTATACATTTACAGAGTCACACAGTAACAAACAGATCAAGTAATGAACCAACCAACTTACTTACATATGGAAACATGCCCCCACATAGGAACTGAGGCATTCATTCAGATATCTAGTAAACATCTGGCAAATGCAAGTCACCCATTCAATGAAGTAGGCCTTTACACATCTCTCAGGCCTGGTACACTTGAGACTATGCATCAATTTCTACTATTAGGTCGCGTTGTCATTTAAAACCATTTCAGAACCCTTAATGTACTCACATACCACATAAAACTCACTCCTAAGGTCGGCTATAGGTAGGCCATATGGTATGCTCCTATGTACAAAAAGCTAACATATGTAGTTTGTAAGCTACATGCACACTTTCAGGACTATATGCTGAGTTATACATCTAGAGTTCTACCTTGATTTAAATTTATCAAAGCACATAAAAAAGAGTAGAGGTACTAATACATCCCATCACATAAGAATCTAAAGCTTCACTCAGATGCACAGACACAACTCTTATCTATCTAGCACTAATCTAGGTGGTGGCACACACATTTAAATACCCCGATACTAACTAACACACACAAAAGGCAATCCATGCCACCCCTTACATATAGATTAATAGAACCATACAGTCACCAACAGAGCAGGTGATGTACCTACAAACTTATTTATATGGAAACAGACCCTCATATAGAGACTGATACACTCATTCACATATCTACTAAAGACGTACCACTACCAAGTCACTCATCCAGAGAAGTAAACCTTTAAACAAGTGTCAGGCCTGGTACAGCTGAGGCTGTGCATCCAGTTCTACTGTTAGGCAAGATGGCATTTAAAACAGGTTACAAATTCTTAACTTACTGTTCTACCACATATAACTCACTCCTTAGGCCACATGGTATCATCCTATGTGCATCAAAGCTTACACATGTAGTTAGAAGCTCACTGAGCTACATGCATACTTAGAAATCAATATGCTCAGTTATACATCCA
This sequence comes from Calotriton arnoldi, assembly GCA_963921515.1. Lineage (NCBI taxonomy): Eukaryota > Metazoa > Chordata > Amphibia > Caudata > Salamandridae > Calotriton > Calotriton arnoldi. The sequence continues at coordinate 576,928 of CAWUFW010006124.1, read as the reverse complement.
GTGTTTCACCCTGATTTGAATTTCAAATAGGCACATAAGAGAGAGCTATTAATACACCCCCTCAGACAGTGTCAGAAGCTTCTAAACATTCCCTCATATGAAGAGAGGAAACTCTTATGTGTATAGCACTAATGGAGGCGGTGCAACACTCACCTAAATAACCAAATAGTAACTAACACACCAATCCATACCGCCCCTTACATATACATTTATAGAACCATACAGTCACCAACAGAGCCAGTGATGTGCCAACAAACTTACTTACATATGGAAACAGACCCCCACATAAGAACAGGGACACTCATTAACATATCTAGGAAAGACCTGGCACTACCAACCCACTCATACTGATGTAGACCTTAACACAAGTGTCAGGCCTGATACACCTGAGGATGTGCATCTAGTTCTAATATTAGGCCGACTTTGCATTTAAAACTGCATCACAGTCTTTAACTTGCTGCTCTACCACATAGAACTCAGCATTAAGGTAGACTAAAGCTAGGCCATATGGTTTGCTCCAATCTGTGTATAAGGCAACACATACAGTTTGTAGTTTCAGTAAGCTAGATTCACGCTTACATGCCAATATGCTCAGTTATACATCCAGTCTATCACCCTGATTTGAATCTCATATAAGCACATACAAAAGGGGAGACCTAGTAATGCACTCCCTCAGATACTGTCACAAGCGTCTAAATATTGACCCAAATGCACAGACACAATTCTCGTACATCTACCACTAATGGAAGTATTGGCACAGTCAGTTAAGTAACCCAATAGTAACTTACAAACCCAAAGGGCAAATCATGCTGCCCATTACGCATATATTTACAGAGCTATACAGTCACAAACAGAGCCAGAGATGTACCAAGAAACTGTCTTACATACAGAAACAGACTCCCACAAAGGGACTGAAACACTCATTTACATACCTAACAAACAACTGACACTACAATGTTACCCATCCAGAGAAGTATGCCTTTAAACATGTCAGACCCGGTACACTTCAGGCTGTACATCCAGTTCTACTGCCAGGCTAACATAGCAGTTAAAATACCTTCACAAGCTTTAACTTCATGTTCTACCACATATTAAAGCTAACACATGTAATTAGAAGTTTCAGTGATTTACATACACTCTTACAGGCTCATATACTTAATTATACATCCACTCTCCTTTTTCTGATATGCTTCTTATGTAAGCAGGTACAAAAGCAGAGATACACTCATACACCCCCTAAGACAGTATAAGAAGTATCTAAAGATTCATTCAAATGCACAGATCCAATTCCTAGTTCTCTAATAGTAATGCAGGTGGTTGCACACAAAGTTAAATAACGCTATAATAAATAACAGATCCAGAAGGTAATCCATGTTGTATGTTAGATATACATTTATAGTTCCTTGCAGTAACAAAGACAGCCAGTGATGTACCAAGAAAGTTAGTCACATATACATAATCCCCCACACATGGACTCAGTCACTAATTCACATATCTGCTAAAGAACTGAAACTACCAACTCACCCATCCAGAGAAGTAGTATTTTATGATTTGACAAGCCTGGAACATTTGAGTTTCTGTATCCACTTCTACTGATAGGTTGACTTGGTAATTAAAAGACTTTTAAAAGTCTTAACCTGCTCTTCTCCTACATATAAGCCATTCCTAAGGTAGGCAGTAGCTAAGCCAAAAAATACTCTCCTATGTCCATAAGCTGTACCTTAGTATATAGATAGACAGTAGGATCCTCTTTTATTTGTATGAAAGCTAGAAATTTCAATTACTTATATATACCCTTTAGGCACATTTACTCAGTTATATATACATTCTCTCACATTACATCAGTCATGAAATGGTTACAAATATTACTGATTACATCACTGATGTCATCGCAAATGACATTTGTAATAACATCACTGATGACATCATCCACAGAACCATTCACACATCTACTCACAGCCTCATACAACCTCTTGCGTGCTCTGTCACACACCTACAAAACCATTCACATACTAACTGACAAATCCATACAACTCCTTATAAATCAAGAAACTCATCCATAAACTAGCTCATATACCCATTTACTGACTCATACAAGCACCTACACAATCAGTTACTCACCCATATAGTTATTCATGCAAACAGTCTCTCACACAAACAGCCACTCATACACTAATTTCTTCACCTATTTAGCCTCTCAACAGAGCCACTCACTTGCTTATAAAACCAATGACACATTGAGTGAGATACCCACATAGCCACTAACATACCCATTCACATTTCTATACTGGTTGTCACACAACCACTCACTCACCCATGCAGCCATTCACACATACTGTCCACTACAACCACTCACATACCAATTTGCTTAACCAAACTCCCACTCAAACACTTAGTCACTCACCAATACTGCACATTTACACAACCACTCACTCACCCATAAAATCACTTATACAGCAATTCACTCAGCCATGCAGCCAATTACACACCCACTCACACACAAATGCAGCCACTAATACCCACTCACACACTCATCCATACAGTTATCTATGCATCTATACATCCACGTATTCACGCATACTCTCAAACAAATAGCCAGTCAACCACACATTCAGTTCCTCGTACATCGGTCAAGCGCATACAACCACTAACACAGCCATTCACTGACACATACAGCAACTGCTCGCTCATACATTTACTCAGTCATGCATCTATGTACACACACTGGCATTTACCCATCCATCCACTAATATACCACATTCATTCATAAATGTTATTTCTTATGTCCTTCTTACTCAGTTATAGAAGTACTGACACAGCCACTTATTCACTTACACAGACAGTCACACTCTTACAGCCAGTCACTCACTTATAGAAAATTAACAGACTCTCATACATTCATAAAACTACTTACAGAAAGGGTTGTGTGATGAAAGCATGCATGCAATTGCTACGGACGATTTTACTACGTTGTCAATATAATGCATGCGTTATTACCACGTAGGCATTTACTACGATTTTCTTTTACAACGCATATCCCTTTACCATACATGCCTTTACAAAATTTTCATTTGGCAAATGCACATAGATGCTCCAAATTCGGCACGCGTGGTAATGTCTTGGTTGTGCTGCAGAGTGAATTTTGCGAAGTCGAGTGGAGGGGTTTATTAGTAGTAATGTGTGCCACCAGCAGGGCTCTGCGGGCCAAGTATACAGTGTTACCTTCTAGATTCAGGGTGGTGCATGTCCGGGGGCCCTCCATGAACCCCCCAGTGCTCCGCGTTGCAAGGGACCAGTGACCAGATGATGCCGATGGGGGAAAAGCAGCACCATCAGGAACGTGGAGACCATTCATGGGTCCTCCCAGTCCTGCCCCAATGGGCAAACACACAGTCCGGGATCAGCAAATGCCACACCAGGTGTGAGGACGGGATTAAAGTCTGTGCAGTAGCTCAGGATATCCTAGGATCCCCATCATTCGGTCATCATAAGAACCCAAAGGCAGGCTGCATATCCTCCTTGGGTCTGCTGCTGGTGTGCACCAGCTCTGTAGCCCAATACCTAGAGCCCTAAAAACTGTTCTGCCCCCGCTGAGCCCTAATACCCACCCTGTCACAACCCCCTGGTTCTGCAGCACTAAAAACCATCTAGTCCCTGTCCTTGAGCCCTAAGCCTGACTCCTGGGCCACCCATCCCTATAACCCTATTACCGACCCCCGGGACAACCTTTGTGAAATTCCTTAAAATGCTGCACCACTGGGTAATTTTGTTGTGTGTGGTTGCCCGTATTTGTTCTAAAACGCATTTCCTGAACGTGTGTATCATTCTCCCAATATAATAAAGATTGCATGGGCATTTCAAAGCATAAACACAAAAGTCAGAATTGCAGGTTTGGCCTTTGAAAATAATCAACTCATGGGTCTTAAATGAGCATACATCTATGCTAGACTTACAAGCATTGCAACTCCTGCATGTCACAAAACCCCCACTCCTTATTTTACTCCTAGGTTCATCTTGTTTGGTGCCCATGTTTCTACAGTAGAGTAGATCTTTGAGGTTTTTGCTATGAATTGTCACATGTCTGGAAATGTTACTGTTTATGTGAAGTAAAAAGAGTAGCCTCACTGTGTAAATTCCTGATAATCAGTTTTAGACCACGAAATTCTAGATTGTCTTTGCTAATGTTACTGACGAGTTTCAGGTTAGCAATATTGGAATTCAGTTCTTTGACAAACTGTAATGCTAGTTCTGTGGACCCCCACCAAATGACAAAAGTATTGCCAATGTAGTGGGCCCAGAGCACTATGTATTCATCAGAAAGATGGATGTTACTCATGATTTTCTCCTCCCACCAGCCCATGTACAGACATTCGCAACTGGGGGTTGAAGCAACTCCCCATTGAAGTGCCTGGCTCTGTTTATTGTCAAAAATAAAGTAGTTGTTATTAAGACAGAACTTGATCATGTCCCAGTTTCACAGATAATCTATGTTGGACATGATCAAGTTCTGTCTTAATAACAATGAGTTTATTTTGACAGTAACCATTACGGCCAGACCCAGGGCACTGTGATGGAGAGTTTCTATAGGAACCTATCAAAAGCAATGCAAAGCCTTTTATTAAGGTTTAAATTTCAGTTGGAACTTGTTTCTTGTGCCTCGCCCATGTTCCATCATGGTCAGCCTGAACTTATGAGTTTGTCACAGTCCGGCATGATCAGATAACACAGTTTGTGCTTTGTTCTTTTGGCAAAATATTTACTAAAAATAATATTCTATTAAAAATGATAAAAGTGAATATCTCTGGTTCTACTTATTGGATTTTTGTCATTACCATATCATTTTATTTGTTAGAATGTAGTCTATTTTTCTAAATTGGTTTGGGATTTTTCTTGTGTTTCTACTGTAGTAAGGTTTGGTTCTTCCATAAATGCTTTACACATTGCCTCTAAGTTAAGCCTGAAAGCTTTTGTGTCAATCCACCAGAGGGTAAAGCAAAGGTTAATTTGTGTTTCATGCTGACAAGGATTATGTTTGATGCCTGAGTGAGGCTTCGACTGCCCATAACCCCCCTCAACCAATAACCCAGTTTGTTACACAGCTATAAGAAATATAGAGATGAATCACTGTTGATCAAAATAAAACATGATCATGCCAAGTAAGTTGTGGAAGTATCATGGACAGAAGAATGATATAACACTGTGTGTTGTGGGGATGCATTTAGACGTCAGCATTGGTGGTCTCCCTGCCAGTGTAGACAAACCAATGTACTCAAATTGGGAACTGTTTGAGAAGTAAATTAAAGCATAACCTTTATCCTATTTATACATAGAAAAAAATCTTCATGTTTGAAATATCCCTGCGAGAGTGAGATTTGTAAGATGTGTATTTTTTGTTGTAGGAGGGGGAAAGAGTATGACATGGGTGTGGAGTTAGAAAACCAAATCAAAATAAAAGAGTGTGGTTTCCTAATTGGCCATACACTGGTATTACCAGCAAGAGGAATGCCATAAAGCAGGTCAGGGTGCATGGTGGAGAGGGCACACTTATCTGGCAGTTGAGATGGAGATGGAATCCAGGTCTTTGTCCAGGAATGGTCTTTGCCACCTGTTTCCTGGAATATATCTCCTTCACCCACCTTCTCTTATCCAAATGTTTTTTACTGAGGTCTCCCATATTGACTACCTCCACCCTCAATGGACTAACAGAGTTTACCAGTTCCTTCCACATGTCCACCTTCTCTGCTCCAATGAGGGTATATGGAGGCACATCTTGTAGTTGCCTCTAATGATCAACATTAATGTTAATTCCAAGGTCTGACTCTTACTCAGTGAAGCTTGTCTTCTTCTTTAGTGTTGCAGTGTTTATCCTGAAAGCTGGATGTGGTTACTGGTGTCCACAGGGTCACATATTCCAATGGGTAGAGGCAGAGCCTAGGGTGTGGGCTGTATTTATGTACTTGTAGGATTTCCAAACTGACCCTGTTGCATACTATTATCATGCATAAAAGTACTTACACAAGGGAATTTTCTGACGTGTCACATCCTGCTACCTGACACTTCCTCATGTAAACAAACCTCTGAAATAGTTGTAGAGTTTATTGCAGAATCCTACCAGCCTGGTGATTTGCCGTGGTGGTGTAAAAAATATCACTTGGGAACTGAAACTTTTGGAGTACTACACAGCAAGGCACCCACTTTATTGGGTTACTGCTCAAACTTATGAAACCACAGAAATTCAATAGTTATGGTTATCAATGTACATACTACATACCATTATTTGCATTATCCATTTTAGTATATATATTTATAGCTAGTTTTGTATGTCTGTGCCATTTTGAAATTGGTGTTATGAGCGTTTGAGCCAGGACTAGTGGTCTGCAATGTTCAAGTAATTTGTTTTCATTCGGAAATGTCCTCAAAATTACAAACAGTTTGTCAAAATCCAAATCTGTGATTTTGCACTATATTTTAGCGCATCCTCGCACCAGTTTTTTGCATAATGACGCTTTTAAATAAATGCAACCCAAACAACAGCCAGTCGTGTTCTGTTGTTCCTGTGCTTTGCTTTTAATTTTTACGGTGAATTGCACAATTTTCAGTAACTTTTTATACCAAATGGCTCATAATTACTGAAGGTGCCACAGTGGCAGAATTTAGGAATTTCACATAGCAGGAGTAATACAAAATTCCTAAATTTACTGAAATTAGGCATAAATTACATTTTGTTCAGGCCTAGCCAGAATCATAACTCATTATTAACTGAGTTTTTTTTAGTGAACTACAATGGCCAAGCCTTGCTTTAAACATCTTGCCATATGCAAACCCACTCAGACATTCTTTATAGAACTGGGCTTCATTTGTGTTTTTTTTTTATTTCTGTCTGCAGCTCATGACTCAGAAGATATTCAAGATCCAATCACAAAACAGTAGTCATTTCCAATATCTAAAATGGCCACTTGCAAGCTCTCAAATCTCATGTGACTCCAAATTTTAAGGCATTTTTTTTATTTTATACACATTGAGATATTCATGCCTCTGGGTACCTCCAGTGGTCGGTTACCACTGGATATGGCTCCCCCATAGCTGCAAAAAGTTTTTTCCAAAATATGAAACAAATGAGTGGGTCATTTCAAAATGGCAGAAGAAACAATTTTGGAGTCTCAATCCAGCACGTCATATTCCTTCAAAATTTAAAAATGCTACGGACAAGATTAGTAAGTCATAACTCATGAGTTAAATGGGCAGAGATATACAAAAGTGTTAACTCCTTCAAGTCTGCTGTGCAACTTCTTAAACCAGTGACATCTCAAAAACTATCGAACAGATTTATATCAAACCAAAAAAATACTTTTCTACATTTATGCCAAGTTTGGGATATCTGCTCAGCCATTCAGGCTATAGAAGTAAGCAAAGTTTCCTACGGGAGATAAAAGAAAAAAATACTTTTTTTACCCTTTAGCTTTTTTCCCTATGGTAAGATCTTCAAGAAATGTAACATTTCAAAGCATGGTTAACTTAGTAAATAAAGCGCTAGGTTTTCAGTAAATCTGTCCAAAGGGTTTAAAAGTTATAACCAAATCAATAAATCCTTTTCAATGGAAACACAATTGGAACCATTACTTCCCAACGGTGACCCAATGTATGTCATATTTTCATTGATTTGAGTTCACAGTTTTCTATTATTAACATACATTGCATTGAGTTTTGTTAGCACACATATATTGTTTAATGTGTATTCCAGTACAACTTAATAATTCAGTGATTGTTTATACATAAAATTCCTACACCTAAGGGCCACCAGACATGCCTTATTGGTGTGCTGGGACAGTAGCTCTCTTCATACAGAAAAATAACTCTGCTGTTATATCGAGGTATATGGGTGAAAAGAAAGACCACCCAAGGAACATGTACAGGCTCCTTTGGAAACAAAAATAGTTTAGATGGAAGGGAAAGATTGGAGAAAAAAATGAAGGGAAATCCTAAATGTCTGCTATAATGTTGAAATTCTTTCCACTATTCGGTTTATTAGTCGCTATTGTTGAAACATATCCTAATACAATTCATTAAAGTATATTCCTAGTCTATATTCTTGAGTTTGTTAATTCATGATGAAAGGAGGTATGGAACATATTAACAACAAATGTTCCTATGAGACTCACATGCCAGACTGTTTCCCAGAACTCCCCTTCTACATGTAATGTGCAGATGGTTTATGGGATACAGTCCCCCGGTTCAAAAGGCTTTGTGGATCAGTCTTTGACTTCTTGTGAAGGTATAGGCACAACAACCATCCTATGTTGCACAAAGTTGCTGGTCTTGTCCATGGAGGGTTGGGCATCCACTGAGGGTTGAACACAGGGTTCACCAGGTGACAGGCCCTGTTGGCAACACCCGGCTTTCCACAACTGCAAACTGTGCACATTAGGGATTGGCCGCCCATGGAGGACTGATTCAGGACCTTGCCAAAAGCCATGGCCTACTGACAACCCTCCATGCATATGACTGGAAGCCATTTCCAGTGTGAGATGTTATTGGCAGAGAGTTAGCTGCAGACTGTAGGTGTATGATGTATGAATGGATGGATGAAACAAGGGATGGAAGCAGGATAAATGAATGAACCAAAGAACAGATGGAAAGAAGGGAGGAGTGATGATGGCTGGATGGATAAATAAAATGATATTTTTCTGGAGAAAAGAAAGGAAGGAAAAGACAGGCAGGTGTATTGATGGATGGGTAGAAGGATGGATGAAATACAGAAGAAGGATATAGTAAAGGAAGGAAGGACACAAAAATGGAAAGAAGGAAAGATGTAAAAAGCTAGAAAGACAAAACTAAGAAAATAGTAAAACAAGTAAATATGACCAGAATTTAATATGAAGTAAATATTGAAAGGTTGAAATAAGGATAGCATTATGGAAAACAATATATATATAGAAGGAAAGTATGAATGAAAGAAAGAAAAAAGAAAGATGGGAATATGGAAGATGGGAGCAAGGGTGGAAGCAAAAAGTGAAAAAGTCAGAAGAAATGAAGGAAGGAACATAGGAGAAAAGAAAACCATCTAGTTAAAAATTTGAGAAAGATGGAAAGGAGGAAAGATAAATTGGGGTAATCTCTCATTGCCAAAATATCCCTTGGGTGAATAAACATTTTCTTGTACAGCAGTGCTCTATCACAAATGTCTGTAAAAACCATAAGGTTTTTAGTCAAATTGTTTGAAAGCTGGTCTGTGAAAAGCTCAATAAATCAATCAAGCATTTTCAGAGCACAACAAATACCCCACGAGGGTCTCAAGGCACCTGAGAAGTATCTGCTGCGTGGAGGAGCTTGCATTCAAACAGCCAGGTCTTGAGTTCTTTCCTGAATTGCTGGAGCAAAGGTGTGGTCCTAAGGAGGTAGGTTGTTCCATGCCTTGGCTGCCAGGTGTGAGAAGGAGTGTACTCCACTGTTGGTTTGGCAGATCCATGGGGTGTCTGCGAGGGAGAGGCATGAGGAGTAAGGCTGCTGTCTCAATGTTTTTAAGTAGCATTTAAAAAGAGTGAATTCTTCAATATTTCTGACAAAGGTCAAGCACAATTGGCAGCCCTTGAAATTGTAATATTTCATTTGTGTCCTACTTAGAAAGCCTCTAAATATTTGGCCACATTCCTTTTGAATTAAGATGTAATATGGACACATTGTTTTCAAATTTTCCCCTGGGAAGGAACATATCTTCTCTGCAACCAAACCTTCCACCAAATGAGTGGCAGCCTTGGTTACATCATCCACTTGCTCAGTGTCTGCAGAGGAATGTTTCAAAGAGGGAGCAAATTCTTTTTTGCGGTCACTCAGCTGCTGATATGTCCGTCTCCTGGAATGAATGCAGCCAACCTGCATTCATTCCAGGAGACGGACATATCAGCATGTATAGAATGACAGTACAGTATAGAATGACAGTATCAGTGCAATTTAAGAAGGAAATGAGGCAAAGTAATGGCATTGCAAGGGGGTCATCTGCTATGAGCCATAATGCAAGGAAGCTCAAGGGTTGTGCATCAAGAAACCCGACAAACTGCCAAGTGCGCCCTCTCCATAAGCAGAATGATAAAATACTACACATCAGTATATAATCCAGCCCAACATTAACAAAACGTATATAGCTAAATGAAAGAATAACATGACCTTGACATGGTAATGAAAATAACATAGCTAGTGATCATTAGTGGGTCCCAAAAGATTATGCAGTTGAAATTATTTTCTGATCATGGATCACAGTTTGTGAAATTTCAAACAAATAGTAAACAAGCACTGGCAAAGCCAATAGGTCTGTCTTTAAAAGAATGTTGTATTCTAATGTGAAGTATTACAAGTAGAGAGATTGGTTGAGTATTTGTTTAGAAGCACATAACTGTAGAATAATATTGGTGTAGACCAAAAAATCCATGTAGTTTAATGACTGTCCTGCTCCTATCTGTATTACTGCCAGAGAAAAACATCATAAATTATTTAGTTATCTAAGAAAATTGACAAGCATGCCTGGACCCTTGAAAGTTCAACCCCAGGCATCTGGATACATAATCAAAATTATCATAGATGTGTGGACGCACACATCTTCTGCCCAATCAACACATGTATTTTTGGATTTCCACATGTCATGCCAAAGCCTTTCTCCATGTATACTCACATAATTGTCTGGCAACAGACAATTATGTGAGACCATAAGTCAGAGTGATACCAAAAAAAGGAGAAGCATCTATCCAACAAATTGGCACTAGTCAAGCCATGCCTCTGGTTCATGGATACATTTGTCAGAATGAGTATCCAGATTGTTGGCTTTCTAATTAAAAACAAAACATTCGAAATCAGGAAAGTCAATACGAGGAGGTAGGATGACTTTGTTATTTATTGACTGGATTTATGCATCAACTACTCACTACTACTACAACCACTCACACTTATTCATCAACTACTCCTACAACTTTTCACACTTATGCATCAATTACTCACTACTACTTCAACTACTCACATTTATGCATCAAGTACTCACTACTACTTCAACTACTCACATTTATGCATCAACTACTCACTACCACTATAACTACTCACATTCATGCACCAACTACTCACTACTACTACAACTACTCACATTTGTGCATCAACTACTCACTACTACTACAACTACTCACATTTATGCATCAACTACTCACTATTACTACCCAACATTGTATGCTCAGCTTGATGGAACATGTTTTGCTTATAATTTAAAGAAAGGACTTAAGACATCATGGAAAACCTGGAAAAGAAGGAATTTTATGCTATTCCGATCTCAATTTTTACCAGTTTGCCTCCTGACAGTTTTCTCTTTTTTATTTGAAGACTACATTTCTCTTTCTTTACGTGCTTTTAAAATGACAATGTATTTATGATCTAATATATCATACAAACTTTCTGTTTTCCGATTAAAAATGTAATCTTCCTCAATGACATAACCAGCCCCCTTGAGAGCATCCTTCAGAAAACCCTCATCCAAGCAGAAAATAGGAAACTTGAAGTCGCCGCACATGTAAAACGTTGCTTCAAGGGCGGCACTCATTATTAGATGTCCTCCGTTCTTTAACAGCGAGGAGACATTTTTAAGGGCTTCGCAGTAGGACTTCTTGTCTGTGACAAAGTGCTCCAAACAGTGTGTCAAAAGCAGACAGTCAGCCTGGGCGTGGATTACGGAAGACAGAGGATTACTGCTTGTGACATCATGTTTGAGAACTCTTTTGACTTTTCTTCGTAACATGTGTTCCTTCTCAGTCCATGTGTCACTGAAAGCAAAGAGAAACAATGTGATTAACATGCTTTTTTGTTGACTGACACATGTTTTGTAATGTGAAGATGATCATATTCAAGCCAATTGTATACAAATGTATAGCTGTTTTCAAGATGGTAGTCCCCTCAGCCTGTGCTACTCATTTTGTATCACACACTTCTCTACAGCAATTCTCTGGTTTATGAACCATAAGGCTATACAGATCTCATTATACTTCTAACATAAACACTCTGACATCTGTTTTGCTTTCTGGAATGAGTTTTTTGCTAGACAAACAAGAACATTGTTTACATGTAGGGGTAAGATTCCTCAAAGATTCTGAAGCCTAGGCAATGTTAATAAAATGCATGTTTTGGGAAATGTGGTCATTGCCAGATACATTTATAATCAGTGCTTCTTTCCTCCACATCACACATGATGTGGGAGCACTCTTCCCCCTCACCATCAATCGACACTTCATGTGACTCCTACTCAACTGTGCTCCTCACCAACTCTCATAATAGCTTGGTCTGATATTCTCCAAGGAAGGCACCCTGAAAGTCAAATCCCAGATCCCAGTAGAAGGGTCAGACAACCATTGAATTCCTTTCTCCTTCCTTTTTTCTAAAATGGTGACAACCAAAACAAACAAAATGATGGGTCAAAGCCATCCATAGCCTTCATTTTCCTACCTCTTCCAACCACAGCATTATACCAAAAGAACTTGAAAAGGCACTTTGATAAAATATTGAGTTTCAAATTTCAAGTTACAGAAACATCAGAAAAAAATATCATGGTACAAAAAAATTGTGATGCAGAAATATTGTTGGCAAGAACATCAAGTTTTATTAATATTGATTTCAATAATATATTAAAAAATATATTGTTTTTTTAATGTTTTTATGTGTTTTAGTTTATATATTAAATGTATATGTTATTATTTGTATAATTGTTAATGAGATTTTTAAATATACTTTGTAATTTTAAGTTATTTATAATATTTAATGTAACTGCTAACAGTAATTTATAGTGTCAGAGCAGGTTGCTAGGTCTGCAGTGACAGAGGGTGGGAAATTATTCAAGTGTAATTAATTAGCAATTCATTGTTACTATATTATAAAAAAGTTCATTAATTATTAATTATGTGAATCGTGTCATAATTTTATATTTTAAGTTATATATTAGGTGTGGGCGGTTTGGTTTGTAGGGATATATTTATGTGTGTGGTTATTAATTATGTTAATTGTGTTATACTTTTTTATTTTAGTTATATTTTAAGTGTGGACTGCTAGGTTTGTGGGGGGTATAGTGCAGAAAGTTAATTAAGTAATACATAAATAAAGCATTTTAAATGGATAATTAATTATTCAATTCTTTATTATTCCTGTCAATTTTGTTATTGTTTTTTATTTTTATATATATTATTTTATATTTGGTAAATTAATAATGATCACATTAAGTTTCATATTTGTTGTAAATTAATAGTGAAGTGAAGTACTTTCCCTAGTGTTGCACAGACTGGAATGGGAATACTAAATTTAACCCCTCCGAAGTCCAACACTTTCCCTACTATTGCATAGACTGGAGCGGGAATAGCCATTTTATTCGCTCTGAAGACCAACGCACTTCCTATTGTTGCTTAGACTGGAGTGGGAATAGTAAATTTTACCCCTTCGTTGAACAGAATAGTGTTGGAGAAGTAAAGTTAACCCCTCAGAAGTCCAATGCTTTCCCTACTGTTGCACAGGTTGGAATGGTAATAGTAAATGCAATCACTTTGAAGTCCAACTCTTTCTTTGTTGTTGCACAAACTAGAGTGGGAATAGTAAATGTTACCCCTCCATAGTCCAAAGTTTTCTTTACTGTTGCACAGACTGCAGTGAGATTAGTAAATTTAACCTCTCTGAAGTCCAATGCTTTTCCTACCATCGCACAGTCTGGAGTGGGAATAGTCACTCTTAGCCCGCCGAAGACCAATGCTTTTCCTACTGTTGCACAGACTAGTGTGGGAATAGTAAATATAATCCCTCTGAAGTCCAATGCATTCCTTACTGTTGCACAGACTGGAGTGGGTATAGTAAATCAGTAAATCAAACCTCTCCAAAGTCCAACACTTTTCCTACTGTTGGGAATAGCATATCTATTATTTCCAGACTTCTATAATTTTCCTAATATTATTTAAATATATCTATTATTATTTGTTTATTATTGAATTTGATGTATGTTTATTGGTTGGCAGTAGGTTGTTATAGTTAAGACTATGTTTCCATAGGATAGGTGTTTTTTGACTTGCCTATATCTTTGGCACCGGTTGATGAATCTTCATAAATGTTTCTTAAAAACCTGCCCTGGTGATCCTTGTTGTGCATGGACATTTGCGGGGTGATCTGTCAAGCAAGGGCTGAGAAAAACGGCACTGCTACATCCTGAAGTGCTGACCAGAATTACACCAAATTTGGCAGAAAGTTAGATATTGGCCAAGGGGAGTACCTTTTTGTGATTTGGTGTAAATCCGTTCAGTAGTTTTGGAAATATTAAGACAAAAACCTAATTGTATATATAGTGATGCAGATCCTCCAAGGATCCAACCTGCTTTGTGCTAAGATCTGATTGGCTGTCAACATTTCAAACCAAGAAGTGTTGGCAGCCATTTTGATACTCAGCTTGAGCTGAGTGCCACAAAAAAAAATGAAAAAAGAGATGTGGGTAAGGTATGATCCCCTAAGTCTCTTGGGGGGGGGTCAATCCAGAGGGACCCTAGCAGGGCAAAATAATGTTTTTTAAAAATGTCAGCAAGATACGAGCTGGAGCCATTGATCCCGTAAAAACAAAACAAAAAAGAAGCGCAGGCTCCCATGCTTCTTTAATAATAGGCCCCCAGGCAAGCCCGGTCCCGGGGGCATGTTGCACTTAAAGGGGGGGGCGCATGGTCCCCCCCTTCTAGGGCTAATAAATGCCCCAGGGACTACCACTGCCCCGGGGCCTATGCATTTGTGGTCCTGTGGATAATGTTATCAGTGATGTCATCAGTAACGCCATTTGAGATGTCATCAGTGATGTCATTATTATTATTGAATTCTTGTATAGTGCACAGCTAGCCATAGGGTTTCCCAGCTCTTAGGAACAGGTTCCACAGCCTTGAATTTGACCTAAAATAACCAGGTTTTTGCTCCTTGTGAAATGGTTCCACATTTGAGTTTATTTTGTGCATAAAGCAAAGAGACTTGAAGTGAATGCACTTGTCCACTGTGAGCCAGTGGAGATGACAGAGAAGATCAGAAGCACAAGAGTGTTTGGGAAGCTGAAATAGGAGCCTGGTAGCAGAGTTTTGGACCAGCTGAAGATGTCTGATCACCGTCTTGGCAGCACCCAGGAATAGGATATTACCATAGTTCAACCTTGATGATATCATAGCCTGGACAACGGTTCTTTGGGCAGAGAAAGGAAGTATCCATAAGATCTTTTTGAGTGATTTCATAATGGCAAAGCAGGAGGAAGCAATTTTAGCAGCCTGAGACTAAATGGACAAGGTAGAGTCAAGCCGGAATCCCAAATTCTTCACTTTGGAGACAGGTTCATGGAGTGCTCTCAGAGTAGCAGGCCAGTGTTGGGGACCCTGAAGCTGGGGGTTCCTGCCCAGCATCATGTCACCATTTAATTTCAGAGATTTGGAGTTCATCCAGGAGGAGTCAAGACCGAGGCAAGAGTTGAGGTCTTCCATACTGGCTTCCTGCTCACACAACTGAGAGAAAATCATTTATGTGTCATCAGCATATGAGAAAAAATTCAGGCCACAACTTTCCACTCAGTCTGCTGGAGGGAGGACATAGATATTAAAAAGCATGAGACTGACAGAAGAACCCTGAGGAACTCCTGATATGAGTGAGTTAAAACTAGACATTGTGTTCAAGGAGAAAACCTTCAAAGTGTGATACACCAGAAAGGATATTAACCAGGCAAGAGCCATGCCTTGAGGGCCTAATTGGGCCAGTCTGACAGTCAGAGTATCATGAGACGCAGTGTCAAATGCTGTGCTGAGATCTAGTAGAATGAGTGCTGCAGTACCCCCCTTCTCCAGGAGTCACTGTAGGTATTCCCTAAATCCTAGAAGGGAAGATACTCTACTGTGCTCAGCTCTGACTCCTGGGAAGGATAGAGGGCATTCTGGGCTTTCCAAATATGCAGTGATTTGGGATTTAATGTGCTTCTCCAAAATTTGGAGAAAATAGGTGAAGGGAAGCACCATGGC
This sequence comes from Calotriton arnoldi, assembly GCA_963921515.1. Taxonomy (NCBI): domain Eukaryota; kingdom Metazoa; phylum Chordata; class Amphibia; order Caudata; family Salamandridae; genus Calotriton; species Calotriton arnoldi. The sequence continues at coordinate 560,903 of CAWUFW010006124.1, read as the reverse complement.
ATGATCCAGGCTTTGGGAAGGTGACCCTCATACAGAGAGGAGTTAAGAAGATCAACTATCAGAGACAGAAGGTGATGACTCAGAGAACTGAGTTTGGAAGGGAGAAGAGGATCCAGTGGGAAACCTGATTTAATGGACTGCAAAAAATCCAGAAAACAAGGAGAGTACAAGGTAAGCAAGGAATGTAGTCGAGCTGAAGACAGGTTAATATTCAAGGGACTTGTTTTCTTGAAGGTAGAAGGAATAAAGTTGGAGAATAGGCTGGTATTACCAGACTGATTCTTGTCAGTTCATGCTGCAGCCAAGGTAAGGTAAATGTTTCTTACTTCCTCAACAAAAAAGTCCACCATCTCTTCACATTGGACCTGTGAGAGAGAGGGAGAGTGGTGTTGTTTGGGTCTGACAGGTCTTGGACCACTTTGAATTGGGTTTTTAGACAGTTTTGAGCTTTTAGTATGTTTTCAGGCAGCTTTAGCATTTCTGCAGTGCATATGATAACATTTCACAGCTGTTTATATTTTAATTTTGAATCCTTCTCATACAGCTTCCGCCAAGCCCTTTTGAGTCACTAACAAAGTTTATTTTCCACTCAGTAGGAAAGTAGGATCTGCTTCTTATGCTTACCCCCACTTTTTTGCTTGATGTGATGCTGTTTTTGACTAGTCTGACTGGGATCCTGCTAATCAGGACCCCAGTCTATCTGCTTTCTCCTTAAACTGTTGTGTTATGTACTTAGGTACATCCCAGATTGGATACTGGGGTATCCTTGTCAGTCCCTAGTATATGGTACTCATGTACCCAGGGCATAGGTACCCCATAGGTCTCCCGTGGGCTGCAGCATGCATTATGCCACCACAGAGAGACCATTCAAAATGGAACTACAGGCCTGCCATTGCAACCTGTGTAAGTTGGTGCATGCACCACTTGTGAAAGATATAGGTTTACTATATCTAAGGGTCACTGCACTTAAAACCTATAAGTCACCCCTATAGCAGTCCTTTACAAACCTGAGGGCAGGGTGCTTGGTTCTTAGTGAGAGGGTGCCCCCACATGAGCAGGACACCCCTGCAGCCTACGGAGTCCATTCTCCTGGGTTGTCAGTGAAGCAGCCATATACTATATAGAGGGGCACCGCGTAATCACGTGATGACCATCTGGAAAATGGCTTCAATGAATCCTATCATGTTTGGTATCAAACATGTTGGAATCATACCCCCACACTGTGTGGGAGATATGATTCAAGCACTGGAAGAGCCCTCCGTTAGGCTCTCAGTGTTCCCGGTAACAGCCTTCTAGTCCTGGACAGCACAAAATGGTTGCTGCCAACCAGAGACACAGTTCTGCACTCCTGCGGCTGAGCCAAGTTCAAGCAGGGCAAGGTAGAACAATAGGCATTCTGACAACCTCCCAGACAGAATTTAGTGTATTAGGGCTGGGTGGGTGTGCTTACCAGCGCCTGAAAGTCTGTATGAGGGCCACATTTGGTGTCCCTGTGCATAGTCCAGTTCAAACCAGTCCTGGGAGCCATTGGCTCCCGCTCTGGCCCAAAACAGGACAAAGGACATAGGAGTAAGCTCCTGCCTGTCCAGAACCTCCCCTGGGAGTGTCCCCTGAATATTCCCAACCCTTTCCCTATGGTACTTAAGGGCTTACCTGGATGTAGGTCCCTAGAGTCATCGTGGGATAAGATTCAGAACTGAAATCACTGCATTTCTACCTTCTGGGCACTCTAGAATTTGCTGGACTTAGTTTGGGCCTGACTTCGTCTCTCTTCCAGTCTGCTGCTTCATAAAGGAACCTTCCAAGGCCTGTGAAGCATCAAGGACAATTGATGTAATCTCCCTTGGAGTGAAAGAGTCACTCCCCCGCATTCACAGGCACCACAATGAAGATGAACGGTCTGTAGATCCTGAACCCCTCCAGACACCGTGGGCTCTGCAACACAGATGGTGGTTTTCCTCAGCTCACAAGGCCTGCTCTACCCTCTTAACAAGTTTGAGTCCAGTAGTCCTTGTGGGGGTTGAAATAACTGAATCCCTGGATACCGAGTCTCCTTTGCAGTTGCAAAGGCTTGTTGACATCTTTGCAAGAAGATCTCCGGGCTCCAAGTAGACCCAACCTCAGTCACCTCCAGTGACCAGAATCTTCAGCCACACTACATTGTGTACATTGTGGCCTGGATCTTTTGGTGAGCTACTTGAGGTCCTCTCACGACTCCTGTGCCGTTGGCTTGTGGGTCCATTTGAGGGTCACCTTTGTTTTTCGTGGGCTCCCCTGATTGCTCGGGGCCTGCCCTGACTTCCCTGCATGTGGTGAATCTCCTGAACCTTGCTGACCCCAACCCTGCACCTTCTTGACGTCCTGCGTGGGTTGCCTTTGCCAAGGGTTGTTGGTGCTCCTGTCGGACACTGACCCCTCAGCACTCAACATCTTTTGTGGGACAGCTCGTATCTGGGTCCTGGTCATCCTCAGCATCACCTGGTCCTCGCAGCTGCAGAGTCAAGGTCACTGTCATCTTTCCTGAAGCACCCAACATCGGAGGGCATCCATCTTCCAAGTCTCCTGGTCACCCCTGAGTGACATAGACACTGTCCCCTCTGCTTTCAGGTACTCCTCTTCAGGAATCCCCATTTGGATTCCTCCGGACACTTTCTCCTCTTTCAGCAGCGGCACTTTTCTGAAGTCCTCCTTTGGGTTCAATGGCGGTTTCCGACGCCACTGCACACCTTGGCACCCAGTTTCCCTGGGATAGGTAACTTGGGTACCATGGTATCCACTGGTGGGGTGGCTCTCCAACCTTCTGTCTTCCACAGGGTTTCTTCAGGGCCCACTGTGAAGGGTCCCTGATCTTTAAAAATCCAACTGCGACTTTCACATAGACTTGTATGGAGCATGTGGTCGTGTTCACACACTGCACACACTCTCCATGGGGTCCCTATCTACTTACCTTTGGTGTTTCAGTGGGTCCCCAGCAATTCTACATCCTCTCGACATTGTCCTGACTCGAGTTGTGGTTCTTATACCACTTTCTTAGTATATGGTTTGGTTCCCCCCCCCCCCCCGGGCCCACTGTGTATTAGTGCTATTTACAGTGATTTCTTTGCTAAAGTATTGTGTGTTTTGTGTCTATCTCCGTGTAGGAGATACTGTAACGTACTAAGTAGTGTTATATATAATAAATACATATTTTTCTAAATACTTGGTGTGGTTCTTTTTCATTTAATCTATTCTATAAGATTACATTCTGGTAAAACAAGCTGCTTTACACTCCTTCAAGACTAAGCCTGAAGGCTGCTCTCCACAGCTGCCACTTGGATAGCTTTCTAAGGTTGTCTGAGACCTCTTAAATCACCATAAGGGTTGTCTGGATTGATGCAAGGTGCCCACTTACATTAGTGGACATAATATAACAGGCCAGCTTCTCACACTCTTGTACGGTCTTTTTGAAGCAGGGGACATGGAGGTGTTGTCTGGACACCGGTTTAAGCTTAGCTGGTAGAATAGAGTCAAGGGAGCTCAGGACCCAGTTATCAAAAACGGGGAAAACTTGATTTACCTTCTGTACTAGCAGAGGAACAGTGTTTGATAGACAAGTTTTAAGGGCAGAGAGGTCAAGTTTGGCCCAGTTTCTGGCAATAACTTTGGGATGCTGCAGGAATGAATGAGGAATGACCAGAGTAAAGCTAAGGGTGGGTCATCCAGGTCCTCTATCAGTCTTGCTAAGTTTGCATGCAGCATTTTCTAGATACATGTTAAAATCTCCTAGTAGGTGGGAGTTGGCATATTTAAGTGTGTATGGGGAGATTAGTTTGGCTAATCTGGAGCACCAGCTTCCAGCGTATCCTGGGGATTGATAAATTAAGACACCTGAGACAGTAAATTTGGCTTAAGGCCGAGTGAGAAGAGAAGGGCTTTTGCACTGATATATGTCTTTATAGATAATGGCTACACCACCACTTATCCTTATGGACACTTCTAGCGATACAGTAGTTATGTGGTAGTGCTGTAACTACATCTGGCAAAGAAGCTTCATGCAACCATGTTTCTATCAGGAAATTCTGTCATGAATGATGTAATATGTGAGGTTATTAGCAGTACATTGTGGGGGCGTACGTTTTAGTCAGCTCAGGTACTATAACTGCTGAATTTCTATGGTTTAAGATGAGTGAAATCTGAGGCTAACTATAACGTCCCTATAACCTTTGGTTTGCTCAGTGAATATCTGAGATTGTTTTAAATCTATTTCCTAACTATAACGCCCCTGTAAACTTTTTAGTGAATAAATATTTTTGTCAAACAAATTGCGATGCACACAAAGTAGACATCCCCAGCCATCAGTGACTGAAGCCACTTTCACCTGGTACAACTGGAAGCACCCCAAAAGCATTTCTTGAGAACCTCCAACATGGACCCATTGGATAACATTGGACTCTGGCACCTCAGAAACAATTGTTTTTCTACCAATTCTGCTTGTCCGATCATTTTCACACTTGGAGGTACACAAATCCCCTTTTTCCTGACTACCCGTCAAGCCCCCTCATGATTGAATCACAGGAAGGGGGTATGAATTTTAACCCAAAGACCAAAATTCAGCCAAAACTACTCAAAAACACACCAAAACCTCGCAAACACCTATGAGCACTAAACTCTGTGAACCGTAGCCCAAACAAATACCTAAGCCCTAAAAACTAGCCCAAACACCTAAAAACAGCCTTGAACCTTAAAAACTAGCCGTTCAGAAAAATAAGACCTCCGTCAAGCCTGGAAAGTTCTGAAGTCAGTTCAGAGGATGAGGGACCTATGACTACTTGGTCAAAATTGGACATTTCCGGAGAATTGCACCTCCTCCGAATGACAACTCGAGGAGCAGGTAGAGGAGCCCCAACTGCAGGAAACCAAAAAGAACCATATGGAGCCAGAAAAGGCAAAGGAAGAGGTGACAGAAGTGTAAAGAAATGAGGAATGTCAATATACCAACCACAGAGGATAACTTGGTAATCAATCTATCAGCAACAAACTTACATCAAAAACATAGGAATCTGCAAAATAAAGGTTTGACTTTCTGTCCAAGCACCAGAATGTACTTACCCAATGTGGATTTATACAAATTTTGCCTTGAAAGCACACACTATGTAAAGATTCAGTGTTTCTCAAGTGTTTACTTGGGGTGGGCGGTAAGCTCAGCTCTGCTGGTGGAGTTTGGGAGTTTTTGCCACACTGCACTCCTCTTGGAGAGTGAAGTTTGGCAAAAACTCTGCCCACCGCCAAATGGCAGAGTTTACGGGCACCACCATCCTCCTCTACAATTAGGTGGTATCCTAATTGTAAACAAAGCAATGACTCAAGCCAGAATGAGGCTTGGAATGCACACAGCACCTCACTGTGCACAGTCCAGTTGATGACGACGACGCACGTCAACATGGTTGTATTGATTGTGCACTTGCGCACTCCCCCACCCAGAGGCACTGCGGCAACTGAACTGAGCTGCTGGTTTGAGCCATGGAAAGAAGATAGGGGATGAAAAGCAAGATCTGGAATGCACCGGAGTCTGCGGAGGGCACCTTAACCTGCAGGAGTAGGAGCAGGGCCAGGTACTACTGCACCTTGTTATAGATTGTCCCATTCATTATCCCTTCATTACCCTTCCCTGTGGCCCCATGCTGCATGTGCCACAAAGGCTGAGTGTTGGGTGCAGAACCTCTAGGGAAACCCACACATGCTCATCAGTCATCGCCAAGGGCATGCAGTGCCAGTAACCCCTGACCCCCAACACTTCAGGGTTTCTCTTAATTAATAGCACTAAAAACTAGGTGAAATAAGTGCCCAGTAATACTGACATGCCGCAATGGGCAAACGCCTGTGGGAGACCTAAATTAGGTAGAGCTAAGTTTGCCTCTATGAGAGTGTTATCTAGCCTAAAAATGGGATCGGACATATCAGAAGAAGTACATAATGTGGAAGAAATATCAGATCAATAGCATTGAAAACCAATAAATTGGTGTAGGAGAGTAGGATCTGCCTCTTATGTTGCCCCCACTTTTTTTCTGATGTTAGCACTGGTTTCTGGCTATAGTCTGGCTGGGTCCCTGCCAATCAGGGCCCCAGCCTCTCTGTTCTCTCTAAACGACATGGAGTGCACTCTAGGTGCACTAGTGATTGGATACTGTGGTGCCTTATGAGTCCCTAGTATATGGTACCTTAGGTGCCAAGGGCATAGGTACTTCACAGGCCTCCCAGGGGCTGCAGCATGTGTTATGCCACCCCTGGGAAGCAGTCTAAATCTGACACCACAGGCCTGCTACTGCAGCCTGGGTGAGGTGGTGCTAGCACCCCTCACTGAGATATAGGTTTCCTATATCTCTCCTGCACACACATATAAACCTATCAGTCACCCCTAAGGCAGGCCCTATCAATCCTGAGGGCAGGGTGCTTGGCTTCTATGTGAGGGGGTGCCTCTGCCTGAGCAGGGCCCCTCTGCAGCTCTCAGAGTCTATTCTCTGGTGCTGTTTGTGGATGCGGTTAAACCATATACTATTAAGTGCATTATATCCTCGCGGTAAATGCTAACTTTGGAATGGCTGCATCAAAACATGTCGTGTTTGGTGTCAAACATCTTGGAATACTACCCCCCGCCAATCTTGGTGGCGGGGGTAGCATTCCACCCTTCTAGAGGGATAAGACATGTACCTGCTGTGGAAACGCGGTAGAATCCTAAAGAGCCCTGGCATCACAAAATGGATGCCACCAGTCACAGACACTGGGCTGCCCTCCTGCTGATGACCGAAACTCGCAGTGGAGGAAGCCCAACAATAGGCATCCTGTCACAGGGAGGTGTAACCACCTTCCAGACAGGGTTTAGTGTATTGGGGCTGGGTGGGTGCACTCTTAGAGTGCTTTGAAGTCCTGCACTGGGGGAGCAGAATTCTCCTCTGTGCATATGCCAGTTCAAACCAGCTCAGGGGCTACCTGCCCCTGCTCTGGCGCGAAACTGGACAAAGGGAAGTGGGTGTAGCCACCCCCTCCCTTGACCCTCCCATAGGTGGGGTCATAGAGCTAGTCCATCCCCTCTTTTTAGTATAAGAGGGGGAACCTTGCCATTGCAAAGCAGATAACCCCTGGACGACGCTCTACAGAAGAATCCTGGCCCTTCGACGTTCCACTACCTTTGGAAGACAGAAGAATCTCCCTTGGAGTCAAGGAGTGACTCCCCTGCTTGGCAGGCACCAAAAACGACAACGACGGTTGCAAACTACGCCGCTCCCGCCGGAGTCCGAAGTCCCTGCAGCCCAAGAAGTGGATTTCCTGACCTCTCCCAGGCCATCGTGAGTCCCCAGTGAAGCTGAGGCAAGTGGACCCCACGAGTAACGAGGAACCGCGACCCCTGGGTACCGTGCACTATTGTCGAGTGCAACCCCTTCACAACGATCTACGAACTTGTGCTTTGGACCACGTGTGGTCCCTACCTCCAGCAAGAATCCCTCCGAAGATCAGAGGCCTACACCGTCCCGAGTGACCGTGGGCCCCTGTTGAGTGATTCCGCCCGAGGTGTCTTCGCGATCCCTTGCCTGCCGGCTTGTGGGTCCCCAGAAGACTTCTTAAAGAAACCAAAAAGCTCCCCTGGTTACTCCAGGCCTGCCCTGACTTACCTTCGTTGGGTGAGTACCTCAGACCTTGCTGGTCTGCGCCATTGACTTTTCTTCATCTCCCCAAGACTTGCTGCTGCCAAGGCTTGTTGGCTCCAATCGAGTTGCCGACACCGCAGTCAGCTGCACACGTCGAGGGACACACCGAATCCAGCTCCTAGTTGTCGTCGACACCTCTTGGACCATGTGGCTGAAGAGTCAAGGCACCTGCAACCGACCTGAATCAACCGACGACGGTGGGCATCCATCTTCCTTGCCCCGGGTCACTGCCAAGTGACTTTGAACACTGTCCCCTCTGCTTTCAGGTCATCCTTCTTCAGAATCCAGGCTTGGATTCCACCGGACACTTCTTCAGCTCCCGCAAGCAGCAAGTCTTCTTTGTTCGCCATTGAAAACGACGCCGCGACCCGACACCAAAGGACACCTATGCACCCGGCTTCCCTGGGTGAGGTAACTCCAGCACTACGGTGCTCCTGTGGGTGTGGGCCCTAGAACTACTTACCCTGTAAGTGACTTGCTTGTAGGTCCTCCCGAAGTATCCTAAAACTCTTTATTTCCAACCGCGACTTGCCCCATTGAAGTCAACGGCGATCCGCGCCTGTGTAACCACACTGCACGCGTCCCCCGTGGGTCCTTTACTTACCTGCCTTGGGTGGTTTCGTGAGGCCCCAGCACTTCTGAAGGCCCTAGGCCTTGTCTCCCTGCAAGTCGTTGTCCCTAAGTCTCTTACTTAGTATATGGTCTGGTACGCCCCTAGGGCCCCAGCCATATTTTGTGCTTAACTTATTGTGAAACGTTGATTTGTGCATATGTTTGTCTTCTAATCTCATAAAGAGATTAGTAGAGAGTTATTTAGAAATAAATACATATATATTTGATATATATACCTGTGTGGTGTCTTTTCATTTGGTGATTCAAGAGATTATATGGTAAAACAAGCTGCTTTACATTCCTCCGAGACTTAGCCTGAAGGCTGCTCTCCACAGCTACCACTAGGATAGCTTTCTTTAAAAGGTTGTCTTAAACCTATCTACCATAAGAGTCGATTTGCCCTGGTGCAAGGTGTCCACTTTAATTAGTGAACAGCATATACCAGGCCAACTTCTCACATTGGTGGGCAGCGTGTGGGATTCCAGCTTGCCATTGTTTTACCAGAAAATCTCTATTTGAATTACTAACTGAAAACCATTATAGGTACTCAAGGTACATATAAAGTCAAGCTTAGTATCAATAAGTTCTACTGAACTTAGAGCTGTGTGCCAAGGGATAGCACACCCTTTCCACAGCTCAAGCTAGGATCAGTAGGCCACAAACTAGTGTAGGTAGTACAACACTGCACAACACTAGAATGTCCTTAAGGGGTGGACCCAGTGGATCCACTCAGCCTCAGTATAAGGACATGGCTTTCTCTGACTTGAGAGCCATGTGTGTTGACAGACACCTGAGACTAGGACAGAGTCCCTCAACACTCCACCTGATAGATCTGCTGACAGCAGATGACCTGAGATTGGCTCTAGGAGCTAAAGGGTTTGAATCAGTGGGTGGGTCAGTCATAGTATCTGGGTCAGATGATGAAAATCAGAATGACCAAGACTCTGTGATTGAAGGGCCAGGCTTCAAGGGGCCTGAAAAGGACAGAGGAATTCTCCCTAAGGGAACTGACAGAGAGGAGGAGAGGCACAGATCCCCTTCCAGGGAATCTGACCACTCTTATCACTCTGGCAGAGAATTTGTCCAGCAGAGGAGCTCATACTTTTCCTTAAGAGAGACCTCCTCTGAGAGAAGGTGCAAACTGCTCCAGTATGAGGAAGCCAGAGTGGCCCTCAGAACCAAGCAGTTGGCACTGGATAGGGAAGCCCTGGAGATCCAGAGAGCTTCTAGAAAGAGGGGTTAGAACCCCCTGGTGGCAGCAACAGTGTCCCTAGAGGCAGAGAATATATTCCTGACCATAGGAACCTGAGCAAGGTTGTTCCTCCCTACCAGAGTGGGGATGATATCCACAAGTGGATAACTGCTATGGAGAGGGCCTGTAGAGTACAGCAGGTCCCCCAAAAGCAGTGGGCAGCAATGTTGTGGCTCTCCTTTTCAGATAAAGGAAGAGACAAGCTCCTCACTGTTAGAGAGGAGGATGCTGATGATTATGAGGTCCTGAAGAGTGCACTGATAGATGGGTTTGGCTTAACCACTGAGCAGTACAGGTTGAAGTTCAGAGATACCCAGAAGGCACAGACTCAGGACTGGACTGACTTTGTTGATTGTGCAACCAAGGCTCTAGAGGGTTGGCTGGTTGGCAGTAGGGTTACTGATTTCAAGGGATTGTATAATCTGATGATGAGAGAACAGATCCTAAATAATTGCCAGAACCAGTTGTTGCATCAGTACCTGGTGGACTCTGATCTGACCTCTCCCCAAGAATTGGGAAAGAAGGCAGACAAATGGGTCAGAACCAGGGTGAGGCAGAAAACCCAGAACCAAGGGGGTGACACTAAGAAGCAAGATCCTAAAGGCTCTGAGAAAGGTGGGGATAAGTCAAAAGACCAGAAGTCTTCACAAGGGCCCCAAAAATCTGCATCTGGTGGGGAGTCACAGTCCAACAAGGGAAAAGGCCAAAAGAAGCCCTGGTGCAAATTCTGTAAACAGAAAGGGCACTGGACTTCTGATTGTACCAAGTCCAAAGACCAAACCACCACCACTCCTGCCCCTAAGGCAACTGTGCCCCCTAGCTCAGCTACTGGTGGAGGTGGTACGCAGAATAAGGGTGTAGTAGGGTTGACCCTGGGTTCTGAAGTGGATTCTGACCTAGTCAGAGTGACCACTCAGGCAATGCTGATTTGTGAGGGAAACATTGATATGTCCTTCCTAGTAAGCCCCAGTAATCTGGGCAAGTACAAACAGCAGCCTTTGATAAATGGCAAACAGGCTTTGGCATTTAGGGACACAGGTGCTAGTGTCACCATGGTGGCAGAGGACCTAGTGGACCCTGGACAGATCATCCTGGGCGAAATGTACCAGGTGACCAATGCAAGCAATGTCCAGACCAACCATAGTCTGGCAGTTGTGAATTTCTCCTGGGGAGGGGTAACTGGCCTCAAAAAGGTTGTAGTCAGTGCAGACCTCCCTGTAGAATGTCTGTTGGGCAATGATCTAGAGACTTCAGCCTGGTCTGAAGTAGAGTTATGGACTCATGCTGAGATGTTGGGCATCCCTGCAGAGGTATTTGCTGTGACCAGGTCACAAGCAAGAATGCATGACACTGAACCAGCTCTGGATCCTGGAGCAATGGACCAGATGCTTCCCAAGAGGAGGAGCAGTAGGGTTAAGGCAGTGCCTTCCCCTCTGTCTCAGATCAAAGATTCACTTCCAGAGGGAAGTGAAGCAGAACCTGAAGAAGGAACTGCCCCAGAGGGACTTGAACCTGACCAGGTTGAGTTCTTGGGGGCAGGGGCCCTTCCAGGGAAGATCTGAGTAAGGAGCAACAGTGCTGCCCCTCTCTTGAACCCCTCAGACAGCAGGCTGCTGCTGAGGCTGCTGGGAGTGCTAGTGGGTCCCATAAAGTTTATTGGGATGAGGGACTCCTATATTCTGAGGGTAGAGACCCAGCCCCTGGAGCCACCAGGAGGTTGGTAATACCTCAGAAGTTTAGGGGTTCCTCTTGACCTTAGCACATGATATCCCTTTAGCAGGTCACTTGGGCCAAAACAAGACCTGGGACAGGCTTGTTCCACATTTTCATTGGCCACATATGTCAGAGGACACAAAGGAGTTTTGTCGCTCCTGTGTCACTTGCCAAGCCAGTGGTAAGGCAGGTGGCACAACAAAGGCCCCCTGATACCACTACCTGTGGTGGGGGTACCCTTTGAAAGGGTAGGGATTGACATTGTTGGTCCCCTTGACCCTCAGACTGCATCTGGGCACCGATTTATCCTGGTGGTAGTGGATCATGCCACCAGGTACCCAGAGGCAATTCCCCTGAGGACCACCACAGCACCTGTGGTGGCAAGAGCCCTCATTGGAGTTTTCTCCAGAGTGGGTTTCCCAAAGGAGGTCATTTCTGACAGAGGTACCAACTTCATGTCAGGATATCTGAAAGCAATGTGGAAGAAGTGTGGTGTAACTTATAAGTTCACCACCCCCTATCACCCACAATGCAATGGTTTAGTTGAACGCTTCAACAAAACCTTGAAAGGAATGATTAATGGACTCCCAGAGAAGCTTAGGCGGAAATGGGACCTTCTTCTTCCTTGCCTGTTGTTTGCATACAGAGAGGTTCCACAGAAGGGGTTTGGTTACAGCCCATTTGAGCTTCTGTTTGGGCATCCTGTGAGAGGTCCACTATGTTTGGTAAAGAGGGCTGGGAGTTACCTCTCAAGCCCCCAAACAAGATGTGATGGACTATGTACTTGGTCTCCGCTCCCGGATGGCAGAGTACATGAAAAAGGCAACCAAAAACCTGGAGGCCAGCCAAGAATTGCAAAAAGCTTGGCATGACCAAAGGCTGTGCTGACTGTATACCAGCCAGGACAGAAAGTGTGGGTGTTGGAGCCTGTGGCCCCAGCAGCCCTCCAGGACAAGTGGAGTGGCCCCCATACAATAGTTGAACAGAAGGGAGAAGTCACCTATCTGGTGAATCTTGGAACTCCCAGGAGCCCCCTAAGGGTGCTTCATGTCAACAGATTAAAGCCATATGTTGACAGGGCTGACATGGGCTTGCTCATGGCAACTGATGAGGACCAGGAGGAGGAGAGTGACCCTCTCCCTGACCTGCTCTCTCAGAACCCTGATGATGGGTCAGTAGATGGTGTTGCTTTGGCAAGCAGCCTCACTGACCATCAGCAAACTGAGTGCAGACAAGTTCTGCAACAGTTTAGACATATGTTTAGCCTGACCCCTAGTCAGACTACCTGGTGCACCCATGAGGTGGACACTGGGGACAGTCTGCCTGTCAAGAATAAAATCTACAGGCAACCTGACCATGTCAGGGACTGTATCAGGACTGAAGTCCAGAAAATGTTGGAGTTAGGCGTGATTGAGCCTTCAGATAGCCCTTGGGCTAGCCCAGTAGTCCTGGTACCCAAGCCTCATACCCAGGGTGGTAAGAAAGAAATTAGGTTTTGTGTAGACTACAGAGGCCTCAATGCAGTCACTAGGACTGATGCCTATCCCATACCAAGGGCAGATGAGCTGATTGATACTTTGGCCTCAGCCAAGTATCTAAGCACATTTGACCTAACAGCTGGCTACTGGCAAATCAGATTAGCTGATGATGCAAAAGCCAAAACAGCATTTTCGACCCCTGGTGGGCACTACCACTTTGTGGTGATGCCCTTTGGATTGAAAAATGCACCTGCCACTTTTCAGAGGTTGGTGAATAAAGTTCTGGCAGGGATGGAAACTTATTGCTCAGCTTATCTAGATGATATTGCTGTCTTTAGTTCCTCATGGCAGGATCACCTGGTCCACCTCAGAAATGTTTTGGAGGCCCTGCAGAAAGCAGGCCTCACTATCAAGGCCACCAAGTGCCAGATAGGGCAGAGTCAGGTTGTGTACCTGGTCCACCTTGTAGGTGGAGGCCAGGTTCAGCCTTTACAGAGCAAAATCCAAACCATAATGGAATGGGTTGCTCCAACCACCCAGACACAGGTGAGAGCCTTCCTAGGCCTGACTGGGTACTATAGGAGGTTTGTCAAGGGATATGGATCTATAGTGACCCCCTTGAATGATCTGACCTCAAAGAGAATGCCAAAAAGGTTCAGTGGACAGCTAGCTGTCAAAAGGCATTTGAAGACCTAAAGCAGGCCATGTGCACTGCCCCCATCTTACAGAGTCCAGACTATACCAAAAAGTTCATTGTCCAAACAGATGCTTCTGAGCTGGGTGTGGGAGCTGTACTGTCTCAACTGAATGATGAAGGTCAAGACCAGCCAGTAGCTTTTATTAGCAGAAGGCTGACCCCTAGAGAGAAACGTTGGTCAGCTATAGAGAGGGAGGCCTTTGCTGTGGTATGGGCCCTGAAGAAGCTGAGGCCATACTTGTTTGGTACTCACTTCATAGTTCAGACTGACCACAAGCCCCTCCTATGGCTAAAGCAGATGAAAGGTGAAAACCCAAAACTTTTGAGGTGGTCCATTTCCCTACAGGGGATGGACTATACAGTGGAACATAGGCCTGGGACCCAACATGCCAATGCAGATGGACTCTCAAGGTATTTCCACTTTGAACACGAAGACTCAACTGGTCAAGGTTAGTTTAGTGTCCCTACGTTTGGGGGGTTGTGTAGGAGAGTAGGATCTGCCTCTTATGTTGCCCCCACTTTTTTCTGATGTTAGCACTGGTTTCTGGCTATAGTCTGGCTGGGTCCCTGCCAATCAGGGCCCCAGCCTCTCTGTTCTCTCTAAACGACATGGAGTGCACTCTAGGTGCACTAGTGATTGGATACTGTGGTGCCTTATGAGTCCCTAGTATATGGTACCTTAGGTGCCAAGGGCATAGGTACTTCACAGGCCTCCCAGGGGCTGCAGCATGTGTTATGCCACCCCTGGGAAGCAATCTAAATCTGACACCACAGGCCTGCTACTGCAGCCTGGGTGAGGTGGTGCTAGCACCCCTCACTGAGATATAGGTTTCCTATATCTCTCCTGCACACACATATAAACCTATCAGTCACCCCTAAGGCAGGCCCTATCAATCCTGAGGGCAGGGTGCTTGGCTTCTATGTGAGGGGGTGCCTCTGCCTGAGCAGGGCCCCTCTGCAGCTCTCAGAGTCTATTCTCTGGTGCTGTTTGTGGATGCGGTTAAACCATATACTATTAAGTGCATTATATCCTCGCGGTAAATGCTAACTTTGGAATGGCTGCATCAAAACATGTCGTGTTTGGTGTCAAACATCTTGGAATACTACCCACCCGCCAATCTTGGCGGCGGGGGTAGCATTCCACCCTTCTAGAGGGATAAGACATGTACCTGCTGTGGAAACGCGGTAGAATCCTAAAGAGCCCTGGCATCACAAAATGGATGCCACCAGTCACAGACACTGGGCTGCCCTCCTGCTGATGACCGAAACTCACAGTGGAGGAAGCCCAACAATAGGCATCCTGTCACAGGGAGGTGTAACCACCTTCCAGACAGGGTTTAGTGTATTGGGGCTGGGTGGGTGCACTCTTAGAGTGCTTTGAAGTCCTGCACTGGGGGAGCAGAAGGCTCCTCTGTGCATATGCCAGTTCAAACCAGCTCAGGGGCTACCTGCCCCTGCTCTGGCATGAAACTGGACAAAGGGAAGTGGGTGTAGCCACCCCCTCCCTTGACCCTCCCATAGGTGGGGTCATAGAGCTAGTCCATCCCCTCTTTTTAGTATAAGAGGGGGAACCTTACCATTGCAAAGCAGATAACCCCTGGACGACGCTCTACAGAAGAATCCTGGCCCTTCGACGTTCCACTACCTTTGGAAGACAGAAGAATCTCCCTTGGAGTCAAGGAGTGACTCCCCTGCTTGGCAGGCACCAAAAACGACAACGATGGTTGCAAACTACGCCGCTCCCGCCGTAGTCCGAAGTCCCTGCAGCCCAAGAAGTGGATTTCCTGACCTCTCCCAGGCCATCGTGA
Organism: Calotriton arnoldi; assembly: GCA_963921515.1. Lineage (NCBI taxonomy): Eukaryota > Metazoa > Chordata > Amphibia > Caudata > Salamandridae > Calotriton > Calotriton arnoldi. The sequence continues at coordinate 545,661 of CAWUFW010006124.1, read as the reverse complement.
GTCCCCAGCGAAGCTGAGGCAAGTGGACCCCACGAGTAACGAGGAACCGCGACCCCTGTGTACCGTACACTATTGTCGAGTGCAACCCCTTCACAACGTTCTACGAACTTGTACTTTGGACCACGTATGGTCCCGACCTCCAGCAGGTATCCCTCCGAAGATCAGAGGCCTACACCGTCCCGAGTGACCGTGGGCCCCTGTTGAGTGATTCCGCCCGAGGTGTCTTCGCGATCCCTTGCCCACCAGCTTGTGGGTCCCCAGAAGACTTCTTAAAGAAACCAAAGGGCTCCCCTGGTTGATCCAGGCCTGCCCTGACTTACCCTCATTGGGTGAGTCCCTCAGACCTTGCTGGTCTGCGCCATTGACTTTTCTTCATCGCCCCGAGACTTGCTGCTGCCAAGGCTTGTTGGCTCCAATCGAGTTGCCGACACCGCAGTCAGCTGCAGACTTTGAGGGACACACCGAATCCAGCTCTTGGTCATCATTGACACCTCCTGGACCACGTGGCTGAAGAGTCAAGGCACCCACAACTGACCTGAATCAACCGACGACAGTGGGCATCCATCTTCCTTGCCCCGGGTCACTGCCAAGTGACTTTGAACACTGTCCCCTCTGCTTTCAGGTCATCCTTCTTCAGAATCCAGGCTTGGATTCCACCGGACACTTCTTCAGCTCCCGCAAGCAGCAAGTCTTCTTTGTTCGCCATTGAAAACGACGCCGCGACCCGACACCAAAGGACACCTATGCACCCGGCTTCCCTGGGTGAGGTAACTCCAGCACTACGGTGCTCCTGTGGGTGTGGGCCCTAGAACTACTTACCCTGTAAGTGACTTGCTTGTAGGTCCTCCCGAAGTATCCTAAAACTCTTTATTTCCAACCGCGACTTGCCCCATTGAAGTCAACGGCGATCCGCGCCTGTGTAACCACACTGCACGCGTCCCCCGTGGGTCCTTTACTTACCTGCCTTGGGTGGTTTCGTGAGGCCCCAGCACTTCTGAAGGCCCTAGGCCTTGTCTCCCTGCAAGTCGTTGTCCCTAAGTCTCTTACTTAGTATATGGTCTGAGTACGCCCCTAGGGCCCCAGCCATATTTTGTGCTTAACTTATTGTGAAACGTTGATTTGTGCATATGTTTGTCTTCTAATCTCATAAAGAGATTAGTAGAGAGTTATTTAGAAATAAATACATATATATTTGATATATATACCTGTGTGGTGTCTTTTCATTTGGTGATTCAAGAGATTATATGGTAAAACAAGCTGCTTTACATTCCTTCAAGACTTAGCCTGAAGGCTGCTCTCCACAGCTACCACTAGGATAGCTTTCTATAAAGGTTGTCTTTAACCTATCTACCATAAGAGTCGATTTGCCCTGGTGCAAGGTGTCCACTTTAATTAGTGAACAGCATATACCAGGCCAACTTCTCACAATTGGTCACCAGCAGATGTAAATTGAAATCAAAGTTTTGCCCATAACTCCTAGCAGGGAATAAAATAGATCTATTCCAGGAGTTAATGGCAGAGGAGTTAAGAGATATATATTTAAAAGAAAAGAAGAATAGACATTGGCAACATAAAAACATGACTACAGAAGACTGGTGGGCCCTTAAAGATCTACAAAATGACAAGAATATTGTGATAAAATGTTCTGATAAGGGAGGCAACAGAGTAGTTGTGGATCGTTCAAAGTATTATCAAGAAGTAAAAAGACAATTAATGACCCAAACTACTATGAAAGACTGAAAGAAGACCTGGTCAATAAAATTATGTTGGAATTTCATTAAAAAACTACAAGGCTGGCTTGAGCAAGAATTATTCGATGATGAGGAACTGCAATATTTGTAAACAACCTATCCCACAAGACCAATGATTTATGTACTACCCAAGGTACATAAAAGTTTAGAAAATCCTCCAGGACCTCCAATTGTTAGTTCTTGTGTATTTTTGCTAAAGAATGCATCTAGATTTTTTGATATTTTTTATTTCCATACTTACCAAATTAGGGACTCAATGGATATTTTAAATATCATCCAGGGCATACCTTGGAAAACAGAATAAATAATGGCCACAGTAGATGTTGTTTCTCTCTGTATATCAATAGTACATGAAGATGGCCTCAAAGCTTGTAAATATTTTTATACTCACGATCATTAAGTTTACTTGAACATACACATATGTTTTTAGATATTATGTATTATTGCTTAAAAAACAATGTATTTCTCTTTGATGGCAAGATTTATATACAGAGAAAAGGTGCAGCAATGGACACATCTTTTGCCCCAATGCTTGCGAATATGAAAATGGGACATTGGGAAGCAGAACATGTATCGACTGAGAAAAACAGTGTGAATTTGAAAAAAGTAATTTTATGGATTTGATTTATCAACGAGCTGTTTCTAATTTGGGAGGGAGAAACAGATGAATTGAAATGTGTTTTACAACCCCTCAAACAGAAACCTCAAAGACTACAGTTTACACATAAAATAAGCAGAGACAATTGATTATCTGGGCATTTGAGTCTATATTGAGAATAAAAGGATTTGCATTAAGCTGTTATGCAAACCGACCAGTTGTATCAGGATTTTATTTTGCAAGTAGTGCACATCCAAAAACTCTGACAGTACATTTTTAAGAGCCAGAAGAAATTGCTTTGCAGAGGACAAGTATGAGACACAGATAGAAGAAATGTTTTAAAGTTTTAGAGGACATAATTATCCTACTTCTGTCTTAGAAGATGCAATGACAAGAACCAAGGCACAGAGCAGAGAGAATCATCTCCTGTCCAAGATCACTAAAATAGACACAAATGAGAAAATAACAAGATACATAATGGAATTTAATCTTTCAGATAAAGATGAAAAAAATGTTTTTATGGAATCATTGGAGCATCATAAGGAAAGAAGAAGATCTGAAAGAATTGAAAACAGAACATCTAAATGTCAACGTACACAAAAAATGTCCTCTCTCGGTGATATGCTGACTCAAAGATATCTTTCAACACAAAAAAATAGACAGAGGAAACTGGCTCAAGAAATCTATTTTTTTAAATGTCAAAAATGCTAGGACTGTCAATAGTGACAAACCAAGACATATTTTGAAACACAAATGGTATAATCATGAAAATTAAGGAATGTATACCGTGTGAACCTTAGCAGGTTGTCTGTATCTTAGAGTGTAGTTGTGGCAAGACGCATGTTGGAAGTTCGGTGAACAAACTCAAATTATGAATTGTTCAGCATATGAGAGCAATACAAGAGAACATACAAGCGGGGGGAGGACTAGCTATCATCTCCAGAGAAGAACTGAGAGTGGTTGGATGTTCGACAGGCAGCTCACCGGACTGTGAAATGTTAGCATTCCGGATATTACTTAATAACAACTTTACACTAAAAGGACTTCTTATATATCGTCCACCAAAAGCCCGGACCCCTCTGATGGACAATATTAGTCCCTTCTTGGAGTCCAGTATAAACTGCTCAGATTTTACAATATTAGGAGATTTTAACTATCACCTAGAAAAGGAAGAAGACCACAACACTACCGCACTTATGGATGCTATGGCAAGTTTCTCTCTGAGACAGATAGTCAGACAAGAGACACATGTCGCAGGACATACCCTGGTGGAATCTTTACTTCTAATCCCAGGGTAAAAATTTCAGAAGTTATACCACAAAGCTATAATATTCACTGTACAGGATAACTGGCAACAAACACCATCAACTAGCACCCACACCGCGGTCGCTTATCATGATTGGGCCAAAATCAACATCCCAAACCTACAGGCCCTACTACGCGCATCAAAACCAAGTTTAGACTCAGACTCTAATGTTGTGGTTAATAGAGTAACTGCATGGGTCAAAACAGCGGTAGATGCAGCAGCCCCCAAAAGAGCTTTTTGCCCAAAAAGAAAAGACCCTCTGAGCCTTGGTTCTCAGAAAAACTTAGAGAACAAAAAAAGTATGCAGAAGGTCCAAAAGAAAGTGGAGAACTAATTATGATCAAGCGAGGAAAATTGAATATGCACACACCCTGTCAGAATACAAGAAACTGATTATCGAGGAAAAAAGCAAATATTTTACAAAGAGAATTTTGGAGGCCAAGAACTCCAATAGAGAGCTGTTTGATACAGTGAAAAAACTAGCCAACCTCTCAACGAATTCTCAGAAGATGAATAGCCCGGAATTTTGTAAAACTTTAGGACAATTTTTTATAAACAAAGTTGAGAAAGTGTACAAAACATTTATGGATAGCAATAACTCCTCTTCTGAGAGAATTAAGCCAGGACCAGATACACAAGCACCCAGCACAGATTTCTCCTTTTTATCGCCCACGGTGGAACAGATTACCCAAGTGGTAAAGACTACCAAGTCAGGAGCCCAGTCTGACCCTTGCCCTCCTAAAGTCTTTCATTTGTTCCCAGAAATACTCAGTGAGCAACTTAGAGCAGTGTTCTCTGAAATAATACAATCTGGTCTGTTCCCAGAGGCATGGAAGGCAGCCTCAGTCCGGCCTCTACTAAAGAAACCTAACCTAGACCCTAGTGAACCTAGTAGTTACCGGCCAATATCCAGGATTCCCTTCTCGTCTAAGGTGCCGGAGAAACTACTTAACATGAAGATTACAACTTTTATTTCTGCCGGAGACCTCCTGGCCCACTCACAATATGGGTTTAGAGAGGGTCACGGAACAGAGACTGCTTTGGTTATGGCAGCAGAGGAACTCAAAAGAACACTGGATGCAGGAAGGAAGGCCGCCTTGATCTTCTTAGATCTATCAGCGGCCTTCGATACTGTCAACCATGAGATTTTAATTGGTAGGCTAGCAAAGTTGGGATTCCAAGATACCTCCATTACTCTATTGTCCTCCTACCTAACGGACAGACGTTTTGTAGTAGAAGTGGATGGATCGGCATCTAAATTTTTCAAGCTGCCATGTGGGGTGCCTCAGGGCTCCTCCCTGAGCCCCACACTTTTTAATATTTATGTGGCCCCTCTGGCAGCGATCATCAGGCAATGTGGTTTCTCGGTGGTCTCATATGCCGATGACACCCAGGTGGTGGTCTCAGTCTCAAATAACATCGAAGAGACAGCCGATCGTTTCAACATCTGCATGTCGCAGATAAATACATGGATGCAGACTAACTGCCTTAAATTGAACGGCGAAAAAACAGAGGTTCTGCTACTATGGTCAAATACCTCCTTTTGGTCTCCAAGATGGTGGCCGGCTGATCTGGGCGAATGCCCAACCCCTGTCCCAAAGGTCAGGAACTTAGGGGTCGTATTTGATGAAAGACTGACATTTGGTTGTCAAATTAATAAGCTTGCCTCCACCTTTTGGGTTATCTTAAAAATGATCAGGAAAATCCGCCCTTTTATCCCCCCGGATGCACTAAAAACGCTGGTCACAGCCTTGGCCCTTTCCAGACTGGACTACGGCAACGCCCTATATGTGGGGTTATAGTCTCAGTTCTTATTGAAGCTCCAGCAAATGCAGAATGCAGCAGCGAGATTAATTCTGGACATCCCTAAATATGAACCAGTTTCCCATCGATTGAGAGACCTCCACTGGCTCCCAGTGGAAAAAAGAATTAAATTTAAGTCACAATGCCTAGCATATAAGGCCCTACAGGGTAAAGGACCATTGTATTTGAGGACGCACCACAGAAGATATATGCCAGCCAGAAACTTAAGGTCAGCTCATTCACAACTACTGTCAATTCCCAGGTATAAGCAGGCTCGTTGGGGGGGCAGAAGCTTCCTATTAGGGACAGTGAAGACCTGGAATCGTCTACCGATCTCGATAAAGAACAGGACGTCGCTCATGTCATTAAGAAGACTGCTGAAAACATGGCTATTCACCAACTGAAATGTCAGTATTACCAGGGCCTGCCAAATTTTTCAGCACTCCTGCCAATTCCAGCGCCAAGACGCCCTTGGGCATACGTGTGCTTTACAAGTCTATAAATCAAATCAATCTCCGACAGAGACAACACCTATGTAATGGTCAAGCACATTTGGGAGGAACATAATGGTGATCTCAATAGACTGCAATATTATGGTATCCAACAAATCTCGATAAAGGCAGGAGGAAGAAATCGTGAATTGGTTTTGAGATGAGCTAAATCCAGATGGACTATTACTATAGGGACAGAGATACCATGGGGTCTCAATACAGATGCTGAGTTATATGTATTTTTCTAAAATCATCTGTTCTGTACCCCCTTTTGTCCCTTTTCTGATTAAACACTTTTTTAACTAGGTTTCTTAGAAAAATGCATATTTTTATTTCTTGCTATTTTGGTTTAATGCTTCCCCAGAACAAAGAGAAAAAGAAAGGCGGAAAAGTATTTGGACATCATCAGCCATTACAATGTTGATTCCTTTAATCTCCGGATTTGAATGACATTTCTTGATAGCTTCTTCTCCGTTTTTATAAGATACGTTTTCATTATTTTAAGTTGCTCAGATATATTTCTGCATATATTTCTAGGTCTCATTTAAGATGGGTCTTTTTACTATCTTCTTCCTTTTTATAGTAATTATTAATATATGCAATATGTAATATGTGTAAACTTTTGTCTTTTATAAGTACTGTAAATTCAAAGGTTTTTCCTTTCGAATGCGCTTGAACAGTTTATAAGAAGCACTTTAACATCAGTGTACTGTATTAAAAAGAGGATCGGACTTTTAATCTATTTATAAATAATAATTTGAGAAAATGTATGATGCATTAGATTTTCAGTAGCATGGTATTTAAAAATAATACAGCACTTAAATAGAATCATGAAATACTTCACCTTGTACTCGTAGGTGCATGAATTATTGTAGATCACGTATAGGAATTAGATGCAAGCTTTTTGAATGAATACATTGCACATGTTAAGATCATATCTACAAATTGTCTCTCTTATCTTTTTTGGTACTGCATTGTTATTATTATACAAACTGTAGTTGGGTGATGAGATTCAGTGAAATATTGCAGATATGTTGATAGAAGTAAAAGCATTCAACATCAGTACTTTACCAATAGGTTATTATTAGATCACTATCCATTGAATACCGACTGGAAGAGCTAATATGTGGTACATTGGAATGATTTGAGTTAACAGTTGTTAGGAGCAACAATTATGTGATGGATCCCAGCACTTTGAATGCTCTATAATAACAGGACAAAATGAACACTTTGAAAATGTTAAATGAATGTTGATCAATATATAGTGACACCACAAATGTGGCAATATAATTAGTCTTTAAAATATGATTGCTGCACTTGACAATAATTCTGCAATTTGAGCCCATGATTTCTTGTAGTTTACAGTAACTTTGTATTGTTGTTCTGTGGACCGAGAGTTGGGAGAAATTAGAAAGGATAATATGTCATTTGGTTCTTATCGTCATTATTGTAAAACAATTGTGTTTCAACTGAAAGTGTTCATGGTTGCCCTTGCAGAAAACAATGTATGCATCTAGTGCTTGTTTTTTATTGGAGGGGAAGTGAAACAGGGCAGTTGCCGTTTTAATAGACACTATCGTTGTGACCACTTTTTGGCCCAGTTGGAGGCTCCGGCTGAAACAAATAGGCCTCTTTGTTGCTATGCACAATGCACTAGGATAGTGAAACGAAGATATAAATAAACGCATCAAAGCTATCGATACCTGACTACCATTTTCCTGCCTTCCCACTGGTAATTGGAATTCAAGTTGGTCACGACAAGGAGGCTGTTCAGAAATGCATCTCCGTACTCAATGACAGATCTGTGAGTCTTCACGTTTCGGTTTGTCAGCCGGGAGACAGCACCACCATAGATTGAAGGGACATGGAACTGAAACCTCTGATGGTACCCCCGGTAATTGTATTGATAAAGACAATCTGGTTTAAGTGTTTTATGAGTTGGACATTTTACTTACCTATTTTAGGATGATTGGACAGCATATTATGCCGAGAACTCTTAGACCCACAATGCAGTATTTAAAAAGCCACAAGGACCCTCACAGGAGTCTAAATGTTACTATGCAAATTAAAGGGCTTAAAAGTGCTGCAGTTTTTTTAACGTCCATGAATGGCCCCTGAGCAAGGAATGTGCCTTCGTTCTCTGTGACAGAGCTGGGAGTCTTTATGTTTTGGTTTGTAAGCCAGGAGACAGCAGCACCGCAGATGGTTTTTGAACCACTGATGGAATCCCTTGTGATTTTATTGATAAAGACAATCTGGGTTACTTGTTTTATGAGTTGGACACTTTACTTACCTATTTTCAGAAGATTGGACTGCATATTATGCTGAGAACTCTTAGACCCATAATGCAGTATTTAAAAAGTCAAAAGGACGCTCATAGGAGCCTAATTGTTACTATGCAAATTGTGGGGCTTAAAAAGCACTGCAGTTTCATAATGTCCATAAATGGCACGTGAGCAAAGACTGTGAGAGTCCAAAACACATTGGGTCAGAGCACAAGAATGGAATCTGGATTGTTAAGATATTTTAATAAAAGACGCTGTGGGGGGAATGTGTCTCCGTTCTCTGTGACAGAGCTGGAAGTCTTCATGTTTCGGTTTATCAACCGGGAGACAGCACCGTCACACTCTGCAGCACACTTAAAAAGAAGAAAATGACTCAAAGGTTTATTTTTGTGCTGGAAGGTGTACCTTCATTTACTAAAACAATCCTGTCTGTAGACACCCTTGAATCATGGCAAAAAGGTGCCAGAGCAGGGATGTTTCATATCTTAGTAGTTATGGAGAATTCCTGCTCTCTCTTGTCATGTATTGCAGTGCTATATTCTCGGTTAGGCCCATGTATCAAAGCAGCTTATTTCTTACATTGTCCTATTTTTAAGCAGTGACCTTTTGCACATAATTGCGTGTGTGACAACGTTGGATTAGTTTCTCTGAAACTAAACTTGTTTTCACATCTAGCTTCGCACAGCATTATCACAATGCCCTGAACATCATGTACAAGGTCTCTTCTCCCACTATGTACAAATGTCATTGCTATCTACATATCCATAACATACTAAGGGGCATATTACCAAGGATTTGCAATAATTATCGCAAAGCGCTCTTAGCGCTGGTTTTTTTATCGCTGGATTTCATTGCGGAGATAACGCGTTATTATCAACGCTTATCTCCAAGGCAATAAAAAATCCAGCGATAGCGGCGAAACCCAGCAATAGCGCAAGAAATCCAGCGATAAATTCACTGTGCTAATGAAAAGCTCGCTAATAGGCAGGTGAGGACTTAACCTTACAATCCACCTCCCATTGACAAGATGGTTAAGTCAAGGTTTTAGCAGGTGTTAAATTCCAGCGATAATCGCTGTTAGCGCCAGTTTCTTTTATCGCTTCGCGGGCATTGCTAATAGGGGGAAGTTGTGTTTGCGACTGTTTTCAGTTGCTTTTAGTTGGGAACGCCTACTTTGCATGTCATTAGCGATATTTGTCTCTGACATGCAAAGCAGCACCAAAACGGTCGCTTTCGCCATAAAGCTGTCGCTAACAGCTGTTAGCGACAGCTTGCTAATAGGGCGATAGAAATATTGCCGCTTTAGCGGCAAACAGTGCCACTAAAGCGGCGATACCGCCCTTGCTAATATGCCCCCTAATCTATACGCACATCACAAGGCTGATTTCTATTATAAAAAAGGAGAAGTCTGATAGATTGGGAGAGGAGTCACATCAGCTGACACCGTGGGTCCTTGCATGCTGAGACTTCTCCACTCAGCGGCCTGACATCTCGTGAGGGATGTCTAGTTCGTGACCAAGACAGTGCCTTAAGACTCTCCCATCAGGTAATGACGTTGGATTGTCCCTTGGGGGATTCTTAGGTCCACACCTACAAAATACTCTAGGTACAGTTAGAATAGGGTTTGCATAGTAGGAGTACGCTTGATTAATGACTTGTTTTATATGCCAGCATATTTGCACTGTTTTAGCACCATGGTAGAACTATATCTAGAATTTACGCTTTTGGTGCTTTTAATCACTTTTATCTACTTCTGTCTATTAATCATTGCAGCACACATATTTTATACAAAAATAACATTGATTCAATAAATATATTGAAAACATCCCACTGTGTATTCTCTGGATACCTCTCTGAGAATAAGTGAGCACGAGTGACTGAGCAAAAGATTCTGTACTGTTTCCATGATCCCTGAGGGATCAGGGTTGTCATGTTGATTGGTTGCCAGAAACCATTTGCTCCCTGGCAAGGTTAGGGGGGCTTACGTTGGCACTGTGAACCAGCTGGTCTCTAGGCCAACATATCCTGCGGGGGTGTCCAGAATCAGTCAAGGCACCAAGCCCCTAGTTTATGTTGTCCAACAAACATGCAGATCCTACGGATTATTAGTAACTACACGACATGGTGCCGCCAACGTTGATTGGGTTCTTATTTAATGGTCAATCTGAGTAGTTCAGTCATGCTTTCTTAGAGACCCCTACTCACATTTTAATCAGAGACGTCTGAAGTGGGAAGGGAAATAATTCTGCCTCTTCTGAGTAGGTATACCCTGTGTTTTGGCAGTAGGTTGTTCAAGCTTGGAGGATTAAAAGTTTCCCTCATTGTGCATACCATATGTCCATAAAATTAATTTAAATAAAATACCCTATTTCTTCACACAGTGTCTGTAAATGGGGAAGCGGGTGAGTACATTGAAGAGCAGGTAGTTGCTCTAAACATTACAGAAAATTGCAAACAGGCAGTTACTATGAATCTATTACAACATGGCCTCCTGTCAACGGGTGGAGACGTAACCTACGTGGTTGAGACACACAAATCATTCAGAACAGAGGTATTCTACTTTTGGGTAAAATTCCCACCTGCAGATGCACACACACGTAGATTGAAGATGAACCACCTGAAGAATAATTGCCATTCGTGGATATAGAAGTCCCATTAACTTATCACGAGCATATTAAACGTGAGACTCGGTCCACTCAGTATAGAAGGAGTGACCTGGAGGGTCTTAGCTACTTATACACTGCACCCAGACATTGCTACTTTACCAGCAGCAGGAATGCGTACACTTGATAGAGATTTCATAAAAATTAATAGGAATCTTACACAATACATAATGAGAACACTGACAGTTCAACCTGCTCAGGCTGCACAACCTCAATTGACTACCATGGGTATTAGCCGCCAAACGCTGAACGCCATTATGAGAAAGATTCCCACCAGTCTGGAGCAAATTCCATCTTGGATAGCTCAGAAGACGGCTCAGCATGAAGCAGTTTTTCCCCATACGGGTCCGCAGGAAAAGCACAGAATATTTACAATTTGCTTGCCAATGGGCATGGCTGCCCGATAGAAGACTGTCGGACTTGAGGTACAATCTTCGATGCCGTTTATACCTGAACTCATGGTACCCCTTCAATAGCAGTTATATCAAATGTACTGAAACAAATATAGAATGAGTATGCGGCAGAGCCTGCTCTGGACCTGGGGATGAAACTAATTTTGCCCAAGTAGCTGCACTTAGTTTAAGAAATATTAAAGGGGAACAACGCCTGAGGGAGTTCACTCCTGCACAGCAGGCGCAAGAATTGCCTAAGATTATCGAAGAAACATATGAATGAATGAAGAAACATTTCTAAAGCACGTGGTTACCCGGGGGCATCCCAGCGCTGATCGCGGTGCAACTTCTAACTCCGGGCATAATTAAGGAAACAGATATGTTTTTATTAATTTTCGAAAGGTCAGGTAGTTTGGCTCAAGGCGAATGCTTCACTAGGTAGAGATAATTTGGGAGCCAGACCTGGAAATCAATAGCAGCAATTCTGAAAAGGATAATAAGCATCTAATTCTTCTAAGAAGAAAGGGGATAACAAACAAAAAAAATAAACAAAGCAAAACACAGTCACGGGGTGGGTATCCTCAACAGGAACACACTGAGAGAAAATGCAATTTAAGAAACCGTGACAATATTAGGAAGCCTGACAGGTATCAGGATGCTTATACATGTTCCTCTCGTTCCTTTCAGGAGTCATCCAAAAAATGTTTGGAGAGAGACTGACGGTCAGAGCACAGATTGGAAGAGTGAGACAAGAACGAAAAGGGAGACACATAGCACTTCTGACTACACCATTAAACAGGAAGACAAGCAAAGGACTCCTAAACCTCAATTTGAAAAGAAGAATGCAGCCAGGATAAAAATGAGAAATGCCCAGGCTACTGAGGACTCTACTTCTGAATGGGGAATGGGCAGTGATGATGCTGGACAGCGTGGCAGAAGTCACAATAGCTCACCGCAACCTGATGAATTATCTGGCAGCTGTAGCGCTGAGTGAGCATATCACAGTGGAAACACCTGATAGAAGAGTAAGTGTCCCTCATTGTTTATACAAAATAACACTCTCTTTTGGAGAACCTGACATATGGTTAGAACATTCTTTGGCTAAAAAAGATTGGCCACCTGAGTTTGTAATGTAGTGCTGAATGGGGGAAGACATAATTTTACCTGCTTTCTCTGACCCCATACCAGAATCAGTTTCATACGCACAGGAGTGGGCGTTAGCACTAGCTCCTGCACTTTACTGAAACCATGTTGGGTGGGATGATGAGTCACCTCATCACAAAATCCATCCCTCAACCACAGAAACAATACCCAATAAAACATGAAGCAAAGAAACTAGTCAGAGAGAACCTAGATCTACTTGAGTACAAGGGTGTAATAAAGAATTGCACATCATCCTTGAATAATCCCTTGTTTCCCATAATGAAACCCGATAATTCACACAGTCACGTCTTAGACTACAGACATTTAAATGCTTTTACATGCACATTTGCAGTACAAAATAAACATAGTGCCGCACTAATAAGTAACATTGTGCGGAAAAAATACAAAACAGCACTAGATATCTCAAATAGATTTTTCTGCCAAAATATAGCACCTGGGAGCAGATATTTGACAGCATTCTCAGCGCTAGGTTTTAAACGCCAATTTTGTTGAATACCACAGGGGTATAGGAATACCCCCAGGCTTTTTTCAGCCATAGTGACAGAGTTACTTAAAAATTGTGATGAGGAGGCATTGTCCTATGTAGATGATATTTATTTGATGAACGATGAATTAATGGAACACTTGGCTAGGGTGAACCACATAATTCTTGGGTTTGCTCACCTGGGCTACAAATGTAATTTCAACACATCAAAAATTGCCCTCTTCAATGTCCTGACTTGGGATATGAGCTATCAAGTGAAGACAAGAGTCTGGCAGCCAATTTTTTTGAAAAATGTGCACTGCTCCAAGCTCCAACTGCTCTGAAAAGACTACAATCCATTGTAGGAATTTAAAATTTTGGCAGAACTTACATTTTGGATTATGCAGAATGGGTAAAACCTTTCTACTATGGATTTTTCAGTGCATCATTGGACAAAGGAACATACAAATATTTTACGTTCCATACAAGCTGACATGAGAGCTTCTAAACATTTACACACACGTGTTAACATGACTAACCTGGTGATCCACATAGTCGCTGGACCACTCTGGTATGCCTATATCACTTTCAATGAGGGTGATAAGGTACCTATTGCATACAAATCACATTTGTACACAAACGCTGAAATGCATTTTGCATCCACTGAGAAAATACTCACAGCGGTACAGACTGTTGTAGTGAGAGAAAGAGAGCACTAGCGCAAGGGAAACGCATAATTGTTGTGACCCCAGTACAGACCTTAGAGGCCGACACCAAAGCAAGCGTCCCAAATGCTAAAGCTTTGCATCCAAGATGGTTTCAATGGGCTAATTCTCTCACTGCAAAAGATGTAGATTACAGATTCGATTCTACAATACAAACACAAGCATTTTTGCAGTACGAACAAGAATATCCTCTGCTGAATGAAATTATGCCTCTAGATCGACATGAAAGCATCATTTATACCAATTGTTCTGCTCAGCCCACCGCAGGAATGAAACAGCAATATTCCACGGCATGCACAATTGTTAAAGGGTTCATGCTTGACTGGAAGTTGCGTCATGGGAAAACACACACTCAGTTCTTAGGGGACTGTATGACACAGCTGGAAGAACTCAAAGCCCTGATACTGGCACTACAAAATATGGTTCCTGCATTCCCCACACTTATTGTGTGTGATTCGTTTTACTGTGTCCAGGTCCCATAATGAATTCTACACTATTGGGGCTAGAATGGATTTAGAGATTTTAAAGGTTGCACAGTAAAGCACAAGATGCTTTGGGAACAGGTGGATAAGCTGAAAGAAGGGCTCATGTTGTTTATACATTGAGTCATCAACGTGTTGGTGTTCACGTTGAAGGGAATTCCATGGCAGATGAAGCCGCCAAGGCAACAGTTTGTACTGCTGCCTTTGCTGCAATAATTTGCTCAAGTACGAAGATAGACAGAACAACTATGGTGTCAGTTAATGCCACGTGCAATGGATCAGCCCTGCCAAAAAGGCTTTCCACTCAAGTACTCCTACAAGTTAGATGCACAAAACATTCTGCATGCTCAGATTCCAGGAGTGGGGGATAGAGTAATACCAAACATTGATCTCAGATTATTACTGATAATACCTGCACATGAGGGTCTGTTTTCCACTCATGCAGGGATTACTGCTACAGGTTTATTACTCAAGCACTGCTATTGGTGGCCAGGTCTATCCAAACAGACCAAGGACTTTGTCCTTATACAACATTTGCCAGCAAATGAAAGGCTCCACTGTAGCACATCCGGTGCAGACACCTCTATTGATCTCGGACAAGCCTTTGGATTATGTTTATTTGGACCACTGCAGCCCCTTACACTCAGATGGGGCTTACAAGTACATCTTGGTGGCAGTGGATTCATACTACATATTCCTGTGGGTTTGGCCACAGCACTCGGCTGTCACTTGAACTGTTATAAAGGATTTTCAAGTCTTTATCCTTTATTATTACAACTTCCCATCAGATTCAAGTGAACCTGAACTGCCAACACTGTCCCTTTCTTTCAAGCTACAAGTGTATTCTCTCTATATTTGGCTGAAAAGACATACTTTGTTTTTCCATGTATACATCTCTGGATTACAACTGGATTACTTTTCATGGTTCTCTGGATTGGTTTGGTAACTGTCTTTTTCCTTCTTCTGAATGGATACTATCTCCATGAGCGCTCCACAGTACATATTGTGAACTTGGTTCTTTAACCACATGCATCATCACACCGTGAACTAAATTGCCTCTCCCTGGTGGCTATTACAGCAGTTCCAGTTCCTGAAGGAATAGTATGGGACAGGGTATTGTATGATGTGTATGATGAATTGTATGATGGTACATCTAATTATGGAGACAAGTTCTGTTAATAACATTATGGTCATCATTTTTTACACAAAGCTAGTATCTCACCCGCTGTTTAGAATTTCACACAATGAGAACACTTCCCAACACTGCCAAAAGGTAGTTCAAAGACATTTGGACAAACGTTTGCTTATTTTTCAGGTTTTGAAACATCAGACCCAGCCTCGTATTGTTTTAGGATTGCATCTATGCCTACAAAGACAAATCAATAACAAAAACCAAGCTGATATACTTTGCTTTCTTTATTTCCCAACTGTCTATACAGGGTTTTGACTTTTGGTTCAGGAAAGGCACCATAGACACAAAATATGTCTGGCGGACAAAAGATTGGCAGTTTCAGGGTACTGAGGCCTTATTTAGAGCATGCCTCATACCACATCAAATAATGTTCCTGAACAAAACAGTGCAGCAAACTTCTTGTCTTGGTATAGCCAAAATGAAGGATTTGAACACACCGTGTATTCCAACATTCTCACGTTTCGAGAACTAGCAGCACTTTATACACTTCAGTGAAGATACACTAGATACCATGATCCGTAATGGTTCTTTCCATTCATCAGACCCCAATTGGAGGGGATGGTTGCTTTAGCTGCCAGACACAAATAGGTGTCAATCTAGATTCCTAGGCAACACCGAAGGGTTTGAGATCAACAGGCCTGATCAGCGATATGTACAAACAGAAAACTCATATTGTGACATTATATTGTGCTGGGAAGTTGTGCCTAGATTGGCTAAAAACCTCAAAACTTTCCCAGGTGAAGATGCTTCTCAGTGTACCTTCTTTCTGATGACATAGATCTCAGGGATTTTATATTAGGTCCCTGAAACCACATCAAAAGTGCATTTTGTATGGAATATACAATGAACTGTGGAAGAGTTCTCAACAGGAAGCTGCTTTGGCTGAAAATTATCATCAAGGATTTAGTAACTGGGCAACATAGTGTCTTCTTCAATTGTTGCATTATGTTCCATTATAATAAATAAAATTATAATAAATCTGCCCCCTGGTATCTTACCTGATGGGGAGACAGTTATAGCTTCCTGTGTCTCCTCCAACATAAGTGGTTACTCAAGCTTTTCTTGTCCACCATAGACACAGACTGGACCACCAGTTCTTGTATGAGAAGGTCCACCTGTTCTATTCCAGTAGGGGAGTGGACTTGGTGCAACCACTGGTAATAATCTGCAAATACGGTCATGATCTTGATGGAACTTGAAATACAATGGCCATCTGTAGCTCTGAGATAGGGGACAATCCTGGTTTCATCCTCTCTTTTTGTCCACCAGTAGAGCAACTTATCAGCCTTGCTACTATGTCCATATATTTTGCAGCGGGGCAAGGTCAATGATAACTGTGAGCCATCCATCAACTTATGCCAGAGGCTCTCCTGAATGACCACCAACTGTGAACAGTTATACCCTACCTGGCCAAGATCTGAATAACATTCCAATTGTGCAATCTTAGACTGAATACCTAAGATTTTGCACTCCTTGTTCTGCTCCCTGCTGTGCACATCGGGGAATGATTTACTGCATACCTCCTTCTTGAAGATTTCCCACATGTAGGCAGGGGAGGATACCATGGAGGAGTTAAACACAAAATATTTGTCTTTCATTTTTTAAATATCTTTTTTGCACATTTTCCAACAATACAAAACTCAAATTATCCCCTCCCCGCCCAATCCCCATGATCAAGGAATAGATAGAAACAAGATAGTTTATAACCATCAGGATAATAATACATATATAGAACTGCGACAAAACATTCATTCACAGAACTCATGCAATAAAACTGTGAGTCATAAAAATGAAGTTAAACCAATCCATATAGCACACATGTTCACACTGGAGAAATTTAAAGTACAGTGTGCAGTAGAGAAAGAAGTGGTATAAGAAAAAATACTCCCACCGAGATCTATACAGGGTTTGCATGAAGCATCAGCTTTCCAATCTAAATAAAGGCGCCTTTTTTCCTTGCTTTGTAGCCTTTTCAAGCATATATCACTTTCTCCAGATTGGAAACAGCTAACAAGTGAACCAACCACTTTTGAAACAGAGGAGGCTGCGGGTCCTGCCAAACTGTAGGAATTGCAAGTCTTAATATCGACATTGGTACGGCAAGAAAATACTCTATATCCTGCGCCTGTTCTTCTTCAAGTACTCCTAGTAAAATTTGTTTTGGAGTAAACAAGACTTCTATATTTAATTTATTGTAAAAACAAATTTGAATTTAATTCTTAACTGGATTTAAAGAAGTACAAGTTGCAAACATATGGACAATATCGGTGCAGGAAGTAGCACACCGAGGACAATTGGTTCCCTGGCCCGTGCCCCATTTTGCAATTCTAGCAGGTGTATAATATAACATAAAATCGGTCTTAAAAAACTGTAAATTGGTTGACATTAAAACAGCTTGGGATAAACTAAGGGCCTTCGCAAATTCGGTTTCTGAAATCGCAATCTTCTCTTGCCATTTAACATACACTTTATCAAGATCATCCTTCATTTCGTAATTAAAAAAATTATAAATTGTCCCAATACGAATATGGTTCTTAGTTATTGATATTTCCGCCAGTGTTTTTTTATCAAAACCGCTGGGCCCACCTGCTTTATGCTGTAGGTAATTCCTAATTTGTAAGTACTTAAAAAACTCCTTGTTATTGATACCAAACTCTACCTTTAGTTCATCAAACGAGACCAAGCCGGAAGGAGACAAAAAGCACCAAATTTATCTAAACCTGCTAGCGACCAGTTTTATATATAGCCATCATTAAAGATTTCAGGTAGGTTTGGATTATTCTGGATCGGAGTATAGAAGTTCAATCTCCCCAGGCCCAACAATTTCCATAAAGCTGACAAAACCTTGAATGCTCCCATGAGGCACTTGAACCATACTTTTTTGTACTAGCTATATTCTACTTGTCTCCAAAGCCACCCCGATCATCCTTTCCTATTAGTAGATCGAATATAGTGGGGAAAGAATGTGGGGGGGCCTTTGACGAGGGTTACATTAAAAAATCAGGCTGTATTGCAGCATGGTGGCCCAATAATATAATTTAAGATTTGGGAGAGCCCACCCTCGTCTCTCTTTTGGGAGTGATAAATACCTCAAAGCTCTCCTCGGTTTTGAATATGCCCATAAAAATCTAGAAAAGATAGTATCGAAAGCTTTTAGGCATTCATTCAGGAAATCCAAAGGGATTGCTCAAAAAAATATTATTTTGGGAAAAAATATCATTTTTATAAGACAACAACGACCAGTCATTGTAATATGCAAATTATTTAACCTTGCTAACCCTTTCCTAGTTTTGTCTTTTTTTTTGGAGCAAGATGGCATCTGAGTAGTTACCCGCAGCTCCCACCCCACCCCACACCTTCTCTGTGTTTCAGTGGATTGCGAACGGAGATCCAGCACTGGACGCAGGCAGTGATGCTGGAAGATTTGTGGATCCTTGGTCTTTCTTGGAGCTTTGCTAACCGCCATAGTTTCGGGACCTTGAGGCGGAGTGCAGGCAGAAGGCACAGCGTGGCTCTGGTTGCAGTACTCCTGATGGCTTTGGGACAGAAGCTGAAGCAGGCTTGCTCCGCGGTCTCAACTGGGCAAATAAGCTTTCAGCACTGATGGCAGGCAGAGGGGCAAAGGCACCAAAATCAAAGTCTGCGACTGCTATGGCTGCTATTGCGGGTCCGCTCCCGGCCAGCACTACGAAGTCTGTCATGCACCAGGAGCACTTCAGAGAAGCTGGCGCCGAGGGGAGAAATAGGAAGAAAGGCAATGAGCCAACCGGCACTGGTGGGAAGAGACTGGTCTGGGAGAGCAACTTTGTGGTGGCAGTGGGAGGTCAACCAGCAATCTCTGACCTATTCCCACTAAAACACACCAGAACCTTGAAAAATCAGGATGTGGATACTGCCGCCCCCTATCAGTCACTGTACCTGCTCCTATTTAGGTGTCTGAGACAGCGGTAGATGTACATCCCTCCGGGAACCCAAAAGCAGGTAAGGAGAAGAAGCATGCAATCACCTCTATAGTGGATGTAGAGAGTAAATCACAGCCTGAACAAAATTTGATTAGTTCCACAGCCATTGAGAATGTTGATCATGGGGTGCTTGTGGCTCTCTCTCCCACCCACCCAGGGAAATCAGACTCCACCTTGCTAGATTATGGCTCTCTAGGGAATCCAAGAGTGCTAACTTCACCTGAACTTATGGGGGGTGGAGAGAAATTTTTCTCACTAACTGATGATACTGACTCTTCAATGCCAGAATTAGAATCTTCAATCTCCACTTTGTCATGCTCAACGAGTCGGTCGGGAGGAGGAAGGGTAGGAAGAAAACTACGAGCCTGATAAAGAGACGGCAAGTGATAAGAAATCGAGCAAACATCATGAAGGCTCTCCCCGGAAAGCAACTCCCAGGCTCAGATGGGATTACTCGGCCGTTCAATTCCTTGATCAGCAAAGGTGAAGTAAGGAGGACCCACCCTCGGGGGATCTTCCCCAACCGGCTTGTACCACATCTGTGCTGGAACCTTCACCATCTGTGATCTTTGCCTCTATCAAGTAGATGCAGGAGAAGGTTCGGACTGGCAGCCGGCGGGTTACAGGGTGCAGTCAGAAAAATAGGTAAAACCTGCTCTGAGATCTCCAATAGGATTACCATGGTGGAAGCACATACATAAACCCTCGAATTGGAGGTCACCGATTTCCCAAGATCCCAAGCTTACTGACATGATGTGGAAAGTTGAGGAGCATGAGAACAGACAATGGAGATATAACTTGAGACTACTGGTTATCCCAGAAGGGGCAGAGGGAGGAAATCCTAGAGACTATGTAGGTAAACTCTTAAAGGGTGCATTTCCAGAACTTACTGATTGGGACTGGGTAAAAGAAGTACAGAGGGTGCATCGATTCCCCCTAACCCCCAAGAAACAACAAGCGAGCAACACTACATAAACTCAGGCCATTCTGGTGTACTTCGGATTTTTTGTATTAAGACAGAGCATTTTTGACCTGGCATGCCCCAATACTAAAAGAGAATTTGAGGGGGTCTCTTTCTTTGCATGACCAGACTGCGCCCATGCCACGGTAGAGAGAAGATGGCATTTAAGTCAGATGTTTGCCCCTTTTCAGAAGTTAGGCGCAGAGGTTTACCTTCAAAATCCTGTGACACCGAAAGTAATTTTTAAAGGGCGTACTCGTAGTTTTTCTTCACAGGTGCAGGTCCAGGAATATCTAGTGGAGCTCCAGGGAGGGACTTATCTAAGGGGTCAAGCTTGAAGGGAGTAAGGTAAAGTCGGACGGGGGAAATAAAGGTGTCCCACTAGTTTGAGAATGTCAAAACGTTGGGGAAAATATATAAAAATAACATATTAATTTTGTTAATATGATAATGGGACCTACATCCCATATTGGGGGAAAAAAACTGTGTGGGGATAAAAAAAAGGGAAAGCGAATGAATTTACTCTCAATGAAAGGTGGTAAAGAACATTGTGTTATTTGGGTGGTTGGTTGTGGGGACTTGGGAGTCGGGCTTCATTCCTCAGATGGCATCATGCAGGCTAGGCCTGGTTGCTCCTTTGTTGGGAAGTGGTAAGTGGGAAGGGGTTGGGGGGAGTCTTGCTTGGGTGGTGGGAGGGGCCCTCACCAGGGGGTGTTGAAGGAATATGAGGATGGGGAGAGGAAATCCTACACGATCAGGGTGAATATGCAAGAGACCCTGGTCAACAGGGTGGAAAACATTTTTTGGGGGGGTGTGTTGATACTATAAGGCTCACAGTTAGCAGCCAAGGATTATTTGTGAAGTAAAACAATGGCCGATAACCAGGTGATACGTATTTCTCTATTAACATCTGTGGTCTAAATGATCATAAAAAAAGCTAGAACTTCATTAGGCCTAAAGGTTCTGAAAGCAGACATTGTTTGTTTGCAAGAAATGCATATTGAAGCATCACAAAGGGATGTTTTAAATACTATGGGCTATAGACTTAAATGTGGCACTGCACCAGGGGCTCGTACCAGGGGGGTCGCAGTTCTGGCCCGTGGCAACACCCTAAAATTCACTCAAGTCGGGTCCGACATATAGGGGAGATGGGTAGCGGCAGTTTGTCATTTTCCCTGTGGTGATAAATTTACGGTGTGCTCAGTTTATGGTAGCATTTTCGATGATCCCTCTATCATCATCCAGATATCTAGAGAACTAACTCATCGTCCTATACCTATAGTTCTATGTCGGGACTTCAATATTAATCTCCCAGGTAGTTTTGATTTAGGAGCAAAACTAATGTATACTGGACGGAAACCTAAAGTGTTTCAAGCCCTCAAAGGAGTATGTAAAGACTATGGCCTGATAGACTTTTGGTGTAGAAAGAAACTGATGGGGCACGGCTACACCTATTTTTCTCCTCCACATTCCACACATGCCCTTATTGATTACTTTTTTGTATCTAATAAGTTTATTTCGACCTGTAAAATTGAGCGATACCCACGTTACCTTTTGGACCACAATCCACTGGTACTAGAAATACAAGGAATAAGGGGGAAACAGACAGTACATGGAGCTTTGAGCATGCCCTCCTCGCTCCTCACTAACGAACATTACTGTAAGCATATTAGCAGGAGGATTCTAATATTTTTCAAAGAGAACAGTGGTAGTGGCTCTTTGAGTACAGTTTGGGACATGTTCAAGGGAGAAGCAAGAGAGGCAACTTATACAAACTAGACAAGATAACCTAGCGGTGGCAGAGGAAGACCTAATAAAAGTGATTCAACAAGGTGGGGATATAAAGGAAGCCCAAATTAGTGTAACAATTGCAAGGGCTGCAATAGAGCTGATCTTTGCAAACAAGGTAGCAGAAAAGTACTTTACCTGGAAGGAAAGAACGTACAAGTGTAGGGAGCAGGTTGGGCATCACCTGGCAGTAAAAGCAAGGCAGAAGAGCAAGAGCAGTTAAATAACAGATGTGCCGGACCCCAATCTTTGAAAAGACCAGATGACATCACTATTCGATCAAATATATAGTGGAGCCACCCCGCCAGACTCATGATCTATCGCTAAAATTGTGGTATTTTTTAAAAAGACAAGCCACCGGTAGAATTAGGCTCATATCACCCAATAACCTTAATAAATGGAGATTTTAAAATGTATTCTAAGGTATTAGCAGCACGATTAGCCCAGGTTATAAAAAATCTGGTTGCGATCCAACAGCATGGTTTTATTCCAGAGAGGGATACTACTGATCACATACAGAGAGTTATTGTGCTTTTTGATGCTGTGCAAGTGTCAAGAGACTCTATGGCCTTGATCTTATTAGATGTGGAAAAGGCATTTGATAGGGTCTCCTGGCAATTCATATGACACTCAATGTATGCAATGGATATTGGCCCAAGGTTTAGTTAAGGAATTAAATCCTTATATTTTAAACCTGTTGCGAACGTCTGTATCTCAGGAGTTATGACAGGGCCTGTGAGGATTACTCGGGTAGCTCGACAGGGGTGCCCTTACTCCCCACTCTTGTTTGCACTGTATACCGATCCACTTATAAGAAAAATAGCACAAAACATCACAATCCCTCCAATAACTATGCATGGATACGAAAGCAAAATCTTGGCATACGCAGATGATGTTGCAGTAATGACTTCCAGCCCAGAAGCTGCTATCAAAGTAATAGAGATGGAAGCCTCTGTCTTTGGGAACATCTCTGGCTTCTCGCTGAATAAAGAAAAAACTTAAATCATTATTAATGATAAGATTTTATTAGTAGACAAAAGAGTAGTGGAAAAAGCAGTATATCTTGGTGTTTGCATCTCTCCTAAGGTAGAGAATATTGTTAATCTAAATTTAAACTCAAAATATTTGTCAATTAGACCACAAAGCAGATCAGCCAATGAGTCATCCTTGAGCGATCATGTGTTTAACGCCAAACGCCTCTAGGGCTGGAACGGGACCTCAGAAAATACACCTCAACCGGACCATGGTAAGAAAGGCTGTGAACCTGAAAGTGGCCCACTGGCATGAGGGAGATGCAAAGTGCTGGTACAAATAAGTAATCTTTATGAGAAACTCAGGCATGGGAGTCTGAGGAGTATGTGTAACATAATTTACAGGGATGCAAAGCAAACCACATGTCGGTCAAGCCTGGTAAGCTGTCCAGTTGTCAACTCTCACAGTCGGGCATTCAGGGAGGGAGAATTTGTGTCCAGGGAACTGTCCATGTAAGCATTAAAGTCAGCCCCTCAGAACCATAGCTCTCTCTGTTGATTGCAGCAGAATAGGTGTCAAAGTCTGTAATGTACTGGTGATGAGGGTAGGAGGAGCATGTTAATTACAGAGGTCACATGGCAAACCCACCAAATTCTCCACAGAGCCATGAGTACTGCAAACTCTCTGTAGCCCTGCCCTGCCAAAACACTTGTGAAACTGTATTCCCGCAGAATGGCACACTGCGCTGAAAAGGTGGGAGCTCCTACAACAGGAGGATTATTAGCACAGCCCCCCTCTTGATCTTATCCCCCCAAAAAATTCACATTTCAGGATAACACATTGCATTGTCTGGAAGTACTAGTCCTGACTGTCATTGTCTACCTCAAGTAGAGAAAAGAACATAGCCATGGAGTGCTTGTCTGCTCAACATACTTGGAAAAGGAACACTATCAGAACCCCTATCTCCCAACAATCCCCCACCCCAAAATTCTTGCCCTGAAGCATCTGTAGCCCAATCATTCCAACATGCAAACCAATGCATTTATTGCAGGTACTAAAGGACACCAACAAAAATGGCGGAACTAGTGACTCCAAAAGAAGGGAATTAATGCACCTTAATTCAAGAAAGACCAGCGGCTCAAGAGGCATAGACTCAGTGCAAGTCCCGGGAGAGGAAAACATCAGGTAGACCCAGTCAGAAACTGTGAGCTTAGGAGAGTTATTGTGGACATTAAGGGTGACAGTGGAAAAAATTACCAGCCTGTGGCCTGCTGAACTAGGTGCAACTTGGGTCATTGCATGGTCAAAGGTAAGTCTATCCCTAAGTGGTGGAAACTTGATAAATTCACCAAGGACCTTCGGTAATTTGGAGACTCTACATCAGAGATTCCTCCAGTATGGATGCCTCAGGTCGAGAAATGCGCTTGCTCCAGCATTGGCATTATTTTCCAGGCTATCCTGCCTTCCAATGCAGGAGGCTTAGTAATTAAATATGGCGAAGTGGGTGCAAATTTGACTGTCATGTACCAGTACCTCCATAAGATATCTGGCTGCATTACAGAGGCTGAAACTCACAATTCTGAGCTGAAGGGAATGGTTACAACACTTCACCAGACCCATACTTTCTCTTAGGCCATTGTAGATGCCATGAGGTTAGACTTAGTGGCTTTGCCATTGACAAACAGTATTTGGATACAGACTGTAATAAAGTACGTCTGTCTGTCAGTCTGTCAATTAGGGTGTTATTGTGGAAGATATGAGGGCCACTCTCATATTATCAGGTGTTATATTTAATACAACATCATACACAGCCACATTATTTATGTGTTGGCCTTCAAATTATGTTTATTGGTGTGGGAACTGAGTCTTAACATTAAAACTACATGGTTCAAGTTACAGACTCTATATAACATGTTTCAACACATGTTGAAAATGTTGATGATAAAAACCATGCACTCATCTTGACCCTCACATTGAGTTCCATGAATGTCGGACTGTAAGACAGGAGCTTGCTTGGATGCTACTCAGTGCTAGATGGAGGACCCAATGATGAAGCATGCCACACTATGTGAGTGAGGGTCCATAATTCAAAGAGGATAATCAAGAAATGGTAATCCTGTAAAGTTTTGGTAACTAAGAGGAGATTTGAACTTTTTGTATGTTCACAGTCAAAATGAAGGTCATTCAACAATCAAAAAAGTCATCACACTTTTCACCATTCATACCACAGCCTGAGGACATGAAGGTACCAGTATATATGTTGGTGTAGGTAAGTGGGCGACTGAAAAGATGAAGCCACAGGTCAGGAGTAATTAAGTAGGTTTATGTAATCCTACATAACAGTCATTTTCCAAGTAATGGCAGCAATTGCCATAGCATAGAGCTCTTCCAGACAAACCCAGTGCTACATTCTAGAATGCAAAACAGCTGTAGTTGCAGAGGTAAGCACCTAACACATCCCCTTCCTTCATATACACAGAAAATAAATAAAATGGAGTAAGATAACTACATGCAAAAATACACAATACTAGAGTTAAGAGCAAATCTGTTAAATAAAGCTACGACTGGAAAGCTGTGATTGTATAAACAAAGTATAAACATCTAGCAGTGTAAAGAACAACCAAACAACATGCAACTGCATAAATTGAATTTCAGGGTACAGGCTCAAATATTAGGCATAAACAGATGCATTCATTGGAAAACGGCCCAAGCAGGTGCCTGACAATAAGAACACACTTCATAATGTCATCTATGTAACATATCTATACAGGTCTGAACCAAGTTTGGTTTTGTGCTACCACACCCACATCAGCACTTACAGCACCACCTTCAACACTGAATTTCTCATGCATGAACGCAGATCTGAAACTTGGGAAAATTGTAGTCATAGTCTTGCTCAAAACCCTACCATACTTCTAACATCACCACATTATCTTTCACATTCCTAACTTGCACAAGTCCCAAAAAATGAAAACATCCTTTAAATGCTTTCACTCTTTTTTTGACTCATACCAAATCCCCAAATGTGACTCACAGATTCCTGCATGGCAATTTGGATTCCCATACTTCTCCTGTACTGCACTATGCACATCAATCATCTATCCAACTCTTTTCACATACAACTGTTCCAGCCCATCCATTCCTTGTTCAGTCTTGTACCTGCTGCCCTATCCCTTTACAAGGTGAAATCTGAAACACCAGGACTGATGTGCGGTGTAGTTCTCATAGCCCAGAACATGTCTTTCATGACAAACTTCAACCAAGACCTTTAAGAAGCCTAATTCCAATAGATCTTTAAATTCATCCATTCCACTAAACTCTTACTATGAAGATGGTACAAAGATGTCCTGACATAATGGATGCCAGCAGAATCCAGGAAAGTCTACACCTCAGCAGACGAAAATTGATTACTGTTGTCAGTTATTATCTCATATGAGCAGCCTTCCCTCTAAAATGCCGCCTGCAACTCTATGACAGAATGTATACTGACAGTCTCTACTAATTATTTTCAGGCCACTTAGATAAGTATTCTACAAGAATGACTCAAAACACATACCATCTCAGTGTCATCAATGTCACTATTACCCTCCATCATCTCTCAACTTTTCCCTCAACAGCCACATAGAACAAACCCATGCAGCAAAGTCCTTTGCTGCTGACTGTCTGACACCAAATATTCAGGCTTACATTGAAACTCCGGTAATTGATACTGTCACTTGGCAATGCGAGGTGTAGCCCTTCCATCACCTCCCATGCAAAACAACAACATCAATAACAAGGGGCGTGCATTCAGTTCATAAAATACATTTATTACCCCACACAAAGTTTTTAAAATGTTGAACACGTCATCACAGAACCAGACCCTCCTGTTCTTTCGTGAAATATGTAGGATCAGATTCACTCAAAGCCCTTGAACCACAAACAATTATTTCTTCATTACCCTTGCTTTTCCTTTGTAGTAACACAGCTGACAAACCATGATTACTGGTATTGGTCATAGTGATGTATACATCACGGTTATCCACCAGCTTGAGTAGGAGAATAGAAACCATATCTTGTTTGATCTGTAGAAATACACATCAGACTCCTAAATCCAATCATACTTTTTTTAACACTACACAAAAAGAAAAGTTTTGATAGCTAGGATTTTAACAAAGCAGAGATAAGTAGTTTTAAAGAATAAACACTTTCTAGTGCATACAAAACAATAGCTCTTGCTTGAGACAGATGGTCTTGCTTGACTGGGACAAAGTCAAAGTTTGAGGCCAACCGCAATGGATCCCAGGTCAGATACACTAAGTGGGAGGCCTCGGTCAAAGTTCTACCTTCCTTTTTTGAAACTTTTCTGGAGGATTTTCTCTCTTTGTTCAGCGGGCCTTTCCAGCAGGCTGGATTTGCAGAAGCTCCATCAGCCTGGTTCAGCGTGAGCCCTCAGTCAACTCCTGCAAGTCTTGAGTTTCGGAGCTTTCAGCGGGACAAACCTGAAATCCAGGCCAGGTCGCGGTTCGACGTCTCCGGCTTGACTACTGACATCGGGGTCACCTTAAGGAGCTTTTTCCAAAAGTTGCTCCAAACTTCTGGAACTTCTTCCTAAAATTCCTCTTGTGGGTTCAAAGTGTCCAAAACACCAATCCACGGGTCTAAAAGCTCTATATGGTCCTTGGATGTTGAAACTACAATTCCCATATTGCACCTGACCAAATCCTTAAAAGTCCACTGAACACACTCTAAGATAGAAACTTCTAGGTGGAGATGATGCAGGTGGGATCTGTTAATCTGTAGCTTGCAGCGAGTGCACTCCTTAATCACTGTGAAGCCAGGCAAAGTCCTTAGGGCCTTGAGACCCTTACGGGTGAGTAGTCGTGCTTTATAAATACCTTATTGTTTGATTGATTGATTGAGGGCCATAGTACCATAATGTGCAGCAGGTGCAGCCCTTCAGAATGCAGTCCTTTGGGTGCAGATCAGGGTTCCAGCAGGACAGTCCTTCTTATCCTTGTTGTTTCATGCAGTAGATCTAAGTTGCTAGGCAAATCTTCCATATTTCTTCAGTGTTCCTAGGTGTCAAGCAAGGCTGCACCTCTGGCCAATGAGATGCAGGGTGGCACCCGCAGGTCTGACCACTTCCTCCAAAGTGTGGCATATTCTTGTCCCACTATTCTTCCAAAATCTAAAATGGAGAAACACTCTCCTGGAGGGTTAGATCTGGTTAAGTCAACCCACTAGTGTGGCTAAGATTTGATAACTCTCCCCTTCCAGCCCCTTCATTATCTGATTACAGGGGCTCCTGTGTGGCTGGGGGTACAGGATGTGGGGTGAGCCTGTGCAGTCCTAAAGTGTCTTCCTCCCTTTGAAGACCAGTTTGGCTACTTCCACACCATCCTGCCTGGAGCTTCTGGAGCTGTTGTTATCCCCCCACAGGAAATCCTTTGTTTCTCTAGCAGGCCACTTCACACCTCATGAAGACAGCTGGGCTCAGCCTGGCAGAGGTTGGCCAATCAGGAGAGAGTAACTGGAAGGCTGGAGCTTGGCTTACAGAAAGGGAAGTTCTATAACTTCTTTGTTGTAAATGTTTTTTATAAATCTAGCAGTGGCATATTGTTGGATTTATCATAACTATCATTTTGAGTTTTTGAATCACATTTTCGAACTCCCTCTTGTCAATATTTATACTTAAATAAAATATTCTCATGGTAACCTATCAAGATAGTTTTGTACAATGGGGACAAATGAAATTGATAGTTTTTCCCTTACCAGGGTTTATAAAACATCTGTTATAATATCCCTGCTTATAGTTAGAAGGCACGCTACACCAGGATCACCTAGGGGAGACCTTAGGGTGACATATAAGGAAAAATAATGTAGTTTGAGACTTTGGAAGTACCTTTAATTGCAAAGTTGAATTTGCATAAACAATTAATGTAAAGGCAGCCTGTAAAACAGTGCTGCCTTTAAAATGACAGCAGGCAACACAGTAGTTCATTAAGTCTTCTGGGCCTGTAAACCTGCATGCTCTATTATATACTAGGGACTTACAGCTACACTCTCAGTACCAATTGCAATTAAGCCTAATTACCATACACATTATAATCATAGCACTGGCTCTGGGTTTGATCAGCAGAGCACAGGGCACAGTCAGAGTCAGTTACCACCAGTATCAATCAAAACATGGGGGTGATCAGGGCAAAAAGGATGAATTTCTCATACTAATTCAGTTGGCATACAAGAAAGCTGATACTAATCCTGATGGCACACATATGATGGTATGCTCCCTTCTGAGTCACAAATGACATAAAATGTATTGAGTATTCTTGCAGTTCAATTTGATGACAAGCCGCAGAATATATCAAGCAAAGTGGAAGACACTGTTCCCTTGAGTGTGGTTAGCATTTCGTTAATCTTTGGCAGGGGTTGGCAGTCCAGACATATATTACAATTCAGATCATACAGATGCACATATAATCTCAATAACCTATATCTTTTACATGCCAACACAATGGAAGCCAGCTATTCTGATTCCTCAATAAATTCAATTATGCCTAAAGCACACAGTTTTTCTAATTCAGATCTCAATTGTTTCCATACATTTAGGAATACCTTATGCACATTGGGCACAACAGGAACAGCACTGTTTTTCCAAATTATGTGGTGTTAGAAACTGGTCATTTTACCCAGCATATCTCTGGGTACTCATCTACCCACTTGCTGTCCATCACTATTTACACCTCAAAACATCCAACACCAAATGGTTTCTGGTTTATTATCACTTAGTCTAGATGGTTGGGATCAAATACTATGTTTAAATTGCCTTGATTATTTCAACCAAATAAATTCATGTCATGTTTCATTATATATTAGGCCTGGGCGGTAAATTCCGTTCCGCTCGCGGAATTTGCGGAATTTGGGTAATTTTGCGTTCCGCGGAGATACCGGAATTGCCTAAAGTTCCGCGATCCGCAGCTTTGCGGAGTTTTTTGCTTGTTCGCGCTTTCAAAATGCGTGTTTGCGAGATATTTCTCCCCGAGCACGCAAACAGCATTTGCGAACAGGAAAAAAGCATTGCGAACGGGCGGAACAAGCAATTCCGCGTGTTCGCGGAACTTTTGCGTGCTCGCGGAGTTTTTTACCATTTCGCGGAGCTTTGCGTAGCGCGACTACGCAAATTCCGCCCACCCCTATATACCACAGGCCTATCTGCATTAATTTTGTTACAAAGTAAATTATTACTTGGGGTGGATGGAACTCCACCACAAGTAGAAAAGTCACTAACATGTTTGTCCCACTGTAAACAATTCCACAGTGCACCTTACTCCCAATAAATATGAGTCTGTGTGCCTATCCCTCTTCTCTCAGTAATAAAAAATTGTGATAACAGGTTCCAGTAGGCGTACTTGTTCTAAATTAGAAAACTCCTCCTCACCAATAAGAGTAAATGGTAATCCTGAATCAGGCACTACTTTTACTGCCTGTCCATTAACGCAAAAATCACAAAAAGGCATTTTTATATGTGTGTTTCCAACCTTGGATGCTATCTGAACCACATCCTCCCTTTCACAATCGGATGTAGGTATCATTAAAAAAATGTTTTCTCCATCTTTTGTGGTATTATCACTTACTTTAATAGTATGGTTGACACTTCCTTTGCTGCTTAAATTAGACTTGCACACATGAATAAAATGTTGATTCTTGCTGCACTAAAAAAACACATTTGATTTTGGGCTGAAGACAGCTCGGCATTCCCCATATGAGACTTGCTACCACAACAGGAATATATACATCCATTTTTCTCAGGCACACTTTTGCATGCTGGATTCTCATATCAAACCTGCATTTCATCATTCTTACGTTTGTCTCCTGGAGTGTACATTTGTCTGATTTCCTTACTTTGTGCACCCATGCTATTCTGTCTCTCATACATGTTTCAGATTTATCAGTACTTCTGGCTATGTTTAATGCAGTTTATAAGTCCGGATCTTCAGTTGACAATAACCTTTTCTGTATTTTCTTAATATTGACTTTCTCAATTAAATGGTATCTAATGATTTCATCATTAAGATGTTGATACTTGCATGGGGTTGCTTGTGTTCTGAAAGTGGACACAAATTCCTCAATAGGTTTGTCTGGAAACTGAGTCCTTTATAAAAAAGTTACTGTGTCTCCAAAACTACACTTTTCTTGATTGAATCTTTTATCCAAAGTTTATAAGAGTGAGGCATCAAATGTTGACACTTAGAGTGACACTTTCTTGTGAGTAAAATCAAGCAATGAAGTGCCTGGAAATGAACAAATATCAGAAATTAGACTCTTATGAGCAACGGGAAGTTTAAAAAGATCTTGAAACTGGTGCAAAACACCTGGAATTGAATGTAACTAATCTACTGCCCAGTGATGAAATAATCCAAAACACTCTTCTCTAAAACCCTCTCACACGCTTGCCCAATCTCCACACATCCTACATTTTACACCTGCTCCACTGCACCTGCTTGCAGTAACATGGACAAATCACATTCCTGTTCCCAGTGTAAAATTTCCAGACTAAATTTGGCAACATTCTCTCTATCACAAGGCTGATTCTTAAATCCAGACTATTCCTTTTATAGGTATGTAGCACATTACACATTTCCAAAGAGACATCACTCTCTAAGCATTGTGTGCCCTTTCTAGTTTGGCCACTTACCCATTGATGGGAAATGCTGGAGCTCCTCTGTGGTGATCTCCAGCAGTGGTGGACTGTGCTGCTCAGTGCTAGACTCATTGGGCCTGCTGGCATCACACATGTAAAAAGCCTCTGAGCCTCTCTCGCTGGGCCTGCTGTCATCAACAGTGAGCTGAGTCTGTTAGACTTGTCAATAAGAAGGGAGAGTGGCCCCACTACTCCAAGAGACAGGATGCCTTGAACCAATAATATAGTAAACAAAGAATTCTCTTGGAGAAAACACCAGTCAACTCAATCACACTGCACTGTATCAACTCACAGGAGTCAATCAATCTAAATCTTAAGCTTTAGATTGAGTGACTCCTGTGAGTTGATACAGTGCAGTGTGATTGAGTTGACTGGTGTTTTCTCCAAGAGAATTCTTTTGTTTACTATATTATTGTTACACTTGTCAGCCATGCTTTTTAAGGACTGCGGCAGTGCAATGCTCATCTCCAGACACAAGCCTTGTTGTGTAGTTCCTATAAAACCTGTACAGGATCTGCGCGTTCAGACAGCATACACTGTAGGATTGGTGCCGGACTGATTCTGAACTCCCCCACCGGGTATGTTGGCCTTTTGTACCAGCTAGCTCACAGTGCCACTAAATTCTCCTTTTACCAAGGAGAGAATAGTTCTTGCCAACCATCGAACATGACAACCCTGATCCCTCAGGACCGTGGAAACAATATACTACTTTTCGCTCAGTCTCTCATGCTTACTTAGTCTGTCTTAGAGAGGTACACAGAATAAACAGGGTGGGCGTTTTCAATAAGTAATTATTGAACAGTTGTTACTATGGTGTAAAATAGATGAGCTGCAACAACCTTTAGACAGTAGCATATATATAGGATTAGAAGAACTATGAAAGTAAACGAATGGTAAAGCTCTCCCATCTTGCGGTAATCATAAATACAAACAAGTACATATAATGCATGATAATAAAAAGATGCAAACTCCTATGATATCTCCCTAACTAGATGTACCTAAGAGTACCTAGCATGTGTGTAGGTGTTAAGCCAAGAATCCCTCTAGGATAAAGTCAACCCCATTACCTGAAGTGGGAGACTGTGGGACCCCGTCTTGGTCTCGAATTGGACACCTCCCGAGGGATGTTAGACCAATGCGAGCTGGAGTATCTGCATGCAGGAACTTCAGCGTCTCTGGTCAGTGTGTCGGCCGGGAAGTCCTGATCTCCTCTGTCTTATCTTAGCAAGATGTGATGTATATATACCCATAGGTCTCCCCAGGGGCCCTACCTCGCTGTATTACTGTGTCAGACTAAGGATGACGTCGGGCATGAACTTTATACATACATATTATACAGGAGATGGTAGTCCCGCAGTGCTTCCGAGAATCCTCATGCATAATGTATGAGATTTTGAACTAGGGAAAACCCGCATTCTGAATGCAGTGTCGTATCTAGGAAAAAGGTCAGTCCCTGTAAACCGTTATAAGTGTAATGTAGGGAAGAATATAGGTGAAGGGTTATGAAGTTACCTGGGCCTATATTGTGGTACCTATATGGAATATAACAGCCTGTGTCCCCCACTGTCCTCCCAACACACGTGGAGGCAGAGGAGTTGTTTTTCATCATGGGCCCCACCATAGTGGTAGTGATTTCTGACCTGGGACTAGGGTTTGCATAGGTGGGGGCCTGCAGGAGTCAAACTTACAGATGTTCTGGTATATTTTGAAGGCTTGCCTCTTCTGTTCTGCCTTTGATTCAATAATCAGTTTCCACTAGTTTACTGCCTCTGTTATCCCCGTCATTAGCACTTAGCTTAGGTCACCTTTCCCCGAATGGTCCTATGCCTAAGCCCATTCTTAACCCGTATTAAAAATAAAGGAGGCCAAATACCTCCTCTTTTGTACACTCACTCCATGCTGAAATGCTTTACCATCTTTATGCAACAGGTGGCTTTTACCAACTTATAAATGCTTCATATTTTGTGTTGCTCCAGTCCAGTGATCAGAGGTGGCACCAGTGTGGCAGTGGCAGGTATGGCATGGAAAATAGTGAGCTGGCACATGCTTGAAACAGGTAAGGCACCCTCCTGGATCCAAGTGATAGTCCCATGAATTGCCCAACACCAGAGAAAATGCTAATTCACCAGGTATACTGTTCATTATTCTATTCTATTCTCCAGGATTTATAAAGTGCGTGGCTGCCGACACTGTTGCTTCCCAGCACTGAGCAGATAGGGGGTAAAAGAGGGAAACTAATTATTCAAATTGAAAAGTCTCTAACAGTTTTCTAAACAAGACCTTAGATTAGAATTATTTGAATGACTATGCCAAAAATGGGTGAAATCAGCCAAATGTTTTCCACGTTTTAAAAATGTACATAAGAATTGTTAACATAGAAGAAACACACCCTATAAAACATCCAGATTCATTACCACTGATGAGTCGAAGAAAATGCCATTAATAGGTGTACATCTCTCTACATCGTAAGAGGCAAAATGACGAGTGCCCACAGTGTTTCTCTACAGTATTCATATTTTATGACTTATTATTGAAATCAATGGGGCTTGTCTGTTATTTTTAAAATGACCGCCACATAGACATAATGGCCCACATTTTGGCTTTGTCCAAATGTTTAAAGATTGCTGCATTGTGCTTCAGAGCTTTCTATAGGTGGTGAAACTTGTGTATGTTGTGCAGCACGTGCAGAAGCATAACACAAAATGAGCACCCCCCACTGATTATAATGAGGTGAACCCAAGTCTCCCATATCTCGCAGATAGTTCTTAGCCTTGGAATGAGAAAGGCCCCCTTGAATTGTTAGGTGTCCACCTGCGCTGCAGAGGCTGCAAGGCATTGCAATATGCCCCTGGGCACATATAAGCAGGCAGAAAATTATCAAAATGGGGTCCTGGAAGTGGCATCAAGAAGTTAGTCCGCCCCCTGCAATTTTTGTTTAAGTGGATTACTCCTGGCCTTAAGGAGGTTAGGGATTAGTCAATTTATAGGCAGGGGTAGGCCTATAGCAGCAGTTAGATCTCCTCAGCCTGAAGGGCCAGTTTTAGCCACACTGTGGTCCTGCATTCAGTATAGGGTGGGTTTCCTTTTCAACTTTTGGGTAGAGATTCTGTGATAAGGCTGTATATAAAGACAAATTGACTTAATTGGAAGGGAGGACAATGATGGAGGAGTGCGCTGCCATCAGGGAGGTACTTCAAACCCTGTGTGCAGCCAGGAGGGATGATCGAATAAGCCCTGAGGTGCTGGAACAGGTGTGGGTTGGCCTCACCTGGCTGAGACGTGAGGCTGTAAGTGAGGTGGCAACCACTGTGTTGGTCTGCTCAGTGATGTAGTGAGCGACCCGGCCACTGCTATACTTTGTTGCACTTTCACAGCCTTCCGGCGTGGGCGTGGACCAGAGGCTATAAATAAAAGGGTCAATAATCACCCGTGGTTGTCATTGCCCACTAACCATAATTACTGTGTCTGCCCATTATTGGCTGTAGCCAACCTAGGCCCCCTCTCCCTAATAAGCCCCCTCCACATTGGGGACGAGGCGGGCTAGGGCCTGCAATGTGCACCGGCTGCTGTCACTGAGGTGGTGTGACTCGCGGTCACTGGTGGCTGCGGGCCCAGCGTGACGGGTGGTGATGGAGGTGCTGGCTTGTTGAAGGGACGGCGATCGGCAGCACGACCACTGTGACAGGTGAGGAGGCCATGCCTGCTGGGGGCTGAGTGTTGCTCCGCGGATCGGTGGAGATAGAATCTAGAGGCAGCGGCCTGCTGAGAATAGCCATGTGTGGTGCAGTGTGGCGCCGTGACGAAGTGAGGTTGTGCTCCGGCGGAGCGAAGCAGGAGTCTCCCCACCTCCTGCAGTACATGCAGTGTGAGCATGCGACCGCATGACAGGGAGCAGCGGGATGGCAAGGAGAGAGTCAAGGCCCCAGGCAGCATGCAGCGAGAGGTGCGGCCCGCATGGAAGGCCTTGTGTGAATAGGAGGCCTAGAAAGGAGGGCACCACACGTGCTAAGCGCACCAAAGCGGACACCCATACTACTCCGGTCACAGTGAGAGGGGACTGAGGCAAACACAAGCTCAAGGGAACCTTAGCAGAAAAAAAAGAGAAGACTTAAACAAGCATGAGCAAAGGCAAGGCTCTGAGTAGGACATCAGGAGTGTGGCAAGGCACATAACGGTGGCACAGATGACAGGAGCAGCGGCAGTAGGGGGTGGATCAAGCACTGGCAGAAGAAGGAGGATGTAGCGAGCAAGGGGAACCCTGAGATCCTGAAAAGCAAAGAGGATAGGAGATCATGTCTGTGCAGGGGGTGATGGTGCTCTCTGTGGCACTACCCCCATTTAGTTAGCTGGTGGACCCGGCCACAGCTGCACCTCTTTGGAGGAAATGGATTGGGTACCTGGAAAACTATTTTCTGGTGACGCGAGAAACTAATGGGGTGGTCAAGTGATCGACGATGCTCCACATCGGTGGAGACGAGTTATACGAACTATTTCAAGACCTGCCCAACACCGGAAACCAGAATGAATATGAGGCGGCCGTGGCTGCGCTCAATCGGCAT
Source organism: Calotriton arnoldi (assembly GCA_963921515.1). Taxonomy (NCBI): domain Eukaryota; kingdom Metazoa; phylum Chordata; class Amphibia; order Caudata; family Salamandridae; genus Calotriton; species Calotriton arnoldi. The sequence continues at coordinate 509,421 of CAWUFW010006124.1, read as the reverse complement.
TTTGTTCCACAGCTGAACCCTGATTTTGAGCACTTCAAGCTGCATCCGTCGAAGCAACAGGAGGGAGAGACAGTGGGTATGTTTTTCACCTGCCTCCGAAGATTGGCAAGCTCATGCACAGGGATAGAGAAGCAACTGGAGATATGGGCCCAGCTCATACAAGCATGCAGGTCGTCCAACCTGAGGAAACTCATCTTACCGGAGCCCGGCATCTCGCTGGATAAGCTACTGATCTTGGGAAGGTCGCACAAACTGGTAGACGTCAGAGTGGGAGAAATGGAGTCGGTGTTGGCACGTCAATCATCGGAGACACCACAATCACATCAGGTGACAGTCAAGGAGGAATGGGTAGATGCAGTTCAAAAAGGGGTCGGACGAAGCAGAGGTTACCCTAATGCCCGCCGGGGTAGATGTGGTTGCAACAACTGAGGGATAGAGAACCACCCACCAAGGGGCTGTCCGGCCTATGGGAAATCGTGCCTAAAGTGTGGCAAAACAGGCCATTTTGCCAAAGTGTGCATGAGTACTGTGAAGGCGGCAGGAACAGGAGAACGTGGGAAATGACTGGAGAAAGTAAAGCAGGTGACAAGGGGAGCCGAAGGGGCAGAAGACTTTGATGCCCTGTTCCAGCAGTTCCAGGTCATGGATGACGGTGAGGACGATGATGCATTTGTGATATAAATCACAGGGCAGGGCAACAAGAAGAAGAGGCCCCCACTGATGTGTAAGATAACAATCAGTGACAACCAGGTGACTGCCCTCATTGACACAGGAGCATCGGTGAACATCCTGGATGCCAATCGCTACAGCCAGCTCAGCCCTTGCCTACAGTTGATGCCCACGAAGGCAAGGATATTCACTTACATGGGTGATACCCCCATTCCTTTGCAGGGAGTGATTGAGGTAGAGGTCCGGCACAGCGAAATCTCGGCAAAGACAAAGTTCCATGTGACCAAGGATAGTGCAGCGACATTACTGGGCTGCCATTCGGCACAAGATATTGTATTGGTCATGTTTGCACGACAGGTTCACCAGTCTCAGGTGGCAGAAATCATGGGAGTTCCCAGAGCTCTTTGAGGGGCTGGGATTCCTCAAAGGAGTAAAGGTTAAACTGCACGTTAACAATGCAGTCAAGCCGGTGGCGCTGCACCACAGGAGAGTGCCATTCTACCTGGGAGCACTTGTGGAGGTGACCGCTTATGGAGGCGGAGTTAGACAAGATCGAGAAGGCCGGTGTCATTGAAAAAGTATCGGAGCCAACCCTGTGGGTGTCCTTGTTGGTCATCGCTCCCAAACAGCTGGGAGCAATCAGGTTATGTGTGGATATGTGGCTTCCCAACAAGGCAATCGAGAGGGAGAGGCACATCACACCTACCATCGACAAGATTGTTGCGGACATCAACAGGGCAATGTGTTTTTCAAAGGTGGATCTCAACTTCGGTTACCACCAGTTGGTGTTGGACGAGGCCAGCCACTACATTACAACCTTTTCAACACATGTGGGGCTGCACAGATTCAAGTGCTTAAGCGATGGAGAATCGTCGGCAGCCTAAGTATTCCAAGACACCATTTGTGAGGCCGTTTCTGAGTTGGTAGGGGTTATCAACATCAGTAATGACTTGTTGATATACTTGCAGACATTGGAAGAATATCACTAGAGGCTAAGAGTGATGCTAAAGAGAATGGTAGATCAAGGCCTGACATGGCACAGAGACAAGTACAAATTCTACTCGACAGAAGTGGAGTTCTTTGGCTGCAGATTCTCCAAAGACGGTCTCCAGGTAGACCCGGCCAAGGTTGAAGCCATCCATGCAGCCTCCATTCCCCAAAACCCAACGGAAATCAGGAGTTTTCTGGGGATGGCTAACTATTGCGGGAGATTCATCCCACACCTGGCGACCATTGCGGAACCACTGAAGGCACTTACAAAAAGGACACCAAGTGGGTGTGGACAAGTGCAGCATCGCAGGCTTTTCAAGAGGTGGAAGGTGCACTCCTGAAAGGAGCAACGGTGGCCTACTTCAAACCAGTGAGTCCCACAGAGCTCATCATGGATGCCAGTCCGATAGGACTTGGGGCCATACTCCTGTAATGAATGAACCGGCAAGAATGGGAACCCATTGCCTATGCCACCAAGGCTCTGACGGCCGTGGAAACAAGATACGCGCAAATCAAAAGAGAAGCGCTAGGGGGGGCGTGGCCAACTGCTGAGTAAGATGGCTACACTTTAAGGCAGCTCCGATGAACGCACCTGTTCAAATGAAAATCCGAACAATAATCCGGGGATACTGTTTGCAGGATAGCTGTTTTATGCACCGGAGCCCAGCTGGAACATTTTGAGCGAAGAACCGGGCAAATTGAGCACGTTGAGGTGGAGAACAGCTCGATTGCTGAGACGACTGACCCGGTAACGCAGCTCGAGTGGCGGAGGAGAGGCGCCCGGACTCCGGCCACTGCCACGAACATTGGTGCTTAGAGAGGGGGCCAGCGGTGCACTCGGCTGCCTGAGCAGCCTGAGGGGATCATGATCTCGGGCCGCGCCGGCCGGCGCTCAAATTCCAGCAATCCCGTTGTCGCATGGAGTACTGTGAGCAGTGCGCCCGGAGCAGTGGGCGGCCTTTGCAGAGTGAATTTATTTATTGACTGTACAATTAATTAAAATCATTACAGTAAAACAGTTGAAAATTAGAAAATAGACAGACTAAAAATAGTAGAGCTTCAGGTAAAGTTTGGTGGATGTGGCGGCCGCTTGATCAACCAGCACCTGTAATCATAGTCATGTGGCCCTGCGCAGGTTTCTAGGGCCCCAGTGATCAGTAAAAATTGTCTACTTTAAAAGTCTCTAAGCCATTCACCTTGGCACTTCAGTTAAAATCCATAAAATAATGCAGTCTTAATGGGACGGGTGTAGGGGGGCAAAAAGCCTCAGTGTTTGTTGGGGGCCAGGCTACTTTCTTCCCCTGGATTTGCCGTGCTCGTCACCGTAGTTTGATTATGTTCATTGGCAGCCTTTAGGGCGATCGTGATCTGATGCGTACATTTCCCCAGTCTTGCTAGGGTCGTCGTGATTGTTGTGGCAAAGCACAAGGCTGACGCTTCACTACACGACTTTGTACCGTTGGTGATACAAATCGGGTATAGAAGTCACCGACGTTCGTTTATAAGGTTGGGGCAGCAGCATAGGAGATGCAACCAAGATTCCTTCTTATAGGAGCACAGTCTACAGTTTGTGGATTCCCCCCTGCGGGCCCAGGCAGGGTTAATATCAGCGATTCCTAATATGCTCAATCTCATTAAAAGAATTTTGCTTCGGGCTTGTGGTGTGAGGGCCTCGCTTGGGTAAGGTTGTGCCTTACCAACGATGTAGGAGCTGTTCAGCGGGTCTAAGTGGGAGCTTGAGTGGAGAGATTTTAGGTCAAGATCAAATGATGTTATGCGCACTTGTCTATTTATAACTTTTTTCCAGGCATTCAATGGAATTTCCAGCAACGGTATACTCTCTTCCTCGATCTTCAGTGTGTTGAACGCTTTGCCAAGACTAATGTGCCAGGCCGAGCGTGGCCCCTCAAAGATAGATCTCAATTGTTGTCTTAGAGAAATGGCCGGGGCCCTTAAAATCCTTAGGTATAGCTTTAAGATCTCCCCTTGGCAGATCAAGTCTGACCTCGCCAGACCTAGCTCCAATCTTAGCCTTGGTTTCCTTGCTGACCTTGGAGTGAGGAGAACTGATTTGTGTGTTTTGGCTTGGGCTGAGATGAGGACCCAGTGAAGGCCAGGTGGCCATAGCCAATGGCTGGCAGCAATTTCGCTTTTAGGGCGGTCATAATTGGTCTGGCAGAAGGGCTTGTCAGGTGTTGGCTCAATTGCTTTAGCAGGTATATCACCTTGTTGGCCTTAGAAGACTGCTGTTTCAGGTGGACGTTCGCCTTGGCCCGTTCCGTGAGCCAAACCCCTAGGTAGTTATATGAAGCCACTGTGTTGACTTGCAGGTTTTCCATTAGCCACTGTGCTTTCTTTTTCCGATGGTAGCTCCCAAAGATGACGACCTTGGTATTTCCTTGGTTAACTGTCAAGTTGTTGTCGATGTTAAAGCGATTCAATGCGTTTAGGGCTCTTTGTAAGCCCACCCTTGTGTGGTCCATTATAGCTGTGTCATCGGCGTATTGTAGCACCGGCAGCCTCGCGCTTCCTAGTCTTGGTGCTACTAGGCTGGCTCCTTTCAGGGCGTCCCCCAAATCTGTAGTGTATAGGTTAAAAAGGATGGGGGCCAGCACGCATCCTTCTTTCAGCCCATTGTTCATTGTTATTTTGGGGGACACTGTGCCGGTGCTTGTTTTAACCTGCACCTAAGTGTCTACGTAAAGCGATCTAATTGCCATCAGGAGGTTCGGTGGGATGACCCAGTTTTCTAATTTCCACCATAGTCTTCTGCGTACAACTTTGTCGAAGGCTGTGCTATAATCGATGAAACAGCAGAAGAGAGGTGGATTATTCTTCTTTGTTGCTATTGTTGATAGGTGCGCTAGCGTCAGTACATTATCCATGGTCGATGACTGTGACCTGAAGCCGGTCTGATAGAAGGGAATAATGCTTTTTTCTTCAGCCCAAGTCTCCAGATCCTTCAGTAGAAGGCGGGCATAGGCCTTGGCTTTGAGATCGAGCAAGGTGATAAGCCTGTAATTTGATGGTTTTATCTGGTCCCCTTTTTTAAAAATAGTCAGGGGTTTTAGCTGTCAAAAAAGTATAGTTGTAGAGAGGAGTTAGAATTGTTGCCCAAAAATCGGGGGCCTTTTTGAAGACCGGTGTGGGTATCCCATTGGGCCCGGGGGCCCCGTCGTTCTTCATGTTCTTGAGGATCTTAATGACCGTTTGGGGGTTATCTGGGCTGGCGTTGTGCAGTGCATTTCAGCCTGGTCTCTCTGACCCGCCGGGGAGTTGCCAGGGCTGGAGGTTGTTTCTCCTTGCTTTGAGCTGAATTGCTGAAGTTGACCCACCCCGCGGCTAGTCTCTTCTGAACTGCATTTGTTTGAAGGGGCGATTGAATACAAATGCTTCACGTGGGTCAGCCAGTCTTTGCTCTGCTACTCCATTTTCTCTTAGGACTCCTCTGCTGCTCAGCTGGTTTATGTGTCTCCATAGTCCTGATGGATTCTTCTGTTTAAGCAGGGAGAAAACTTTGAGCCATTCCCTCTCTATGTGGGCTTTTTTGTGTTCCCACAGTTTCTTCCTTAGGGCTGCCCTCAGTGATGCGACCGAAGGACCCTCCGTTTGTCTGCCCCCTCTCTTCTTTGTTGCAAGGGCCTTGCGCAGGAGCCGTTTACTTTCACGTATATCTCTAGTTGGACAAATGCTTCCAGCAGTTGGTTGCACTTTGGGCCTAGGGCATTGTGACTGGGGATGACCCATCTTTGCTTGTAGGTCCTCTACAGTGATCTCCCAGTCCTTTATGGGTGGGAGCAACATTGATAGGCTCCCTTTCTGTTTCTGTTCCAACCAGTTTTGGAGCTTCATGCCTGTCTTGTCTGACCATTTAATCCTCCTCAGGACGCTATGTTTTTCATCCCCTCTTGTTGTATTCCGCTTTAGGGGTCCGTATATAGGTTTTCCTGAATCATTTCCTTATATAGGCACAATTCGCCTTGCCCTTATATAGGCATAGAATCCCTGTCCTTATTTAGGCATTAACCGTGCACTCCAAATACAGGCATGGTCACTGACATCTGTCCACCCTAACGTCACAAGTTCTTAGAAACCAGACCCTTAAGCTTCGGGAGTTCCCCTAGCACAGGACTATTGATTTCTCCAAGAACTCATCTATTATGTATGAACCGTTATACCTTAAGGGTTCATTCCTGACGTCTTCCTCTGTCCGACTTTACGTCAATGCTAACAATCCAAGACACCTACCAGGTATACATATACCTTCCCTTGGCCAAGCAAGTTAAAGGAGACCTCAACTTCAGAGGAGCCCGTATCCCGGCCTGACGCACTGAGAAGACGCTGTCATTCCTGCATGCAGACGAATCCAGCTTCCAGTGTTATGACTCCCTTTGCGGGGTGTTAGAGTTCCAGATCTGGCAGGAGATTCCCACCTCTCTCATTCTCAAGGTATGGAGCTGACTAGATCCTAGAGGGACTCTTGCCATACTGGACTTGGCGTACTATACTTAACATACTCTTAGTATACCAGACTAGAGAATACTCCACCTACTTCTACCTTTCCCTACACCTAGACTAGGTTAGGTACACTGGGGTAGAACTAGCTTAGAGACGCATCGTATGAGTACTCGCATTTTTAGCTCATGTTATTTATGTACGTGAATTTATGCTAAAAGATAATGCTAGCGCAGTATTATTTATTTCTACTGCTTACGCTGTACATTATTTATCTTGCATACTGTCTTGTGATCATAACAGCACATATCTCTCACACGAGAAACAAGACTGTTCAATAAAACCCTTTTTATTGAAACGCCCATCTTTCCTTTCTGTGTAACTCTGTAGAAACTAAGCATGCACGATTGACTGAGTGAAACTGTTATCTATTGTTTCCACGATTCTGAGACGTGTTCCGATTCTAAAGGGAAACAAAAGTTGTCATGTTTTTCCGTTGCCAGAAACGACTCCCTTCTTGTTCTCAAGGAGTTTCTAGTGGCCTCTGAGCTAGCTGGCACAAGTAATTAAGTTTAATATACTCGATAGGGACATACCGACCTTAGTACTATGTCAAACCTATAGGTTATATTATTCCAATGCGCAGAGCCTATTAGGGAAATAGTAACTACACTACATGGCGCCCAACGGTTTGGTAAGGCAGTAATTTAACGCTAAATACTGAGTAACTCAGTCGTGCTTTTCTCAGAGACCCCTACTCACATACTCCATAAGATGTCCGGAGTGGGTAGGGTTAAATATCCTTCAAAACTAAATAGGGAAGCACCCTATAAATTAGTTGTTTGGTTTGTTCAACGTTGAAGGATACAGTGTTCTAAAATATTGTGCACCTTATCTTTTTTGTTTCCTTGAAACTTGTTCTACATTTTTCAAAAAACAAAATGCCTGACTCCGACAACGATGAAGTTGCGGGTCACCCAGCCTTAACAGCTTATAACATCACTGGTTTAGAAGGAACCAAGGAGGGTGTTATAGACATCCATCCAAACTTAAGAAGAGCCATCACTCTAAAACTTATAAAACATGGCCTACCACCAAGAGGAGGTAGAACAGTTTTCGTGATAGAGGCACATGAATCCTTTCAGACAGAGGTATTCTATTCATGGGAAATATTTCCTGAATAAAATTCAGTAACAAGACTGTTTCACTTCTACAAAGAAGATGATCCACCAGAGGAATATATTCCTTTTGAGGATATTGAAATTCCACTAAGATACCAGGAGCATAAGCTCTGGTTTAAAGGCGCCCTAAAACATCACAAAAACATTACCAGGCTCGGTCCACTAGGTAGACCAGGAGCAACATGGCCGATTCTAGCTGGCTACACACCTCATCCTGACATTGAAGAAATGTCAGACGAGGAATTACTTACTCAACTTACAGAGTTAATAAAAATCTACAGACAACTAGTCCAATATGTCATGCGGACTTTCACAGTCCAACCACCATTAACAATTCCAAATCAAACTCCTCAACAGGGGAATACACTAAAAATTACACCACAGACTCTATACGCAGTCATGGGAAAAATGCCCACAAAACGTGAGCAAATCCCATTCTGGATAGCTCAGAAAATTACTCAAATTGAAGCAGTATTTCCAAATACTAACCCTTATGAGAAACACAGAATCCTAACAATCTGTTTACCAATGGGGATCACACCACAACTGGAAGACTGCACCACTTGGGGCTCAGTCTTTGCTGCCATCTATACTAAAACACATGGTGTTCCATCAATTGCAGTAATACCAGATGTCCTGAAACAAATTCAAAACGAATACGGGGCAGAGCCTGCTCTGAATTTAGGTATGAAATTACTGAAAAATTTCGACCAGGTCTCAACAATAATATTATCTAATATTAAAGGGGAGGCAGCAGCAGTGGCGATCCACCAACGATTAAGGGAATTTGATGTTACAGAACATCAAACTGAACTACCCAGAATAATAGAACAATCTTATGCAGAATTAGGCAGAGATAGTTTGGGTGGAAGACCAGTGAAGCCAAAACTATCTGAAAGTCCTGAGAAGGACTCTATTAAACAAACTCCTACATCTTCTAAAAAGAAGTGGGAAACTAATAAACATAATTCAAACGAGAAACGTTCTCAATCCCGAGGTAGGTCTCCACAGAAGGAGCCCTCTGAAAGGAGGTATAACCTCAGGAATAGGGATAATTTGAAAAAGCCTGACAGGTATCAAGATACTGATACACGTTCCTCTCGTACCTTTCAGATCTCGTCACAGACATCGGAAAGAAGAGGACGGTCAGAACATAGAGAAGAATGCGTGAAATCAAAAGACGACAAACACGTTCCAAAAAACAAATCAAAACCTCAATTCTCAAAAAAGAAGGTAGCAGGTCTGAAGATCAGACATGCTGAGGATACTGAGAACACAACTCAAGAACGGAGAATGGGCTCAGACAATGCTGGACAATGCAGCAGAAGTCACAATAGCTCGCCAGAACCTGAAGGAACTTCTGGAGATAGTGGACTTGAATGAGTACATGACAGTTGAGACTGTAGACACCAGGGTTAGTACTCCACAAAAGTTATATGAAATAACACTCCGAATGGAGGGAGACATACCAAGAAAGGTGAAAACACTCTTTTGGGAGAAACTTTCAAGGGGTTATGATATACTTCTAGCAGAAAAGACTGGCCACCACAATTTGTCATGGAGTGCCCACATGGTGAGGACATTATTATGCCTGCCTTCTCCAACCATATTCCAATTCATCTCAAACATACTTATGCCAGGAAATGGGCAGTAGCCCAGGACCCAGCATTATACAAAAATCATGTAGGATGGGATGAGGATTCACCTCACCATAAAATACATCTAAAAAATGAACCTACTGCACAAAGGCAGTGCCCAATAAAGCAAGAAGCTAAAAAACAGGTCAGGGAGATCTTAGATGAACTTGAATACCAAGGGGTGATTGAAACATGCACCTCTTCAATGAACAATCCTTTGTTTCCTGTCTCCAAACTAGACAATACATATCATCTAGTTTTGGATTACAGACACTTAAACACTTGTTCTAAAACATTTGCAGTGCAAAATGCACATAGTACAGCATTAATGAATAACATTGTGCGTAAAAATATAAAACCACATTGGACATCTCAAATGGTTTCTTTTGTCAAAACATAGCACCTGAAAGCAGGTACTTAACAGCTTTCTCAATAATGGGCACTGAGCATCAATTTTGTGAACTCCCACAAGGGTTCAACAACAGCCCGGGGTTATTCTCAGCGAGGGTAACGGAGTTACTACAAATTTATGACAATGAGGCATTGTCATATGTCGATGACATCTATCTGACAGACAATGACATGGACAAACACTTGAACAAGGTGAGCACCATTATACCGGGCTTCTCCTCTGAGGGCTATAAATTCAACTTCAAAAGTCCAGAATTGCCCATCTCAATGTCCTCTTTTAGGATATGAGCTTTCAAGTGAAGGCAAGAGCTTGGCAGCCAACTTTTTAGAAAGGTGTGCGCTGCTCCAACATTCAAAGACACTGAAAAATTTACAATCCATCCTGGGTTTCCTAAATTTTGGAAGAACATACATTCTAAATTACGCAGAAAGGGTTAAACCTCTCTACGCATTATACAAACCTGATTTTTCAATCAAAAATTGGACACAGGAACACACAGAAATCTTGCGTTCACTCCAAGCTAACATGTTAGCAACAAATCTCTTACAAACACGCGTAAGTCAACGCAATTTAGTGATCCGAATAATTTTGGGTCAATGCGGATTCACCTACTTAACATTTAATGAGGGTGAAAAAGTCCCAATTGCATACAAATCACATTTGTATACACAAGCAGAAATGCGCTTCACTTCAACAGAAAAAATTCTGACAGCAGTTCAAACCGCTGTAGCAAAAGAAAGAGCTCTAGCCCAAGGAAAACGCATTATTGTCGTAACCCCTGTTCCGGCATTAGAGGCGGTAACAAAAGCGAGCATTCCAAATGCTAAAGCATTACATCCTAGATGGATACAATGGGTTAATTCTCTTGCTGCAACATATGTTGAATATGTTTTTGATCCTGATTTAAAAACACAAGCGTTCCTGCAATATGAACATGAATGTCCTCTGCCCACTGAGATTCTGCCTCTCGATCAGTATGAATTCATAATTTACACTGACGGATCCGCACAACCCGGTACAGTGCAGCGTGCGCAATCGTTAAAGGTGACATACGCGATGGCAACTTCAGACCTATGGTCACAAAAACCCAATCTCTAGGAGATTGCACAGCTCAGCGAGCTGAACTACAAGCATTCAAACTGGCACTTGAAAGTACAGATCAAGAATTCCCCACACTAATAGTGTGCGATTCTTTCTACTGTGTACAGTCGTATAATGAATATATACAAACTTGGCTTGAAAATGGGTTCAAAGATGCAAAAGGTGGCACAATAAAGCATAAAACGCTTTGGGAACAAGTAGTTCAGTTAAAAAGTGAACTACCAAAGGCTCACATGATCCATACACTGAGTCATCAACGTGATGGCGTTCACGTTGCAGGGAATTCATTGGCTGACGAAGCCGCAAAGGGGGCTGTTCAGATGGCTTCCGTAGCTGCGATCACTCGTTCAAAAACGAGAATAGACAGTGAGATAATGTTGGCTGTCAATGCTACGAGCAAAGGCAGTGGTGCAGCGTTACCAAAAATGTTTTCACTCAAGTACTCTTTTATGTAATTGATGCGAACAACGTTCCTTTTGCTCGAATCCCTCGAGTGGGGGATAGGGTAATTCCAAACAAGGAACGTAAATTAGGACTAATCCTAGCAGCACACGATGGGATAGCCTCTGCCCATGCGGGCATTTCTGCAACAGTATCTTTACTGAAACAAAGATATTGGTGGCCTGGTATTAGGAAGCAGACCAAGAACTATGTTCTGGAATGTGAAATATGCCAACAGATGAAAGTCTCCACAGTGAAACGTCCTGCGCAGACACCCATGTTAATTTCAGACAAACCTTGTGTTTACCTGGACTACTGCGGTCCCTTGCAAAGGGACGGTAATTATAAATATATCATGGTCGCAGTGGATTCTTGCTCTTGGTTCCTATGGATATGGCCTCAGCGCTCGGCTGACGCTCGAACTGTTATAAAAGATTTGCGAGTCTTTATCGGCACATACGCAATAGGCACGCTACATTGTGACCAGGGCCCTGCATTTAGCTCTCAAGCTTACAAAGAAGCCATGGCCAATCTGGGCATTGCATTGCGGTACTCCTCTCCGTTTCATCCTGAGGGAAATTCTGTTGTGGAAAGGAAAAACCGGGACATAAATCAGTCTATAACAGCTAGGGTATTAGGTTCGGGTGATGGGTGGGTCAGACATCTTTATGGGGTCCAACGCTCATTAAATAATTTGCCAAGAAGTTCTCTAGGGGGGGTCACTCCATATGAGGTCCTATTTGGGACAAGAATGTGGGTGCCAGATCTAGAATGCAGTGGCACAGTGGTGGAAAATAAACCCTTTGATATCAAAGATCGTTTGGCTGTTTTACAGGATCTAAATGAACTAAGATCGAAACAAAGCAACGTATTCCTGCAGCCAACCACCACTGGGGAAAAACTGGCGGTCCCAGCAAGGCCTGTCTGGATTCCAAAAGTTGTGGATCTAGTCAGAGAAACAATTGCAGACAAGAAGGAATTTGGACCTTCTTACAGACAACCAGTACCTGTCCTAGCCATACACAGAACAAGAACAGTACTTCTGCTGCCCCTTGCTAGAAAAAAGGAGAAAAGATTTGTGTCCATCGACCTCATCAAACCACAGTATGAGGCCAATACTAAATAGTAGGCCTCATGGACTCCGACCTAGTAGCAGACACACTCCTCTCGCTACTATCCAAGAGGATCAGACTGAAAGACTGATAACCATCGAGAATTCAGCAGTAACAGATGAAGGACTGAGCAACAATGCTATGGAACTCATCCCTCTTGAAACTCAAGTAACAGTTCCTCCAAATACACTTGTCTACACGAATGTAACAAGTGATCAACTGGTTCCAGCGATTTCTACAAATCCTGATGCAATTCCAACAATTGACAGAACTGCTTCTGGCTATTTCATTAACTTTGATACGTTTTCTGAGGATCTGAGTGAGCCCGAGACGTCGCCAGCATCAAAAACTTTTAAACAGCAAGTACAAGACTTTTTACATTTTTTGAAAAAGACCTATCTGGTTTCACCATGGATTGAACTTTGGGTTATTTCTGGAATATTTTTCTTCCTGCTTTGGCTAGCTTTGGTTATGACTATGAGCGTGCTTATAAATGGCGGATATATCCATGTGAACACTGAAAGAAAAGAAGTGAACTTACTTTTGAAACCTCACAAATCATCCCATCGTGAAACAAGAGACTTGTCTGCAGTGAACATTACAGCCGTTCCTATACAGGATGGTATAGTGTGGGACAAAACTGATTTCGATATTTTTTGCTCGACGGAACATTTGAACATTCCACATTTATTTAAGATTTCACTAAGTGATTTTGTTTCTGCCAGTGCCTATTCTGATGATTGGGACTTTGAAACTGTAAATGACATGATGTTTGACCTAGAAAAATCTGCTGCATTTTCTAATAATGAATATTTAGAGGGGTCATCAGACTATGAACAGCTGTATTGCTATAACCACTATGGTCATAATTTTTTGCATAAATCTGCAACACCTAGAAATGTGTTTATGTTTAACCAATGGGAGCATTGTCCTACACCACCAAAAGGTAGTTCAAAAACATTTGCTAAAAAGTTTCCATATCTTTCAGGATAAACTACATCTGATCCAGAAACATTTTACTATAAAAATGTAAACAAAACAGGACTGAAAATTATGTTAACAAATACAAAACAGATTTACTCTGCAGCATTTATTGCCCAACTGTCTAGACAGGGTTTCGACTTGTGGAAAGAGACAATAGACACAAAATCTGTCTGGGGTACTAAAGATTGGCAAGTGCAGGGGATAGAAGCTTTATTTAGAGCCTGTATCGTCCCTCAGCAAATAATGTTTTTGAATGACACGGTCCAACAAACGTCTTGCCTTGGGTTAGCCAAGATTAAAGACATGAAAGCACCTTCTGTACCGACACCTGCAAGTGATAACAATACACAGGCAGCGGTTACAGTTGACACAATACTACAACTCAACAGAACAAATCCTGATTGGAGAAAATGGTTGATCTGGCCCACAGACACAAACAACTGTCAAGAGAGATTCCTGAATAAAACACAGGGGTTTACTATTCATAGGCCAGACACACGATACATCCAAAGACAGCATCCGGGGGTAGTAACAACATACAGTGTAGGAAAATTATGCCTCGATTGGTTGCAAAAATCTACACTTAAGGATGTGAAACAACACTTATCTTTACTTAAAGAAGATGCAGACCTTAGGGAATTCTTGCATGGACCAAGAAAACCGCGTCAAAAACGTTTCATATATGCTGCTTATAATGAAGCATGGAAGGTGTCGCAGATGGAGGCCGCAGAACGAATACGTGAACTTGATCGTATTAACTTAGAGAAACTCTCTCTGTGGTCGACAATGGGTTAACAACTTTGTCCTCCAGAATGTATTCATTGGACAGTATTGTATCCTCTGCTATCGACATACTGGAACAAGATTTAGCCATGTTACAGCAAGGCCAATCTCAGTTGCGTTCTATTATGTTATTAAGCTGGACGCTGCAATCTTTGCGTGCGGGCTATGTGCCTTGGCGTTTTATCAACACGACGGCTCTGTTTGCAGAATACAATCTAACTGATAAACAGATCGAACTGGCACAAAGGGGAGCAAAGTATATAGTACTGAGCATTGAAAAACTTGAAAAATTACCATTCACAGTGGCAGAAAAACCGGCTACAGAATGGCTTATTCATGGCAAAATTAGTCTACCTGTGACTACTTTCCAGTTTCAGTATTGCCTTAAACAGATGCAAGCAGGCAAATATGAAAGGTTGGGTAAAGAATACATTAAGACATCCTGGAATTTACCTTACACCTATAGATGTTGGAGTGGGGATCGTGAAGTGTTTCTAAGCGGTACACAGTGAAAGTGCACTAAGCGGTTCACTGATTTGTCAGGACATATCTTTACACGGGGCTTGTAATGGTTCTGTGGCAAATTTGTCCTGCCACCAGCAGGGTACACCAGCTGCTGTGATTAATCCAACGTTTGGACAACTTTGAATGATCAGAGTTGCTGTGGCATGTTGCCAGGCATCCCATATCTAGTAACGGTCAACTCCAGGGTCACTTGCTGTATGCAAGTATTGTTTGCCCCAATATACACAGTCAGGGAGTCCCCTTTGTGGCCTTCGTTGAAGTCTCTTTTATACGATTTGATACTTTAAGCAGATTGAAATCCATGCTTATACAACAATCAGTGCCTCTGACTTCGACCAAAGAAACCTATGATCTACAAGTTGCAAGGACTTCGGCAGAGATACAGGCTTTAATTCGTACAAACTGCCCTATACATTTCGTAGAAATGATAGGACGTATCTTTAACATGTCAGATACAAGCGGAATTGTACATGTATTTAAGACCATCTGTTCCGGACTATTAGCACCTTTCAGGGCTGTCCTCGGAATCATCCCAAACTTCGCACATTCGGTGTGTGGTGGTGTGCCGTTAATTCTAGCACTTGTTGCAGGAATTCTGTTTCTATTCCTCCTACTACGCTATGGCAACCCTCTTCGCCAACATCACTTCGAGCGATGTGGAGAGAGCCCTCCTTGAACGGAAATGCCGTGAGCGACTAGTACAGCTTTTGGGCATGCCTCATCTACGGGAACTTAATACAACGTGGTTCCTGTCATTCAGACCAATCTGGCAAGATTGCATCTTACCTGTTCTACGCTGCCTGTTTTGCGGTGAAGAATGCGTGCTAGACACCTGTCTAACACTCCCATCAGTCATGCCAACGGATGTCGATACTCTGCTGGACCCGATAACGACCCATGCTGTGTGTTGTCCCCAGAGGCTACCAATCCTGATGACGGCATTCATTGAGATCTCACAGACGCTTCCGGCTACTGCTGAGGCACGAGATGGATCAACGGGCACACAGGTAACAACGGACGCGAACATTGCATCTTCTGCTGAAGGCGATGTTTCTCATCTCTGTGCAATTAACCTTCTGAACGAGGTGTTCCAAATGTCACCAACTTCGGTGGACGATATTTTGGCTACGGAAATAGATGATCTAATGTTTATGCCAGACCCGTACACTGACTTTGATTCGGCTCACAGTGTACCAGGGCAACAATGAAATTTGGCCTTCATATTTTCAAAGCTTGGAACTATTCCCAGAAATTGAACTTTTTCTTTAAAAAAATGTTTTTTTCTCGATAGAAAAGACATGGCAAATGAACAATCTGCTTACAGTAGAACTAGTCTTATAAAACGGACTTCTTTGAATACTTCAAGGGACACATTGTCACCTTACTTGTCTAACATTAATTCCATGATATGCAATGGCTTTGATTTTTACAAACTTATCGACCATTTCATCATATGTATATATTTCTGTTTCATTCACGTTGCATTCTAATTCCATTATATGCTTAGAATGAAAACAATGCTTTAAATGTACAGTACCTGTGGCATTTCAACTGTTTTGAGCTTCTTTTAAAATGCTTTTAGAAATGTTTTTAGCAATATGTGGTACTCAATTTTATGTTTAGCATTTAAAATGTTAAGCATTTAGTATTATCGTTCAATCAAAGATGGAGTGGGTGTTGTGTTCCGCTTTAGGGGTCCTTATATAGGTTTTCCTGAATCATGTCCTTATATAGGCACAATTCGCCTTGCCCTTATATAGGCATAGAATCCCTGTCCTTATTTAGGCATTAACCGTGCACTCCAAATACAGGCATGGTCACCGACATCTGTCCACCCTAATGTCACAACAAGTTCTTAGAAACCAGACCCTTAAGCTTCGGGAGTTCCCCTAGCACAGGACTATTGATTTCTCCAAGAACTCATCTATTATGTATGAACCATTATACCTTAAGGGTTCATTCCTGACGTCTTCCTCTGTCCGACTTTACGTCAATGCTAACAATCCAAGACACCTACCAGGTATAAATATACCTTCCCTTGCCCAAGGAAGTTAGAGGAGACCTCGACTTCAGAGTAGCCCGTATCCCGGCCTGACGCACTGAGAAGACGCTGTCATTCCTGCACGCAGACAAATCCAGCTTCCAGTGTTCTGACTCCCTTCGCGGGGTGTCAGAGTTCCAGATCCGGCAGGAGATTCCCACCTCTCTCATTCTCAAGGTATGGAGCTGACTAGATCTTAGAGGGACTCTTGGCATACTAGACTTGGCATACTATACTTAACATACTCTTAGTATACCAGACTAGAGAATACCTCACCTACTTCTACCTTTCCCTACACCTAGACTAGGTTAGGTACACTGGGGTAGAACTAGCTTAGAGATGCATCGTATGAGTACTCGCATTTTTAGCTCATGTTATTTATGTACGTGAATTTATGCTAAAAGATAATGCTAGCGCAGGATTATTTATTTCTACTGCTTACGCTGTACATTATTTATCTTGCATACTGTCTTGTGATCATAACAGCACATATCTCTTACACGAGAAACAAGACTGTTCAATAAAATCCTTTTTATTGAAACGCCCGTCTTTCCTTTCTGTGTAACTCTGTAGAAACTAAGCATGCATGATTAACTAAGTGAAACTGTTATCCATTGTTTACACGATTCTGAGACGTGTTCCGATTCTAAAGGGAAACAAAAGTTGTCATGTTTTTCGGTTGCCAGAAACTACTCCCTTCTTGTTCTCAAGGAGTTTCTAGTGGCCTCTGAGCTAGCTAACACAAGTAATTAAGTTTAATATACTTGATAGGGACATACCGACCTTAGTCCTATGTCAAACCTATAGGTTATATTATTCCAATGCGCAGAGCCTATTAGGGAAATAGGAACTACACTACACTCTTGACTCTCCGATGGCTTGGAGAATAGTGGCTGACGGTACTTCCAGCTGAAACATCACTCTTAGTGGCCTGTGGTCGCTTTCCGTTCTATCCTCGACTACAAAGTCTTCCAAACTAGCCGCCATTGCTTCACTGACCATGATGTAATCGATTCTTGAGATGTCCCGGAAGGTCGGTTGGGGAGGCCTGGAGTTCGAACGTGCTTCTTTCAGTGCATGAGTTGTGGTTAGCTTGTGACTATTGAGGAGGTCATGAAGGGGTGCGGCCCTGCCCGACCCCCGAGGTGGGTGTTTGGTTTTGTTGAGATCCTTCAGGTTAAAATTCCCAGCTAGAATGACCTGATGAAATTTGTATTTAGTTAAGAGGTCATCTAATTTCCATGACAGTGCCTCCATCTGGTCTTTCATGGTGGTCTGTGACGGGTTGATATAACAGTTTATTATCAGGAGGCACGTTGGCTGTGCATTGACCTTCAGGCCTCCGATCTGTACGGCTTGCAACCTGGATGAGTTCAGATTGATATCTGTCATGGCGACCCCTGACCTTGACTGGTAGGTCGCTCCCCCACCACACAGCTCCGTCTGTGTGCCCTGCTGCTGCCCCTGATTGTGCTTGTTTTTCCTTTCTGTGCCCCCTTGCTGCCCCTGATTGTGCTCGTTTTTCCTTGCTGTGCCCCCCTTGCTGCCCCTGATTGTGCTCGTTTTTCCTTTCTGTGCCCCCTTGCTGCCCCTGATTGTGCTCGTTTTTCCTTTCTGTGCCCCCTTGCTGCCCCTGATTGTGCTCGTTTTTTTTCCCTTTCTGTGCCCCCTTGCTGCCCCTGATTGTGCTCGTTTTTTCCTTTCTGTGCCCCGCTTGCTGCCCCTGATTGTGCTCGTTTTTCCTTTCTGTGCCCCCTTGCTGCCCCTCATTGTGCTCGTTTTTTTCCTTTCTGTGCCCCCTTGCTGCCCCTGATTGTGCTCTGTTTTTTTCCCTTTCTGTGCCCCCTTGCTGCCCCTGATTGTGCTCGTTTTTTCCTTTCTGTGCCCCCTTGCTGCCCCTCATTGTGCTAGTTTTTCCTTTCTGTGCCCCCTTGCTGCCCCTCATTGTGCTCGTTTTTTTCCCTTTCTGTGCCCCCTTGCTGCCCCTGATTGTGCTCGTTTTTTCCTTTCTGTGCCCCCTTGCTGCCCCTCATTGTGCTAGTTTTTTCCTTTCTGTGCCCCCTTGCTGCCCCTCATTGTGCTCGTTTTTTTCCTTTCTGTGCCCCCTTGATGCCCTGATTGTGCTCGTTTTCCCTTCTGTGCCTGTTTCCCGCCGCTGCGCCTGCGGCCCCGCCCCCTCACTGCCCATTCGCTGCCCCATTCCCTGCTCCTCCCTCCCACCTCCCCATTTATGGCAGCCGCTGCGTGGTGAAGAGAGCGACCCCTGACCTTGACTGGTATGTCGCTCCCCCACCACACAGCTCCGTCTGTGTGCCCTGCTGCCGCCCCTGATTGTGCTCGTTTTTTCCTTGCTGTGCCCCCCTTGCTGCCCCTGATTGTGCTAGTTTTTTCCTTTCTGTGCCCCCCTTGCTGCCCCTGATTATGCTCGTTTTTCCTTTCTGTGCCCCCTTGCTGCCCCTGATTGTGCTCTGTTTTTCCTTTCTGTGCCCCCCTTGCTGCCCCTGATTATGCTCGTTTTTCCTTTCTGTGCCCCCTTGCTGCCCCGGATTGTGCTCGTTTTTTCCTTTCTGTGCCCCCCTTGCTGCCCCTCATTGGGCTCGTTTTTTTTCCTTTCTGTGCCCCCTTGCTGCCCCTGATTGTGCTCGTTTTTTTTCCCTTTCTGTGCCCCCTTGCTGCCCCTGATTGTGCTCGTTTTTTCCTTTCTGTGCCCCCTTGCTGCCCCTCATTGTGCTCGTTTTTTCCTTTCTGTGCCCCCTTGCTGCCCCTCATTGTGCTCGTTTTTCCTTTCTGTGCCCCCTTGCTGCCCCTCATTGTGCTCGTTTTTTTCCTTTCTGTGCCCCCTTGCTGCCCCTGATTGTGCTCGTTTTTTTCCCTTTCTGTGCCCCCTTGCTGCCCCTGATTGTGCTCTGTTTTTTCCTTTCTGTGCCCCCCTTGCTGCCCCTGATTATGCTCTGTTTTTCCTTTCTGTGCCCCCTTGCTGCCCCTGATTGTGCTCTGTTTTTCCTTTCTGTGCCCCCTTGCTGCCCCTCATTGGGCTCGTTTTTTTCCTTTCTGTGCCCCCTTGCTGCCCCTGATTGTGCTCGTTTTTTTCCCTTTCTGTGCCCCCTTGCTGCCCCTGATTGTGCTCGTTTTTTCCTTTCTGTGCCCCCTTGCTGCCCCTCATTGTGCTCGTTTTTCCTTTCTGTGCCCCCTTGCTGCCCCTCATTGTGCTCGTTTTTCCTTTCTGTGCCCCCTTGCTGCCCCTCATTGTGCTAGTTTTTTTCCTTTCTGTGCCCCCTTGCTGCCCCTCATTGTGCTCGTTTTTTTCTTCCTTTCTGTGCCCCCTTGCTGCCCCTGATTGTGCTCGTTTTTTCCTTTCTGTGCCCCCTTGCTGCCCCTCATTGTGCTCGTTTTTTCCTTTCTGTGCCCCCTTGCTGCCCCTCATTGTGCTAGTTTTTTTTCCTTTCTGTGCCCCCTTGATGCCCTGATTGCGCTCGTTTTCCCTTCTGTGCCTGTTTCCCGCCGCTGCGCCCCTGCGGCCCTGCCCCCTCACTGCCCATTCGCTGCCCCATTCCCTGCTCCTCCCTCCCACCTCCCCATTTATGGCGGACGCTGTGCGGCCGCGCAGCGGACGTGCGCAGCGGGCGCGCCGCTGGCGCGCCGCTGGCGCGCCTAAGGCAAGCCCGTCTGCGCCCGTCCGCGCCGTGACCGCACCCAGCGCCAGACCCCCTGGTCCGGGCATCCCCCGTGCCCGCCACATCAACAGACGCCGATACGACGCCAGCACCCTCCACGTACTCAACCCCGGAAAAGATCACGCCTGCTACCAGGCCACCCCGAAGCGCACCCAAGGGCCCTTCACCTGCCGGAACTGCAGCTTCGCCAGCACCCGCCCGCCAAACCACTGCCCAGGAAAGAACCCAACTACCTCAGATGCATCCTCCTCAACACCCGCTCCGCCCGCAAACACGCCATCGAACTCTGGGACCTTCTCGACTCAACCTCCCCAGACGTCGCATTCCTGACGGAGACCTGGCTGAATCCCGCTTCAGCCCCCGACATCGCCATTGCCATCCCGGACGGATACAAGATCACCCGCAGGGACCGCACCAACGGAGTCGGAGGAGGCATCGCCATCGTCCACAGGAACACCCTCAGAGTCTCAACCAACACCGACGACACCCTCAGCACCGCCGAACACATGCACTTCCAGATCCACACCGATCCCAACACCACCCTCAGAGGAACCCTCATCTACAGACCCCCCGGACCCCGACCACAGTTCAGCGATTCCATCGCTGACTTCGTCAGCACACACGCCATCGCCTCCACGGACTACATCCTCCTCGGGGACCTGAACTTCCACCTCGAGAACAACAAGGACACCAACTCCACCACCCTGATCGACAACCTCGCCACCCTCGGACTCAGACAGCTCGTGACTACACCCACCCACGCCGCCGGCCACACGCTCGACTCCATCTTTTCCGCAAGCCCACACGTCTCCTTCAACCACACCTCCGAACCCCACTGGACTGACCACCACTGCATCCACTTCACCTACAGGAAGCCCACCACGCACCACCGCACCGAACAAATGCCTCGCCGCTGCTGGAGCAGAGTCACGGAAGACCAGCTAACCACAACCCTCGCCCTGAGCCCACCCGCCGAACCCTCCGACCCCGACACCGCCGCCCGCAACCTCAGACAGTGGATCGACGACTGCGCCAACACCCTCGCCCCGCTCAAGAATCCGCCCAACAGCCACACCAGCAAGAAAGCCACCTGGGTCACCGAAGACCTCCAGGCCTCCAAACGAACATGCCGAAAACTGGAGAAGATCTGGCTCCACGAACGGACAGCGGACAGCTACGCCGCCCACAAGAGCGCCACCCGCAGTCACCATCACCTCATCAGATCCGCCAAAAGGGCCTCACTCAAAGACCGCCTAGACAACAACGCACACAACAGCAAAGAGCTCTTCAACATCGTGAAGGAGCTCTCCAACCCCAGCTCCAACACCAACGACATTCAGCCGTCGCGAGACCTGTGCGACTCACTGGCCACCTTCTTCCACCGCAAAATCGCCGACATCCACGACAGCTTCAACACCACGACCGCCCCGGCAACCACCGAGACCACTGCCCCCACAACCACCAACCGCCTGCTCTCCTGGACCAACATCAATGACGAGGACACCAGCGAGATCATGAACACCATCCACTCCGGTTCACCGCTAGACCTGTGCCCTCACCACATCTTCAACAAAGCCAGTACAGCCACCGCGCCCCATCTCCGGAAAATAATCAACATCTCCTTCGAGACAGCAACCTTCCCGGAAAGCTGGAAGCACGCCGAGATCACCGCCTTACTCAAGAAACCCAAGGCAGACCCCAAGGACCTCAAGAACTTCCGACCCATCTCTCTGCTCCCGTTCCCCGCGAAGGTCACCGAGAAAATCGTCAACAAACAACTGACCCGCTACCTCGAGGAGAACACCATCCTGGACCCTTCCCAGTCCGGCTTCCGCAGCAACCACAGCACCGAAACCGCCCTCATCGCCGCCACCAATGACATCAGGACCCTGCTAGACAACGGAGAAACAGCAGCCCTCATCCTCCTGGACCTATCAGCCGCCTTCGACACGGTCTGCCACCACACACTACGAACACGCCTTCACGACGCCGGGATCCAAGAGAAGGCCCTGGACTGGACCACATCCTTCCTTTCCGGCAGAACACAAAGCGTCCACCTCGCCCCCTTCCGATCCAAGGCCACCAAGATCATCTGCGGCGTACCCCAAGGCTCCTCCCTCAGCCCAACGCTGTTCAACATCTACATGGCACCCCTCGCCCACGTCGCCCGACAGCACAACCTCAACATCATCTCCTACGCCGACGACACCCAGCTGATCCTCTCACTCACCAAAGACCCTCACACCGCCAAAGCCCACCTCCACGAAGGAATGAAGGCCGTCGCCGAATGGATGAGGACCAGCCGCCTGAAGCTGAACTCGGACAAGACGGAGGTCCTCATCCTTGGTTCCAACCCTTCAGCCTGGGACGACTCCTGGTGGCCAACATCACTGGGAACAGCCCCGCCACCCACCGACCACGTACGCAACCTAGGGGTCATCCTCGACCCCACCCTCTCCATGACTAAGCAGGTCAACGCCGTTTCCTCATCCTGCTTCAACATCCTCCGAATGCTCCGCAGGATCTTCAAGTGGATCCCCACCGAAACAAGAAAAACAGTCACCCAGGCCCTCGTCACCAGCAGGCTGGACTACGGAAACGCCCTCTATGCAGGAACGACGGCTAAGCTCCTGAGACGGCTGCAACGCATTCAGAACGCCTCTGCACGTCTTATCCTCGACATCCCCCGACGCAGCCACATCACACCCCACCTGAGAGACCTGCACTGGCTCCCTGTCAACAAGAGGATAACCTTCAAGTTCCTCACCCATGCACACAAAGCACTCCACAACTCCGGACCAGCCTACCTCAACAGACGACTCAGCTTCTACACCCCCACCCGCCAGCTCCGCTCGACCAGCCTCGCCCTCGCCACAGTCCCCCGCATCCGGAAAACGACCGCCGGCGGCAGATCCTTCTCCCACCTCGCCGCCAAGACCTGGAACACCCTCCCCACCAACCTCCGACAGACCCAAGACCTACTGGCCTTCAGAAGACTCCTCAAGACCTGGCTCTTCGATCAGTAGCAGCACCACCCCCCTCTTCCCCCAGCGCCTTGAGTCCCTCGCGGGTATGTAGTGCGCTTTATAAGTGACATGATTGATTGATTGATTGATGGCGAGGGTGCTTGCATGTTTTATGAACACTGATAGACCGCCCGACTGGCGGCCAAAGAGATTCCTTTTTGTTGCTGGAACGTAGTGTTCGTGGTACCCTACCAGTGGAGTACTAGACAATGCCCAAGTCTCTTGAAAACAGAGTATGTCTCCAGTTTCCAGGAACTGCTTCAAGTTTTCATCTTCACTGATTTTACTGATCCCTGCGATGTTCCATGAGATTATGATTAATTGCTGCTTGGAAGGTATTCCTCCCCTGGCCTCTCTGCTGCCTAGCCTAGTGTCGCAGCTGTTAGGAATGCTGCTGCGAACTTCTTGAGGTTCCGGTTTGGTCCGGTGCGAGAGGGGTTGCGCAGATGACCCGTTGGTTGTTTCGGCATGAAATCCTGATGCCCATGCGGTCTTTGGAGCCCGGCCGTCTTCTGCCAAGGAATTCTAAGCTGTTTGTCCCGTGTAGAACTGACCAAGGGCCCTTTCCCCCATTGTCTGATGCTAAGATGTGTGGATATTTTGGGAGCGACAGAGTCTGAACATCAATGCCCCACTCAGCGAGTTGTATGGAATTATTCAGGACGGCTTGTAGTATTTCCTTTTGCGTCAGGCCCACCACTGTTGAGTCGCCATGTGTGTCCCCCTTGATGCTCAGGAATCTCACCCATTCTAGATCCCCAGTTTGTATCTGGTCTAGAGTGGCAAGGTGTTTGAGGAGGTGAAGAATGTTGCACCTGTTCAAAATGTCGTGCTGTCCCATGCTGTGGAATCTTGGGGTGAGGACTACCTCATGGACTAATGTTGGGTTGCCCGAGGTTTGGGCCGCTTTTTCCCTTCCTGGGGCATGCACAGCTGAGGTGGATCCAAAACTTAAGCTACCTTGTTTGCTTGTGGCTAATCTTTCTTGGGGCCTCGTGCTCAGGCCTTGAATGCTCCTAATGCCGGACTGGAGCAAGGGGCTTAGCTGGAGTAGTTTTGAACCATCCGGCTGCAGCAGTGTGGTGATCCTCGCTTGCTGGGAGGTTTCTTCAGCCGGTACAGGGCTAGTTCCCGCTATCGATTTGTTACCTGTGGGCCGGCCTGAACTTATAAGTGGCTTTTGGCCCATTGCAGTGGAATTGCTTGATAGAATTGGCTGCGTTTGCTGGTCTCCAGGGAGCGGGACGATGTCAGAGACCTTCTTACCCCAGTTTTTGGCTGTGAAGAATGGGTAGAGCCGACTGGCTTTGGCGCCCCCTTGTGGGGGTAGGTCGTTGGTCTTCCTTAGCTGCGATTGTCTCCCTCTTAGCTTTGTTTTTTTCAATTGTTTCTTCAGCTTCTTTTTTGCTCTCCTTGATAACGTAGGTTCAAGAGTGCCCATTTTGCTGGGAGTAAGTTCTTGCAAGTCAGTTGCCAGGATGTCGCTACCCCTGCTACCCTCATTATTGGGGCTTTGTGTGCCTTGGACTATTTTGGGTCTATGTGTGGAATTGTCGAACCTGTGTGCCCCTTTTTGGCCTGGTCCGACTGTCGTCGTCAGGCCGGATAGGGTTCCTTCTGTTTGTCTTTCAGCCTGAGAATATCTGTTTGCAGTCGCCCTGTCATCTGTGTTGGTCAAAGTCGGCGTTTCCCTGCTTCCTTTGGCTATCTCTACTATGTCCACTAGAACCTCGGGAAGAGACCCCCATTTTTCCATGAGGATAGAGCAGGAACAGGAGCATTCCCCCGGGTTGGAGAGTAAATAATGGGCGATCCTATTTTCCAGTTCTTCCACCCTGGATCTTATGTTGACTAGTCGGCCAGCAATCGATTGCAGGAGATCTATTTGGACTTCCATCTTAGATGACTGCCACAATAGAGCTCTATTGGTGGCACTGTTTGTTTCGGTCGTGAGAGATTTCCGCAGGTCTGCTTCAGCGCTATCATTGAGGGTGTAGTGGTCTACTTTTGTGTTGGAGACCCATGGGGGCCCTAATAGCCCCAACCCCAGCAGATTTGGGGTTAGTTCTAAAGTTTGCTTGATTTTTTGGCCTAGATTTTGGAGGAACGAAGCTGTGAGCTCCCCTGCCGCTGGAGACTCTAGGCGCGGGTCAGCTGATTGCGATCGTAGGCTTGTGGGCGATGGTGCGGGCACTGGGCTCTCCGCATTTTGGAGGTCGAGACCATGGCCGTGGCCTTTTGGCTGATGGACTTGCGCCCTTGTCACTGCGGCATGATCCGCTTTGATCAAAGCTGTTACGTGGTTCTTGCCAGTTGTGAAGTCGTGCCCCTTATCTATGGGTAGACGAGGGGTTTGAGCACTGGGTAATCCATTGATCTGCACGTTGTCGAGTTGCATGCAGGCTGGGTCGACCATTTCCTGCTCATTACTGGGCTCCAGGCAGGTTGGTGAGCCGCCCATGGATGTGAAAGTGTAACCGGAGGGCCGTTCACTCGGCCTTTTGGAACTGATCTCTTGAGTGATGCACAGGTTGTGGCCATGCGATGGAATGTTCTGGGCTGTGTGCTCTTGCCAGCCCTCGTGGTGCCCTGGTCGGTGCTGGGGGTGCCATTTTTCTTGAATAAATACCTGATCGACCCCCTTTGTTCTGCGTCTTGAGGCATTTCATTTAGGCTTTCTGTTAATGATTTTCTCCTGGTAATCCTTTTTGTAGAGGAGTGGCTGTTGGCAAGTTCCTCTGGGGTCGTATGCAGTCGGCCCTTTCTTTTGGGACCCATTTTGTTGAGTGAAGACGCTAGTGAGGTTTGACTGTTTGGCTAAGGGGCTGGCCGGCCAGACGCCCGACGCACTGTGAGGTGATTGGTCACAGCGGATTTATTCATTTGCTGGGATTGCCAGGGTTTGCCAGGATTTTGAGGGAGTTGTAGCCAGGTGATGGTGAGAATCGTCGCTCCCCCGAATCGTTTCAACTGTTGTTGGTCCCCTGTTGTTAATCCCCGCTCTGCCTTATGCCTTTCAATACAGCAGGGTCGGGACTGGGTCGGGACTGGGGACTGCCCAACTACTCCACGTCGCTCTCTTTTACGTTTTGTATGCTTCTGCTGATGGGGTTGCTTCTCTCTGTTAATGCTGGATGCTGGGGTGTTGCAGGATGTTGCAAGATGTGGCCTTTAAAGGCAGATGTAATTGTGCGCTATTCGCTACTCCCAGAGTGTGGGGTTGTCCCCAACCGGATGGCAAAGGAGCAGGGAGTAGGGCGGTGGAAGGAGGCAAGCGGGGCTCGCAGGGCGGGACACAGGCTGCACCCGATCTGATCGGGCCGCCTCCGTGATACCGCCAAAGGCACATACTCGCTGCGACAGCCAACTAATGACGGCCGAGCTTGCCGTTCGCCTGTGTGCTGCTTTACCGCAGTAGTGCCGGGGCGCTACTTGTGCTCCGCTATGCTCCCCCGCTCATCCGCAATACTCCCCGTGCAGACGCTGTGGAGAGTGAACCACAATCTTAGCTCTTAGCTCTGAGCGCTGTGCCTGCCACCACCGCCCGTGTGGGTGCTGTGCAGTGCAGGGACCACTTCTGTGTGGTGATCAGGCGGGGTGGCAGGTTTAGGGTTCGGGCCGGAGCCGGGAGCCGGGAGCTGCTGTCGGCGTCTTCCTCCTCGTTCATCGATCGGCAATCTGGCCGTGAAGCGTGGCGAGGCGGCGGTCGGCATGGAACCACGGACTGGAGTGCTGAGTACACAGTGTCCACGGACTGGAGTGAATGAATGCAAAGTGGTCCGCACCTGTTGCTGGCATCCATGCGGGGAGTTGAAGGGGCCAAAGGTGGCCTAAATGAAAGCCTGAGTCACCTGGGGGCTGAGGAGGTGCGGCCGCGATGGACGGACGACGCCGTACACGCACTTGCACGGCCCTACAGATGGCACCCAGGGCTGGGACTCCCGATCCAAGCCAGAATGGAAAGTGCCCTGAGGCACACAGTACAGCTGCAGTGACGCACCCAGTCTATGCTGGCACCGTAAAATAGTGAGTGCAGGGTTGGCATCCCAGGGATCTTAACGTGCCAATCTTCACTGTGTTTGCAAACTCACTTCCCAGTAAGCACGCTCTCGGGACCCAGAGAGAATACATTGACATCACTGCTCCTAACAGCCTTGCCCTTTGTTCTGATCTGTTGACATCGTGGGCACTCCGGATTATCCGGCAGTTCGGTTGCATGGTTGCCTTTCTGCCAGTGCCTCAGTGGGGGTGCAGTGGTGGTGCAGACCCGAAGGCTTTTTACACCCTGAAGTGGGTCACTGTCGATAGTGCATCTGGTCAATATTCTGTGACTCCCGGCGTAGATGCCAAGTGATCAAAGAGGGCTCTGCGACACTCCAGTGGCCTGCTGGCTACGAAAAAGGCATACTTGGTATCAAAGAGAAACCACCCACAAGGTGAAAGATAGCACGTCGGGAGTGGGCAACAAACAACAAGGTGGCCAGCACAACCGTCCGAGCCGCCCCAAAGATCGGACAGAATCTTAATATCCGGAGCCTACGACGGACAGTGGCTGCCCAGTCAATACTGATCACCTGACTTAAGTGTCCACACATACCCAACATGTCCGGAGGCTGGAGTACCAAATCCACCATGCAGGCTAAACTGGACAAGTACGCCTGGAACAAGGGAATAGGCCCAAAGGATAAAGATGCAGACGGCTTGCCTGAGAAGCAGCAAGATACAGATGGCTCACCAGAACTGACCCTCCAGGAGATAATGACGGCCATCACGATGGTGAGAACATCACTGGAGTCCAGAATTGACTCTGTCTCCACGGAGGTCTCTTTAATACGAGCAGATATGCGATCTATGAACACTAGAATCGAAGAAGTCAAGTCAACCGCCAGTTCCCTATTCAAAGACACGTCCACCCTTCAGCAAAGAATGAACAACCTACAGAACCGCAGCGAAAGGATGGAAGGCCAGCTGGATGAATACAAAGGGCGTTCAAGGCGCAACAATGTGCGAATTCTCGGAGTTCCGGAACGTGCGGAGGGGCAAGCAATGGACTTGTTTGTTGAAGAACTGGTCGCGACCTACCCACAGCCCCCAAGGCTGTCAAAATTCTTCACGATTGAATGGGCACATAGAGTGCCAGGAGGTAGACCAAAACCTGGAGCACCCCCAAGGTCCATAGTGGCGAGAGTTTTCAACTATAGGGACAGGGACATCATTTTACAAACGGCTCGAACATCCCCTCCAATTGAACTTGAAAATAGCAAAGTGACCTTCTTTACGGACTTCACGGTTAAGGTCCAGCATCAACAGCGCAGTTTCCTTGAAATTAAAAGAGCCCTGCAGGACAAGGACATCAAATATGCAATGCTCTTCCCTGCCAAGTTCCGAGTGGAATCAGAGGGAAAGGTGTGGTTCTTCAATACCCCAGAAGAGGCATGGGACTGGCTTGATGGGTGACGAGTAGCGGGGAAGAAGAACCACCAACCACCAAAGTCAATGAGACAGACAAGGGAAATCTCGAGTGGACCAGAAAGCGGGAACCCCACACGGCGAGAGTGGCGGCAAATGAGGACTGGTCTGTATTCTTTGCTGTCATAGTAAATGTTTCACTGTAATTTTTTCTCTGAGCCCCAAACAGACTCAGCTCTCCAGATGGACAAGCAAGTGAGGGTGGTATATGATGTCAACAGGGATGTGAGACTGAACAATGGACAGTAAGATGGGGCTGCTTGGGGAATCAAAATATTGATCCAGTGTTTCATTAACACTATGGTTGAATGGGTGCATGGTTGGCACACGCACCGCAAGTTTAAGGGGTGGGCAATAGGCACTCTGCAATTTTGTGGTGGCAGGAGGTTCCAAAACCACCATGTAGGGAGGCAAGGAGGGGGGTCAGGTTACTTATTGTGGGGGGGTGGGTTTCCAATCACGAAGTAACTCCGACACACTTTACATCAAACATACTGAGGAGCAGTTAGAATCAATTGGTGACAGGAAGGGGGTAGGAGATGTTTAGTTAAGTTCATGAACAATTTGGACAAGGTTGACATGAGATGACAAGTTGGTGACACCGCACTTCGTACATTTGACATGGTGAAACTGACACTAGGCAGGGCTGGAAGGGCGATAGTTGCTAAACAGGGTGATGGGGCATACGAGGGGTTCCCCTTGATGGTGCAAATTATTACATTACGCAACTATGGGGCCACCATCAAAACAAGGACTTAAATTGTTGTCCTGGAACGTCAATGGATTGGGGGACAAGATAAAAAGGGGGATAGTACTTCAATATATAAAACAACACTCACCCGATGTGATTAAACTCAAGGAGACACACTTACTAGGTAACGCATGCAACGCATTGACGAGATGGGGATTCAAACTTGTAGCACATTCTGCGTTTGGCTCCGGATCACGGGGAGTGGGTATAATGACTCAGAAAACTTCTCAGATGATGACTGATCACATATGGACAGATAATTTGGGTAGGTTTGTGGCAACCTCAGGGACATGGGAGGGGCGTACACTAAATCTCCTGCTTGCCCTACTAGAGGGGAGACTCATGATTGGGGCGACTTTAACTCACTTGTTTCCAATACTCTAGATCGCTGGCCCCCAAGAGACCTACCACCTGCTTGCACACAAATCCATAATTTTCTGGGAGCAATGGCTCTAGTGGATACTTGGAAGGCGCTACATCCCATGGAACAGCAATATACATTCTACTCAGGGGGCCCACCACAGCATTTCTAGGATAGACTATATTGTAACACAGGCAGGCCAGTTAGAATACATTAGAGAGGTGAACCACCTTGCAAGGGGTATATCAGATCACTCACCCATCTGGGTCCGGATAGAGGTGGGGGAGCCCAAAATCGGTAGGACATCCCCGATTAGTCCATGCTATCTTAAGATCCCCCAGATAAAAGACAAAATCATACGCGATACGGAGCTTTATTTTCAAGAAAACGAGCACTCGGTGGATTCAGCTCAGATAATGTGGGAGGCATACAAGGTTGTGATACAAGGTGCTGCTAGCTCTCAAATCGCTGGAGTAAAAAAAAAAAAACAGGCAGCGTTAGTGCGATTAGAAACAGATATACTGGAACTGCAAGGGAAGCTCCGAGACCAGCACTCAGATGAGACGAGGCACACCTTAAGACTTAAAACAAAAGAGTACACAGCCTTGGCCACTGATGCGGCCAAGGCACAATACAGGGCAATGCTCAGTAGGATCTATGAAGTTGGGGACAAGGCCGGGAAATTGCTGGCCTGGCTAGACCGTAGGGCACAGGCAGATAGAGTGGTGGTGGAACTCGTGTTAGAGTCCAGTAAGAGAATCACTGAGCCACAGGAGATCGCAGATGCAGTTGAGGACTACTATTGTAGTATCTATACATCCCAGACGCCATACACAGAAGCAGATGCGCACTCTCTACTGAGAGACATTTCTTTACCCACACTCACAGACGAAGAACGGTCAGACCTTGAGCTAGAATTTAACAGCACAGAGGTAGAGAAGGCCATACAAGAATTATGAGTGGGCAAGGCGACTGGCCCAAACGGCTTGCCCATTGAACTATACAAACTCGCCCGAGTAAAATAGCACCATATCTGACTAGAATGTTTCATGAGAGTTGCGACGCAGGCTTGCTCCCAATTGATCAGAGGTTAGCAACTATAGTGGTCATTCATAAGAGTGGGAAACCTAAGAATTTATGTTCCTCGTATAGGCCAATATATAGCGAAAATACTGGCTACTCGTCTAATACGTGTTATAACAAAATTAGTGCACCCGGATCAGTCTGGCTTTATCCCAGCCAGAAATACCTCTCTTAATTTGCGGAGACTACAGGGAGTGCTGGACCGGGCCAACACGATCAGCGAGGACGCGGTGGTCGTGTCTCTCGATGCGGCCATGGCGTTCGACACAATTGAATGGTCCTATATGTTTTCAGTATTAAAGAAGTTGGGATTTGGCCCGGGCTTTTTGAGGTGGGTCCACCTCTTACATAAAGAACCACTGGCCCAAATAGTAGTCAATAATTGAAAGTCGCCCATGTTCGCTCTCGGAAGCGGTACCAGACAGGGTTGCCCCCTCTCCCCATTGCTTTTCGCCCATGTGCTCGAGCCATTGGCAATGTGGATGCAGAAAGATCCCATTATTAGAGGGCTCAGGTGGGCTGAAGACTGGGAAGACCGTATTTCACTGTATGCCGATGATATTTTGTTATACTTGGCATTCCCAGCGGCCTCCTTAAATAAAGTGATGAACATTTTCATAGTATTTGGAAGATTTGCCAGGTATAGGATTAACTGGACCAAGTCAGTCATCCATGTCCTCAGTGGTAAATTGCCTTCCTTGCCCAGGGGTTTAACTATCACTGAAGCAGAGACGGGGTTCAAATACTTGGGAATCCAGGTCTCCAAGGATCCAGCATATTTTTACGAATGCAACCTCCTGCCCCCGTTGCAGAGATTTAGAAGCTATGTCCTACATTGAAAGTCTTTCCGACTATCCCTACTGGGGCGAGCAGCCCTATTCAAAATGATGTCCAGCCCACGTTTTTTTATATGTCTTGCAAAATACGCTGCATCCAGTGGGAGCAGAATACTTCAAATCTATAGAAGGCGCCCTAAGAGAGATTTTGTGGGAAGGGAAACCTCCCAGAATATCAATTTAGAAGCTTACACGAGGGTGGTATGATGGGGGAATTGGTCTCCCCGACATCAAGAGATATTATTGGCAGCGCAACTCACCGCGATAAATCAGTGCACGTATAGGCCACAGGGAGATCCTGGATTTCACATGGATATATGACTGCTCCCAGGGGGAAGCTTTACAGGGGCGCTGTAGGCTAACCCCGCTAAAAAGAAACTGTTGGGACCCACTGGGCATGCGGTCCAAGTGTGGTGGACTGCCATGAGGAGCCTGGGCTGGGAGGGTAGGATCACACTGGCCACCCCACTCTGGCGCACTGAACTACTTGGCAATCTAAGACACACCCGCGGTTTCGACCGATGGGATTTAATAGGCATTTCCAAGGTTGGAGATCTATGGAAGGTGGGAGGAGTAGTCTCCTTCGCCCAATTGCAAGTGGAATATGATCTTGCTAATACAGAACACTTTAGGTACCTACAGATCCAACATGAGCTGCAAGCAGTGATAGCAAAGGGAGAGATGCCACCAGAATCCTCCCCACTAGAAGACATGGTCTTAGACGGGAATCTCCCGGAGAAATCCATATAGTTGGTATCAAAAAAACTAATCAATAACATGTTGGACCCCCTTCTCTGACTTAGAGCTAAATGGGAATACGATGTTGTGGGACTGGAGGACGAGGAATGGCTTGTGGCCTTAGCTTCTCCCAGAGAGACTGCCATCTCCTCTAGGCTTAGGCTCATACAGCTAAAGATACTCCACAGAATATACCTTGCGGGACCAATGTTGATAAGGATGGGTTATAGCACTGAGGCCGGATGCATGAGGGGATGCGGGCAGGAGGGCACCTTTGTGTACATACTCTGGGAATGTACGGTTATTCAGAGGTACTGGTCTGAATTGGCAGAGTGTATGGAGAAAGTAATGGGCAACAAGATTGATTGTAACATCAAGCTGTGTCTCCTGAACATTTGGGGCCCTAACGACTTAAACACTAAAGAGAGAATATGGGTGACACTTGGAATGATAATTGCTAAAAGGAATATTGCAAGATTGTGGAGGGTGCAGGAACCACCAACACTGGGTGCGTGGGGAAAAGACATGGACTGGTGCATGGTGACGGAGAGGACTGTGTACGAATCCAGGGCATGTCCCATTAAATGGACACACATTTGGGAAAAATGGAATGAGTATAGGCGAGGAATTTGTGATCCCCTGCAGCCTAGATGGAGTAGTGAACCTGGGTAGACCTGCTATAATTTGATCCAATGTAGACTGTGTGTAATAGGCTATGGATTCAGGTTTGTAGTTAACTTTGTGCCAGCACAGCGCCTTTGGACACATGTGTCTGTACGATGTCTATTTTGTATAACCTTGTCCTTAATAAAATGTTTTGCAAAAAAGCGCTAGAGATCCATTGGGATTTCCAACATTTTGACATCAATCTATGTGGGCACAAGTTCCGAGTGGTCACTGACCACAAGCCCTTGGTGCCGCTATATGGAGGAACTATGAGGAATGGGCCCCCGAGGTTTGAAAGGTGGGCTATCCAGCTCCAGCAATATGATTTTGAGGTGGACTTTCGGCCGGGAGTTAACAACCCGCCTGACTATCTGTCACAACACCCCATGGTGGCCAACACTCGATGTCAGTGGGAGGATGATGGAGGAACAGAGAGCTTCGTGAAGCTGATAACGGAGCTGGCATGCCCGAGGGTGTTATCACTGGCGGAGTTGGCAGAGGCCACTAAAGAAGACAACTGTCTGGTGGATGTCAAGGAGGCATTGCGAGGACATAACTGGAGGAACTTCTTGGATGGCGTGAAGAGACTGACAGATGAAGAGCGAGAGACAAGAACCTGCTTGTGGAGATGGCGGGAAGAGCTCAGTGAAAACGAAGAATGTTTGGTGTTAAGAGGAACACAGATCGTGGTACCCCAGAAACTGTGGAGATGGACAGGGGAGCTAGCGCACCAAGGGCACCAGGGGATAGCTAAAACAAAGGCGAGACTGCAAGCAAAAGAGTGGTTCCCTGGGGTCGATAGGATGATTGAGGATGATTGAGGAAATCGTGTGAGTTGCCCGAGGCCTCATCGTCAGAGCCCCTGACAGAAAATGAGAGCGTGGCCACCCTTATCGGCTGAGAGATAACCCCCAACCAAGTCAGAGACTCAGAGACTATGTTTGTTTAAAGAGGGGATGGCCCCGGACTAAAGATGGACTTGTATTTAACTGTTTATACTTTTGCTATGTTCTCTTTATTAAAGTTTATGAGGGATGTAGTGATCCACCCATCCACTGCTATACTTTGTTGCACTTTCACAGCCTTCCGTCCTGCGCGTGGACCAGAGGCTACAAATAAAAGGGTCGACAATTGCTCATGGTTGTCGTCATCCACTAGCCATAATTACTGTGTCTGCCCGTTCTTGGCCATAGCCAACCTAGGCCCCCTCTCCTTAATAAGCCCCCTCCACAAGCACCACGCAACAAAGGGAAGACTCATGTTCTTTCTAAAGGTTATAAGTTGAGAGTCTGAAGAGAAAATGAAGAAGGAAAGGTTTAATAGAAAGTTGGATCCTTACCCACTGCCCTGAAGCTCACAAATCGCCTTTATTGTATGACTTGTGTTCACGGCATCAGGTTCATTCTTCAACCATTTCTGTATCTCCTGGATGGATTTATCATCTGCGCAAGCAAAGGTGATCTCGTTGAAATACTCACAGGCTGGCAGAGTGTAATGGATGTAAGGGCCATAGGAAAGTGCAACCAAGGAGTCTCCTTTAACGTCACCTGTTTAGAAAAAGTTCAGACTTTAGTGAACAGAAATTGATAATGTGTTACATGTAAAGTCCTTATCAGCTAGTGAGAATAAATGGACATGTCCATTTTACTCATCATTAATATTAATATGTTACATATTGTGTTCTACTCAGGACACATGAGTCTACCACATCCCATCTTAGACTCAGCTTTGACCCTCATAACTCACCAAATCTACCTTAGGGTCAAAGCCCTACAACATCTTATTCGGGATGCAGCGTCTGGCCGGTGGGAAAGAAAGAAGAGTGTCATTTCCTTGCATACTTTTTAGTTTCGGTATTCAGTGAAGATGGGTGGATTTTGGGTCCTCTGTCATTGGTCCCTTCAGGTCTCTAGTAGATGGAGTTGCCTCTTTTGTCATGGAGAATTATCAGCCACACTACAGCATCCCACTTCTTAACCATTCTCGCAGTGATTATGCAACATATTTATCAACAGAGCTGTGATGCTGCCATAAAAAGTTAGGCATACAACATTATTTCCCTCTGAGGTATGTTTCCTTTTTCCTCTCACTCTCTAGCCTATCTTATATTAATATGTCCCTCTTTACTTTTTTTACATTCCCTTTTCTTTCTCCTGCTTCACTTGGTTTTTTTCACCTTTCATTTTATGCAGTTGTGTTGCTTCAGTCTCTTTCCCTCGGTATCTCACATTCACAACCTTTCCATATAACTGTCCTACACATTGCTTCTTGTTTCTTCGAAACTAGCAGATTCAATGCCTCCACAAATACTTCAACCTCTTAGGATAAACTCACTACAAAATTGTAAGCTACATGTCTCCACCCCCAGTGTAAAGCAATTTCTTCTCTCTTGTGAGGGTGGGTGACCTCCCTCCCTAAACCCCTCTCTGATCCTCCCTAAACCCCTCTTACATTACACTAATCCCATTACTTTTAGTGATAAGTTTGTCCCTTTTCACATCCAAGCCTCTGTGACCCTCCCGCATTTACAACTAAAATCTGTACTTGCATGTGCGGAGACTCCTCAGTCGGGTCAGGGAATTCTGCACATTTAACTATAGGCAAAACATAGATTTTGTAGTATGTTTTGAAGTACTACAAAAATTTACTACAAATTGCTGTTTGTGAATCAGGCTGCCAACTCTGGAATCAAACAGGGACAGAAATACAACAGGCTTTCAGGCACATTCTAGATTCCTGCTAGAAGGTACACCGGTTTGCTCTCCAGGATAATTTCCACCATTAATTGCCTGACTCGTAACTTGTACTTCAGCTAGAACTGTCTTGCAAACCTCTGCTTGTGAATAAACCAGGAGTCAATGTTATCAATTGGTTATTTTCACAGTTTACGCCATTCCTTTCATCTCCTGTTGTCTTTTTCTGATGTAGCATCGAAAAATCTGTGTGCCACACATGTCAACACCTGAGTGTTAAGGAAGTATTTGGCCTGACATTGGTGGTGGTTATTGTGGATTATCTGTATGTGTAATAGGTCAGGCCATTATGGGTCACTAGAACCAGCTTGAGCTTGACTTTAACTTAGAATGGACCCTGGAGCATTGTTATACTATGTCCCCATTGATAATGCCCCTGTAACATATAGGTCAGCTATTGGTCTGGCAAGAGTGCTATTTTTATTTCATTGTTTTATGTTTTTATTTTTATTTGTACAGTTTTATTTAGCATGAAACAGACCATACAGGGCATCAACGCTCTTTACTTAGGCATTACAGATCTAGTTGCAACAATGTAGACATCCAGAAAACCAGAGGAGTATAGAAATAAAACAATTTCAACGCATGTTACATCGGATACAGGACCTATAGCATTTGTGATGTGAACAAGAAAAACAAATTCATTAACATTCTACCGAATAGCTTCAGAGATAACAAAATTGTTAGCTTTCTGAAAAGATTATAAAAGTATGATTCCTACCAAGCATCTGATTAATGGGTAGGCATCGATTGCAACCCCTTAACTGCTGAAGCTTTTTCATTTCAGTGCTTAAGCCTTTTTTGTTTATTTTGGGTAGTTTGTGAGTTGGCTACCATATCTTTTTATCCACATATTGTATGCCAAATTTGCTTCCTTTTTCACCATCTTGAGTATTCTAAAGGTACCCACGATTTGTGGATTCTCCTGTGAGGGGGTTGAGAAAATTATCAAAATGTAGGTAAATGTGTTTTTCATGAAAAATAGGGAAAATGTTCATTACATAAAAGTGTCTGGATTTTTTTTCCTAAAAATGGCATCAACAAAAGGTTTGCTGTGCTAAAGTTACCTTCTTCTTAGCTTTCAGGAACAAGCAGAGATGAAACAAAAAACTATTTTTTTACCACAATTTGGCATTTTTCAAAGAGGTGGCCCATGTTTCCGAATTGTTGTGCTTTCAACCTGCATCCAGTTTGTGGTGGAAACTGGTCTGACATACATGGGTGATCCCAGAAAGCTATAGATTTCTGAAAAGTCAACAACATTCTGAATTCAGCAAGGGGTCATTAGTGTACATCATCCAAGATTTTCTCAAAGAAACTAACTGTTGAAATAAAACAATAGTGAAAATGAGTAGGAAAAAACAGCCATTTGTGGCAATGTTTTCAGCTGTAACTTCTTGTCACAACTGCCGATTCGCGAAAGCAATACACCATTATGGCTGCTACAATCGTGTGGTTGCTGGGACATATAGGGTTTGTAGGTTGTAAAAGAACCTGAGCCAACAACTGAACTGCACATTACAATTATTTTTTTTGTGTTCCGAGTATAGAGCAATTCATATGGTAACGTTTAACCCCTTGTATGCTCATGACAGCTCCCGGCCGTCAGGCGTCACGGTTGGCGTGTGCTCACGACGGCCGGGAGCCGTCAGAATCCCCGCCCGCTAATGCAAACCCACGCAAAGCGTGAAAATTCGCGCCGCATGGAAGGGGTTAACCGCTTCGCTGCCGCCGGAATTCCGCCCAGGTGCTAGACATTCCGATCATGGGCATGGCTCGGACAGCCCCCGCGTGTCGTGAGTACATGCCCACCGTGACTCATGACGGCCGGGGGCCGTCATGAGCACGGAAGAGGATATAGAGTGAAAAATAGGTATCAAGGAAACCTATGTATTTCTAATACATAGGTTTCCTTATAGATACCTGTCATGGAGTTTAGGAGCATTGGTTATTTGTACATCTCTGAATTTGTGGGTACCCATACTAGGTGATTCAGTGGGCTTTTTTCAAAATGTCTTCTTTCTCACACACTGGCTTATATTTGGAAGGCAAAAATTCATAGAAATCCAATTTGTAATAACAAATGTTCTACTATTCTGTGTTCCCATATGTCTACAAATGACACCTCAGTTGTGTGCATAGGCCTAGTGCCCATGACAGTCAAGGGCCCAAAAGTCAAAATGGACACATCACGTGTCTCCTCTAAAACTGATACTTTTTTGCAATGTGGGTAGCTGTGGATTTTGGGCCCTAGCTCAGCTGGCACCTGGAGAAACTTTGCAAACCTTCACTTTTTTGCAAACTACATACCCAGGGGAATCCAGGATGGGGTGGCATGAGTGGCTCTAATCAGCTTTTCTTACATAAAAGCTCTTGTAAACCTCAAACTTTGACTGAAAACACACATTTTCCCTACATTTCTGTAACACAAATGTCTCGAATCTGTGGGAGCAACACATTTCCTACTACTCAGTATTCCCCCAAGCCTCCTGATAAAAATGGTACCTCACTTGTATGGGTAGGCCCAGTGCCCCTCACAGGAAAGGGCCAAAAACACAACATGGACACATCACATTTCTCCACTGAAAACTGACTTTAATTTTGCACTGTGGGTAATTGTGGATTTTGGGCTCAAGCTCAGCCTGCACCTAGGGAAACATAGAAACCTGTAATTTTTTTTAAAAACTATGCTTCTAGGGGAATCCAGGGTGGGGTGACTTCCATGGCTCTCCCCATATTTTGATACCCAGTAGACCTTGCAAACCTCAAACATTAAATTAAAACACATATTGTTCTCACATGTCTGTAAGGAAAACTTCTGGAATCTTTGGGGAGCCTCAAATGTCCTACCTCCCAGAAATCCAATAAGTCTCCCGGTAAAAATGTTACCTCAGTTCTGTGGGTAGGCCTAGTGTCCGCCACAGAAAAGGATTCAAAACACATCATAGACACATCACATTTTTCCACTGCAATGTGGGCTGTTGTGGATTTTGGGCCGTAGCTCTGCTGGCACCTAAGGAAACCTAGCAGCCTGCATATTTTTTAAAACAAGACACCTAGGGAAATTTGTGATGGGGTTACTTGAGTGCCTCTCACTAGGGTTTCTTACCCAGATGCCTCTGCAAACCTCAAACCTTGAGTAAAAACACACATTTTCCTCAGATTTCTGTGACAAAAAGTTCTGGAATGTG
The DNA here is from genome assembly GCA_963921515.1 of Calotriton arnoldi. Taxonomy (NCBI): domain Eukaryota; kingdom Metazoa; phylum Chordata; class Amphibia; order Caudata; family Salamandridae; genus Calotriton; species Calotriton arnoldi. Next base: position 470,542 of record CAWUFW010006124.1, on the reverse strand, counting down.
TGGGAGAGTCACACATTTCCTACCATCCTGAGTTTCTATTCATCTCCTGATAAGAATAGTGTCCCACATTTGTGGGAGGGCCATGAGACCATCAAACAAAAGGCACTAAAGTGCTGCATGGAGAGATCAGTTATATGGTTAGCTGTGGTTTTTGGGGACATGCTCAGCAGCACCCACCGATGTAAACCTACCAACCAAACACATATTTGAAAAGTAAACTTCCAGGGAATTCCAGAGTGGTGTGCCTTGTGTGGATTCTACAAAGTTTTCCTATCGACAATGCCCGCAGACCTCAAAATGTGCCTAAAATCACACATTTTCATTACATTTCTATGATAGAATCTTCTCGAAACTGCAGGAATCCACAAAAGTCCCACCACCCAGCATTAACCCAATTATGTCGATAAAAGTTCTGCCCCACTTTGATGGCTGGGCCTTGTGCCCACAGCAGGAATGAATCAAGCCAAGATCAATGGAGTCCGATCAAGATCCAATGTTGCTGTTATTAAGGCATGGTGCTGACTTGCTGCAAAACACACAAGATGATGGACGGAATGCTGCACATTGGCAAACATTCACCCCCAGTCACAGATCTGGGTTTAATCCATCGTTATTTTGCTTCACCACGCCACCCCAGTTCAGACATAGCCATATGCAAATCAGTCTTGACCCTGTGCCTCATGGGAACAGTCCAGACCGAACTGCCAAGCCATGTCTTCCCTGGACCGGAATCAAGCATCCTAGGACCGGTTTCAGGCTATCAGCCTTCATCAGCCAGGATAGCTTGACTCCAGTGGCGTAGTGAGCACGGGACCCACGTCTGGGCATACCCTTCCCACTTAGGGCGAAATGCAAAACACACAAGATGATGGACGGAATGCTGCACATTGGCAAACATTCACCCCCAGTCACAGATCTGGGTTTAATCCATCGTTATTTTGCTTCACCACGCCACCCCAGTTCAGACATAGCCATATGCAAATCAGTCTTGACCCTGTGCCTCATGGGAACAGTCCAGACCGAACTGCCAAGCCATGTCTTCCCTGGACCGAATCAAGCATCCTAGGACCGGTTTCAGGCTATCAGCCTTCATCAGCCAGGATAGCTTGACTCCAGTGGCGTAGTGAGCACGGGACCCACGTCTGGGCATACCCTTCCCACTTAGGGCGAAATGCAAAACACACAAGATGATGGATGGAATGCTGCACATTGGCAAACATTCACCCCCAGTCACAGATCTGGGTTTAATCCATCGTTATTTTGCTTCACCACGCCACCCCAGTTCAGACATAGCCATATGCAAATCAGTCTTGACCCTGTGCCTCATGGGAACAGTCCAGACCGAACTGCCAAGCCATGTCTTCCCTGGACCGGAATCAAGCATCCTAGGACCGGTTTCAGGCTATCAGCCTTCATCAGCCAGGATAGCTTGACTCCAGTGGCGTAGTGAGCACGGGACCCACGTCTGGGCATACCCTTTCCACTTAGGGCGAAATGCAAAACACACAAGATGATGGATGGAATGCTGCACATTGGCAAACATTCACCCCCAGTCACAGATCTGGGTTTAATCCATCGTTATTTTGCTTCACCACGCCACCCCAGTTCAGACATAGCCATATGCAAATCAGTCTTGACCCTGTGCCTCATGTGAACAGTCCAGACCGAACTGCCAAGCCATGTCTTCCCTGGACCGGAATCAAGCATCCTAGGACCGGTTTCAGGCTATCAGCCTTCATCAGCCAGGATAGCTTGACTCCAGTGGCGTAGTGAGCACGGGACCCACGTCTGGGCATACCCTTCCCACTTAGGGCGAAATGCAAAACACACAAGATGATGGACGGAATGCTGCACATTGGCAAACATTCACCCCCAGTCACAGATCTGGGTTTAATCCATCGTTATTTTGCTTCACCACGCCACCCTAGTTCAGACATAGCCATATGCAAATCAGTCTTGACCCTGTGCCTCATGGGAACAGTCCAGACCGAATGCCAAGCCATGTCTTCCCTGGACCGGAATCAAGCATCCTAGGACCGGTTTCAGGCTATCAGCCTTCATCAGCCAGGATAGCTTGACTCCAGTGGCGTAGTGAGCACGGGACCCACGTCTGGGCATACCCTTCCCACTTAGGGCAAAATGCAAAACACACAAGATGATGGACGGAATGCTGCACATTGGCAAACATTCACCCCCAGTCACAGATCTGGGTTTAATCCATCGTTATTTTGCTTCACCACGCCACCCCAGTTCAGACATAGCCATATGCAAATCAGTCTTGACCCTGTGCCTCATGGGAACAGTCCAGACCGACTTGCTGCCTCCCAATTGATTCCACGGAGCTTACCCATATCCATCCAATTTCTAAATGCTGACATACAAGTCCTATACATATGTATAACTACATATACTTAAAAAAAAAACTCCCAGTTTGACTCTCCTTTGGTGTCTGAAATCTTTTATTAGGAATCATTACAAATTTCTCTTAGCAAACACCGTCCTGAGGATGGACTTGCCTATTGCTGACAACAGAGACAGAAATGCCGAAGATGGCTCCACTTATTCTTTGTAAATCAACTCTGGGATCCACATCCATGAAGTATCTGCTCTACATAATGGACTGATTCACTAGAAAGAGGGGACTGGTCATACATTGATCTATTGTCAAACATAATCTGAGATTTATTTTGTACAGACATGAAGAAAGAATGATAGTTTTTCTGACCTCACACCCCATGTCCATCTGCTAATTGTTTTTTGCATTATAAAACCCATTTGCAAAATACTTACACCTCATGCGCCTGTTTTCATTGGTTTGCTTCAGAATTTGTCTTGATCTACAATGATTGTTTTGGTTTTATTGGTTTGATTCTTTTGATTGAATCTGTATGTTACCTTCTGAGACATTTTAACTTTCATGTACATGACACCCTTGTTGGCGATATACCTTTTTCGAAATTCCCTAAACAGCTCTCTAAAAACTACTAAAGACTTTTGGGTTTGCCCCATAGATATTAGACTTGTCAACCTTAGGGCGGCCTACCCCAAAACATTTTGCCTCACTTTTTGCTGATTTTTTTTGTTGGCCTTAGGACTCTGGACACTTTACCACTACTAACAATTGCTAAAGTAAATGTGCTCACTCCCCTAGACATGGTTACATTGGTTTATCCACAATTGGCATATTTAATTTACCTAGAAGTCCCTAGTAAAGTGCACTGTATGTGCCCAGGGCTTATAAATGAAATGCTACAGATGGGCATGAAGCACTGATTGTGCCCCCACTTAAGTAGCACTTTAAACACGTCTCAGGCCTGCCACTGCAGAGCCTGTATACGCAGTGTTGCTGCTATGTTACATGTGGCATTTAAAACCCCTTGCCAAGCCTTAAACTCCCCTTTTATTACACATACATCACCCCTAAGATAGGCTCTAGGTAGCCCGTAAGGCAGGATGCTATGTAAGTAAAAGGCAGGACACATACAGGCACATGCATCAATGTATAAGATTGCGATTCTTTATTTGCGATTATTAAGGAATCGCAAATAAAGAATCGCAAAACCCGATGCAACAAAAAATTAGCGAGAAAATAAAGAATCGCAAATAATCGCAAATAATAATAGCGATTCCGGTAATTGCGAACTCGCTATTAGCGATCTCGCTAATAGCGAAATCGCAATTACCGAAGTCGCATTTTGATGCATCCTGATGACATCAGAACCAGGAAGTGAGCAGCACAAGCCTCATTTTCGGTGCACAGTCAGAGGGAGAGGAGGGAGCTGGCTCTGGGAGCTAAACAGGAGTGGGATTGAGACATTGTAATCACCTGGCATTTGAAAGAAAATGGAAAATTCCAAAACAGCAGAGGACAGCCAAACAGGCAGGAAGAGGAAAATGACATTTTCTGAAAAAGAAATTGACACCCTCATTGAGGGAGTTGTCCACAGCCATGATAAGCTGTTTGGGAAATTATCATTAAAAGTGGCAGAGCAGGAGAAAAGAAAAATATGGATCCGGATCCAAAGCCGGGTGAATGCCATTGGGGTGACACACCGCACCATCGATGAGCTCAAAAAGATGGTACGACTTGCGCAGTCGGGCTAAGGTGCGCATTGCTGACCGGCTGAAGGAAGCAAGGAAGACAGGAGGGGAACACCGACAGACACTGGGAACACTCCCATGGAGGACATGGTTGAATCCACAATCCAGCCTGAAGCTGTTGTCGGTGTGACACAGCTAGACACGTCAGGAGCAGCAAACACATCTGAAGGTAAGATTAATGCATGTTACCATTGTCCTAAATCATAAAGGTAGAACATCACCTCAGTACAGCACAAGTGCACAGTTTGAACATCCAGTACACAATGTATTCATTAAGGGTAGTGCATCATGGGAGATGTAGGCAGGTCAAGCAGTTAAAATGACATACACACAAATATGAAAAAAACAACTCAAAATAGTGTAACATATTCTCAATTTAATAACAAAGCAAAAAATTGATTACTGTGGCATGACATCCCAGACATAAATTAATGCTGTTTTGCACTGTTAAACCTCACAGATGCAGAACGTGTAGAAGCTGAGGATAGTGACTACCAGGACATACAGGACACTAGCGCAGTTGAAAATATGGACACACAGGTTATGCCAACAAATCCATCATGTGCCCCAAACACACGCAGGGCAATTGTCCCACCACTGGTCACCATGGATTCTGATGATGAGGCAAATGCAACACATGAGTCCAGGCATGGCCAAGCTACATCCATCCCAAATCCACAAACACAGGTCCACAGAAGCAATGTCAGAGTCCAGCGTAGAAGAGCTAGATCACTCAGATCACAGCAGGAGGACCTACCAAATGATGTCTGGGGTGGTCTTGAGGGACAGATGCTCCGTACGCAGCGCCTGCAGACCAAAAACACACGTTCAGTACAGATACAAATTGGGAAGATGCCAGCCAACATTGCAGTACTGTCCGATAGTGTGCAGCAACTGACCAAGGTAATGCAGGAGGGACATGTATCCCAGAAAAGACACCATCGTCAACTAATGCAGCACCTCAAACTCTATGCTAAATCCAACAAATGGTCACATTGAAAGTGTGCTCCAACACTCATGTCATAATTTTTTTAAATAAAGATTTCTGTGATTGCAATATACACTTTTTGTGTCATCATTACTCACCTCAGAAATAATTCTGTGTGATGTCCAATCTTCTCCTGCGCCCTTCTGCAGCGCTTGCCCCTTGTGCTGCACGGCGGTGTGGCACTTGCTGGTTCTCATCCTCCGAGTCGCTTTCAGACACCTCGATTTCCATTCCTCCCTTTGTCGCAATATTGTGCAGCATGGCACATGCTGCTACTATCTTGCAGCATTGTTCAGGGTTGTATTGAAGTGCTCCACCGGTCTTATGGAGGCATCTGAATCGGCTCTTCAGCAGCCCAAATGTGCGCTCTATGATGTTCCTTGTTGATATATGTGCTGCATTGTACCTCTGTTGGTTGGCAGTTGTGGGATTGATGTAAGGCGTCAAAAGGTAATTACGCAAGGCGTATGCGCTGTCACCTACATGTAAGTAAGCAAAGGGTCAGTGGTAGTTTGACATTGGCATACGTACAATGACTGTGAGTATCAATTACACATATTTACCAAGATGTGCCTCTCCAAATTCTCCCCTGACAAGACGGGTGTGAATGCCACTTTGCCTGAAAATATAAGAATCATGTGCATGTGCACTTCCTGGGAATTGCGCCACAATGTCAGTGATTATGTTTTTGGCATTGCACACAACCTGAATATTAAGGGAATGATAACATTTTCTATTTCTAAATAGATATTCCTGTGCTGCAGGGGGACATATTGCCACATGGGTGCAATCAATACAACCTATAACATGTGGGAAGCGAGCTATCTGGTAAAACTCCTGTTTTGTTTTTGCAAGGTCATGCGCGGTGGTGGGGAAATTGATGTGTGACCCGATCCGGGCCATCATGGCATCAAGGAATGCTTTGAATATTCTTGAAAGTGCGCTTTGCGACACACCTCCAGCTACTGCAATGACCACCTGGAAACTGCCTGACGCCAGTAGGTGTAGGCAACATAGGACCTGCACATGCGTTGGGATAGCATTGGTCCGACGTGTCTGTCGTTGCAGTATAGGATCCAATTAATTGATTAGATCATGGATCATTGCTGCATTGAGCCTATACTTATCGTATATCTCATCCGCTTGCTGTCCTAGCAAAGTTATGCGGACTCTGAAAATGCGCTCATTTATTCGCCTCCGTCTGTGTCCAGCAGCCTGCAGCCTCATCCTCCTCACCATCAGGTACATCCCTGCCATTGTGAAATGTGGTAGCTCATTCTGGGTGTGTTTCAATTGGTTTAAGTAGATTTCCAGCTGTATCTGGATTGCACTCATGATTACCACCTGGTTGTGATCCTTCTTATTTTGCACTTGCAGAATTGCGATTTCCAGTCAAATCGCTATTTGCGATTTTTCATGCATATATTTTGCGACTCCTTATTTGCGAATCGCTATTTGGGAGACGCAAATACAGATTCGCTAAAACTATTCGCAGATTGTTTTGCGATTCTTTATATTTGCGAATTCTTGTGTTTTCGCAATTATGCAGTTGATGCATTGCAACACGGTATTTTGCAATCGCAAAAGCCATATTTTTGCAATTCGCAAAATTTGCGATTTTTTTTCCGGTTGATGCATGTGCCTGATACTTTTTAATTTTACATGACCTTTCAGTGAAAAACTCTCACATTTGTTTTTCACTACTGTGAGGCCTCCCCCTCTCATTGGTTAACATTGAGAATTACTTATTGCATTTAAGAAGTGCAAATTCTCAATGAGTATGAGTAGAACTACCATGTTTGGTACCTATGGACTTGTATTAAGAAACCCTCTTTAATGTCACAGTTGCATTTATTATTACAGCTTTAAAAATGACACTTTTAGGAAGTTGGTGTTTTTCTGCTCTTAAGCTTTGTGTCCCTGCTGCCTGTCTCCAATACACTTCTGGGATGGGTGGCAGCTGGGCCTTGTGCATTCTCTCTAGACATCCACACCCAAAGGAAGCTTAAGTGTGCATGATGGGCCAGTCACATCCTGATGGGCCATTCTGGGTAGAATGAGAGGGCAGAGCTGACACTTATACCTGAATGTGCTGTGTCCTGCTACTCCCACAGAAAGGACTACTTAACCCCCTGTAGTGAGTTTGGAGTCAGGGCAGGAAGGAAGAATCAGAGTGTACTTCAAAGCCTCTCTTTGAAGTCTCCCCCACTTGAAAGGCACAGCTGGGTATAGAAACTGGGCTTCTGACCCTACCAACTCAGTACACTTTTCGCCATGTGGACACTCTGCCATGAAGAATGAATGCTGTGCTGCTCAAGGACTGCCACTCTGCTGGACTTCTGACCTGGAAGAATTGCGTTTTCTCATGTGCTGACCTTCCTGCTGCCTGCTGGCCTCTATGTCTGGGTAAGAATTATTGGGCCTACACCATTTAAACCCAGAGTGACTCCAAAGGCTTTTCTGCTTGCCTCCTGTTCTGAAGTCTCATCAAATACTTCCAACAACCCTGCCCCAGCACCTGGACTCTGCCATCTGCTTGTTCTGCCCTGCCAAGTGGTGCCAATCCAGTCCTGGGCCCTTGGAAGTGTTTTTTTTCTGTGCTGTACTTTAAAAACCGCACATCGCCGTCATTGTGCCAGTCAGAACTGGCACATGTCCTTCAGTGCTCGCACATGGCCTTTTTCAAGGACATTGCGTTGTTGGCTGCGTGGCTCAATGATTATTTGTCACCTACATCCATTGTGGCTCAATGATGATGCATCCCTGAGTTGTGTGGCTCAACAACAAAACATTGCCTACAAATCCTAAGGATCAGAACCAATGCATTGCCTCCCAAGGTACCTTTCCAGCAGGACAAGGTTGATCACTGTATCCAACCCGCACTCCATTGTGGTCAGCCTAGCCTTTCAGATTTGACCCAGTCAAGTGCAATCAGATAGCCCCATTTGACACTTTAAGCTTTCAAGCACTAAAATTCAAAATATTCTTTAAAAATCATAACTCCTGTTCTACTTATTGGATTTTGGTTGTTTTGTTAATTTTATTCAATAAAGTAAGCTCTATTTTTCTAACCAGATGTGAATTATTTTTGTGTGGTGTTTTCTCTGGTTTACTGTTTCAAGTGCTGCACACATACTTTACATATTGTCTCTTAAGTTAAGCCTGCCTGCTCAGTGGAAGCAACCAGAGAGTGAGCACAGGTTAATTTAGAGTGTGTATCTGACTTACCCTGACTAGTATTGTGGTCCTCACTTGGACAGGGTACATACTTTACAATTAGAGACCCAATTTCTATCAGTGTACACCATGACAATGTAGCCTATGCTCCGTCCACTGTTATGTGTACTGTGGTGACAGAAATGCACTTGTCATATAGCGAACAGATTACCTACCACATTCTCATGGAGGATAAAGGTGTCGAGCAGGCCATAAGCAAGTCCATGATTTCCTCAAGTAGAGGAAACAATTTGTGAGGCTACTTACCCAGTGAAGTAGTGGCCCATTGTAGTTATGTATCCATGCATAGCCAATAAAAGGCATAGGACAGCTCCATCTCAGTCAATTTTCCAAGACTACATTTTTGTATGCTACAAGATAATGCAAGTTGTTAAACATTGGGCTGTGTGAGATGGGCACTGAGGTAGTAACAATAAGTATCCTGCCCCTTTCCTTGCTTAGAGTAGCCTCTGCAACAACAATATAGTTCAGTCTTTCTAGCTGTTGCAGGAATGCAGTAAGCACAGTGCCAATCCTGCAGGCTTGCCATTTCCTCCACAGTAGATGAAGTGGAGGCTGCATCTTCTGTAGCAGTGAGACTTTTAATGGTGGTCAACTGAAAGCCAAGGAAAGCCTTTGCTTTTCCCCTGGTGGTCTGATGATAAACAACAGACAAATTGCATGCTACCATCTGTATCTTGTGGGTAAACAGCTTCTTATACCAAGTGTGAGTTTTGCGACTCGCTTGTATGGCTGAAGAACCTGGTCATTTGCATCCACTCTACTCACATACTTGTTGTAATCATGTATACAGGTTGGCTTCCCCCAACTTACCACCTGTATACATGATTACAACTGGACCTCTGATGCCTTCAGTAAGTCCCATACTGCGAAGTTGCTAAGAGGTCTTCGGAGACCACGCCCCTTTCGCCACCACTCTGCCTTGATATGTGAGATAGTGATTGCATTAGTGTCTGTATGGGTGAGTTGATGTGTGAGTGGCTTCATTAATTAGTGTGTAGAGGTATGAGTGTTTGTATGGGTCTGTGAATAGGTATGTCAGTGGTTGTGTTGGAGTGGATGTACGAGATTTTGTATGGGGGTGTAAGTGGGTATGTCAGTGGTCCTGTGGATTATAATTTGAGATGTTATCAGTGATGTATCTGACCATGTCATGGGTGATTTAATATATGCTGTCATAAGCAGTACATTGCAGGGGTGAAACTTATTGTTAGCTCGGGTAACTATAACTGCTGATTTTCTGTGGTTTTGTACAAGTGAAATGTCAACCTAACAGTAACGTTCTTGTAACCTTTGTTTTTTTTGTGAATTTCTAGGGTTTTTAAAATTCTTATTCCTAACTATAACTTCCCTGTAACCTTTGTTTTTTTCTGTGAATTTCTATGTTTTTTAAAGTTTATTTCCTAACTGTAATTTTTGAGGTTTATTTTCTATGAAATGAGCATTGTGTCAGAATTAATCCTGGCCTGCATATTTATCCAAGAAGAGGCCACCATTTTGTGCAATACCTCTACCCAATTGGAGTACTTTCTACTGACTAATTAGTAAGTGCTACCCAGTTGGGTAAATATATAGACTACACTATAGTGGAGTAAAGAATGCCAAGGAAATCTCTCAGGTGGCCTTGTGTGTCTGTAACTTTGCCAATGTGATTGATGCTCCACCTTCTTCAACAAATAACTTTACAATGTGGAACTGCAGAGAAAATGATTTGTACTTTACATAACTAAGTGCTTCTTTGTTTTGTGGAGATGCAATCTTATTCCTAGGCATCAACCTAATCTCAAAAATTGGCAGGAAACACGCGCCAGGGAGTCTTTTAGTAAGCTGTCCATCAAGCTTGGGAAAAAGGCAGGAAGACATAGCATACCGCTAATGTATATGAGGCAAGGCCAAATGGGCAGGATTTCTAGGCAAGCTTACATAGTTCTGGTTTTTAAGATTTTAGATCATGATCTCTGGTCTCAGCAGCAGATGACAAGAAAGAACTCGCTGGGGGCAGGGGGCTTCCCCGGTTGATTATGGCCCTGTGGCCCCCATCCCCCTGGGCCTGGCATTTTTTTACAATTAATTTTAGTAAGAAAAAGGGGCTGCACTCCCTGGGGTGACCCCATCCCCCAGGGCCTGGCCACTTAGAAATGGGAGAGGGGGGCTGGATGGCCCCCTCCATGGGCCTATTTTGGCCCTGGGGACCCCACCCCTGGGGCCCAGCCATTTGTGCTGGGTGCCCCAGGGAACCTGAAGGCCCCCACGGTCACTGCCAGTTCCCACCTCCTGCATTAGCCGGCATTGTTTTCAGACACAGGGAGCTGCTAAACATGCAGCACACTGTGTCTGAAAATGAATGTTCCACTTTCTGATAGCTAGAGTATTTTAACTGATCTCTTTTGCTGAAATTGGAAATTGCTGTGGCTTTGCAGGAGTGGTTAAAGCTCCTGCCAAGCCACAGTATCCAACTCTGTCCATGAGTAGGCACCCTGGTACAGAGCACTAGTCAGCCCTCTGGGATATATATATATATATATATAGACCGTCCGCTACCGTTTTGTAATTGCACTATGGTTTAATAATAAAAAAAACACGTTTGTGAGTGCCTTCTGAGCGTGGTGCTGTGATCCTTCACCAAATCCGACTGGAACGGAGGAAATTTGAGTATAGATATGTGATCAAGGCAGAGTGATGCCGAAACGCGTAAGGAAAAGGAGATTACAAAAGCGCTGCTTTGCCTGAGAATTAAAAGTTTCCAACTCCGGTAATGGGCCTCTGTGTGGTGTGTAATGGAAATTAATGGATGGGCTGCTCCGTGCCCATTGATGAAAAGAGGCCACCCTATAGGATTTGGGGCTCCTGTGCTCGGAGGCTGTTGTCTTAAATGTTGATTCTGGAGCCTAATCCACTCACCGCCGCTAACCTACCAAGGAACACTACCGAGTGAAAATGCAGCGGTTTGAGGAAGGGATTCGGGGAGGGAGCGATTGCCTCTCTCTGATCATGCCGGAGTTTGAACTTTATTCAAAGGCGACAAGAAAAACCTTTTTGAGCACTAAAGCAAACAAAAATTAATCATTTGACGGTATGGCTCAACAAACCCACTAATTTTGGATGCTTGCACTAAACATGACTCTATGGATGGATGTATAAACACCAGTGCAATAGACTGTCACGTGTTTTTTCAAGTATTAAAAGCGCACACAAATGCACTGAGCACTTTCTGATCTCCACCTCTGATCAAGGCAGAGTGATGCCGAAACGCATAAGGAAAAGGAGATTGCAAAAGCGTTGCTTTGCCTGAGAATTAAAAGTTTCCAACTCCGGTAATGGGCCTCTGTGTGGTGTGTAATGGAAGTTAATGGATGGGCTGCTCCGTGCCCATTGATGAAAAGAGGCCACCCTGTAGGATTTGGGGCTCCTGTGCTCGGAGGCTGTTGTCTTAAATATATCTATATATATATATATACAACAGGATCCCAAGGTAAAACCCCACCGGGTCCAACAAGGGCACAGACTCCTTTAAAGATGCGAAAAAATGAAGTTTAGTGCAAATGCATGTCAAGATGATGCGTTTCGACCGCAAGCCTGCGGCCTTGGTCACATAGCGCGCTACAGTGAAAGACAGGGTATATATACAGATAGAGGACTGGTAGTGACTCTTCTATTTTTGCAAACAGTTAACATTATGACGTTGGGTTCACGACATGCTGAAAATCAGGTGAGTCATCTGTCTAGGATGACTACGTGAAAAGATGTGGAGCAGTAAGACAGCGGACATAGATGATAGACTGATGTGACATTGCTAACACACGCCAAACATTTCTCAATCTGTTCTGTAAAATGTAAACATTGAGTGTACAATTTATATTTTATAATTAAACCTGTGGAACATATTTAGCAGTGCAATACAACACATCTAATGTTGTGATAACTATATATATATTCACTGAAAAAACCATAGGTTTTAGGGACAGTTATAGTTAGTTGGACATTGCACTCGTACAAAACCCGTGAAATTCCCCTGTTATAGTTAGTTCAGCTAACTATAACTCGCGCCCCATAATGCACTGCTGATGACGTCACATATTACATCACTCATGACATGGTCAGTGACATCACTGATGACATCTCAAATGACATCACTGATGACATCATCCAGTGACTGTGTGTTTCTGTAAAGTTTAAATATGTTTAATATATATAGGGAAAGGCGTATTGAAGAATGAGTGGGTGTATAAGTGTCTGAATGGATGATTTAGTACGTGAGTGACTGACTCTACAAGTGAGTGATTAAACGTATCTTACTGAATGCATGGGTTAGTGACTAAACTGTGTGAATGTCTGTATCCGTCTGTTTGTTGGTGTGTAAGTGGATGCATGGATTTGCGAATAGCTACATGAGTGTCTATATGGGTTATTGATTGGTTCTCTGAGTATCTGTATGGCTGCCTGAGTGTTTGTGTGGGTGGGGTGTGTGTGACTCTATACATAGATGTGTGAGTGGGTGATTCACTGGGTGCATGATTTCAAGAGTGCATCTGTGATGGACTGCTTGGGTGGGTGAGTGTGTGTATGGGTGTGTTAGTGAGTGAATGTATATCTCAGTGGTACATGTGCGAGTAACTACATATGTAAAAGGCAGTATATATGTGTGTTAGAGTATTTAAATGGCTATAAGTGAGAGTGTGTTATTGTGAGAGTGGCTGTATGGATGCGTGTGTGCTTGTATCAGTTATTGTATAAGAGCGTAAGAATGTGCTAGTATTTGTATGAGTAAGTGAGCTGGTGTGTGTATAACTGTATAGGTGAGTAAATGGGTGTGTGATTAATTTTTTGCATGACTGACTAGGTGTGTGAGTACCTCTATGGATGAGTGGCGGTGTGTGAGTGTTTATATAGGTGTATGAGTGCATATGATAGTCCTGTACTGAGTGACTGTAAGTATGAGTGACTGTACAGGTGAGTGAGTGGATGTGTGTGTAGACCTAAGAATCAGTGAGTGGGTATGTAGTTTTTGGTGTTGGAGTGTCTATGGTTTTGAGAATGGCAGTCTGTAATTTAGAGTGGGTGTATCAAAAGTTATATTAAGGTGTGAGAAGATGCATGAAATTATCACATGGATGATGTCATCAGTGATGTCATTTGAGATGTCATCAGTGATGTCATCAGTGATGTCACTGACCATGTCATGAGTGATGTAATATGTGACGTCATCAGCAGTGCATTGCGGGGCGCGAGTTATAGTTAGCTGAACTAACTATAACAGGGGAATTTCACGGGTTTTGTACGAGTGCAATGTCCAACTAACTATAACTGTCCCTAAAACCTATGGTTTTTTCAGTGAATTTCAAAGGTTTTTTAAATGCTAATTTCTAACTATAACGTGCCTGAAACCTATGGTTTTTTCAGTGAATTTCAAAGGTTTTTAAATGCTAATTTCTAACTATAACGTGCCTGAAACCTATGGTTTTTTCAGTGAATTTCAAAGGTTTTTAAATGCTAATTTCTAACTATAACGTGCCTGAAACCTATGATTTTTTAAGTGAATTTCAAAGGTTTTTAAATGCTAGTTTCTAACTATGCCAACAGAGGTAGGACATGTGAAGAAAGAAGAAAAAATGCACAGAAAGAAGCAAAAGATGTGCAGAAAGAACCAACAGAGGAGCAGAAAGAGGCCTTGTTGCAAAATCATCCTGTGCCCACAACTTTTTCAGACGGGTACTGGTGGTAACTGACTCTGACTAACCAGAGCCAGTGCGCGTTTGCACAGTGGTGAAGGGAGGGGGGCCTGAGGTGACATGTGTGCAAACGCGCCCCGTGGCGCGTTTTAAGTTGCGGGATTAAGTCCCCTTGAATCCTGAGGGTCCCTGGGGCCCAACTAGCCCCCCAGGTACCTACAGTTAGGACCACAGAGCTGAGTTGCAGAGAGGCGTTCCGAGGCCACGCACCTTTTTTCACCTCTCTGCAACGCAACTCTGTTGTGCTTACTGAAGGTACCTGGTGGGCTAGTTGGCCCCAGGATTCAAAGGGAATTAACTCCCCAACTTAAAACGCACCACAGGGCGTGTTTGCGCACATGTCACCTGAGGCCCCGCCCCTCCCTTCACCACTGTGAAACGCGCCCCGTGGCGCGTTTTAAGTTGGGGGATTAGGTCACCTTGAATCCTGAGAGTCCCTGGGGCCCAACTAGCCCACCAGGTACTTCCAGTAAGCACCACAGGCCTGCGTTGCAACGCCTGTAACAAATTGTGCAGTTGTGTTTAGGAAGTGAAGAGGGTCATGCTGGGGGTAGTGTTTTAGGGTTTAGGGTAGTGCAGTGGTGTTTGTGTAGTGTAGGGGGTCATGCTGGGGATAGATTTAGGGTTTAGGGTAGTGCAGTGGTGTTTGGGTAGTGTAGGGAGTCGTGCTGGGGGAGTGTTTTAGGGTTTAGGGTAGTACAGTGGTGTTTGGGTAGTGTAGGGGGTCGTGCTGGGGTTAGTGTTTTAGGGTTTTAGGGTTTAGGGTAGTGCAGTGGTGTTTGGGTAGTGTAGGGGATACTGCTGGGGGTAGTGTTTTAGGGTTTAGGGTAATGCAATGGTGTTTGGGTAGTGTAGGGGGTACTGCTGGGGGTAGTGTTTTAGGGTTTAGGGTAGTGCAGTGGTGTTTGGGTAGCGTAGGGGGTACTGCTGGGGGTAGTGTTTTATGGTTTAGGGTAGTGCAGTGGTATTTGGGTAGTGTAGGGGTTCGTGCTGGGGGTAGTTTTTAGGGTTTAGGGTAGTGCAGTGGTGTTTGTGTAGTGTAGGAGGTCGTGTTTTAGGGTTTAGGGTAGTGCAGTGGTCTTTGGGTAGTGTAGGGAGTCATGCGGGGGTATTGTTTTAGAGTTTAGGGTCTTGCAGTGGTCTTTGGGTAGTGTAGGGGGTTGTGCGGGGGTAGTGTTTTAGGGATTAGGGTAGTGCATTGGTATTTGGGTAGTGTAGGGGGTCATGCGGGGGTAGTGTTTTAGGGTTTAGGGCAGTGCAGTGGTGTTTAGGTAGTGTAGGGGGTCGTGCTGGGGGAGTGTTTTAGGGTTTAGGGCAGTTCAGTGGTGTTCGGGTAGTGTAGGGGGTCATGCTGGGGGTAGTGTTTTAGGGTTTAGGGCAGTGCAGTCGTGTTCGGGTATTGTAGGGGGTCGTGCTGGGGGTAGTGTTCTAGGGTTTAGGGCAGTGCAGTGGTGTTCGGGCAGTGTAGGGGGTCGTGCTGGGGGTGGTGTTTTAGGGTTTAGGGCAGTGCAGTGGTGTTCTGGCAGTGTAGGGGGTCGTGCTGGGGGTGGTGTTTCAGGGTTTAGGGCAGTGCAGTGGTGTTCTGGCAGTGTAGGGGGTCGTGCAGGGGGTGGTGTTTCAGGGTTTAGGGCAGTGCAGTGGTGTTTGGGCAGTGTAGGGGTCGTGCAGGGGTGATGTTTCAGGGTTTAGGGCAGTGGTGTTCGGGCAGTGTAGGGGGTCATGCTGGGGGTGGTGTTTCAGGGTTTGGGGCAGTGCAGTGGTGTTCGAGCAGTAAAGGGGGTCATGCTGGGGGTGGTGTTTCAGGGTTTAGGGCAGTGCAGTGGTGTTCGGGCAGTGTAGGGGGCGGTGCAGGGGTGGTGTTTCAGGGTTTAGGGCAGAGCAGTGGTGTTCGGGCAGTGTAGGGGGTGGTGCAGGGGGTGGTGTTTCAGGGTTTAGGGCAGTGCAGTGGTGTTCGGGCAGTGTAGGGGGTCATGCAGGGGGTGGTGTTTCAGGGTTTAGGGCAGTGCAGTGGTGTTCGGGCAGTGTAGGGGGCGGTGCAGGGGGTGGTGTTTCAGGGTTTAGGGCAGTACAGTGGTGTTCGGGCATTGTAGGGGGTGGTGCTGGGGCTGGTGTTTCAGGGTTTAGGGCAGTGCAGTGGTGTTCGGGCAGTGCAGGGGGTCGTGCTGGGGCTGGTGTTTCAGGGTTTAGGGCAGTGCAGTGGTGTTCGGGCAGTGTAGGGGGTCATGCTGGGGCTGGTGTTTCAGGGTTTAGGGCTGTGCAGTGGTGTTCGGGCAGTGTAGGGGGTCATGCTGGGGCTGGTGTTTCAGGGTTTAGGGCAGTGCAGTGGTGTTCGGGCAGTGTAGGGGGTCTTGCTGGGGCTGGTGTTTCAGAGTCTAGGGCAATGCACTGGTGTTCGGGCAGTGTAGGGGTCTTGCTGGGGCTGGTGTTTCAGGGTTTAGGGCAGTGCAGTGGTGTTCGGGCAGTGTAGGGGGTCGTGCTGGGGGTGGTGTTTCAGGGTTTAGGGCAGTGCAGTGGTGTTCGGGCAGTGTAGGGGGTCGTGCTGGGGCTGGTGTTTCAGGGTTTAGGGCAGTGCAGTGGTGTTCGGGCAGTGTAGGCAGTCGTGCTGGGGGTGGTGTTTCAGGGTTTAGGGCAGTGCAGTGGTGTTCGGGCAGTGTAGGGGGTCGTGCTGGGGCTAGTGTTTCAGGGTTTAGGGCAGAGCAATGGTGCTCAGGCAGTGTAGGGGGTTGTGCTGGGGGTGATGTTTCAGGGTTTAGGGCAGTGCAGTGGTGTTAGGGCAGTGTAGGGGGTCGTGCTGGGGGTGGTGTTTCAGGGTTTAGGGCAGTGCAGTGGTGTTCCGGCAGTGTAGGGGGTCGTGCAGGGGGTGGTGTTTCAGGGTTTAGTGCAGTGGTGTTCGGGCAGTGTAGGGGGTCGTGCTGGGGTGGTGTTTCAGGGTTTAGGGCAGTGCAGTGGTATTCGGGCAGTGTAGGGTGTCGTGCTGAGGGGTGGTGTTTCAGGGTTTAGGGCAGTGCAGTAGTGTTTGGGCAGTGTAGGGGGTCGTGCAGGGGGTGGTGTTTGAGGGTTTAGGGCAGTGCAGTGGTGTTCGGCCAGTGTAGGTAGTCTTGCTGGGGGGGTGTTTCAGGGTTTAGGGCAGTGCAGTAGTTTTCGGGCAGTGTAGGCGGTCGTGCTGGGGCTGGTGTTTCAGGGTTTAGGGCAGTGCAGTGGTGTTCGGGCAGTGTATGGGGTTGTGCTGGGGCTGGTGTTTCAGGGTTTAGGGCAGTGCAGTGGTGTGCGGGCAGTGTACGGGGTTGTGCTGGGGCTGGTGTTTCAGGGTTTAGGGCAGTGCAGTGGTGTTCGGGCAGTGTAGGGGGTCGTGCTGGGGGTGGTGTTTCAGGGTTTAGGGCAGTGCAGTGGTGTTCGGGCAGTGTAGGGGGTCGTGCTGGGGCTGGTGTTTCAGGGTTTAGGGCAGTGCAGTGGTGTTCGGGCAGTGTAGGGGGTCTTGCTGGGGGTGGTGTTTCAGGGTTTAGGGCAGTGCAGTGGTGTTCGGGCAGTGTAGGGGGTCTTGCTGGGGGTGGTGTTTCAGGGTTTAGGGAAGTGGTGTTCGGGCAGTGTAGGGGGTCTTGCTGGGGGTGATGTTTCAGGGTTTAGGGCAGTGCAGTGGTGTTCGGGCAGTGTAGGGGGTCTTGCTGGGGGTAGTGTTTCAGGGTTTAGGACGGTGCAGTGGTGTTCGTTCAGTGTAGGGGGTCGTGCAGGGGGTGGTGTTTCAGGGTTTAGGGCAGTGCAGTGGTGTTCTGGCAGTGTAGGGGGTCATGCTGGGGGTGGGGTTTCAGGGTTTAGGGCAGTACAGTGGTGTTCGGGCAGTGTAGGAGGTCGTGCAGGGGGTGGTGTTTCAGGGTTTAGTGCAGTGCAGTGGTGTTCGGGCAGTGTAGGGGGTCGTGCTGGGGCTGGTGTTTTAGGGTTTAGGGCAGTGCAGTGGTGTTTGGGCAGTGTAGGGGGTCTTGCTGGGGGGGTGTTTCAGGGTTTAGGGCAGTGGTGTTCGGGCAGTGTAGGGGGTCTTGCTGGGGGTGATGTTTCAGGGTTTAGGGCAGTGCAGTGGTGTTCGGGCAGTGTAGGGGGTCTTGCTGGGGGTAGTGTTTCAGGGTTTAGGGTAGTGCAGTGGTGTTCGTGCAGTATAGGGGGTCGTGCTGGGGATGGTGTTTCTGGGTTTAGGGCAGTGCAGTAGTGTTCGAGCAGTGTAGGGGGTTGTGCAGGGGGTGGTGTTTCAGGGTTTAAGGCAGTGCAGTGGTGTTCGGGCAGTGTAGGGGGTCGTGCTGGGGGTGGTGTTTCAGGGTTTACGGCAGTGCAGTGGTGTTCGGGCAGTGTAGGGGGTCATGCACGGGGTGGTGTTTCAGGGTTTAGGGCAGTGCAGTGGTGTTCGGGCAGTGTAGGGTGTTGTGCTGGGGCTGGTGTTTCAGGGTTCAGGGCAGTGCAGTGGTGTTCAGGCAGTGTAGGGGGTCGTGCTGAGGCTGGTGTTTCACGGTTTAGGGCAGTGCAGTGGTGTTCGGGCAGTGTAGGGGGTCGTGCTGGGGCTGGTGTTTCAGGGTTTAGGTGAGTGCAGTGGTGTTCGGGCAGTGTAGGCGGTCGTGCTGGGGCTGGTGTTTCAGGGTTTAGGGCAGTGCAGTGGTGTTCGGGCAGTGTAGGGGGTCGTGCTGGGGCTGGTGTTTCAGGGTTTAGGGCAGTGCAGTGGTGCTCGGGCAGTGTAGGGGGTCGTGCTGGGGGTGATGTTTCAGGGTTTAGGGTAGTGCAGTGGTGTTCGGGCAGTGTAGGGGTCGTGCAGGGGCTGGTGTTTCAAGGTTTAGGGCAGTGCAGTGGTGTTCGGGCAGTGTAGGGGGTCTTGCTGGGGGTAGTGTTTCAGGGTTTAGGGCAGTGCAGTGGTGTTCGGGCAGTGTAGTGGGTCGTGCTGGGGGTGGTGTTTCAGGGTTTAGGTCAGTGGTGTTCGGGCAGTGTAGGGGGTCTTGCTGGGGGTGATGTTTCAGGGTTTAGGGCAGTGCAGTGGTGTTCGGGCAGTGTAGGGGGTCTTGCTGGGGGTAGTGTTTCAGGGTTTAGGGCAGTGCAGTGGTGTTCGGGCAGTGTAGGGGGTCGTGAAGGGGTGGTGTTTCAGGGTTTAGGGCAGTGCAGTGGTGTTCGGGCAGTGTAGGGGGTCGTGCTAGGGGTGGTGTTTCAGGGTTTAGGGCAGTGCAGTGGTGTTCGGGCAGTGTAGGGGGTCATGCAGGGGCTGGTGTTTCAGGGTTTAGGGCAGTGCAGTGGTGTTCGGGCAGTGTAGGGGGTCGTGCTGGGGGTAGTGTTTTAGGGTTTAGGGTAGTGCAGTGGTGCTTGTGTAGTGTAGGGGGTCGTGCTGGGGGTAGTGTTTTAGGGTTTAGGGTAGTGCAGTGGTGTTTGTGTAGTGTAGGGGGTCATCTTTTAGGGTAGTGCAGTGGTGTTTGGGTAGTGTAGGGGGTCGTGCTGGGGGTAGTGTTTTAGGATTTAGGTTAGTGCAGTGGTGTTTGGGTAGTGTAGGGTGACGTGCTGGGGGTAGTGTTTTAGGGTTTAGGGTAGTGCAGTGGTGTTTGTGTAGTGTAGGGGGTCGTGCTGGGGGTAGTGTTTTAGGGTTTAGGGTAGTGCAGTGGTGCTTGTGTAGTGGGTCGTGCTGGGGGTAGTGTTTTAGGGTTTAGGGTAGTGCAGTGGTGTTTGTGTAGTGTAGGGGGTCATGTTTTAGGGTAGTGCAGTGGTGTTTGGGTAGTGTAGGGGGTCGTGCTGGTGGTAGTGTTTTAGGATTTAGGTTAGTGCAGTGGTGTTTGGGTAGTGTAGGGGGTCGTGCTGGGGGTAGTGTTTTAGGGTTTAGGATAGTGCAGTGGTGCTTGTGTAGTGTAGGGGTTCGTGCTGGGGGTAGTGTTTTAGGGTTTAAGGTAGTGCAGTGGTGTTTTTGTAGTGTAGGGGGGTCATGTTTTAAGATGCAATGCTCCAATACCTGACCAGTCTGCACTACATAAAACTGCAAAAAAACTAAAAATAAAAAGTGTTTTGCACACTTTTGTCATTGGGCTATATGTGGGCTACATCTGGGTAATATTTGTGCTACATTTGGGCTCTTTTTTCACTGGTGGCCATCTTGGAAGACTTCTTTGTTATGAAGTTTCCTAATTTCTTCATTTACTGCAGTCTCCTCAGTAGGAAATGCTTTCAGTTTTTACTTTGATTCCATCAAGAAGGCATTCAGATGTGTCTCACATCTGCCATAAATTCAGAATGTTAGCACTCTAGTTGCTCATTAGATCACTGGAGTAAAGCTACTGCTCACCAGGGAGTTAACTGGTAGTCTGCTGCTGGTATTGAAAGTGATTGTTTCAGTCTGCATGTCAGAATTTTCTAATGAAATAGAAGAGGATTTGAGATCTCACTTAAAACATGCCCTAATTTTTCTTTCTGCAGCACTAACCATAATTTCTATTTCAAAAAGAACCCCTCATTGTGTTCCTTTTTAAATTAAATGTTTTAAGTGTTACCGGTTTATTCCAATCAAGATGGCTTCAGGTGTGCCATACGTTTGTCATAAGTAAGGCTGTTAGCGCTCTAGTTGTTCTTTAGAACACTCTGGGAAGCTGCAGTAGAACACAAAGGCATCAACTGGCAGGCTGCTCCTGTTGAAATATAACAGGAAGATATTTGAGATCACACTTGAAATATGTCCTAATTTTTCTTTCTACAGCACTAACCATAATTTCTATGACAAAATGAACCCCATCATTTTGTTCCTTTTTAAATTAAATGTTTTAAGTGTTACCAGTTTATTCCAATCAAGATGGCTTCAGGTGTGCCATACTTTTGTCATAAGTAAGGCTGTTAGCACTCTAGTTGTTCTTTAGAACACTCTGGGAAGCTGCAGTAGAACACAAAGGCATCAACTGGCAGGCTGCTCCTGTTGAAATATAACAGGAAGATATTTGAGATCACACTTGAAACATGTCCTAATTTTTCTTTCTACAGCACTAACCATACTTTCTATGACAAAATGAACCCCATCATTTTGTTCCTTTTTAAATTAAATTGTTTAAGTGTTACCAGTTTATTCCAATCAAGATGGCTTCAGGTGTGCCATACTTTTGTCATAAGTAAGGCTGTTAGCACTCTAGTTGTTCTTTAGAACACTCTGGGAAGCTGCAGTAGAACACAAAGGAATCAACTGACAGTCTCTGCCCTTGTTGGATGTACATATTTTACTGAGAATGTCAGACTTCATTCTCACATGAGTGAGAAAGATAATGTGAATTTACAGAAAATATGCTCTCATTTTAGCTTCTGGAGCACCTTCCAAAACTCTATGGGACAAGCACGTGAAAATAGTTTTCTCTCAAACATGATTCATGATATCCCAGCAGAAGGTTTTTCACATGGTAAAATCACCTTAGAACACACCACAATTCCTGAAATTAGTATGGTACCATCAACAAATGAATTCTAATGTAACTAAAGTCTGTTATCACCCTTTATAGTTCTCCTTTTGGTGACCCTCAAAATCTTCGATTCACTACAATGCATTTCAATGGGGTACTATCATTTATATTGGTCCCAAGATGGCTGCCAGCAATTCCAGGATGAAGTGCTGACAGCCAATCAGATCTCACGATGACATGTGTGGTTAGGCTCCGCCCAGATATATATGTGACTTTACTTTTGATTTTCTCAGGAACTACTGAACGGATTTACACCATTTAAGCAAAAGGCATGACACTGAACCAAGGGCTACCTCTTTGCCAAATTTGGTGTAATTCCGTTCAGCAGTTCGGGCTGTAGCCGTGACTAAAGGTTCCTATGGAAAAATGAATGGGGAAAACATGTTTTGGGACCCCCCTTTTTTCTCGGCCCCCGCTTGACGTATCACCCCGAGACTTTCAGGATAGGAGCGGACCGGAGCGCCCCAACAAGTTGGAAACTTTCACGAACATTCGTCAACCGGCGCCAACGTTATTTCAAATAGAATGTAGCGGATTTAATATGGATAATAGGTTTTAACTATAACTATCTACTGGCGACCGCCAGTAGATAATTTACAGCTCCAACCATCTTTTTTGGAGCACTCTCGGACGGGTGCTTTAGTCATGGGGGTGTACCCACGAAATTAATGCAAGCTCCTTTTTCCTTATTTCATCTAGAAAAGAGCACTCACCGGGGCAGTTGCAATGAGTTTTCTTTTTATTAACAAATGCCCCTGTGAGTGCTCTTTTCTGGATGAAATAAGGAAAAAGGAGCTTGCATATATATATATATGTATATATATATATATATTCACTGAAAAAACCATAGGTTTCAGGGGCGTTATAGTTAGTTGGACATTTCACTCGTACAAAACCATAGAAATTCCCCCGTTATAGTTAGTTCAGCTAACTATAACTCGCGCGCCCGCAATGCACTGCTGATGACGTCACATATGACATCACTCATGACATGGTCAGTGACATCACTCATGACATCACTCATGACATCTCAAATGACATCACTGATGACATCATCCTTGTGATAGAGTGGCAGACCTCCTCTCACCCTAATATAACCTTTGATACACACACTCAAAAATACAAACTAACATTTTCAGAACAATGGACATACCAATACCAGTTACAACACACCTATTCAGTAATTCCAAGATCTACACACACATCCACTCATTCACCAACAGTCCCTATACAGTCACTCATACATGTACTCACTCATCATATGTACTCATACACCTATACATCCTGTTACACACCGCCACTCATCCATAGAGTTACTCACACACAGTCACACATGCAAACAAAGTATCAAACATCCATTTACTTGCATATACAGTTATACACACACTACCACACTTACTTCTACAGAAACTTACACATACTTACTCTCTTAAACAATCACTTATAGAAACACCTACTTATTTGTACAGGAACTCTTCCAATCTCTCACTCTCACATATACTCACTTATATACAACAATACTCACATATACTAGTTTAAAACATATGTAGTTACTCATAAAGACACTATTGAGACAGTCATTCACTCACTAACACACCCATACACATACTCATCCACCTATACAGTCCTGCACACATGCTGTCTTCAACACATACAAACAGTGAGTCACTCATTCATGCATCTATGCACTAAGTAATACCCCCACCGAACCATACAGACACTCAGACACACATACTGATACTCAAAAAACCAACTAATAACCCATATAGACACTCATGTAGCTACTCACCAACCCATGCAGCCACTTATACACAAAGTGAGAGACTGATACAGATATTTTCATATTTAAACATTACTCACTAACCCATGTATTCACTAAGATACACTTAGTCAGTTATCCAATCAATTTTACAAAAAAATCATCCATTTAGACACTTATATACCCATTTATTCTTCCATCGACCTTGAGATATACACATATAAAACATATTTAATTTTCAGAAAAACACACATTCACTGGATGATGTCATCAGTGATGTCATTTGAGATGTCATTTGAGATGTCATCAGTGATGTCATGAGTGATGTCACTGACCATGTCATTAGTGATGTAATATGTGACGTCATCAGCAGTGCATTGCGGGCGCGCGAGTTATAGTTAGCTGAATTAACTATAACGGGGGAATTTCTATGGTTTTGTACGAGTGAAATGTCCAACTAACTATAACGCCCCTGAAACCTATGGTTTTTTCAGTGAATTTCTAAGGTTTTTTAAATGCTAATTTCTAACTATAACGTGCCTGAAACCTATGGTTTTTCAGTGAATTTCTAAGGTTTTTTAAATGCTAATTTCTAACTATAACGTGCCTGAAACCTATGGTTTTTTCAGTGAATATATATATATTTATTATACTATGTATACATGTGAAAATGTCTCGGTCCCCTGTTTGCCTCGGTGGCACGGAAAAATTGGTGGAACTGACGTCAGCACGCCGACGAGGTCCTCTTATGGCTCCGATGATGTCATATGGTGTCGCGAGCGGAGCCGTGCTCGTTGACGTGGGAGAGCTAGGAAAGAATTTCCGTGGAATGCTGGTGCAGGGGATATTCACCTAAGTGTTCAGGCTAGTCCTTTGGGAGCAACTGTTTATGTTGCCACTCCAGAAACCGAAACCAGAGATCCGAGGGCAGAGGCCCTGCAGATGGCACACGAGGTGGGGTGCCCAGTCGTGTGCACTGGCGGGGCAGCGACGTGACAAGCACCACAACCCACAAAAAAGGTAACGAGGGCACTGAATAACACAGGATCTTCTCTTTGCATCTGGCAGGAACAACGAAGTTAAAATGCCCTAGTACCAAAATGTAGAATTAGTGCTACAACGGTCTTCAAGAGGACCTGCGATGCCGCTTCTGCCTCCCGTACCCTGGAGGCGGCACATGGGTCATGCGGTACGGTCATACTACAGTGGGACGCACACTCGTTGACCTCTCATGGCACTGCTCCACACTTCAGGGAGGACGCTTTCCATTAGCTATGTTTTCTGATGACATGTCGCGCCGGCCCCGTCCAACAACAGAACTCCTTTAGATCCAAACATACTCTTCCACTCTCTCACCGGAAGTGAAACCAGGCCACGCGGACACTTTCACAATACAACAGCCGGGAATGCACTTTTCGGTAAAAAAAACACATTCCTTCCTCCTAATTAATCAAATAAACGTCTTACTGAAGAACAGGGGCCAGCTTCGATCGGTAAACAGCCGTTACAACAACTTTTTTACTTTGCGATACCATTACAATGCATGCATTACCACGCATGCGTTGTACATCACAAAGTCATTACTACGCATTTTTTTAGAACGCATGGTCATTTACCACGCATGCCTTTACAACAAATTTTGTTGTAAAGGTATGTATGGTAAATGACCATGCGTTCTAAAAACATGTAGACGATCCATGTCGTTGTAAGGAAACAGAGGCTGTTCTGTTTCCTCACAACGACGTGCACCGCCCCTCAGAAATGATGTGAAGCAGGAACCACGAGGAGAGAGGAACCATGAGGAGTGAGAGGTAAGGGGGATTGGGCATGGGGTGGGGGTTTCTTTTCTAGGGTAGTGCAGTGGTGGTTGGGTGGTGTAGGGGGTCGTGCTGGGGGTAGTGTTTTAGGGTTTAGGGCAGTGGTGTTTGGGTAGTGTAGGGGGTCATGCTGGGGGTAGTGTTTTAGGGTTTAGGGTAGTGCAGTAGTGTAGGGGGTCATGCTGGGGGTAGTGTTTTAGGGTTTAGGGTAGTGCAGTGGTGTATGGGTAGTGTAGGGGGTCGTGCTGGGGTAGTGTTTTATGGTTTAGGGTAGTGCAGTGGTGTTTGAGTAGTGTAGGGGGTCATGCTGGTGGTAGTGTTTTCGGGTTTAGGGTAGTGCAGTGGTGTTTGTGTAGTGTAGGGGGTCATTCTGGTGGTAGTGTTTTATGGTTTAGGGTAGTGCAGTGGTGTTTGGGTAGTGTAGGGGGTTATGCTGGGGGTAGATTTAGGGTTTAGGGTAGTGCAGTGGTGTTTGGGTAGTGTAGGGAGTCGTGCTGGGGGTAGTGTTTTAGGGTTTAGGGTAGTGCAGTGGTGTTTGTGTAGTATAGGGGTTGTGCTGGGGGTAGTGTTTTAGGGTTTATGTTAGTGCAGTGGTGTTTGGGTAGTGTAAGGGGTAGTGCTGGGGTAGTGTTTTAGGGTTTAGGGCAGTGCAGTGGTGTTTGTGTAGTGAAGGGGGTCATGCTGTGGGTAGTGTTTTAGGGTTTAGGGTAGTGCAGTCGTGTTTGTGTAGTGTAGGGGGTCGTGTTTTAGGGTATAGGGTAGTGCAGTGGTGTTTGAGTAGTGTAGGGGGTCATGCTGGGGTTAGTGTTTTAGGGTTTAGGGTGGTGCAGTAGTGTTTGGGTAGTTTAGGGGGTTGTGCTGGGGGTAGTGTTTTAGGGTTTAGGGTAGTGCAGTGGTGTTTGAGTAGTGTAGGGGGTCATGCTGGTCATAGTGTTTTATGGTTTAGGGTAGTGCAGTGGTGTTTGGGTAGTGTAGGGGGTTATGCTGGGGGTAGATTTAGGGTTTAGGGTAGTGCAGTGGTGTTTGGGTAGTGTAGGGAGTCGTGCTGGGGGTAGTGTTTTAGGGTTTAGGGTAGTGCAGTGGTGTTTGTGTAGTATAGGGGGTTGTGCTGGGGGTAGTGTTTTAGGGTTTATGTTAGTGCAGTGGTGTTTGGGTAGTGTAAGGGGTAGTGCTGGGGTAGTGTTTTAGGGTTTAGGGCAGTGCAGTGGTGTTTGTGTAGTGAAGGGGGTCATGCTGTGGGTAGTGTTTTAGGGTTTAGGGTAGTGCAGTCGTGTTTGTGTAGTGTAGGGGGTCGTGTTTTAGGGTATAGGGTAGTGCAGTGGTGTTTGAGTAGTGTAGGGGGTCATGCTGGGGTTAGTGTTTTAGGGTTTAGCGTGGTGCAGTGGTGTTTGGGTAGTTTAGGGGGTCATGCTGGGGGTAGTGTTTTAGGGTTTAGGGTAGTGCAGTGGTGTTTGTGTAGTGTGGGAGGTCATGCTGGGGGTATATTTAGGGTTTAGTGTAGTGCAGTGGTGTTTGGGTAGTGTAGGGAGTCGTGCTGGGGGTAGTGTTTTAGGGTTTAGGGTAGTGCAGTGGTGTTTGGGTAGTGTAGGGAGTCGTGCTGGTAGTAGTGTTTTAGGGTTTAGGGTAGTGCAGTTATGTTTGGGTAGTGTAGGGTGTCATGCTGGGGGTAGTGTTTTAGGGTTTAGGGTAGTGCAGTGGTGTTTGGGTAGTGGAGGGGGTAGTGTTTTAGGGTTTAGGGTAGTGCGCCCAACCAGCCACAATATCCGTGGACAAAGAGGATCCTGACTCTTTGGAACGCTCCGTCAATTGAATAATTTGGGTCAAGGGCCCTACCACGTCCAAGACCTATCAATTCCTTTCTTGGGATCCCTCATATACTTGGAGAAAAAGGTACATAGTTTCTCATCAATTTCAGTTGTGTGTGCCACCTTCCCCTTCAGTGAGGCCCTGGGGCATTCTCCCCTCATCCTATTCCTGACCTCCCTTTCAAGGGGTTAATGGATTTTCCCCACCACATACTCTGCCACTTTGGCGTCAGGTGTCCACTCTGCCGACCTAGGATGGTAAATTTGGGTAGGCTCGAACATGTCCGAGTGGACCCCGTCCCCAACCGGGGACTGAGAGGAGTGGGACTCTGGACGCCAGGGACGCCCCGAGTCCTTATCCTCATCGGAGGAGAAATTGTCCTCCGATACACCCTCTCCCTCTAAGGGAAACCCGCCGTCTGGGTCTACAATAGTGGTGACAGTGTCGCAATTTTCTTTGTGCCCCTCCTCCTCCCGGCAGGGTGCATGTTTTAGCGTTCGCGCACTCTTGAGGAAGGTCTCCGTAAGTTTATCAAATCCTTCCAAGTGCCCCGCGTTATGCTTAACGGCCCTTTTATTCCCCATCTGGGAGCTACTTGGACCCGCCACCACCAGATCTGGGTCACTGAACACCCCAGGGATGCTTTTCGCCAGCTTATCAACCTGATCCCTATGAGGAGCCAGCGCCCTAGAAATAGCCAGAGAGAGGGCTTGGTCCACTGCTGGAGGGAGAAGTTGGGGGGCCATTCCTCCTCCACTTCCTGGTAGGAGGAGTAAAAATGGTCTTCTGGAGAAGACATGATAGCAGAGGGTGTGAGCACAGAACAAATGCCCTTAAAATCCTTAAGACAGCCCGCTTGCCGGTGCTCCAACAGCTGGGCTTTCCCGGAAGCTGTTATAAGAATAGACTGAGGCGCAATGCCAATTACCACCACCAGGTGGCGCTGGTCATTATAGTGGCCGTGTGGGGAAATCACCGCGTAGCGGTGTCAAAATTAGGCGGGGGTTGGTCGGGAATCAAGCGGACACTAAAGGAGTGACCGGATTCCCAAACGCACGTAAAGACCAGCGGGAGCGCTCGACGGAGCTGCCTCGCTCGGACCAGACGCGCCTGACAGGATCTCACCATGCGCAGAGCACACAGCAGGAGAAACTGCGAGGGGGAGAACGCGCTCGGGCAAGAGCCTGCTGCGCAGGGAATATGAAACAATACCAAGGCAATAATGCTAATAACGTGCACAAGAAACCGCTATACAAACAGCAACAACGTCAGATTAAGCCAAGAATGTAAGGAATGCACTTAACTGACGAGCAGTGAAGGAAGAGGAGGCGGAAGGGACATCACAATATTATATACGATGGACTGTGATATGATTGGACTATAGTTGCCTTGGAGACTACCCCCTAATGGTTCATGGGTTGTGTAGTCTTTTGTTTAATGATTGTTGTGTTACGTTTTCTTTGAACTGCTATGCAAATAAAGTGAGGAAAGATATGCATAATCCTCGCCTCCGTCCTGCCATAGAATTCATTAAACTTTATTTGATCTGATTTAGAAACATAGATCATAAAAGTGTACATAAAAACAGTAAATCCTCTTTCCTAATACAATACAGTGAGAATAAATTAAAACCAGTAGGTAAAAACGGGTGTTACAAAGCCCGGTTCAGAGCAACTTCAGGTTAACAGAATCGTAAAGTTCAATGTTTCGCAAGATCAATCTCATGTACTTCGTACAAAATACGCAATAAGGGGTCCAAGTAAGATGTAACGCTCCAATACCTGACCAGTTTGCACTATATAAAACTGCAGAAAAACTAAAAATAAAAATAACCTGCTCTCTCTTCCAAAAACCAAAGACGATTGCTTTTCCACACGGGGAGTTGCATCTTAGCAGCTCCCCATGTAGAAAAGCAATGCCGGCTCCCGAGGGACGGGGGGAGCCGGCGGGACCGTGGGAGGATTGGGGACCCCCCCACGGTCCCCAACAGAGAGGGCCAGCCCCGGGGGATGGGGTCCCCGGGGCAAGTAGTGGCCCGGGAGGGGGGCCACGCGGCCCTCCTCCCCCCCCCAAAAATTTTTTTTTAAAAAAAATGCCTGCCCCGGGGGATGGGGTCCCCGGGGCCATAAGTGGCCCGAGGAGGGGGGGCACGCAGCCCCCCTCCACAAGTTTAAAAAAAAAAAAAAGAAGGCCATGCCCCGGGGGATGGGGTCCCCGGGGCCGATTAAGGCCTCGGGAAGGGGGCCACGCGGCCCCCTTCCAAAATTTTTAAAAAAAAATTATTAATTAGGGGGCAGGCCCTGGGGGATGGGGTCCCCAGGGCCAATAGATTAGAAAAAGAAGGGGGGCCACACAGCCCCCCTTCTTAAAAAAATAAATAAAAAAAGACCGGCATCGCGCCAGAGGCCACGACCCCCTGCTTGCAGCACTCTGCAAATGCGCCCCCTGGCGCGTTTGCAGATGGGGAACGAATTCCCCTTGAATACTGGGGGTCCCTGGGGGCCAACTAGCCCACCAGGAACCTCCAGTATGCGCCAGGGGGCTGCGTTGCAGAGAGGTGTACAGAGGCCACGCCCCTTTTTACACCTCTCTGCAACGCAGCTCTGTGGCGCTTTTTGGACGTACATGGTGGGCTAGTTGGACTCCAGGGACCCTCATGATTCAAGGGGACTTAATACCCCAACTTAAAACACGCCACGGGGCGCGTTTGCACAGTGGTGAAGGGAGGGGGCGTGGCTTCAGGTGACATGTGTGCAAACAGGCCCTGTGGCGCGTTTTAAGATGGGGAATTAAATCCCCTTCAATCCTGAGGGTCACTGGGGGCCAACTAGCCCACCAGGTACATCCAGAAAGCACCACAGACCTGCGTTGCAGAGAGGTGCAAAAAGGTGCGTGGCCTCTGAACACCTCTCTGCAACGCAGCTCTCTGGCGCATACTGGAGGTATCTGGTGGGCTAGTTGGCCCCTAGGGACCCTCGGGATTAAGGAGGAATTAATTCTACAACTTAAAATGCGCCACAGGGCGTGTTTGCAGACATGTCACCTCAGGCCCCACCCCTTCCTTCACCATTGTGCAAATATTCCTCTAAAATCAGACGAACTACGAATTCCGATTTACTCACCTGTTATCAGGAGAGACCTCAGTGCTGCATCTTTGAGCCCAGTACTGATCCTGAAAAGTAATTTTAACCGTACTTACCAATAACTTGAATTTCCTTCCATAGGATATCATTGACTGGTTTCACTTGGAAATTCTTCTAAGTGTGGAGTTTTGGAACTTTATAATATTCCTCTAAAATCAGCTGAACTACGAATTCCGATTTACTCACCTGTTATCAGGAGAGAACCCAGTGCTGCATCATTTAGCCCAGCACTGACCCTGAAAAGTAATTCTAACCGTACTTACCAGTAACTTGTATTTCCGTCCATAGGAATCCATTGTCTGGTTTTCAGCAGAAAAGTTTCAAAGTGTTGATTTTCACAAACTACAAATATTCCTCTAAAATTGCCTGTATGACTTAAACGCATTCTTTCAACTGTTTACAGGAGATGCACCAGTGCTGGATCCAGGATCCACCACTGAGTAAGAAAAAGTAACGATAACACTACTTACCTGCTAAGTCAATTTCCTCCCATAGGATAACATTGGTGATTCTATGTGAAAAAGTTTCTAAGTGTCAACTTTTAAAATACAATAATATTCCTTAAAAATCACTACTGTAACCAAAACGCTTTTACTCAACTGTTTACAGGTGATGTCCCAGGACTGAATCTAGGATCCAGTCCTGTGGTTAGAAAAGTAATCCATAAAGTAACTAATTGCATTTAAGTAGAAATTCAGATTGAGCTCAATGTTGCATTGTGTTTGAAATTGTGTTGCCCATTGCAATAACTGTAACTACTGTACTTAAAAGTCTATTGCCTATTTGCAAAGTATTTAAACCAAAGTAATTCATTCTGAGAAATTATATTTTGTAATGTAATGTATAATGTAATTACAATGTAATTTAAAAAATAAAATATCTAAAAATAAATAGTTTAAAAAATGTAGTAAATCAGTATCAAAAAAATAAATATAACAATTAATACATTTAAAAATTGTCATTTACAAAACCTTTGAAATTCACTGAAAAAAACATAGGTTTCAGACATGTTATAGTTAGGAATTAGCATTTAAAAAACCTTTAAAATTCACTGAAAAAACCATAGGTTTCAGGCACGTTATAGTTAGAAATTAGCATTTAAAAAACCTTACAAATTCACTGAAAAACCATAGGTTTTAGGGACAGTTATAGTTAGTTGGACATTGCACTCGTACAAAACCCGTGAAATTCCCCGTTATAGTTAGTTCAGCTAACTATAACTCGCGCCCCTGCAATGCACTGCTGATGACGTCACATATTACATCACTCATGACATGGTCAGTGACATCACTGATGACATAAGCAATGACTAGCTTCTAATACTACGAGAACTTGACAACATGACAGGTTTTAAAGCGGTTATCTGTCTGCAAAGACATGAAGTACCCAAATACTTCTCTCACAATGGTTGCCCAAATGCACACAGACTCACAGTGTGATTCTAGACAAGCAACACAGTTCCTTGGACTTTACCAAGACACATTCACTAGTCTGGAAGGGGTAAGGTGACTGCACACATTTTACATAATTCACTTCTGCAGTCTACTGTGAATGACTGTCTCATTCTGCGAATGTATAAGCAAAGACTGGCTTCTAATACTACGAAAACTTGACAACATGACAGGTTTTAAAGCGGTTATCTGTCTGCAAAGACATGAAGTACCCAAATGCTTCTCTCACAATGGTTGCCCAAATGCACACAGACTCACAGTGTGATTCTAGACAAGCAACACTGTTCATTGGACTTTACCAAGACACATTCACTAGTCTGGAATGGGTAAGGTGACTGCACACATTTTACATAATTCACTACTGCAGAAAACTGTGAATGACTGTGTCATTCTGCAAATGCATAAGCAATGACTGGCTTCTGATACTACGAAAACTTGACAACATTACAGGTTTTAAAGTGGTTATCTGTCTGCAAAGACATGAAGTACCCAAATGCTTCTCTCACAATGGTTGCCCAAATGCACACAGACTCACAGTGTGATTCTAGACAAGCAACACTGTTCGTTGGACTTTACCAAAACACATTCACTAGTCTGGAAGGGGTAAGGTGACCGCACACATTTTACATAATTCACTACTGCAGTCTACTGTGAATGACTGTTTCATTCTGCGAATGCATAAGCAATGACTGGCTTCTAATACTACGAGAACTTGACAACATGACAGGTTTTAAAGCGGTTATCTGTCTGCAAAGACATGAAGTACCCAAATGCTTCTCTCACAATCGTTGCCTAAATGCACACAGACTCACAGTGTGATTCTAGATAAGCAACACAGTTCCTTGGACCTTTCCAAAACACATTCACTAGTCTGGAAGGTGTAAGGTGACTGCACACATTTTACATAATTCACTACTGCAGAAAACTGTGAATGACTGTGTCATTCTGCGAATGCATAAGCAATGACTGGCTTCTAATACTACGAGAACTTGACAACATGACAGGTTTTAAAGCGGTTATCTGTCTGCAAAGACATGAAGTACCCAAATGCTTCTCTCACAATGGTTGCCCAAATGCACACAGACTCACAGTGTGATTCTAGATAAGCAACACAGTTCCTTGGACCTTTCCAAAACACATTCACAAGTCTGGAAGGGGTAAGGTGACTGCACACATTTTACATAATTCACTACTGCAGAAAACTGTGAATGACTGTGTCATTCTGCAAATGTATAAGCAATGACTGGCTTCTAATACTACGAAAACTTGACAACATGACAGGTTTTAAAGCGGTTATCTGTCTGCAAAGACATGAAGTACCCAAATGCTTCTCTCACAATGGTTGCCCAAATGCACACAGACTCACAGTGTGATTCTAGACAAGCAACACTGTTCGTTGGACTTTACCAAAACACATTCACTAGTCTGGAAGGGGTAAGGTGACTGCACACATTTTACATAATTCACTACTGCAGACTACTGTGAATGCCTGTCTCATTCTGCGAATGTATAAGCAATGACTGGCTTCTAATACTACGAAAACGACAACATGACAGGTTTTAAAGCGGTTATCTGTCTGCAAAGACATGAAGTACCCAAATGCTTCTCTCACAATGGTTGCCCAAATGCACACAGACTCACAGTGTGATTCTAGACAAGCAACACTGTTCCTTGGACTTTACCAAATCACATTCACCAGTCTGGAAGGGGTAAGGTGACTGCACGCATTTTACATAATTCACTACTGCAGAAAACTGTGAATGCCTGTCTCATTCTGCGAATGCATTAGCAATGACTGGCTTCTAATACTACGAAAACTTGACAACATGACAGGTTTTAAAGTGGTTATCTGTCTGCAAAGACATGAAGTACCCAAATGCTTCTCTCACAATGGTTGCCCAAATGCACACAGACTCACAGTGTGATTCTAGACAAGCAACACAGTTCCTTGGACTTTACCAAGACACATTCACCAGTCTGGAAGGGGTAAGGTGACTGCACGCATTTTACATAATTCACTACTGCAGAAAACTGTGAATGCCTGTCTCATTCTGCGAATGCATAAGCAATGACTGGCTTCTAATACTACGAAAACTTGACAACATGACAGGTTTTAAAGTGGTTATCTGTCTGCAAAGACATGAAGTACCCAAATGCTTCTCTCACAATGGTTGCCCAAATGCAGACAGACTCACAAAGTGATTCTAGACAAGCAACACTACTCCCTGGACTTTAGCAAGAGAAACACATTAGTCTTATTAAAAACAAAGGCACAACATACAACCCCTCACAAATTAATAACTCACCTTTCAAATTGATTTGTTGATTAAGAAGTATGTCAGTCACACACCAGATTTTCTTATACAAAATGTCTGTACTGCACTGCTCTTAGCAAAACCAAAAAATGGCAAACTTTCCCTCTCTTTCTGCACACATATACATGTAAATATCAATCAATCAATCAATCAAGCATTTGTATAGCGCGCTACTCACCCGGAGGGTCTCAAGGCGCTAGGGGGAGGGGGGTCCGCTACTGTTCGAACAGCCAGGTCTTGAGTTGCTTCCTGAAGGAGAGGTGGTCTTGGGTCAGGCGGAGGTGGATGGGTAGGGAGTTCCACGTCTTGGCAGCCAGGTAGGAGAAGGATCTTCCTCCCGTTGTGGCTCTTCGGATGCGGGGGACGGCGGCGAGGGCGTGGTTGGTCGAACGTAGCTGGCGGGTGGGAGTGTAGAAGGTCAGACGGTCGTTGAGGTATCTGGGGCCTTGGTTGTGGAGAGCTTTGTGTGCGTGGGTGAGGAGTCGGAACGTGATTCTCTTGCTGACGGGGAGCCAGTGCAGGTCTCTCAGGTGTCCGGCGATGTGGCTGTGTCGGGGGATGTCCAGGATGAGTCGAGCTGAGGCGTTCTGGATGCGTTGGAGTCTTTTCTGAAGTTTGGCTGTGGTTCCGGCGTAGAGGGAGTTGCCGTAGTCCAGTCGGCTGGTGACGAGGGCCTGGGTGACCGTCTTCCTGGTTTCGGTGGGGATCCACCGGAAGATCTTCCGCAGCATGCGTAGGATGTTGAAGCAAGACGAGGAGACGGCGTTGACTTGTCTGGTCATTGAGAGGGAGGAGTCCAGGATGAAGCCCAGGTTGCGTGCGTGGTCCGTTGGTTTGGGTGCGTTGCCCAGGGCAGGGGGCCACCATGAGTCGTCCCAGGCGGAGGGTGATGATCCTAGGATGAGGACTTCCGTCTTATCTGAGTTCAGTTTCAGGCGGCTGTTCCTCATCCACTCGGCTACGTCCTTCATCCCTTCATGTAGGTTGGTTTTGGCGGTTGTGGGGTCGTTGGTGAGGGAGAGGATCAGCTGGGTGTCGTCGGCGTAGGAGATGATGTTGAGGTTGTGTTGGCGTGCGATGGCTGCGAGGGGGCTCATGTAGACGTTGAAGAGGGTGGGGCTGAGTGATGATCCTTGTGGTACGCCGCAGATGACTTCGGTGGCCTCGGAACTGAACGGGGGAGGCGGACTCTCTGGGTTCTTCCGGCGAGGAAGGAGATGATCCACTCCAGTGCCTTCTCTTGGATTCCGACGTTGTTCAGGCGTTGCACTAGGGTGCGGTGGCAGACTGTGTCGAACGCTGCGGAGAGGTCCAGGAGGATGAGGGCCGCTGTTTCCCCGTTGTCGAGCAGGGCTCGGATGTTGTCGGTGGCTGCGATGAGGGCGGTCTCGGTGCTGTGGTTGGCCCGGAAGCCGGACTGTGAGTGGTCGAGGGATCCATTCGTCTCGATGAAGGCGGCCAGTTGTCTGTTGACGGTCTTCTTGATGACTTTGGCAGGAAAAGGAAGGAGCGAGATGGGGCGGTAGTTTTTGAGGTCGGTGGGGTCCGCTGACGGTTTCTTCAGTAGGGCGCAGAGTTCAGCGTGCTTCCAGCTCTCTGGGAAGGTGGCGGTGTCGAAGGAGGTGTTGATGATGTCCCGGAGGTGGGGTGCGATGACGGCGTCGGCCTTGTTGAAGATGTGGTGAGGGCAGGGGTCGGTTGGTGATCCGGAGTGGATGGAGTTCATCGTGCGGATAGTGTCTTCGGTGTTGATCGGGGTCCAGGCTCGGAGGGTGGAGGTGGGGGACGTTGGAACGGTTGTAGGGTACGTCGGCTGTGTGCTGAAACTGTTGTGTATGTCTGCAATCTTGCTGTGGAAGAACGAGGCGAGCAAGTTGCAGAGGTCTTGCGAGGGGGTGATGTCGTTGTTTCCGGCGCTGGGGTTCGAGAGCTCTTTGACGATGATGAAGAGTTCCTTGCTGTTGTGGGCGTTGTTGTCCAGTCGTTCCTTGAATGCGGTTTTCTTGGTGGTGTGGATCAGCTGGTGGTGTTTTCGGGTGGCGTGTTTGAGGGTGGTCATGTTGTCTGCAGTCGGGTCTCTGCGCCATGCTTTCTTGAGGGCCCGGCAGTTCTTCTTGGATTTCTTGAGTTCGTCGGTGAACCAGGGTGCTTTCTTGTTGCCGGGTCTGATTGGGGGGTCTTCAATGGGGCGAGGATGTCAGCGCAGTTGGTGATCCATCTTGTGAGGTTGCTGGCGGCTTGGTTGGGGTTCGTTGAGCTGGCGGGAGGGTTCTGGCTCAGGGATGTGGTGAGTTGGTCGGTGGTGATCTTGTTCCAGCTTCTGCGCGGGAGCTGTTGCGGGTGGTGGTGCGTGGTGGTCCTGCTGAAGCTGAAGTGGACGCAGCTGTGGTCTGTCCAGTGGAGTCCGGTGGTGAGGCTGAAGGAGATGTCCTTGCTGGAGGAGAAGACGGGGTCAAGCGTGTGGCCGGCGTGGTGTGTGGGGGTGGTCACCAGTTGCTTGAGTCCGAGGTTGGCGAGGTTGTCCAGCAGGGTGGTGGTGTTGCGATCGTTGTTGTTCTCTAGGTGGAAGTTGAGGTCCCCAAGGAGGATGTAGTCGGCCGAGAGGAGGGCGTGCGGGCTGATGAGGTCGGCGATGTCTTCGCTGAATTGTGTGCGTGGTCCTGGGGGTCTGTAGATGAGGGTGCCTCTGAGGGTGGTCTTGGGGTTGGTGTGTATCTGGAAGTGCAGGTGTTCGCCGGCTGTGAAGGTGTCGTCGGAGTTGGTCGTAATGCGGATGGTGTTCTTGTGGACGATGGCGATGCCTCCTCCGGTCTGGTTGGCGCGGTCCTTTCGGGTGATCTTGTATCCGTCCGGGATGGCGATGGCGATGTCGGGCGCTGAGGAGGCGTTCATCCATGTTTCCGTGAGGAAAGCGACGTCTGGTGATGTGGAGTCGAGCAGGTTCCAAAGTTCCACGGCGTGTCTGTGGATGGAGCGGGTGTTGAGCAGGATGCACTTCAGGTGGTTGCTGCTGGTGCTCGGCGTGGCGGGTGCGGTGCAGGTCCGGAGGCAGGAGAACTTGCAAGATTGGCAGGCGAAGGGTCCGTGGGTGCGTCCTGGGGTGGCACGGTGGCAGCTGGGGATTCGGCCGGTGTTAAGTGCGTTGAGGGTGGCGGTGTCGTAGGTCCGGTGGGTGGGTTGGCTGCTGCGGGGGCCAGGGGTTCTGGCGCTGGGCACGGTCCAGTCGCGGACGGGCGCAGACGGGCTTGCCTTAGGCGCGCCTTCGGCGTGCCATCGGCGCGGCCGCGCAGCGGCCGCCATTTATGGGGAGGTGGGAGGGAGGAGCAGCTGGGAGGCGGGAGGCAGGGGCAGCGAATGGGCAGTCAGGGGGGCGGGGCCGCAGGGGACGCAGCGGCGGGAATGGCGAGAGGCAACGGGGGTACAGAAGGAAAAAAAGGGGCGAGAAAACAGACAAATGCGGGCACAGTACAAATGGGGCAACGGGGGTACAGAAGGAAAAAAAGGGGCGAGAAAACAGACAAATGCGGGCACAGTACAAATGGGGCAACGGGGGTACAGAAGGAAAAAAGGGGCGAGAAAACAGACAAATGCGGGCACAGTACAAATGGGGCAACGGGGGTACAGAAGGAAAAAAAGGGGCGAGAAAACAGACAAATGCGGGCACAGTACAAATGGGGCAACGGGGTACAGAAGGAAAAAAAGGGGCGAGAAAACAGACAAATGCGGGCACAGTACAAATGGGGCAACGGGGGTACAGAAGGAAAAAAGGGGCGAGAAAACAGACAAATGCGGGCACAGTACAAATGGGGCAACGGGGGTACAGAAGGAAAAAAGGGGCGAGAAAACAGACAAATGCGGGCACAGTACAAATGGGGCAACGGGGGTACAGAAGGAAAAAGGGAAGGGCGTTCTTACCAGCAGCAGCGGGCGGACAACACAGGCGGAGCTGTGTGGCGGGGGGAGCGACCTACCTGGCAAGGTCAAATCACATTGCTTCCCACATTAATTCAAAAGCTAACACACATTTCTATTGGTTACACATTTCAACCCTTTCCAATTGATATAACTTTCAACCCTACCCCCAATCTGCTTACTGCCTGTTACCATAGTAACAGTGCATGGAACACTCAACTGAAATCACAGGTCACAAGTTCAGCACACAATGTTGCTAATCCAAACAGCAAGTGCGCTTGACTTTTGAAAATATCAGATTATCCTATCTAATGTTCCTTTCAAACAGTTTTCATTAACCAATAAGAAACGTGCTCTTGAAACACAGAAACATGCACCCTACTTTTCAGACTATAATGTTCTCAAACAGCCAATCATTTGTTTGTTTTTGTAAAAACTGCATCTTATCCACCATTTTAGAAAAACTTTAGTTGTCAAACTGCCATTTCACATACAGACACCTTCTCAGTGCATCCAGACCTCCTTTCAAGATGCTTAGAGTGTGGATTGTGGGACACAGCTATATTTACTGGAGCCAAAGGTATGCAGAAAACAGTGGCATTGACAAACACCTAGGTTTGCCAAATGTAGACATTAAATGGATTGTAAAGAGAGGATTAAAGTGGTACCAATTGATGCCATTGGTTAAAAGCTTCTTGCATCTCCAACACCCTGACCTCATAATTGTGCACTGTGGTGGCAATGACCTAGGCACTTTGACTGGGGTAGGTGTGGAAATGCTTATGAAGGACACCTTTGGAGAATTGATGTCACTTTTCCCCCAAACTGCCTTTGTCTATTCTAATATATGTCAAAGACAGAAATGGAACTAGTCCAATCAATTTTGTCCACAGATTGAGAAAGCTAGGAAACATGTCAATAAAGCTGTTTCTGCTTATCTCAGAGATTATAGAATGGGGTCTATTTACAACAACAATCTGCGTTTTAATATGGACGGCATCTATAGGAGAGATGGTGTTCATTTTACAGATGAGGGTAACAGAGTCTTCCTCAACAACTTTAGACTCTGCATCGGTGCTTACTTGTAGGTACCAAAATATCCCCAAAAAACAGAATGGCTCTTTTTAGAGCCACCCAAGACCTAAACACCTAAACTTCATTTATATCTGAAAAATGTTTACATTTGTTTTGCTTGGATTCGCGCACCCAATGCGTTGGAATCGTGCACCAAACGCGTTAGGGGTCGCGCATCCAATGCGTGCACACCAGGGGCTGCTTGGATTTGCGCACCCAACGTGTTGGAATCGTGCACCAAATGCGTTAGGGGTCGCGCATCCAATGCGTGCACACCAGGGGCCGCGCTGAGCGCAGCGCTGGATGCGCGACTCCTAATTTTACCGTAATTTTTTTTTAGCACCTTGCACTAATTTTTATTCTCCCCGGGGACCACATCCCCCGGGGCCTATATACAACGTTGGGGACCGTGGGGGGAGCCCCAATGCCCCCACAATCCCAGCTGACTCCCAGCGTCCTTCAGGAGCTGGCATTGCTTTTCCACATGGGGAACTGCTAACATGCAGGTCCCCATGTGGAAAAGCAATCTGGGTTGGATTTTGAAAGAGAGCAGGTTTCCCTGCTCTCACTTTCAAAATCCAAACCAAGTTTGCTATGACAGGGCAGGAGCCCCGAGACTCCCGTCCTGTCATAGCAAACTACAGTGTCCCGGGGTAGCCACCCCGGGACACTGCAGGAGCCGGCCCTGGGGGGTGTTGGTCCCCAGGGCCATCACAGGCTCCAGGAGGGGGTCCGCACGGCCCCCCTCCCAACATGTACAAACCCCGGGGAGGTGGTGGTCCCCGGGGGTCGGGGGTCAGAAACGGACCCCTACATTTCTTTTATTAGTGCCCCGGGGAGGTGGCGGTCCCCGGGGCATGTGGGTGGGTGTCGAGCCCCCTCACACAGGTTACTAATATTTAAAAAAATAAGCCCCGGGGGTGGCGGACCCCGGGGCTGCGGGAGGGCAGAGAGCCCTCCCGCACCATTTTTCATTTAAAGCCCCCGGGGGTGTCAGTCCCCGGGGCTTGGGGGGCCTTAGAGGCCCCCCACATAAAATATAAACACACCCCCCCGCATGCCCCCGGGACTTGGGCCACCCGGGGGCAAAATAGCATCAAAGCACGGGAGACCGCGCTTCGATATTTTTTTTTTATCAGCGGGATCCGCGCACCCTAAGCGCATCCCGCCGATTTAAAAAAAAAATGCTTTTTTCTGCCCAGGGGGTCCTTGTGTGACCCCCTGAGCACACCTAAGGGGTCACACCCTGCCCCCTTTGTGCATTTTGCGCACTTGTTTCTGTGCCTCGGTTCTACCAATTACCATGCAGCTCGTGATCGGGACGGTGCGCGCAGGGTGTGCGCAGGGTACGCGGACCCTACTCATGTGATGTCACTGACCATGTCATGAGTGATGTAATATGTGACGTCATCAGCAGTGCATTGCGGGGGGCGCGAGTTATAGTTACCTGAACTAACTATAACGGGGGAATTTCACGAGGTTTTGTACGAGTGCAATGTCCAACTAACTATAACTGTCCCTAAAACCTATGTTTTTTCAGTGAATTTCTAAGGTTTTTAAATGCTAATTTCTAACTATAACATGCCTGAAACCTA
Organism: Calotriton arnoldi; assembly: GCA_963921515.1. NCBI lineage: Eukaryota > Metazoa > Chordata > Amphibia > Caudata > Salamandridae > Calotriton > Calotriton arnoldi. Next base: position 430,170 of record CAWUFW010006124.1, on the reverse strand, counting down.
TGGTTTTTTCAGTGAATATATATATATATGTTATATATATATGCCAAGGTGTATTGAAGAATGAGTGGGTGTATGAGTGTCTGTATGGATGATTTAATGGGTGCATGACTGACTATATAAGTTAGTGATTAAACGTGTCTTAGTGAACATATGGGTGAGTGACTAATCTTTGTGAATGTCTGTATCAGTCTGTCAGTTGGTGTGTAAGTGGCTGCATGGTTTGGTGAGTAGCTACATGAGTTTCTATATGGGTTACTGATAAGTGATGTGGTGTCTGTATAACTGTATAGGTGAGTAAATGGCAGTGTAATTGACTCTGGGTTACTGACTAGGATTATGAGTAACTCTATGGGTGAGAGGCAGTGTGTGAGTGTCTGTATGGGTGTATGAGTGCATATATCAGTGGCTGTATTGATGAGCAACTGCGTGTATGTGTGACTGTATGGATGAGGGAGTGGATGTGTGTGTAGACCTATAATTCAGGGAGTGGGTATTTACTAACTGGTATTGCTGTGTCTATGATTTCGAGAATGATAGTTTGTATTTTAGAGTGGGTGTATGAAAAGTTATATTAGGGTGTGAGTAGGTGCATCAGAGAGTAAGTGGATGTTGTCATCAGTGATGTCATTTGATATGTCATCAGTGATGTCATCAGTGATGTCACTGACCGTGTAATGAGTGATATAATATGTGACATCAGCAGCAGTGCATTGCGGGGGCGCGAGTTATAGTTAGCTCAGCTAACTATAACGGCTGAATTTCTCGGAATTTGTACGAGTGAAAAGTCAGCCTAACTATGAAATCCCTGAAACATGTTTTTTTCTGTGAATTTCTAAGGTATTTTAAATGCTAATTTCTAACTAGAATGTCCATGAAACCTTTGTTTTTTTCAGTGAATTTCTAAGGTTTTTTAAATGCTAATTTCTAACCATAACGTCCCTGAAACCTGTGTTTTTTTCAGTGAATTTCTAAGATTTATTAAATGTTAATTTCTAACTACACCTACATAGGTAAGACATGTGCATAAAGAAGAAACAGAGGTGCAGAAAGAGGCAAGAGGGGGCAGAACGAGGCAAGAGAAGTGCAGAAAGAGGCAAGAGAGGTACAGAAAGAGGCAAGAGAGGTACAGAAAGAGGCAAGAGAAGTGCAGAAAGGAGCAAGAGAAGTGCAGAAAGAGGCAAGAGAGGTACAGAAATAAGAGAGTGAGGTGCAGAAAGAGGAATAAAGGTGCAGAAAGAAGCAAGAGAAGTGGAGAAAGACTGTACCTTTCCATAGGCTTATACAAAGTAGTCAATTACTAATCCTTCTCCCAAGATGTCTTAAACCTTACTCTTCTCTTGAAGGTTCACTATTCATTGACTGCTCAGAATGTTAGGCCTACCAAATGTAAAACAGCAATCCTAACCATATCACTGTTGTAAGTCTCACCAAGCTTGTGAAGGTATGCATGCGTGTGTCTGTGCTTTTACCTATTGACATGTTACATAAAAATAAACATACAAATACTTAAATACCTGCGTTTCAAACAGCATACTCTGTAAAATTGTGTACAAGAAGGTAAATGTATTTCTCTCTGCTCATAATACAGGGTGATGGGTATTCAATAGAATATTTGAGGGGCTCTATAACACCTATATACGTAAGACATGCCTGCTTGTGCAACTGAATGACAGAGCAGAACTGAGAAGATTTGAGAACCTATAGGAGAAGCTACCCGCTTTTAAGCTACCATCATTAGTTGACTAACACATGTGAGAATACATGTACAAGTAGACAAATACCTCAGTCACGAGAGCACACAGACCTTTAAACTTGACAGCTTGCACTTCCCATTTGAGTACAGAAAGAGGCGAGAGAAGTACAGAAAGAGGCAAGCGAAGTGCAGAAAGAAACAAGAGAGGTGCAGCAAGAGTAAGAAATGTACAGAAAGAGGCAAGAGAAGTGCAGAAAGAAGAAAGAGAAGTGCAGAAAGAAGCAAGAGAGGTCTGGAAAGAGGCAAGAGGGGTTCAGAAAGAAGTAAGAGAGGTGAAGAAAGAGGAAGAAAGGTATAGAAAGAGGCAAGAGAGGTACAGAAAGAGTAAGAAAGGTACAGAAAGAAGCAAGAGAAGCACAGAAAAAGGCAATAGAAGTACAGAAAGAGGAAGAAAGATGCAGAAAGCAGCAAGAAAGGTGCAGAAAGAAGCAAGAGAGGTGCAGAAAGGCAAGAGAAGTATAGAAAGAGGCAAGAGAGGTGCAGAAAGAAGCAAGAGGAGTGCAGAAAGAAGCAAGAGAAGTGCAAAAAGAGGCAAGGGAGGTAAAGAAAGAGGCAAGAGAAGTGCAGAAAGGAACAATAGAAGTACAGAAAGAGAGGTACAGAAAGAAGAGAGTATGGTGCAGAAAGAGGCAAGAGAAGTGCCGAAAGAGGCAAGTGAGGTGCAGAAAGAGGCACAAGAAATAAAAAATAGGAAAGAGAAGTGCAGAAAGGGAGAAGAGAGGTAAAGAAAGAGGCAAGAGAGGTGCAAAAAGAAGCAAGAGAACTGCCGATAGAGGAAGACAGGTACAGAAAGAAGCAAGAGAGGTGCAGAAACAGGCAAGAGAAGTGCAGAAAGAGGCAAGAGAAGTACAGAAAAAGCAAGAGAAGTGCAGAAAATAGCAAGAGAAGTACAGAAAGAGGCAAGTGAGGTGCAGAAAGAGGCAAGAGAGGTGCAGAAAGAGGCAAGAGAAGTGCAGAAAGAGGGTAGAGAGGTACAGAAAGAAGCAATAGAGGTGCAAACAGAAGCAAGAGAACAGCAGAAAGAGGAAGAAAGGTTCAGAAAGAGGCAAGATAGGTACAGAAAGAAGCAAGAAAGGTCCAGAAGGAGGAAGAAAGGTGCGGAAAGAAGCAAGAAAAGTGCAGAAAGAGTCAAGAGAGGTGCAGAAAGAGACAAGAGGTGCAGAAAGAGGCAAGAAAGGTACAGAAAGAGGCAAGAGAAGTGCAGAAAGAAGCAAGTGAGGAGCAGAAAGAAGCAAGAGAAGTGCAGAAAGAAGCACTAGAACTGAAAAAAGAGGAAGGAAGGTGCAGAAAGAAGAAGAAAGGCACAGAAAGAAGCAAGAGAAGTATAGATAAAAGAAAGATAAGTACAGAAAGAGGCAAGTGAGGTGCAGAAAGAGGCAAGAGAGGAGCAGATAGAGGCAAGAGAGGTACAAAAAGAGGAAGAAAGGCACAGAAAGAGGAAAAAAGGTACAGAAAGAGGCTAGAGAGGGGTAGAAAGAGGCAAGAGAAGTGTAGAAAGATGCAACAGAGTTGCAGAAAGAGGCAAGAGAAGTGCAGAAAGAGGCAAAGAGGTACAGAAAGAGGGAAGTGGGTACAGAAAGAGAGATGAGGGTTGCAGAAAGTAGCAAGAGGGGAGCAGAAAGAAGCAAGAGAGGTACAGAAAGAAGCGAGATAAGTACAGAAAGAAAAAACAGAGGTGCAGAAAGAGGCAAGGGGGGTGCATAAAGAGGTAGGAAAAGTACATAAAGAAAAAACAGAGGTGCATAAAGAGGAAAGAGAACTGCAGAAAGAGGCAAGAGAGGTGCAGAAATAGGCACCAGAGGTACATAAAGAGGGAACAGGGGTGCAGTAAGAGTCAATAGAGGAGCAGAGAGAGGGAAGAGGGGTGCAGAAAGAGAAAAGAGAAGTGCATAAAGACGCAACAGAGGTGCAGCAAGAGGCAAGAGAAGTGCAGAAAGAGGCACAAGAGGTGCAGAAAGAAGAAAGAGAGGTGCAGAAAGAGGGAAGAAGGATGCAGAAAAATGCAAGAGGGGTGCAGAAAGAAGCAAGAGAAGTACATAAAGAAGCAACAGAGGTGCAGAAAGAGGCAAGTGGGGTGCAGAACGAGGCAATAGAAGTGCAGAAAGTGGCAAGAGAGATGCAGAAAGAGGCAAGAGAAATGCAGAAAGGAGCAAGAGAAGTACAGAAAGAGGCAAGAGAGGTGCAGAAATAAGAGAGTGATGTGCAGAAAGAGGAAAGAGAAGTGCCAAAATAGGCAAGTGAGGTGCAGAAGGAGACAAGAAAGGTACAGAAAGAGGCAAGAGAATGGCAGAAAGAGGGAAGAGAGGTACAGAAATAGGAAAGATAGGTACAAAAAGAAGCAAGATAACTGCAGAAGGAGGAAGAAGGGTGCAGAAAGAGGCAAAAGAGGTACAGAATGAAGCAAGAAAAGTGCAGGAGGAGGAATAAAGGCACAGAAAGAAGCAATAGTAGTGCAGAAGGAAGCAAGAGAGGTGCATAAAGAAGCAAGATAGGTGCAGAAAGAGGCAAGAAAGGTACAGTAAGAGGCAAGAAAAGTGCAGAAACAAGCAAGAGAACTGCAGAAAGAAGCAAGAGAAGTGCAGAAAGAGGCAAGTGAGGGGCAGAAAGAGGCAAGAGAGGTTCAGAAAGAGGCAAGAGAGGTGCAAAAAGAAGAGGAAAGGCACAGAAAGAGGAAGAAAGGTGCAGAAAGAGGTAAGAGAGTCGTAGACAGATGTCAGAAAAGTACAGAAAGAAACAACAGAGTTTCAGAAAGAGGCAAGATAAGTGCATAAAGAGGCACGAGAGGTACAGAAAGAGGGAAGGCAGTTCAGAAAGAAGGAAGAGGGGTACAGAAAGTGGCAAGAGTGGTGAAGATAGAAGCAATAGAGGTACAGAAAGAAGCAAGAGAAGTCCAGAAAGAACCAACAGAGGTGCAGAAAGAGGGAAGGGGTGCAGAAAGAGGCAAGAGAAGTACAGAACGAGGCAGAGAGCGATAGAAACAGGCAAGAGAAGTGCAAAAAGTAGCAACAGAGGTACAGAAAGATGCAAGAGAACTGCAGAAAGAGGCAAGAGAGGTGCGGAAACAGGCATGAGAGGTACAGAAAGAGGGAACATGCGTGCAGAAAGAGGCAAGAGAGGTGCAAAAAGAGGAAAGAGGGATGCAGAAAGAAGCAAGAGGGGTGCAGAAAGAACCAAGAGAGGTGCAGAAAGAAGCAAAAGAAGTGCAGAAAGACCCAACAGAGGTGCAGAAAAAAGCAAGAGGGGTGCAGAAAGAGGCAAGAGAAGTGCAGAAAGAAGCAAGAGAGTTCTGGAAAGTGGCAAGAGGGGTTCAGAAAGAAGCAAGAGAGGTGAAGAAAGAGGAAGAAATTTATAGAAAGAGGCAAGAGAGGTACAGAAAGAGTAAGAAAGGTACAGAAAGAAGCAAGAGAAGCGCAGAAAAGGGCAATAGAAGTGCAGAAAGAGGAATAAAGATGCAGAAAGAATCAAGAGATGTGCAGAAAGAAGCAAGAGAGGTGCAGAAAGGCAGGAGAAGTATAGAAAGAGGCCAGAGAGGTGCAGAAAGAAGCAAGAGAAGTACAGAAAGAAACAAGAGAAATGCAAAAAGAGGCAAGGGAGGTACAGAAAGAGGCAAGAGAAATGCCGAAATAGGCAAGAGATGTGCAGAAAAAGCAAGAGAAGTGTAGAAAGGAACAAGAGAAGTACAGAAAGAGGCAAGAGAGGTACAGAAAGAAGAGAGTATGGTGCAGAAATAGGCAAGAGAAGTGCCGAAAGAGGCAAGTGAGGACAGAAAGAGGCAAGAGATATACAAAAATAGGAAAGAGAAGTACAGAAAGCGAGAAAGAGAGGTAAAGAAAGAGGCAAGAGAAGTGCAAAAGAAGCGAGAACAGCAGAAATACGAAGAAAGTTGCAGAAAAAGCAAGAGAAATGCAAAAAGAGGCAAGGGAGGTACTGAAAGAGGCAAGAGAAATGCAGAAAGAGGCAAGAGATGTGCAGAAAAAGCAAGAGAAGTGCAGAAAGGAACAATTGAAGATCAGAAAGAGGCACGAGAGGTGGAGAAAGAAAAGAGTATGGTGCAGAAAGAGGCAAGAGAAGTGCCAAAAAGGCAAGTGAGGTGCAGAAAGAGGCAAGAGAGGTGCAGAAAGAGGCAAGAAAAGTGCAGAAAGAGGGAAGAGAGGTACAGAAAGAGGCAATAGAGGTGCAAACAGAAGCAAGAGAACAGCAGAAAGAGGAAGAAAGGTGCAGAAAGAGGCATGAGAGGTGCAGAAAGAACCAACAAATGTACAGAAGGAGGAAGGAAGGTGCGGAAAAAAGCAGGAAAAGTGCAGAAAGAGTCAAGAGAGGAGCAGAAAGAGGCAAGAGAGATGCAGAAAGTGGCAAGAAAGGTACAGAAAGAGTCAAGAGAAGTGCAGAAAGAAGCAAGTGAGGAGCAGAAAGAAGTGCAGAAAGAAGCAATAGAACTGCAAAAAGAGGAAGAAAGGTACAGAAAGAAGAAGAAAGGCGCAGAACGAAGCAAGAGAAGTGCAGATAGAAGCAAGTGAGGTGCAGAAAGAGGGAAGAGAGGTGCAGATAGAGGCAAGAGAGGTGCAAAAAGAGGAAGAGAGGAGCAGAAAGAGGCAAGAGAGATGCAGAAAGAGGCAAGAAAGGTATAGAAAGAGGCAAGAGAAGTGCAGAAAGAAGCAAGTGAGGAGCAGAAAGAAGTGCAGAAAGAAGCAATAGAACTGCAAAAAGAGGAAGAAAGGTACAGAAAGAAGAAGAAAGGTGCAGAACAAAGCAAGAGATGTGCAGATAGAAGCAAGTGAGGTGCAGAAAGAGGCAAAAGAGGTGCAGAAAGAGGCAAGAGAGGTGAGAAAGAAGCAACAGAGTTGCAGAAAGAGGCAAGAGAAGTGCAGAAAGAGGCAAGGGAGGTGCAGAAAGAGGCAAGAGAGGTACAGAAAGAGGGAAAGTGGGTGCAGAAAGAGAGATACGGTTTGCAGAAAATAGCAAGAGGGCGCAGTGTAGTGTAGCTCCTATTTCCCTAATAGGCTCTGCGCATTGGAATAATATACCCTATAGGTTTGACATAGGACTAAGGTCAATATGTCCCTGTTGAGTATATTAAACTTAATTACTTGTGCCAGCTAGCTCAGAGGCCACTAGAAACTCCTTGATAAACAAGAAGGGAGTAGTTTCTGGCAGCCGTAAAACATGACAACTTTGTTTCCCTTTAGAATCAGAACGTGTCACAGAGTCGTGGAAACAATAGATAACTGTTTCACTCAGCTCACTCGTGCATACTTAGTTTTCCTCAAAGTTACACAGAAAGAATAGACGGGCGTTTCAATAAAAGATTTATTGAACAGTCTTTTTCTCGTGTAAGTAATATGTGCTGTTATGATCACAAGACAGTATGCAAGATAAATAATGTACAGCGTAAGCAGTAGAATTAAATAATACTGCACCAGCATGATCTTTAGTAGATATTCATTTACATAAATAACATAGACTAAAAATGCGAGAACTCATACGATGCGTTTCTAAGCTAGTTCTACCCCAATGTACCTAACCTAACCTAGGTGTAGGGAGAGGTATGAAGTAGGTGAAGTATTCCTTACTATAGTATACTAAGAGTATGTTAAGTCTAGTATGCCTAGTATTCCAAGAGTCCCTCTAGGTTTCTAGTCAGCTCCATACCTTAAGAATGAGAGAGGTGGGAATCTCTTGCCAGACTCGAACTCTAACACCCCGCGAGGGAAGTCAGATCACTGGAAGCTGGACTCTCTGCGTGCAGGGATGACAGCGTCTTCTCAGTGCATCAGGCCGGGAAACAGGCTCCTCTGAAGTCGAGGTCTCCTCTGATTTACAGGGGCTAGGGAAGGTATATTTATACCAGAGAGGTACCTCAGAATGTTAGCATTGACGTGAATCAGACAGCGGAAGACGTCATGAATGAACCCCTAAGGTATAACGGTTCATGCATAATAGATGAGTCCTTGAAGAAATCAATAGTCCTGTGCTAGGGAAACTCCTGAAGCCAAAGGGTCTGTTCTTCAAGAACTCGTTGTGACGTTAGGGTGGGCGGATGTCGGAGACCATGCCTGTATTTGGAATGCACGGTTTAATACCTAAATATGGACTGGGATTTTATGCCTATATAAGGGCAGGGCGAATTGTGCCTATATAAGGACATGATACAAGAAAACCTATATATGGATACCCTAAGAGGAATACAACAGCAGAAAGAAGCACAAGAGGTACAGAAAGAAGCAAGATAAGTGCAGAAAGAAAAAACAGATGTGCAGAAAGAGGCAAGGGGGTGCATAAAGAGGCAGGAGAAGTACAGAAAGAAGAAACAGAGGTGCAGAAAGAGGACAGAGAACTACAGAAAGAGGCAAGAGAGGTGCAGCAACAGGCAACAGAGGTACAGAAAGAGGGAACAAGGGTGCAGAAAGAGGCAAGAGAGGTGCAAAAAGAGGAAAGAGGGATGCAGGAAGAAGCAAGAGGGGTGCAGAAAGCACCAAGAGAGGTGCAGAAAGAAGCAAAAGAAGTGCAGAAAGAGGGAAGAGGGATGCAGGAAGAGGCAAGAGGGGTGAAGAAAGAAGTAAGAGAGGTACAGAAAGAAGCAAGAGAAGTACAGAAAGAAGCAACAGAGGTGCAGAAAGAGGCAAGAGGGGTGCAGAACGAGGCAAGAGAAGTGCAGAAAGAGGCAAGAGAGGTGCATATAGAAGCAAGAGAAGTGCAGAAAGAATCAAGAGAGGTGCATAAAGGCAAGAGAGGTGCAGAAAGAGGCAAGAGAAGTGCAGAAAGAGGCAAGAGAGAGTGCAGAAAGGAGCAAGAGAAGTACAGAAAGAGGCAAGAGAGGTGCAGAAAGAGGCAAGAGAAGTGCCTAAATAGGCAAGTGAGGTGCAGAAAGAGACAAGAGAGGTACACAAAGAGGCAAGAGAATGGTAGAAAGATTGAATAGAGGTACAGAAAGAGGCAAGAGAGGTATAAAAAGAAGCCAGATAACTGAAGAAGGAGGAAGAAAGGTGCAGAAAGAGGCAAGAGACATACAGAATAAAGCAAGAAAAGTGCAGGAGGAGGAATAAAGGCACAGAAAGAAGCAATAGTAGTGCAGAAGGAAGCAAGAGAGGTGCATAAAGAAGCAAGATAGGTGCAGAAAGAGGCAAGAAAGGTACAGTAAGAGGCAAGAAAAGTGCAGAAACAAGCAAGAGAACTGCAGAAAGAAGCAAGAGAAGTGCAGAAAGAGGCAAGTGAGGGGCAGAAAGAGGCAAGAGAGGTTCAGAAAGAGGCAAGAGAGGTGCAAAAAGAAGAGGAAAGGCACAGAAAGAGGAAGAAAGGTGCAGAAAGAGGTAAGAGAGTCGTAGACAGATGTCAGAAAAGTACAGAAAGAAACAACAGAGTTTCAGAAAGAGGCAAGATAAGTGCATAAAGAGGCACGAGAGGTACAGAAAGAGGGAAGGCAGTTCAGAAAGAAGGAAGAGGGGTACAGAAAGTGGCAAGAGTGGTGAAGATAGAAGCAATAGAGGTACAGAAAGAAGCAAGAGAAGTCCAGAAAGAACCAACAGAGGTGCAGAAAGAGGGAAGGGGTGCAGAAAGAGGCAAGAGAAGTACAGAACGAGGCAGAGAGCGATAGAAACAGGCAAGAGAAGTGCAAAAAGTAGCAACAGAGGTACAGAAAGATGCAAGAGAACTGCAGAAAGAGGCAAGAGAGGTGCGGAAACAGGCATGAGAGGTACAGAAAGAGGGGAACATGCGTGCAGAAAGAGGCAAGAGAGGTGCAAAAAGAGGAAAGAGGGATGCAGAAAGAAGCAAGAGGGGTGCAGAAAGAACCAAGAGAGGTGCAGAAAGAAGCAAAAGAAGTGCAGAAAGACCCAACAGAGGTGCAGAAAAAGCAAGAGGGGTGCAGAAAGAGGCAAGAGAAGTGCAGAAAGAAACAAGAGAGTTCTGGAAAGTGGCAAGAGGGGTTCAGAAAGAAGCAAGAGAGGTGAAGAAAGAGGAAGAAATTTATAGAAAGAGGCAAGAGAGGTACAGAAAGAGTAAGAAAGGTACAGAAAGAAGCAAGAGAAGCGCAGAAAAGGGCAATAGAAGTGCAGAAAGAGGAATAAAGATGCAGAAAGAATCAAGAGATGTGCAGAAAGAAGCAAGAGAGGTGCAGAAAGGCAGGAGAAGTATAGAAAGAGGCCAGAGAGGTGCAGAAAGAAGCAAGAGAAGTACAGAAAGAAACAAGAGAAATGCAAAAGAGGCAAGGGAGGTACAGAAAGAGGCAAGAGAAATGCCGAAATAGGCAAGAGATGTGCAGAAAAAGCAAGAGAAGTGTAGAAAGGAACAAGAGAAGTACAGAAAGAGGCAAGAGAGGTACAGAAAGAAGAGAGTATGGTGCAGAAATAGGCAAGAGAAGTGCCGAAAGAGGCAAGTGAGGACAGAAAGAGGCAAGAGATATACAAAAATAGGAAAGAGAAGTACAGAAAGCGAGAAGAGAGGTAAAGAAAGAGGCAAGAGAAGTGCAAAAAGAAGCGAGAACAGCAGAAATACGAAGAAAGTTGCAGAAAAAGCAAGAGAAATGCAAAAAGAGGCAAGGGAGGTACTGAAAGAGGCAAGAGAAATGCAGAAAGAGGCAAGAGATGTGCAGAAAAAGCAAGAGAAGTGCAGAAAGGAACAATTGAAGATCAGAAAGAGGCACGAGAGGTGGAGAAAGAAAAGAGTATGGTGCAGAAAGAGGCAAGAGAAGTGCCAAAAAGGCAAGTGAGGTGCAGAAAGAGGCAAGAGAGGTGCAGAAAGAGGCAAGAAAAGTGCAGAAAGAGGGAAGAGAGGTACAGAAAGAGGCAATAGAGGTGCAAACAGAAGCAAGAGAACAGCAGAAAGAGGAAGAAAGGTGCAGAAAGAGGCATGAGAGGTGCAGAAAGAACCAACAAATGTACAGAAGGAGGAAGGAAGGTGCTGGAAAAAGCAGGAAAAGTGCAGAAAGAGTCAAGAGAGGAGCAGAAAGAGGCAAGAGAGATGCAGAAAGTGGCAAGAAAGGTACAGAAAGAGTCAAGAGAAGTGCAGAAAGAAGCAAGTGAGGAGCAGAAAGAAGTGCAGAAAGAAGCAATAGAACTGCAAAAAGAGGAAGAAAGGTACAGAAAGAAGAAGAAAGGCGCAGAACGAAGCAAGAGAAGTGCAGATAGAAGCAAGTGAGGTGCAGAAAGAGGGAAGAGAGGTGCAGATAGAGGCAAGAGAGGTGCAAAAGAGGAAGAGAGGAGCAGAAAGAGGCAAGAGAGATGCAGAAAGAGGCAAGAAAGGTATAGAAAGAGGCAAGAGAAGTGCAGAAAGAAGCAAGTGAGGAGCAGAAAGAAGTGCAGAAAGAAGCAATAGAACTGCAAAAAGAGGAAGAAAGGTACAGAAAGAAGAAGAAAGGTGCAGAACAAAGCAAGAGATGTGCAGATAGAAGCAAGTGAGGTGCAGAAAGAGGCAAAAGAGGTGCAGAAAGAGGCAAGAGAGGTGTAGAAAGAAGCAACAGAGTTGCAGAAAGAGGCAAGAGAAGTGCAGAAAGAGGCAAGGGAGGTGCAGAAAGAGGCAAGAGAGGTACAGAAAGAGGGAAAGTGGGTGCAGAAAGAGAGATACGGTTTGCAGAAAATAGCAAGAGGGCGCAGTGTAGTGTAGCTCCTATTTCCCTAATAGGCTCTGCGCATTGGAATAATATACCTATAGGTTTGACATAGGACTAAGGTCAATATGTCCCTGTTGAGTATATTAAACTTAATTACTTGTGCCAGCTAGCTCAGAGGCCACTAGAAACTCCTTGATAAACAAGAAGGGAGTAGTTTCTGGCAGCCGTAAAACATGACAACTTTGTTTCCCTTTAGAATCAGAACGTGTCACAGAGTCGTGGAAACAATAGATAACTGTTTCACTCAGCTCACTCGTGCATACTTAGTTTTCCTCAAAGTTACACAGAAAGAATAGACGGGCGTTTCAATAAAAGATTTATTGAACAGTCTTTTTCTCGTGTAAGTAATATGTGCTGTTATGATCACAAGACAGTATGCAAGATAAATAATGTACAGCGTAAGCAGTAGAATTAAATAATACTGCACCAGCATGATCTTTAGTAGATATTCATTTACATAAATAACATAGACTAAAAATGCGAGAACTCATACGATGCGTTTCTAAGCTAGTTCTACCCCAATGTACCTAACCTAACCTAGGTGTAGGGAGAGGTATGAAGTAGGTGAAGTATTCCTTACTATAGTATACTAAGAGTACGTTAAGTCTAGTATGCCTAGTATTCCAAGAGTCCCTCTAGGTTTCTAGTCAGCTCCATACCTTAAGAATGAGAGAGGTGGGAATCTCTTGCCAGACTCGAACTCTAACACCCCGCGAGGGAAGTCAGATCACTGGAAGCTGGACTCTCTGCGTGCAGGGATGACAGCGTCTTCTCAGTGCATCAGGCCGGGAAACAGGCTCCTCTGAAGTCGAGGTCTCCTCTGATTTACAGGGGCTAGGAAGGTATATTTATACCAGAGAGGTACCTCAGAATGTTAGCATTGACGTGAATCAGACAGCGGAAGACGTCATGAATGAACCCCTAAGGTATAACGGTTCATGCATAATAGATGAGTCCTTGAAGAAATCAATAGTCCTGTGCTAGGGAAACTCCTGAAGCCAAAGGGTCTGTTCTTCAAGAACTCGTTGTGACGTTAGGGTGGGCGGATGTCGGAGACCATGCCTGTATTTGGAATGCACGGTTTAATGCCTAAATATGGACTGGGATTTTATGCCTATATAAGGGCAGGGCGAATTGTGCCTATATAAGGACATGATACAAGAAAACCTATATATGGATACCCTAAGAGGAATACAACAGCAGAAAGAAGCACAAGAGGTACAGAAAGAAGCAAGATAAGTGCAGAAAGAAAAACAGATGTGCAGAAAGAGGCAAGGGGGTGCATAAAGAGGCAGGAGAAGTACAGAAAGAAGAAACAGAGGTGCAGAAAGAGGACAGAGAACTACAGAAAGAGGCAAGAGAGGTGCAGCAACAGGCAACAGAGGTACAGAAAGAGGGAACAAGGGTGCAGAAAGAGGCAAGAGAGGTGCAAAAAGAGGAAAGAGGGATGCAGGAAGAAGCAAGAGGGGTGCAGAAAGAACCAAGAGAGGTGCAGAAAGAAGCAAAAGAAGTGCAGAAAGAGGGAAGAGGGATGCAGGAAGAGGCAAGAGGGGTGAAGAAAGAAGTAAGAGAGGTACAGAAAGAAGCAAGAGAAGTACAGAAAGAAGCAACAGAGGTGCAGAAAGAGGCAAGAGGGGTGCAGAACGAGGCAAGAGAAGTGCAGAAAGAGGCAAGAGAGGTGCATATAGAAGCAAGAGAAGTGCAGAAAGAATCAAGAGAGGTGCATAAAGGCAAGAGAGGTGCAGAAAGAGGCAAGAGAAGTGCAGAAAGAGGCAAGAGAGGTGCAGAAAGGAGCAAGAGAAGTACAGAAAGAGGCAAGAGAGGTGCAGAAAGAGGCAAGAGAAGTGCCGAAATAGGCAAGTGAGGTGCAGAAAGAGACAAGAGAGGTACACAAAGAGGCAAGAGAATGGTAGAAAGATTGAATAGAGGTACAGAAAGAGGCAAGAGAGGTATAAAAGAAGCCAGATAACTGCAGAAGGAGGAAGAAAGGTGCAGAAAGAGGCAAGAGACATACAGAATAAAGCAAGAAAAGTGCAGGAGGAGGAATAAAGGCACAGAAAGAAGCAATAGTAGTGCAGAAGGAAGCAAGAGAGGTGCATAAAGAAGCAAGATAGGTGCAGAAAGAGGCAAGAAAGGTACAGTAAGAGGCAAGAAAAGTGCAGAAACAAGCAAGAGAACTGCAGAAAGAAGCAAGAGAAGTGCAGAAAGAGGCAAGTGAGGGGCAGAAAGAGGCAAGAGAGGTTCAGAAAGAGGCAAGAGAGGTGCAAAAGAAGAGGAAAGGCACAGAAAGAGGAAGAAAGGTGCAGAAAGAGGTAAGAGAGTCGTAGACAGATGTCAGAAAAGTACAGAAAGAAACAACAGAGTTTCAGAAAGAGGCAAGATAAGTGCATAAAGAGGCACGAGAGGTACAGAAAGAGGGAAGGCAGTTCAGAAAGAAGGAAGAGGGGTACAGAAAGTGGCAAGAGTGGTGAAGATAGAAGCAATAGAGGTACAGAAAGAAGCAAGAGAAGTCCAGAAAGAACCAACAGAGGTGCAGAAAGAGGGAAGGGGTGCAGAAAGAGGCAAGAGAAGTACAGAACGAGGCAGAGAGCGATAGAAACAGGCAAGAGAAGTGCAAAAAGTAGCAACAGAGGTACAGAAAGATGCAAGAGAACTGCAGAAAGAGGCAAGAGAGGTGCGGAAACAGGCATGAGAGGTACAGAAAGAGGGAACATGCGTGCAGAAAGAGGCAAGAGAGGTGCAAAAGAGGAAAGAGGGATGCAGAAAGAAGCAAGAGGGGTGCAGAAAGAACCAAGAGAGGTGCAGAAAGAAGCAAAAGAAGTGCAGAAAGACCCAACAGAGGTGCAGAAAAAAGCAAGAGGGGTGCAGAAAGAGGCAAGAGAAGTGCATAAAGAAGCAAGAGAGTTCTGGAAAGTGGCAAGAGGGGTTCAGAAAGAAGCAAGAGAGGTGAAGAAAGAGGAAGAAATTTATAGAAAGAGGCAAGAGAGGTACAGAAAGAGTAAGAAAGGTACAGCAAGAAGCAAGAGAAGCGCAGAAAAGGGCAATAGAAGTGCAGAAAGAGGAATAAAGATGCAGAAAGAATCAAGAGATGTGCAGAAAGAAGCAAGAGAGGTGCAGAAAGGCAGGAGAAGTATAGAAAGAGGCCAGAGAGGTGCAGAAAGAAGCAAGAGAAGTACAGAAAGAAACAAGAGAAATGCAAAAAGAGGCAAGGGAGGTACAGAAAGAGGCAAGAGAAATGCCTAAATAGGCAAGAGATGTGCAGAAAAAGCAAGAGAAGTGTAGAAAGGAACAAGAGAAGTACAGAAAGAGGCAAGAGAGGTACAGAAAGAAGAGAGTATGGTGCAGAAATAGGCAAGAGAAGTGCCGAAAGAGGCAAGTGAGGACAGAAAGAGGCAAGAGATATACAAAAATAGGAAAGAGAAGTACAGAAAGCGAGAAGAGAGGTAAAGAAAGAGGCAAGAGAAGTGCAAAAGAAGCGAGAACAGCAGAAATACGAAGAAAGTTGCAGAAAAAAGCAAGAGAAATGCAAAAAGAGGCAAGGGAGGTACTGAAAGAGGCAAGAGAAATGCAGAAAGAGGCAAGAGATGTGCAGAAAAAGCAAGAGAAGTGCAGAAAGGAACAATTGAAGATCAGAAAGAGGCACGAGAGGTGGAGAAAGAAAAGAGTATGGTGCAGAAAGAGGCAAGAGAAGTGCCAAAAAGGCAAGTGAGGTGCAGAAAGAGGCAAGAGAGGTGCAGAAAGAGGCAAGAAAAGTGCAGAAAGAGGGAAGAGAGGTACAGAAAGAGGCAATAGAGGTGCAAACAGAAGCAAGAGAACAGCAGAAAGAGGAAGAAAGGTGCAGAAAGAGGCATGAGAGGTGCAGAAAGAACCAACAAATGTACAGAAGGAGGAAGGAAGGTGCGGAAAAAAGCAGGAAAAGTGCAGAAAGAGTCAAGAGAGGAGCAGAAAGAGGCAAGAGAGATGCAGAAAGTGGCAAAGAAAGGTACAGAAAGAGTCAAGAGAAGTGCAGAAAGAAGCAAGTGAGGAGCAGAAAGAAGTGCAGAAAGAAGCAATAGAACTGCAAAAAGAGGAAGAAAGGTACAGAAAGAAGAAGAAAGGCGCAGAACGAAGCAAGAGAAGTGCAGATAGAAGCAAGTGAGGTGCAGAAAGAGGGAAGAGAGGTGCAGATAGAGGCAAGAGAGGTGCAAAAGAGGAAGAGAGGAGCAGAAAGAGGCAAGAGAGATGCAGAAAGAGGCAAGAAAGGTATAGAAAGAGGCAAGAGAAGTGCAGAAAGAAGCAAGTGAGGAGCAGAAAGAAGTGCAGAAAGAAGCAATAGAACTGCAAAAGAGGAAGAAAGGTACAGAAAGAAGAAGAAAGGTGCAGAACAAAGCAAGAGATGTGCAGATAGAAGCAAGTGAGGTGCAGAAAGAGGCAAAAGAGGTGCAGAAAGAGGCAAGAGAGGTGTAGAAAGAAGCAACAGAGTTGCAGAAAGAGGCAAGAGAAGTGCAGAAAGAGGCAAGGGAGGTGCAGAAAGAGGCAAAGAGAGGTACAGAAAGAGGGAAAGTGGGTGCAGAAAGAGAGATACGGTTTGCAGAAAATAGCAAGAGGGCGCAGTGTAGTGTAGCTCCTATTTCCCTAATAGGCTCTGCGCATTGGAATAATATACCCTATAGGTTTGACATAGGACTAAGGTCAATATGTCCCTGTTGAGTATATTAAACTTAATTACTTGTGCCAGCTAGCTCAGAGGCCACTAGAAACTCCTTGATAAACAAGAAGGAGTAGTTTCTGGCAGCCGTAAAACATGACAACTTTGTTTCCCTTTAGAATCAGAACGTGTCACAGAGTCGTGGAAACAATAGATAACTGTTTCACTCAGCTCACTCGTGCATACTTAGTTTTCCTCAAAGTTACACAGAAAGAATAGACGGGCGTTTCAATAAAAGATTTATTGAACAGTCTTTTTTCTCGTGTAAGTAATATGTGCTGTTATGATCACAAGACAATATGCAAGATAAATAATGTACAGCGTAAGCAGTAGAATTAAATAATACTGCACCAGCATGATCTTTAGTAGATATTCATTTACATAAATAACATAGACTAAAAATGCGAGAACTCATACGATGCGTTTCTAAGCTAGTTCTACCCCAATGTACCTAACCTAACCTAGGTGTAGGGAGAGGTATGAAGTAGGTGAAGTATTCCTTACTATAGTATACTAAGAGTATGTTAAGTCTAGTATGCCTAGTATTCCAAGAGTCCCTCTAGGTTTCTAGTCAGCTCCATACCTTAAGAATGAGAGAGGTGGGAATCTCTTGCCAGACTCGAACTCTAACACCCGCGAGGGAAGTCAGATCACTGGAAGCTGGACTCTCTGCGTGCAGGGATGACAGCGTCTTCTCAGTGCATCAGGCCGGGAAACAGGCTCCTCTGAAGTCGAGGTCTCCTCTGATTTACAGGGGCTAGGAAGGTATATTTATACCAGAGAGGTACCTCAGAATGTTAGCATTGACGTGAATCAGACAGCGGAAGACGTCATGAATGAACCCCTAAGGTATAACGGTTCATGCATAATAGATGAGTCCTTGAAGAAATCAATAGTCCTGTGCTAGGGAAACTCCTGAAGCCAAAGGGTCTGTTCTTCAAGAACTCGTTGTGACGTTAGGGTGGACGGATGTCGGAGACCATGCCTGTATTTGTAGTGCACGGTTTAATGCCTAAATAAGGACTGGGATTTTATGCCTATATAAGGGCAGGGTGAATTGTGCCTATATAAGGACATGATACAGGAAAACCTATATACAGACACCCTAAGAGGAATACAACACCCACTCCACTTTCATGTGTACGATAATAATAAAATGCTAAACATTTAAAATGCTAAACATTAAATGGAGTACCACATATTGCTAAAAATATTTCTTAAAAGCATTAAAAAGCATTAAAAAAAAAACATATTAGAATGCAAAAGGTATTGTATATATTAAGCATTGCTTTTCATTTCAGGCATATATTTGAAAATAAAATGCAATTTGAATGAAATAAGCATTAATATTTACATTTGACAGAAAATGATTGATAAGTTGTTCAAAATCAAAAGCATTTCATGTCATGAGGAAAAATGAACTTTTAGACAAATAAGATGACAAAGTGTCTGGGGAAGTGCCGCTAAGTCGGTACTATAAGAATAGTTCTACTTTAAGCAGATTGAATTGCCATTTAGTACGAAAAACTGAAAAAGTTCAATTTGGGAAGAGTTCCAAGTTTTTGAAATATGAAGGCCAAATTTTACTGCGTCTCTGGTACATTGTGGGTTGAATCAGAGTCAGTGTATGGGTCTGGTGTAAACATGAGATCATCTATTTCTGTAGACAAAATATTGTCCACTGTAGTTGGTGACATTCGGAACACCTCGTGTAGTAGATTAATTGTACAGAGATATGAAGCATCGCTTTCAGCATAGGATGCCACAGCAATGTTCGTGTCCGTTGTTACCTGTGTGCCTGTAGATCCATCTCGTACCTCAGCAGCAGCTGGAAGCATCTGTGAGATCTCAATGAATGCCGTCATCAGGATTGGTAGCCTCTGGGGACAACACAGAGCATGGGCCGTTATTGGGTCCAGCAGAGTATCGATATCCGTTGGCGTTGCTGATGGAAATGTTAGGCAGGTGTCTAACACGCATTCTTCACCGCATAGCAGGCATCGTAGAACAGGTAAGATGCAATCTTTCCAGATTGGTCTGAATGACAGGAACCACGTGGTATTAAGGTCCCGTAGATGAGTCATGCCCAAAAGCTGTACTATTCGCTCACAGCACTTTCGTTCAAGGAGAGCTTTCTCCATTTCGCTCAGAGTGATGTCTGCGAATAGGCTGGCCATAGCGTAATAGCAGGAAGAGAAATAGAATTCCTGCAATAAGTGTGAGAAGTAATGGTATGCCACCAAACACCGAATGTGCAAAGTTCGGGATGATTCCGAGTATTGCCTGGAAAGGTGCTACAGATCGGAACAGATGCTCTTAAATACATGTACAATTCCGCTTGTATCAGACATGTTAAAGATACGTCCTATCATTTCCACGAAATGTATAGGGCAGTTTGTACGTATTAAAGTCTGTATCTCAGTCGAAGTCCTTGCTACTTGTAGATCATAGGTTTTTTTGGCCGAGGTCAAAGGCACTGTTTGCTGTAAAAGCATGGCTTTCATTCTGCTTAAAATATCAAATCTTATAAATGAGACGTTCAGCGAAGGCCACAAAGGCGACTCCCTGACTGTGTCTATTGGGGCAAACAATACTTGCATACAGCAAGTGACCCTGGAGTTGACCGTTACTAGATATGGGATGCCTGGCAACATGCTGCAGCAACTCTGCTCATTCAACATGAGGTAACTCCCATTAGAAAGTTATCCAAACATTGGATTAATCACAGCAGCTGGTGTACCCTGCTGATGGCAAGACAAATTTGCCACAGAACCATTGCAAGCCCCGTGTAAAGTAATGTCCTGACATATAAGTGAACCGCTCAGTGCACTTTTACAGTGTGTACCGCTCAAAAACACTTCACGATCCCCACTCCAACATCTATATGTATATGGTAAATTCCAAGATGTCTTAATCTATTCCTTACCCAACCTTTCATACTTGCCTGCTTGCATCTGTTTGAGGCAATACTGAAACTGAAAAGTAGTCACAGGTAGTGTGATTTTGCCATGAATGAGCCATTCTGTAGCTGGTTTTTCTGCCACTGTGAATGGTAATTTGTCCAATTTCTCAATGCTCAGCACTGTATACTTTGCTCCTCTTTGTGCCAGTTCGATCTGTTTATCAGTTAGATTGTATTCTGCAAACAGAGCTGACGTGTTGATAAAATGCCAAGGCACATAGCCCGCGTGCAAAGATTGCAGCTTCCAGCTTAATAACACAATAGAATGTAATTGAGACTGGCCTTGCTGTAACATCGACAAATCTTGTTCTAGTATGTCGATAGCAGAAGATACAATGCTGTCCAATGAATATATTCTGGAGGACAAAGTTGTTAACCCATTGTCGACCACAGTGAGTGTTTTTTCTAAATGAATACGATCAAGTTCACGTATTCGTTCTGCGGCCTGCATCTGTGACACTTTCCATGCTTCATTATAAGCAGCATAGATGCCGGCATATATGAAACGTTTTTGACGCGGTTTTCTTGGTCCAAGCAAGAATTCCCTAAGGTCTGCGTCTTCTTTAAGTAAGGATAAGTGTTGTTTCACATCCTGTAGTGTAGATTTCTGCAGCCAATCGAGGCATAATTTACCTACACTGTATGTTGTTACTACCCCCAGATGCTGTCTTTGGCCGTATCTTGGGTCTGGCCTATGAATAGTAAAGCCCTGAGTTTTATTCAGGAATCTTTCCTGACAGTTGTTCGTGTCTGTGGGCCAGATCAACCATTTTTTCCAATCAGGATTAGATCTGTTGAGTTGTAGTATTTTGTCAACTGTCACCGCTGCTTGTGTATTGTTATCACTTGCAGGTGTTGGTACAGAAGGTAATTTCATCTCTTTGATCTTGGCTAATCCAAGACAAGATGTTTGTTGGACAGTTTCATTCAAAAACATTATTTGTTCAGGGATGAAACAGGCTCTAAATAAAGCTTCTATCCCCTGCATTTGCCAATCTTTAGTACCCCAGACAGTTTTTGTGTCTATTTTGTCTTTCCATTAGTCGAAACCTTGTCTAGACAGTTGGGCAATAAATGCTGCAGAGTAAATATGGAAACTTGTTAGCAAATGTTTTTGAACTACCTTGTGGTGGTGTAGGACAATGCTCCCATTGGTTAAACATAAACACATTTCTAGGGTATGCAGATTTTATGCAAATAATGATGACCATAGTGGTTATAGCAATACAGTTGTCATAGTCTGATGAACCCTCTAAATTTTCATTTTTAGAAAATGCAGCAGATTGTTCTAGGTCAAACATTATGTCGTTAACAGTCTCAAAGTCCCAATCATCAGAATAGGTACTGGACGAGATGAGATCACTTAGTGAAATTTTAAACAAATGTGGAATGCTCAATTTCTCCGTCGGGCCAAAAATATCAAAATTTGTTTTGTCCCACACTATACCATCCTGTATAGGAACGGCTGTGATGGTCACTGTTGACAAGTCTCTTGCTTCACGATGGGAAGATTTATGAGGTTTCAAAAGTACGTTCACATCTTTTCCTTCAGTGTTCACATGGATGTATCTGCCATTTATAAGCACGCTCATAGTTGTAACCAAAGCTAGCCAGAGCATGAAAACAAATATTCCAGAAATAATCCAGAGCTCAATCCATGGGGAATCCAGATAAGTCTTTTTCAGAAAGTGAAGAAAGTCTTGTACTTGCTGCTTGAATGTTAATGATGCTGGCGTCGTTTCAGGTTCACTTGGATCTTCTGAGAACGTATAAAAGTTAATGAAATAGCCAGAAGCAGTTCTGTCAATTGTTGGAATTGCATCAGGATTCGTAGAAATTGCTGGAACCAGTTGATCACTTGCTACATTGGTGTAGACAGGTGTATTTGGACGAACTGTTACTTGATTTTCAAGAGGGATGAGTTCCATTGCATTGTTGCATAGTCCTTCATCTGTTACAGCTGAATTCTCGATGGTTATCAGTCTTTCAGTCTGAACCTCTTGGATAGTAGCGAGAGGAGTGCGTCTGCTACTAGGTTGGAGTCCACGAGGCCTACTATTTAGTATTGGCCACACACTGTGGTTTGATGAGGTCGATGGACACAAATATTTTCTCCTTTCTTCCAGCAAGGGGCAGCAGAAGTACTGTTCTTGTTCCTTGAACTGCTAGGACAGGTACTGGTTGTCTGTAAGAAGGTCCAAATTCCTTCTTGTCCGCAATCTTTTCTCTGACTAGATCCCCAACTTTTGGAATCCAGACAGGGCTTGCTGGGACCACCGGTTTTTCCCCAGTGATGGTTGGCTGCAGGTATACGTTGCTTTGTTTTGATCTCAGTTCATTGAGTTCCTGTAAAACAGCCAAACGATCTTTGATATCAAACGGTTTATTTTCCACCACTGTGCCTACGTGATCGGGGTCTGGTACCCACATTCTTGTCCCAAATAGGACCTCATATGGAGTGACCCCTAGAGAACTTCTTGGCAGGTTATTCAATGAGCGTTGGACCCCATAAAGATGTTTGACCCACCCATCACCCGAACCTAATACCCTAGCTGTTATAGACTGCTTTATGTCCCGGTTTTTCCTTTCCACAACCGAATTTCCCTCAGGATGGAATGGAGAGGAGTACCGCAATGCAACGCCCAGACTGGCCATGGCTTCTTTGTAAGCCCGAGAGCTAAACGCAGGGCCCTGGTCAGAATGTAGCGTGCCTATTGCGTATGTGCCGATAAAGACTCGCAAATCTTTTATAACAGTTCGAGCATCAGCCGAGCGCCTAGGCCATATCCATAGGAACCTAGAGCATGAATCCACTGCAACCATGATATATTTATAGTTACCGTCCCTTTGCAAGGGACCACAGTTGTCCAGGTAAACACAAGCTAATGGTTTGTCTGAAATTAACAGGGGTGTCTGCGCAGGGCGTTTCACTGTGGAGACTTTCATCTGTTGGCATATATCACATTCTAAAACATAGTTCTTTGTTTGTTTTCTAATGCCAGGCCACCAATATCTTTGCTTGAGTAAAGATACTGTTGCAGAAACACCTGCATGGGCAGAAGCTATCCCTTTGTGTGCTGCTAGAATTAGTCCTAATCTATGTTCTTTGTTTGGAATTACCCTATCCCCCACTCCAGGGATTCGAGCAAAAGGAACGTTGTTCGCGTCAATTACATAAGAGTACTTGAGTGGAAACTTTTTTGGTAACGCTGCACCACTGCCTTTGCTTGTAGCATTGACAGCCAACATTATCTCACTGTCTATTTTTGTTTTTGAACGAGTGATCGCAGCTACGGAAGCCATCTGAACAGCCCCCTTTGCGGCTTCGTCCGTCAATGAATTCCTGCAACGTGAACGCCATCACATTGATGACTCAGTGTGTGGATCATGTGAGCCTTTGGTAGTTCGTTTTTCAACTGAACTACTTGTTCCCAAAGCATTTTGTGCTTTATTGTGCCACCTTTCGCATCTTTGAAACCATTTTCAAGCCAGTTTTGTATATATTCATTATACGACTGAACACAGTAAAAGGAATCCCACACTATCAGTGTGGGGAATTCTCGATCTGTACTTTCAAGTGCCAGTTTGATTGCTTCTAGTTCAGCTCACTGAGCTGTACAATCTCCTAGAGATTGAGTTTTTGTGACCATAGGTCTGAAGATGCCATCTCGCATGCGACCTTTAACGATTGCACATGCTGCACTGTAAGCTTGCTTACTCCCTGTTGCGGGCTGTGCGGATCCGTCAGTGTAAATTATGAATTCGTACTGATCGAGAGGCAGAATTTCAGTGGGCAGAGGACATTCTTGTTCATATCGCAGGAATGCTTGTGTTTTTAAATCGGGATCAAAAACATATTCAACATCTGTTGCAGCAAGAGAATTAACCCATTGTATCCATCTTGGATGTAATGCTTTAGCATTTGAAATGCTTGCTTTTGTGACCGCTTCTAAAGCTGGTACTGGGGTTACGACAATAATGCGTCTCCCTTGGGCTAAGGCTCTTTCTTTTGCTACAGCGGTTTGAACTGCTGTCAGAATTTTTCAGTTGAAGTGAAACGCATTTCCGCTTGTGTATACAAATGAGATTTGTATGCGATTGGTATTTTTTCACCCTCATTAAATGTTAAGTAGGTGAAACCGCATTGACACGAAATTGTTCGGATCACCAGGTTGCGTTGACTTACGCGTGTTTGTAAGTGATTTGATGCTAACATGTTAGCCTGTAGTGAACGCAAGATTTCTGTGTGTTCTTGTGTCCAGTTCTTGATTGAAAAATCAGGTTTGATTAATGCGTAGAGAGGTTTAACCCTTTCTGCGTAATTTAGAATGTATGTTCTTCCAAAATTTAGGAAACCCAGGATGGATTGTAAGTTTTTAGCGTTTTTGGAGGTTGGAGCAGCACACACTTTTCTAAAAGTTAGCTGCCAAGCTCTTGCCTTCACTTGAAAGCTTATATCCTAGAAATAGGACATTGAGATGGGCAATTCTGGACTTTTTGAAGTTGAATTTGTAGCCCTCAGAGGCGAAGCCCAGTATAATGGTATTCAGCCTGTTCAAGTGTTTGTCTAGGTCATCGTCTGTCAGATAGATTTCATCGACATATGACAATGCCTCATTGTCATAAATTTGTAGTAACTCCGTTACCCTCGCTGAGAATAACCCTGGTCTGTTCTTGAACCCTTGTGGGAGTCGACAAAATTGACGCTGGGTCCCCATTATGGAGAATGCTGTTAAGTACCTGCTTTCAGGTGCTATGTTTTGACAAAAGAAACCATTTGAGATGTCTAATGTGGTTTTATATTTTTTACGCACAATGTTATTCATTAATGCTGTGCTATGTGCATTTTGCACTGCAAATGTTTTAGAACAAGTGTTTAAGTGTCTGTAATCCAAAACTAGATGATGTGTGTTGTCTGGTTTGGAGACAGGAAAAAAAGGATTGTTCATTGAGGAGGTGCATGTTTCAATCACCCCTTGGTATTCAAGTTGATCTAGGATCTCTCTGACCTGTTTTTTAGCTTCTTGCTTTACTGGATACTGCCTTTGTGCAGTTGGTTCATGTTTCCAATGTATTTTATGGTGAGGTGAGTCCTCATCCCATCCTACATGATTTTTACATAATGCTGGGGCCTGGGCTACTGCCCATTTTCTGGCATACGTATATTTTAGGTGAATTGGAATATGGTTAGAGAAGGCAGGCATAGTAATGTCCTCGCCGTGTGGGCACTCCCTGACAAATTGTGGTGGCCAGTCTTTTTCTGCTAGAATTATGTCATAGCCCCTTGACAGTTTTTACCAAAAAAGTGCTTTCACCTGTCTAGGTATGTCTCCCTCCATCCGGAGTGTTATTTCCTATAACTTTTGTGGAGTACTAACCCTGGTGTCTACAGTCTCGACTTTTATGTACTCATTCAAGTCCACTATCTCCAGAAGTTCCTTCAGGTTCTGGCAAGCTATTGTGACTTCTGCTGCACTGTCCAGCATTGTCTGGGCCCATTCTCCGTTCTTGAGTTGTGCTCTCAGTATTCTCAGTATGTCTGATCTTCAGACCTGCTACTTTCTTTTTGGAGAATTGAGGTTTTGTTTTATTTTTGTAGCGTGTTTTTCTTCCTTGGATTTCACACGTTCTTCTCTATGTTCTGACCGTCCTCTTCTTTCCGAAGTCTGTGACGAGATCTGAAAGGGACGAGAGGAACGTGTATCAGTATCTTGATGCCTGTCAGGCTTTCTCAAATTATCCCTATTCCTGAGGTTATACCTCCTTTCAGAGGGCTCCTTTTGAGGAGACCTACCTCGGGATTGAGAACGTTTCTCGTTTGAATGTTGTTTATTAGTCTCTCACTTCTTTTTAGAAGATGTAGGAGTTTGTTTAATAGAGTCCTTCTCAGGACTTTCATATAGTTTCGGCTTCACTGGTCTTCCACCCAAACTATCTCTGCCTAATTCTGCATAAGATTGTTCAATTATTCTGGGTAGCTCAGTTTGATGTTCTGTAACATCGAATTCCCTTAATCGTTGGCGGATCACCACTGCTGCTGCCTCTCCTTTAATATTAGATCATATTATTGTTGAGACCTGGTCGAAATTCTTCAGTAATTTCATACCTAAATTTAGAGCAGGCTCTGCCCCGTATTCGTTTTGAATTTGTTTCAGGACATCTGGTATTACCACAATTGACGAATGCCATGTGTTTTAGTATAGATGGCAGCAAAGACTGCGCCCCAAGTGGTGCAGTCTTCCAGTTGTGGTGTGATCACCATTGGTAAACAGATGGTTAGGATCCTGTGTTTCTCATATGGGCTAGTATTTGGAAATACTGCTTCGATTTGAGTAATTTTTTTGAGCTATCCAGAATGGAATTTGCTCACGCTTTGTGGGCATTTTACCCATGACTGCGTATAGAGTCTGTGGTGTAATTTTTAGTGTATTCCCCTGTTGAGGAGTTTGATTTGGAATGGTTAATGGTGTTTGGACTGTGAAAGTCCGCATGACATATTGGACCAATTGTCTGTAGATTTTTATTAACTCTGTAAGTTGAGTAAGTAGTTCCTCATCTGAAATAATATCCAGTTCAGGATGAGGTGTGTTGCCAGCTAGAATCGGCCATGTTGCTCCTGGTCTACCTAGTGGACCGAGCCTGGTAATGTTTCTGTGATGTTTTAGGGCGCCTTTAAACCAGAGCTGATGCTTCTGGTATGTTAGTGGAATTTCAATATCCTTGAAAGGAATATATTCTTCTGGTGGATCATCTTCTTTGTAGAAGTGAAACAGTTTTGTAACTGGATTGGATTCACGAAATATTACCCATGAATAGAATACCTCTGTCTGAAAGGATTCGTGTGCCTCTATCACGAAAACTGCTCAACCTCCGCTTGGTGGTAGGCCGTGTTTTATGAGTTTTAGAGTGATGGCTCTTCTTAAGTTTGGATGGATATCTATAACACCCTCCTCGGTTCCATCTAAACCGGTAATGTTAAAAGCTCTTAAAGCTGGTTGACCCGTAACTGCATCGTTTCCGGTGTCATTGTCGGAGTCAGGCATTTTGTTTTTTGAAAAATGTAGGACAAGTTTCAAGGAAACAAAGATAAGGTGCACAATATTTTGAAATACTGTATCCTTCAACGTTGAGCAAATCATACAGCTAATATATAGGGTGCTTCCCTATGTAGCCATGGCGGATACTTAACCCTGCCAACTCCAGACGGCTTTTGGAGTATATGGGTAGGGGTCTCTGAGAGAAAAAGCACGGCTGAGTTACTCAGTATCTAACGTTAAATTACCGCCTTACCAAACGTTGGGCGCCATGTAGTGTAGCTCCTATTTCCCTAATAGGCTCTGCGCATTGGAATAATATACCCTATAGGTTTGACATAGGACTAAGGTCAATATGTCCCTATCGAGTATATTAAACTTAATTACTTGTGCCAGTTAGCTCAGAGGCCACTAGAAACTCCTTGATAAACAAGAAGGGAGTAGTTTCTGGCAGCCGCAAAACTTGACAACTTTGTTTCCCTTTAGAATCAGAATGTGTCCCAGAGTCGTGGAAACAATAGATAACTATTTCACTCAGCTCACTCGTGCATACTTAGTTTTCCTCAAAGTTACACACAAAGAATAGACGGGCGTTTCAATAAAAGATTTATTGAACAGTCTTGTTTCTTGTGTAAGTAATATGTGCTGTTACGATCACAAGACAGTATGCAAGATAAATAATATACAGCGTAAGCAGTAGAAATAAATAATACTGCACCAGCATGATCTTTAGTAGATATTCATTTACATAAATAACATAGACTAAAAATGCGAGTACTCATACGATGCGTTTCTAAGCTAGTTCTACCCCAATTTACCTAACCTAACCTAGGTGTAGGGAGAGGTATGAAGTAGGTGAAGTATTCCTTACTATGGTATACTAAGAGTATGTTAAGTCTAGTATGCCTAGTATGCCAAGAGTCCCTCTAGGTTTCTAGTCAGCTCCATACCTAATGAATGAGAGAGGTGGGAATCTCTTGCCAGACTCGAACTCCAACACCCCGCGAGGGAAGTCAGATCACTGGAAGCTGGACTCTCTGCGTGCAGGGATGACAGCGTCTTCTCAGTGCGTCAGGCCGGGAAACGGGCTCCTCTGAAGTCGAGGTCTCTTCTGATTTACAGGGGCTAGGGAACGTATATTTATACCTGAGAGGTACCTCAGAATGTTAGCATTGACGTGAATCGGACAGCGGAAGACGTCATGAATGAACCCCTAAGGTATAACGGTTCATGCATAATAGATGAGTCCTTGAAGAAATCAATAGTCCTGTGCTAGGGAAATTCCTGAAGCCTAAGGGTCTGTTCTTCAAGAACTCGTTGTGACGTTAGGGTGGGCGGATGTCGGAGACCATGCCTGTATTTGGAATGCACGGTTTAATGCCTAAATATGGACTGGGATTTTATGCCTATATAAGGGCAGGGCGAATTGTGCCTATATAAGGACATGATACAAGAAAACCTATATATGGATACCCTAAGAGGAATACAACAGCAGAAAGAAGCACAAGAGGTACAGAAAGAAGCAAGATAAGTGCAGAAAGAAAAAACAGATGTGCAGAAAGAGGCAAGGGGTGCATAAAGAGGCAGGAGAAGTACAGAAAGAAGAAACAGAGGTGCAGAAAGAGGACAGAGAACTACAGAAAGAGGCAAGAGAGGTGCAGCAACAGGCAACAGAGGTACAGAAAGAGGGAACAAGGGTGCAGAAAGAGGCAAGAGAGGTGCAAAAGAGGAAAGAGGGATGCAGGAAGAAGCAAGAGGGGTGCAGAAAGAACCAAGAGAGGTGCAGAAAGAAGCAAAAGAAGTGCAGAAAGAGGGAAGAGGGATGCAGGAAGAGGCAAGAGGGTGAAGAAAGAAGTAAGAGAGGTACAGAAAGAAGCAAGAGAAGTACAGAAAGAAGCAACAGAGGTGCAGAAAGAGGCAAGAGGGGTGCAGAACGAGGCAAGAGAAGTGCAGAAAGAGGCAAGAGAGGTGCATATAGAAGCAAGAGAAGTGCAGAAAGAATCAAGAGAGGTGCATAAAGGCAAGAGAGGTGCAGAAAGAGGCAAGAGAAGTGCAGAAAGAGGCAAGAGAGGTGCAGAAAGGAGCAAGAGAAGTACAGAAAGAGGCAAGAGAGGTGCAGAAAGAGGCAAGAGAAGTGCCGAAATAGGCAAGTGAGGTGCAGAAAGAGACAAGAGAGGTACACAAAGAGGCAAGAGAATGGTAGAAAGATTGAATAGAGGTACAGAAAGAGGCAAGAGAGGTATAAAAAGAAGCCAGATAACTGCAGAAGGAGGAAGAAAGGTGCAGAAAGAGGCAAGAGACATACAGAATAAAGCAAGAAAAGTGCAGGAGGAGGAATAAAGGCACGGAAAGAAGTAATAGAAGTGGAGAAGGAAGCAAGATAGGTTCAGAAAGAAGCAAGATAGGTGCAGAAAGAGGCAAGAAAGGTACAGAAAGAGGCAAGAAAAGTGCAGAAACAAGCAATAGAACTGCAGAAAGAGTGAGAAAGGTGCAGAAAGAAGAAGAAAGGCACAGAAAGAGGAATAAATGTACAGAAAGAGGTAAGAGAGTCATAGAAAGAGGCAAGAGGGGTGCAGAAAGAAGCAAGAGAGGTGCAGAAAGAAGGAAGAGAAGTGCAGAAAGAACCAACAGAGGTGCAGAAAGAGGGAAGGGGGTGCAGAAAGAGGCAAGAGAAGTGCAGAACGAGGCAGGAGAGCTGCAGAAACAGGCAAGAGAAGTGCAAAAAGAAGAAATAGAGGTGCAGAAATATGCAAGAGAGCTGCAGAAAGAGGCAAGGGAGAGGTGTAAACAGGCAAGAGAGGTACAGAAAGAGGGAACATGGGTGCAGAAAGAGGCAAGAGAAGTGCATAAAGAAGCAATAAAGGTGCAGAAAGAACCAACAGAGGTGCAGAAAGAGGGAAAGGGTGCAGAAATAGGCAAGAAAAGAACAGCAAGAGGCAAGAGGGTTGTAAAAAGAGGGACGAGGGGTGCAGAAAGAAGCAAGAGGGGTTCAGAAAGAACGAAGAGAGTTGCAGAAAGAAGCAAGAGGGGTGCAGAAAGAGGGAAGGGGGTGCAGAAAGAGGCAAGAGAAGTACAGAACGAGGCAGGAGAGCTGCACAAACAGGCAAGAGAAGTGCAAAAAGAAGCAATAGAGGTGCAGAAAGATGCAAGAGAACTGCAGAAAGAGGCAAGAGAGGGGTGTAAACAGGCAAGAGAGGTACAGAAAGAGGGAACATGGGTGCAGAAAGAGGCAAGAGAAGTGCATAAAGAAGCAACAGAGGTGCAGAAAGAACCAACAGAGGTGCAGAAAGAGGGAAGGGGGTGCAGAAATAGGAAAGGAAAGTACAGCAAGAGGCAAGAGAGGTGTAAAAAGAGGGATGAGGGGTGCAGAAAGAAGCAAGAGGGGTTCAGAAAGAACAAAGATAGTTGCAGAAAGAAGCAAAAGAAATGCAGAAAGAACCAACAGAGGTGCAGAAAGAAGCAAGAGGGGTGCAGAAAGAGGCAAGAGAAGTGCATAAGGAAGCAACAGAGGTGCAGAAAGAGGCAAGAGAGGTGCAGAAAGAGAGGTGCACAAAGAGGGAAGAGGGGTGCAGAAAGCGGCAAGACCGTTGGAGAAAGAAGCAAGAGAGGTGCAGAAAGAGGACAGAGAACTACAGAAAGAGGCAAGAGAGGTGCAGAAACAGGCAACAGAGGTACAGAAAGAGGGAACGAGGGTGCAGAAAGAGGCAATAGAGGTGCAGAGAGAGAGAAGAGGGGTGCAGAAAGAGAATAGAGAAGTGCATAAAGACTCAAAAGAGGTGCAGAAAGAGGCAAGAGAACTGCAGAAAGAGGCAAGAGAGATGCGGAAAGAAGAGAGGTGCAGAAAGAGGGAGGAGGGATGCAGAAAGAGGCAAGAGGGGTGCAAAAGAAGTATGAGAGGTACAGAAAGAAGCAAGAGAAGTACAGAAAGAAGCAACAGAGGTGCAGAAAGAGGCAAGAGGGGTGCAGAACGAGGCAAGAGAAGTGCAGAAAGAGGCAAGAGAGGTGCATATAGAAGCAAGAGAAGTGCAGAAAGAATCAAGAGAGGTGCATAAAGGCAAGAGAGGTGCAGAAAGAGGCAAGAGAAGTGCAGAAAGAGGCAAGAGAGGTGCAGAAAGGAGCAAGAGAAGTACAGAAAGAGGCAAGAGAGGTGCAGAAATAGGAAAGAGAAGTGCCGAAATAGGCAAGTGAGGTGCAGAAAGAGACAAGAGAGGTACACAAAGAGGCAAGAGAATGGTAGACAGAGGGAATAGAGGTACAGAAAGAGGCAAGAGAGGTATAAAAAGAAGCCAGATAACTGCAGAAGGAGGAAGAAAGGTGCAGAAAGAGGCAAGAGACATACAGCATAAAGCAAGAAAAGTGCAGGAGGAGGAATAAAGGCACGGAAAGAAGCAATAGAAGTGGAGAAGGAAGCAAGATAGGTTCAGAAAGAAGCAAGATAGGTGCAGAAAGAGGCAAGAAAGGTACAGAAAGAGGCAAGAAAAGTGCAGAAACAAGCAATAGAACTGCAGAAAGAGTGAGAAAGGTGCAGAAAGAAGAAGAAAGGCACAGAAAGAGGAATAAATGTACAGAAAGAGGTAAGAGAGTCATAGAAAGAGGCAAGAGGGGTGCAGAAAGAAGCAAGAGAGGTGCAGAAAGAAGGAAGAGAAGTGCAGAAAGAACCAACAGAGGTGCAGAAAGAGGAAAGGGGGTGCAGAAAGAGGCAAGAGAAGTGCAGAACGAGGCAGGAGAGCTGCAGAAACAGGCAAGAGAAGTGCAAAAAGAAGAAATAGAGGTGCAGAAATATGCAAGAGAGCTGCAGAAAGAGGCAAGGGAGAGGTGTAAACAGGCAAGAGAGGTACAGAAAGAGGGAACATGGGTGCAGAAAGAGGCAAGCGAAGTGCATAAAGAAGCAATAAAGGTGCAGAAAGAACCAACAGAGGTGCAGAAAGAGGGAAAGGGTGCAGAAATAGGCAAGAAAAAGAACAGCAAGAGGCAAGAGGGTTGTAAAAGAGGGACGAGGGGTGCAGAAAGAAGCAAGAGGGGTTCAGAAAGAACGAAGAGAGTTGCAGAAAGAAGCAAGAGGGGTGCAGAAAGAGGCAAGATAAGTGCATAAGGAAGCAACAGAGGTACAGAAAGAGGCAAGAGAACTGGAGAAAGAGGCAAGAGAGGTACAGAAAGAAGAAAGAGAGGGGCACAAAGAGGGAAGAGGGGTGCGGAAAGAGGCAAGACCGTTGGAGAAAGAAGCAAGAGAGGTGCAGAAAGAGGACAGAGAACTACAGAAAGAGGCAAGAGAGGTGCAGAAACAGGCAACAGAGGTACAGAAAGAGGGAACGAGGGTGCAGAAAGAGGCAATAGAGGTGCAGAGAGAGAGAAGAGGGGTGCAGAAAGAGAATAGAGAAGTGCATAAAGACTCAAAAGAGGTGCAGAAAGAGGCAAGAGAACTGCAGAAAGAGGCAAGAGAGATGCGGAAAGAAGAGAGGTGCAGAAAGAGGGATGAGGGATGCAGAAAGAGGCAAGAGGGGTGCAAAAGAAGTATGAGAGGTACAGAAAGAAGCAAGAGAAGTACAGAAAGAAGCAACAGAGGTGCAGAAAGAGGCAAGAGGGGTGCAGAACGAGGCAAGAGAAGTGCAGAAAGAGGCAAGAGATGTGCATATAGAAGCAAGAGAAGTGCAGACAGAATCAAGAGAGGTGCATAAAGGCAAGAGAGGTGCAGAAAGAGGCAAGAGAAGTGCAGAAAGAGGCAAGAGAGGTACAGAAAGGAGCAAGAGAAGAACAGAAAGAGGCAAGAGAGGTGCAGAAAGAGGCAAGAGAAGTGCCGAAATAGGCAAGTGAGGTGCAGAAAGAGACAAGAGAGGTACACAAAGAGGCAAGAGAATGGTAGAAAGAGGGAAGAGAGGTACAGAAAGAAGCCAGATAACTGCAGGAGGAAGAAAGGTGCAGAAATAGGCAAGAGACATACAGAATGAAGCAAGAAAAGTGCAGGAGGAGGAATAAAGGCACGGAAAGAAGCAATAGAAGTGGAGAAGGAAGCAAGATAGGTTCAGAAAGAAGCAAGATAGGTGCAGAAAGTGGCAAGAAAGGTACAGAAAGAGGCAATAAAAGTGCAGAAACCAGCAATAGAACTGCAGAAAGAGTGAGAAAGGTGCAGAAAGAAGAAGAAAGGCACAGAAAGAGGAAGAAATGTACAGAAAGAGGTAAGAGAGTCATAGAAAGAGGCAAGAGGGGTGCAGAAAGAAGCAAGAGAGGTGCAGAAAGAAGGAAGAGAAGTGCAGAAAGAACCAACAGAGGTGCAGAAAGAGGGAAGGGGGTGCAGAAAGAGGCAAGAGAAGTGCAGAACGAGGCAGGAGAGCTGCAGAAACAGGCAAGAGAAGTGCAAAAAGAAGCAATAGAGGTGCAGAAATATGCAAGAGAACTGCAGAAAGAGGAAAGGGAGAGGTGTAAACAGGCAAGAGAGGTAGAGAAAGATGGAACATGGGTGCAGAAAGAGGTGAGAGAAGTGCATAAAGAAGCAACAGAGGTGCAGAAAGAACCAACAGAGGTGCAGAAAGAGGGAAAGGGTGCAGAAATAGGCAAGAGAAGAACAGCAAGAGGCAAGAGAGGTGTAAAAAGAGGGACGAGGGGTGCAGAAAGAAGCAATAGGGGTTCAGAAAGAACGAAGAGAGTTGCAGAAAGAAGCAAAAGAAGTGCAGAAAGAACCAACAGAGGTGCAGAAAGAAGCAAGAGGGGTGCAGAAAGAGGCAAGATAAGTGCATAAGGAAGCAACAGGGGTGCAGAAAGAGGCAAGAGAACTGCAGAAAGAGGCAAGAGAGGTACAGAAAGAAGAAAGAGAGGTGCACAAAGAGGGAAGAGGGGTGCAGAAAGAGGCAAGACCGTTGGAGAAAGAAGCAAGAGAGGTGCAGAAAGAGGACAGAGAACTACAGAAAGAGGCAAGAGAGGTGCAGAAACAGGCAACAGAGGTACAGAAAGAGGGAACAAGGGTGCAGAAAGAGGCAATAGAGGTACAGAGAGAGGGAAGAGGGGTGCAGAAAGAGAATAGAGAAGTGCATAAAGACTCAAAAGAGGTGCAGCACGAGGCAAGAGAAATGCAGAAAGAGGCAAGAGAGATGCAGAAAGAAGAAAGAGAGGTGCAGAAAGAGGGAAGAGGGATGCAGAAAGAGGCAAAGGGGTGCAAAAGAAGTAAGAGAGGTGCAGAAAGAAGCAAGAGAAGTACAGAAAGAAGCAAGAGAGGTGCAGAAAGAGGCAAGAGGGGAGCAGAACGAGGCGAAAGAAGTGCAGAAAGAGGCAAGAGAGGTGCATATAGAAGCAAGAGGAGTGCAGAAAGAATCAAGAGAGGTGCAGAAAGGCAAGAGAGGTGCAGAAAGAGGCAAGAGAAGTGCAGAAAGAGGCAATAGAGGTGCAGAAAGGAGAAAGAGAAGTACAGAAAGAGGCAAGAGAGGTGCAGAAAGAGGCAAGAGAAGTGCCGAAATAGGCAAGTGACGTGCAGAAAGAGACAAGAGAGGTACAGAAAGAGGCAAGAGAATGGCAGAAAGAGGGAAGAGAGGTACAGAAAGAGGCAAGAGAGGCACAAAAAGAAGCAAGATAACTGCAGAAGGAGGAATATAGGCACAGAAAGAAGCAATAGAAGTGGAGAAGAAAGCAATATAGGTGCAAAAAGAAGCAAGATAGGTGCAGAAAGAGGCAAGAAAGGTACAGAAAGAGGCAAGAAAAGTACAGAAACAAGCAATAGAACTGCAGAAAGAGTGAGAAAGGTGCAGAAAGAAGAAGAAAGGCACAGAAAGTGGAAGAAATGTGCAGAAAGAGGTAACAGAGTCGTAGAAAGAGGCAGGAGGGGTGCAGAAAGAAGCAAGAGAGGTGCAGATAGAAGGAAGAGAAGTGCAGAAAGAACCAACAGAGGTGCAGAAAGAGGGAAGGGGGTGCAGAAAGAGGCAAGAGAAGTACAGAACGAGGCAGGAGAGCTGCACAAACAGGCAAGAGAAGTGCAAAAAGAAGCAATAGAGGTGCAGAAAGATGCAAGAGAACTGCAGAAAGAGGCAAGAGAGGGGTGTAAACAGGCAAGAGAGGTACAGAAAGAGGGAACATGGGTGCAGAAAGAGGCAAGAGAAGTGCATAAAGAAGCAACAGAGGTGCAGAAAGAACCAACAGAGGTGCAGAAAGAGGGAAGGGGGTGCAGAAATAGGAAAGGAAAGTACAGCAAGAGGCAAGAGAGGTGTAAAAAGAGGGATGAGGGGTGCAGAAAGAAGCAAGAGGGGTTCAGAAAGAACGAAGATAGTTGCAGAAAGAAGCAAAAGAAATGCAGAAAGAACCAACAGAGGTGCAGAAAGAAGCAAGAGGGGTGCAGAAAGAGGCAAGAGAAGTGCATAAGGAAGCAACAGAGGTGCAGAAAGAGGCAAGAGAGGTGCAGAAAGAGAGGTGCACAAAGAGGGAAGAGGGGTGCAGAAAGAGGCAAGACCGTTGGAGAAAGAAGCAAGAGAGGTGCAGAAAGAAACAAGAGAAGTGCAGAAAGAAGCAACAGAGGAGCATAAAGACATAAGAGGGGTGAAGAAAGAGGCAATAGAAGTGCAGAAAGAGGCAAGAGAAAAGCAGAAAAAACCAACAGAGGTGCAGAAAGAGGCAAGAGTGGTACAGAAAGAGGCAAGAGAAGTGCAGAAAGAAGCAACTGAGGTGCAGAAAGAGGCAAGATAACTACAGAAAGAGGCAAAAGATGTGCATAAACAGGCAAGAGAGGTACAGAACGATAGAACAGGAGTGCAGAAAGAGGCAAAAGAGGTGCAGAAAGAGGGGTGTAGAAAGAAGAAAGAGGGGTGCAGAAAGAAGCAAGGGAGGTGCAGAAAGAGGCAAGAAAAGTGCAGAAAGAACCAACAGGGGTTCAGAAAGAAGCAAGAGGGGTGCAGAAAGAGGCAAGAGAAGTGCATAAAGAAGCAACAGATGTGCAGAAAGAGGCAAGAGGGGTGCAAAAAGAAGTAAGAGAGGTGGTGAAAGAAGAGAAAGGGGTGAAGAAAGAGGCAAGAGAAGTGCATAAACAAGCAAAAGAGGTGCATAGATAGGCAAGAGAACTGCAGAAAGAGACAAGAGAGGTGCATAAAGAAGAAAGAGAGGTGCAGAAAGAAGCAACAGAGGTGCAGAAAGAGGCAAGAGGGGTACAGAATGAGACAAGAGATGCAGAAAGAGGGAAGAGGGGTGCAGAAAGAGGGAAGAGGGGTGCAGAAAGAAGCAAGAGAGGTGCAGAAAGAAGCAAGAGAAGTGCAGAAAGAAACAAGAGAGGTGCGGAAAGAGCCAAGAGGGGTGCAGAAAGAAGGAAGAAAGGTGCAGAAAGAAGCACAGTAAGTGCAGAAAGAAGCAAACGAGGTGCAAAAAGAGACAAGAGAGGTGCAGAAAGATGGAAAAGGGCATGGAAAGAGGCAAGAGAGGTGCAGAAAGAAGCAACAGATGTGCAGAAAGAGGCAAGAGAGGTGCAGAAGAAAGAAGCAAGAGCGGTGCAGAAAGAAGCAAGAGAGGTGCAGAAAGCGGAAGAGATATGCAGAAAGAGGCAAGAGAAGTACAGAAAGGTGCAGAAAGTAGCAAGAGAAATGCATAAAGAGGCAATAGAGTTGTAGAAAGAAGTAAGATTGGTTTGCGCACCATTAGTACCAACTTAACACCCACATTTAACAATAAGCAACAGGTGACCATTCCAGCTTTGCAAAGGGCCTTCCTCCACTCTGTAACACTTGTTGCTGAGTTTTTGGTAACGTTTGAGCCATTTAAGCTAGAAACAAGGTTTTTTTGTTCAAATCTGTATATTATGCAGCAGATGATGATTTATGTGGCAAATGTGGAAAATTTATAATTATGCGAAAATCGGTGCGGCTGAACAGTCTCATAATTCCAGTGGCCCTGCTTATACCTCTGACTGAAGTGCTCCTCATTGGTTCCTTCTTGTTTTGTTTCTCATTGAGTTTATTGTTTAGCTTCTATGGAAACGAGGAAGACTATACCTGAGGTTACCACTCCACAACACAGACTACCATACCACATAATTACGCTTCATAACACAAAATCCCACTCTATTTAATTCGTATACACTAAATACCAGATACTTTCTATCCACATAATTTCACTGCACAGTATACCACATAATTCCACTATACACAACGTACATCCACTCCACTCCAAAAAACATTAAATTTACAACGCCAATAGCTCTAACTCTTGCAAATGTGAGACCTATTGCATTGCAAATGCTTCTTTAACTAGTAGTCGCAGTTGCAGAGTGGTGGAAAAATGGAGCTGGGCCTCTGACTAGCGCTCAGAACTCAACTGCATAGGACTTACAGGAGGCACCAGGAGGGCCTCCTGGCATGCTCTGGGATGGGGGATGAAGTCCCCATGCCTCTTGAACATCCCTGGGGGCCAACTAGCCCTCCTTTTACCACCAGGCTAGACTCCCTTTTTTATAC
This sequence comes from Calotriton arnoldi, assembly GCA_963921515.1. Classification (NCBI taxonomy): domain Eukaryota; kingdom Metazoa; phylum Chordata; class Amphibia; order Caudata; family Salamandridae; genus Calotriton; species Calotriton arnoldi. The sequence continues at coordinate 393,715 of CAWUFW010006124.1, read as the reverse complement.
CACTCTGCAAACGCAACTCCTGGCGCACAGGGAGATGAAGTCCACTTTAGTCCTGAAGTCTTCAGGACACAAGGGGACCTCATCTGTCCTACCAGCAGTCCTGCTAGGTCCTAACTAAATCTACCTATATATATATATATATATTCATTGAAAAAACACAGATTTCAGGGAAGTTGTAGTAAGTCTGACATTTTACTCATAAAAAGCCAGAGAAATGCAGTCGTTATAGTTAGCCGAGCTAACTATAACTCGCACCCCGCAATGCAATGCTGATGATGTCACATATTTCATCACTTATGACATGGTCAGTGACATCACTGATGACATCTCAAATGACATCACTGATGACATCATTCAGAGACTGAGTGTTTCTAAAACGTTTAAGAATGTTATATATATACACACCAAGGTTTATTGAAGAATGAGTGGGAGTATGAGTGTCTGAGTGGATGATTTAGTGGGTGCGTGACTGACTGTATAAGTGAGTGATTAAACGTGTCTTAGTGAATGCATGGGTGAATGAGTAATCTGTGTGAATGTCTGTATCAGTCAGTCAGTTGGTGTGTAAGTGGCTGCATGTGTTGGTGAGTAGCTACATGACTGTCTATATGGGTTAATGATTGGTTGCCTGATTACCTGTATGGGTGACTGAGTGTCTATGTGGGTGGGTAGGGGGATGTAACTTCCTTCATGGATGTGTGAGTGGGTGATTCAGAGGGTGTATGGGTTAATGAGTGCATCTGCAAGGGGCTGTATGGGTGAGTGAGTGTGCGTATGGCTGTGTTGGTGACTGAATGGATGTCTCAGTGGTATATGTGTGAGTAACTACATATGTGAAAGGTAGTATATGTGAGTGTTGGAGTAAATAAGTGACTATATGTGAGAGTGAGTGATTGTGAGAGTGGCTCTATGGATGAGTGTGTGCTTGTGTCAGTGATTGTATAAGAGAGTATATGTTAGTATCTGTATGAATAAGTAAGGTGGTGTGGGTATAACTGTATAGGTGAGTAAATGGCAGTGTGATTGAGTCTTTGGGTGTCTGACTAGGTGTGTGAGTATCTCTGTGAGTGAGTGGTGGTATGTGAGTGTCTGTATGGGTGCATGAGTGCATATATCAGTTACTGTATTGATGAGTGGCTGCGTGTATGAGTGACTGTGTGGTTGAGAGAGTGGATGTGGGTAGCAGAAACAAGCAAGAGAAATGCAGAAAGATTCAAGAGAGGTGCAGAAAGAAGCAAGATTGGTTTGTGCACCATTAGTACCAATTTAACACCCACATTTAGCAATAAGTAACAAGTAACCATTCCAGCTTTGTACAGGGCCTTCCACCACGCTGTAACACTTGTCGCTGCACTTTTGGTAACGTTTGAACCGTTTGAGCTGGAAACAAGGTTTTTTTTGGGTCAAATCTGCAGTTTATGCGGCAGATGACGATTTATGTGGCAAATGCGGAAAATGTATAATTATGCAAAAATCGGTGCGGCCGAACAGTCTCATAATTCCAGTGGCCCTGCTCATACCTCTGACTAGGTCCAGAAGGGCTCCTCAGTGGTTCCTTCTTTTTTTGTTTCTCATTGAGTTTATAGTTTAGCTTCTATGGAAATCAGGAAGACTAAACCTGAGGTTACCACTCCACAACACAGACTACCATACCACGTGATTACTCTCCATAACACATAATCCCACTCTACATAATTCAATGAATCAGTGAGTGGGTATGCACTAACTGGTATTGGTGTGTCTATGGTTTTGAGAATGGTAGTCTATATTTTAGAGTGGGTGTATGAAAGGTTATATTAGGGTGTGAGGAGGTGCATCAGATATTAAGTGGATGATGTCATCAGTGATGTCATTTGAGATGTCATCAGTGATGTCATCAGTGATGTAATTTGAGATGTCATCAGTGATGTCACGGACCATGTCATAAGTGATGTAATATGTGATGTCATCAGCAGTGCATTGCGGGCGCGAGTTATAGTTAGCTCAGCTAACTATAATGGACGAATTTCTCTGCTTTTGTACGAGTGAAATGTCAGACAACTATAACCTCCCTGAAACCTGTGTTTTTTCAGAGAATATATAAAGATACTGATTTGAAAATGTGCCAAAAGATGCATTTGATCGCTTTTTGAGCCGAGGGTACAGTAAGTCTGTGCTTAACAAAGCACTCTGTAAAGCCAACACACGTGCTAGGGAGGAAGTATTTATACCTAAAAAAGAACAAGAGAGGTATACAATTTCTTCTATTGATGGGAATGATAGTGATACACGTAATATCAGATTCATCACTACATTCAGTAGGCAAGAACGCAAAATTCGCCAGATCATTTATTCCCAATGGCCCATCGTAATAACAGATGTTACATTAAAACCTATGCTACCACCATTACCCTCTATTATGTTCAGGAGAGCTCCTACCATGAGGGATGTATTGGTTAGAACCAGTCCTGAGGTAACATCTAAATCCACGTGGTTAGCGAAGTCGGGCTTTTTTAAATGCAATTCATGCCGTGCTTATACGTTCCGCATGAACATGAAGGAATATACGACTGCGTTCAGTCCTAATCCGATTACCATCAAAGAGTATCTAACTTGTTGTACTGAATTTGCCATCTATATTCTACAGTGTACTTGTGGGCTCCAATATATTGGTAGCACCAAGCTCCCTGTTCATAAACGAATCCTGCAGCACATACGGGCGATCGTTAATTCAGACCCTAGTTATCCCGTAGCGAGACATTTCAAGCTGGTGCATCGCAATAACCTTAACGATTTGCATTACTCAGTATTGGGGGCCGTCCCCCGTATCCAAACGGGACGGCAATCGTGAAAAATATCTCTGCCAACTTGAGTCACATTTTATTCTGGTGCTAGATACCAAAATACTGAATGGTCTGAATACGGGTGAGGATTTGCACAACTTTCTCTAAGATATCATGCATGTGCTTGTATATATTACACACTCAGTAATCTGTAGACACGATCATTGCTCTGACTAAAATGTCTAGGTTTCTAGCAGTTTCTAGGCTGTGGTAGACACAGATCAGGTTTTCTAATGATATTTGTACTGTATTTGGAATTGAGTTTGATTTAGAAAGCTATGAAAAGATATATATATATATATATATATATATATATATATATATATATATATATATATATATATATATATATATATATATATATATATATATATATATATATGTATCCCTTCTATGTTTGCTTTATGACATATTATTCTAGCACTAGCACTTTATGAATAATCATGTCTGGCATAATGTTGTTACCTTTGGGCGGCCTCATTATGTATTGATACAGTTTTTATGTGTTTTGCTCTAGGGTTACTGTTATTTGCACATTAGCACTGCAATGTATTGACTATATGGACTTTTCGTGTCTATAAGCCAGACACATTTGTGATATTATAGTTACGCATTATGTTAATCATGCATACCATATATATCATTGAAATGGTCAAATATGGTTATTTTAGATTGGATGTCCTCTCAGACTGCCTGCTGTTTTGAATCAGGATAAGCACATGTACTTTAAATCTTTCATTTTATGCGCATTATTTTGTATGGCAATGAGGACAATAACCATGACTGTTGTAAAGGCATATGGGTCGAATGAATAGAGGCTATGGAGTATTTGCGATTTTGCACTGACATATGAATTATTATCTCCCTTGGCAACTATTTATTCCCCTTCATTTAAAATGTTTATACAGGTATTGCAACATATTAGATCTAATGCGATTTTGTTTACTGGCGAAGAACTCACTTTTTTTGTAAATACTGTTTTTATCTATCTTATTTATTGTATGTTTACATGTATTTTATAAGAGATAGAACAGCATCAGAGAATTTAATCCATAGTCTGTTTTTACCTTTCACTAACTTTTTGGGAAATCTGTTTATTGGCATTTTTTCACATTACAGTACAAACACAAACAATACTTGGTGGGCATTACATCTACAGTGCGATTATACAATTATACAGGGCATTTGATGTACATAGGATACACGGTTTTCAAGTGTAGGACACAGTGCTTTAGATCTGGCATCAACATGAGAGGTATAGAGAATTATGCAGCAGATGATCTAGAGAGGCACCTCACTAATCTGGGATCCAGCAACCTCCGTTTGGCAACCAGTTTGCCCGATCGCCGCATTGGGAGCAGTGACACTATCTGTTTCTTTCAGCAGGTAGGATGTGAGAGGTTCCCAGATGTCGCGGGCCGCGAGCAAGCAGGGAGTAGCTCAGCATATTTTGCATTTTGCTCTTGGCAATAAGCGAGGTCGGCTAACCAGTCCTTGAATTTGGGTGCCCTGCCCCTACCCCATCTGCATGTAACTCTGCGCTTGGCAAGGAGGAGGCTCAGTGCCAGGAAACGCTTAATGTTTCCTTTGTGCCCTGGGAGGTGTCCCAGGAGGCCCATTTCGGGTGTAAGTTCAATCTGCCCCCCAGTCATGTCCCCCAACGCCTCCACCACCTCAGTCCAGAAGTGCGCCACAGTGTTGCACTCCCATGCCAAGTGGAGGAACCCCGCCCCATCCCCCCACAGCGGTCGCATTTATCGCTATAGCGCAATTGAAGTTGTACAGTTTCACTGGGGTGTAATACATGTGGTGAAGGAATTTAAAATGTATGATCCTAAATCTGCTGGTAGCTGTGATGCGCTCAGTCTGCTGGCAGCAATATGCCCAGGCTTCATCTGTAATGGGATGGCCTAAGACCGTTTCCCATCCCTGATGTGCTTTCAGGGAGCCATTCAATCCTGCCCGATGGTTGCCTTATAGATGCGTGATACAGCGTGTGATACCCCAGCCGCAGTGTCAGGTGTAATGGGAGCAGTGTAGGAGGCTCCTCTGGGAATGCCGGTGTGGCGGCCATGACATCCTGTTGCAAGCGAATGTAGAGGAAGCGGTCCATGGTAGTGGGGGGAGTGTCGCCGAAGAATGTCGCTGGGCCCTTAAATTGCCCTTCGTGGTACATGTCTCCCCAGGTATTGATTCCAAACCTGAGGAGCATGCGCTTGCAGATGCCTTCTTGTGTGACGGGCAAATGAGGCTGATCACGAATGGGGAGTAGCGGGGAGTAGATCATAGGTGCCTGGGACCGTTTGGCTATGGCACGCCATGCATTGTTGGTGCATACTACTGTGGACCGTGATCCCCCAGCTGTTTTTTTGTCTACACCTAGAAGTCCTTCGAGAGAAGTGGATGCCTGAAGCCCGTCTTCAACCGCCAAGTGAGTCATGAAGGGTGGGGGTGCAAGCCAATATGCAGCGTAGTGTGCCTGAGTGCTAAGGTAGTAGAGTTCAGGATCAGGTGCTTCAAATACACCCTGGGCGAATGGCAGCATGAGGGTACTCCACTTTATCCGAGGCTGTTTCCCGCCCCACGCCAGGCGAATGAGCTGACTCTTCAGTCTGGTAAAGAAAAGACGGCCTGGGGAGAAGGGGATATTTATGAACAGATACAAGAATTTGGGCACAATGACCATTTTCGTTAAGGCCACTCGACCCGCAAGGGAGAGCGGGAGGGCTAGCCATCTGGTGATCAAGTTCTCTATCTTGTCGAGAGTCACTCCATAGTTTGCCCTCATGAGTGCGTCTTTGTCCTTGGTGACAGTGACCCCAAGATAGTGAAACTCATCGTCACACCACTGCAATGGGTATTCCATTGGGAACGGAACGGTACAGTCTGTAAGTGGCAAAACTTGAGATTTTCCCCAATTGATTGTGATGCCTGAAAAAGCCCTGAATTTTATTATTTCACGAATTATGGCATTTAACCCGTGTATGGGGCCACGCACATAGAGCGTTTTATCGTCCGCATAGAGCAAGACTAAAACAGGCCAAGTGGGGTAGTCTAGCGCTTATTGTTTATGGTGCTGTCGCAGCCTGGCGGCCAGCGGCTCCATCGCGATCATGAACAGCAGGGGTGAGAGGGGACACCCCTGACGCGTGCCCCTGGATATGGCAAAGGGTGGGGAGCACTCCCCGTTCAGGAGCAATGTGGCACTAGGGAGGTGGTAGAGCAGGTTGATCCACATGAGGAACCCACGTGGGAATCCCATGTGTGCCAAGACTGTGAATAAGTAGCCCCACTCCAGGTAATCGAACGCTTTGGTGGCATCTAAAAAGACCGCCACTGCCTGTTCATCTTGATCTATTCCGTGCATGATAGAAAACAGGGTATGCAAGTTGTGGGAGGGAGACCGGCCCGGTATAAAGCCTGCTTGGTCCGGTCTGATAAGATTTTCCATCAATAACGTGAGTCTATTGGCCAGGACATTGGCTAAAATCTTAGTGTCACAATTTATTAAGGACAGGGGTCGGTACGAGTCTGGGGAGTCCAAGGGTTTCCCTGGTTTTAAAAGCAAGACCAGCATGGCCTCCCGCATAGTGGGTGGGAGCAATCCCACCTCCGCCGCATCTTCATACAGGACTTTTAGGAAGGGTGCCAGAGTGTCTATGTAGGTTTTGTAGAATTCTATTCCGAGGCCGTCGGATCCCGGTGCCTTCCCATTCCCTATTTGCATGATGGCCTCTCGGATTTCATCTATGGTGAGCTCGGACGCCAAGAATTCTCGTTACCGGTCGCTGAGCCAGGCCAATTCTATCTGCCGTAAGTATTGAGGAGTCTCCTCTTGGCGTGACGCACAGGACATGTATCGTGTCTGATAGTGTGTGGCGAACACCCCCATGATGGCCGGTGTGTCTCGGTGGGACATCCCCTCCCCATCACGAATCGCTAATACAAGGTTCGCTGTCTTTGGCAGCCTGATAGTTTCTGCCAACGTTCTGCCAGGGCGCTCGCCCTACCCATATTTACGCGCTGTGTGATATTTCCTGCGAAAGCGGCACTCCCTTTCCGCCTCGGCCTGGTACTCTGAGAGAAGCTCGCAAATTTTGGCTAGGGCGGGTCTGTCTCGTGTCCCTTGGGTGTTGGGTTCTAGCTGTTTGAGCTGGCGCTCCAGCCCAGCTATGGTAGTGCGAATGTCTTTGAGGATGCCCCCCGTTTTGGCCATGCAGTGGCCTCTAACAGTGACATTTAATGCTTCCCATACTGTGGTCAGGGAGGGGACCGAGTCAATATTCAGCCTAAGGAACTCCTCAAGCATGTCCCCCAGCTCTGATTGGAACACCTGATCAAGGAGCGCTGTGGGTAGGAGGCGCCACTGCCTGGGCTGGGGCGACAGGCCCGGAGGGTTCAGCACCATAAGCACAGGAGAGTGATCCAAGTATGTATGCACAAGGTGACGGGTAGAGAGAGCGTGCACCACCATACCCCGTGACACCACCCACATGTCCAGCCGAGACCAGTTATTGTGCACTGCCGAGTGAAATGTGCCTTCTTGTTGGGTGGGGTGGTGGTGGCGCCATGCATCTATGAGCAGGTTGTCTGCTAGTATTTGCTGCAGTTGTCGTTGTGCTTTGGAGTAGTGATGCAGCAGTGGATAAGAGCGATCCCACGAGGGATGCAGTGTTAGGTTAAAATCGCCCCCCCATATGAGATGGGTCGAGCCTATATTTACTATGCGTGCCCATAAGGTGATATAGTAGTCTTCATCGTCTGTGTTAGGCCCATAACTGCAGACCATCGTGATGGACTCAGACGCCAACCTGCCCCATGTCATCCAATACCTACCCTGAGGGTCGAGTGCAGAGCCCTCTTCTGTGTATGGAACCGTTCTTTTGATAAGGATTGCAGTGCCTCTCGAGTACGCTGAATACGAGGAAAAGTATCTGTGAGAGGCCCATCTAGAGGCAAACTGGGGTTGCTTTGTAGGAAGTGTGTGCGTTTCCTGCAACATGGCTACGCTTACGCAATGCCTATCCAGATAAGCTAGTATATGTTGTTTTTTTCTAGGATTGCCCAGCCCCCTGATGTTCCATGTAAGGAATCCCAAGCGTGCTTCCGTGCAGTCTTTCTGCCTCTCACCCGCCATTACACAGGGAACCTTGCGCAAGTGCGTAACGAGCACCTGTGCCTGTCATCAAGTTTGTGTTGTACATATGCGTCTGGTTATCCACTGTAGACTTAAGTATGCCCACCCAACTTCCCACCCGCCCCTCCCACATCGGCAGCCCCAACTTGCCGTGCATTGTCCCCACCCTCTAAAACCCTCCGAAAACATTAGTCAATACCCCTGTAGGCCGTGTTCCAGCTGTCCTGAGGTGTCTATACGCCAGCTTTGCTAGATTACCGTGTAACATTCGTAACATAGAATTGTCATTATTCAGGGACAGTGAAGCATTAACCACAAGGAGAATGAACAGAAAGTGGGCCCCAGGGGCGCTGGCAACTGTCATCAGGAATATCCCCATAAAACAACAATAAAGGCAACAGCCGAACAGAAATACCTCCACTAAAGGAGGGTAGGGGGCGTGACTGCGCCTCCCGCACCGTAGGAACGTGCAGGAGGGGGCCCCGGAGTTCAGTTCTTCAATATTACGGGGTTACTATGTCTTTGTTTGGGTCTGCTAACAGATCAGGTGACCCCACACTGACTACATGCAACATCACCTGGTTCTGATGGACTGCGGCCGACAGCACAGCGTCTATTTTCCAACCAGTCGGGGATGGTGTGAAGACGGCAATCGAGCTTCCTCAGTCATCATCTTGGTGTACCGAGCCTTCTCTGCCACCTGATGGGGAGCTCCCCGTTTTCTTGGCAGCTCGCACGTCATCTTGAAGAAGTCTGCCGCTTGTTGTGGTGTGTTACAGATGCAGTGTTTGCCCTGGTGTATAATCCGGAGACGTGCGGGGTAGAGCATTGCATACTCTACTCCCTCTTGTCGCAGCTTCTTTTTAATGGGCACAAACTTCTTCCGTACCTCTTGGACATTCAAAGTGAAGTCGGGATACAGTGACAAGGCGTTATTCTCAAAGATGACTTCTCGCAGCTCTCTCGCCTTACGCAGGGCTGCATCGCGTTCACGATAATTGAACAGTCTCGCCACTATGGGCCTGGACGGCGTGCCCGGCGGGGGCCTCGGAGCCAGTGTTCTGTGTGCCCGCTCCACGATAAGCATTTTCGAGAAGGTCTCCTGGCCGAAACATGTGACGAGCAGCCTTTTGACGTAGTCTTCCAGTCGTCCTGTATTGGTGGTCTCAGGGACACCAGTAATGCAGATATTGTTCACCGTGAGCGGGCTTCAATGTCCTCGTTCTTGGCGGCTATCACCTTTAGTAGCTTGTCAATGTCTTATAGCTGCCCGGCCGTGTGCGCCTGGTCATCCTCGAGGGTGGAGATTCGTGTTTCGGCCTCTTTTATCTGATCATCTTGCCTTTCTATCTTCTGGGTGAGCTGGTCCATCCTGGCGCACATGGAATGCATTTTGCCTTTGATGAAGGCGAAGCTGGTTTTCATGGTGGTGAGCAGCGTCTTCATGTCCACCTCGCCAGTGTCTTGTTCCAAACGACTGGTGCCATCGTGCTCCGAGTCGGGTGGCTGCCCACGGGTCGCTCTGCATCCATCGAACAGGAGCTTGGGCTGCCTGCTGTCCGGTTTCCCCATGGTAGCGTTATGAGTGGCAGCCGGCAGGGGCCCGGCGGTGTGCCTGTCCTGTGCCCACCTCAGCACCCCCGGGGTCCGGGTCAAGCACCTAAAAGGCTGTAGTCCTTTGCCGACTGCCCGGGTGTATGGGGTCACTCCGATGTGTCCACTGGCCCCGGAAGGGGCGCTCAGCAGCGTGTGCCGTGAGGCCCATGCCACTGGCAGATCTCAGGCGCGAGGCAGTTCCTTTGCCTTGATTCCCGGCAGGCCCGCAGTCCCGTTAGTGTGAGGGGGGATAGGTCCGTGTCCCTCATCAGGTGCTCCCCCTCCGACCCCGCACAGAACCCAGATGCAAGGGGGGCCTCCACTGGGCGAGCCCACAAGTGTGTCAATCCGGCCCAATGATCATGCAGCGCTCGGTGATGGTTAGGTTTCCCCAGGCCCTTCCGTAGTGCTCACAGGCCCGGCAGCGAGGAAAACCAGCCAGGACCTATGAGGCCCAAGACCGCCACACTCCCAGGGCTGTAGTCTGCAGGGTCAAGCAGGCTCCAGATCGAGCCGTTAGTCCAGCAACGGCAAGGGGCCCAAGCGAACGCTGCACTCCACTTCTCGGTCTCCCGCCGTGCGGCCGTGGGATCACAAGCTGAGCATCAATGCAGCGTGTAATAGGTGCTCCCTTCCTGCTGCTCTGGTGGGATATCTCTGTACGCATGGGCCCTGACTTGATTCAACCACGGTGGGCACATCAGCAGCTCTGGTAGCACAGGAGGCCCACCCCCGGGGGCCCCCAGCGTGGCCTTCTGAGGTGCAGCAGAATTGGGGCGTCTAGGACTGGGAATTGCAGGGTCACGATCACCGCAGAGGGTGATGGGCGATCTTGAGTTCTTCTCACCATGCCGGGGGTCTACCAGGGTGCCCCACCAGCACGTCTGCACCGCCGGACACGGTCCCTCCGGCTCTTCGCCCGGCGCCGCCTCCACGCCGGGTCTTCCCTGCAGTCTGTGCAGTCCCCGGTGGGTGTCTACACCGCAAAGAGGCCCCGCGGGCCCCGGGCACCTGGACCCTGCCCAAGTGTAGCCAGGGGCGCACCTCGTGAGAGGGCCCGAGAACACGGCCTCACCTGAGCAGCTCCTTGGCATGGGCACCCCCAGGGCAGTTAGTGGGCCCTGCGCACCGGAGTCGCTGTGCAGCTCTCCCGCTCCGCAGCATCCCCGCCTCACCTTCAGACTGCACTCCGGTGTGGCGCTTGTGTCCCGCAGCAACAATAGAGCCCCACAGGAGAAGTGAGCATGGCCTGTGGTCACTGCAGCATGCCTCCTCTGCACACGGCCCAGCCAGCCGCTCCCCGCCATGCAGGCCACAGGCAGGCTCGGCTGCCAATCCGGGGTCCCCCGGCAACCTGCACTGTTTTGAAGGGCTGTGCCGATGCCGCAGACTCTTCACCACTTGCCAGGGTGGGTCGTAGCAAGAGATGGCCTCGTAGGGTAAGGATATTTAATGGATTTTATCTCCGGGGCGGACGGAGCCTCACTACAGTGAAGCCATCTTGTCCGCACGCCCCCTAGCGCCCATACCTTTCACTAACTTGCTTGGCTATTTTTTACATCTGATAGTGCACACATTTTATTTAAATTGTTAACTGTCATGTGATCAAGATCGCAGTTTGCGATCGAAACGCGGCATGGCAGGCACTATGCCTGAGCTACACAGGAGTTTTCATTCATTGGAATTAAATCACTGCAACTGAAGATAGTATCTGGAGTTTGCTGCATTCTTTTGTGTGATGTGGTCCGTACCTGGGCAGTCCCGTTGTGATTATAGGCGGGCCAGGAGTTTTCGCTTTTCATATATATATATATATACATATATATATATATATATATATATTCACTAAAAAAACTATAGGTTTCAGGGAGGTTATAGTTAAAAATTATCATTTAAAAAACCTTAGCAATTCACTGAAAAAACCACAGGTTTCAGGGACGTTATAGTTAGTTGGACAGTTCACTCGTACAAAACCAGAGAAATTTAGCCGTTATAGTTAGTTGAGCTTACTATAACTCACGCCCCCGCAATGCACTGCTGATGACGTGACATCTTACATCACTCATGAGATGGTCAGTGACATTACTGATGACATCACTGATGACATCTCAAATGACATCACTAATGACATCATCCAAGTGATAATCTAATGCACCTCCTCACAGCCTCATATAAACTTTAATACACCCACTCTAAAATACAGACTGCCATTCTCGAAACCATAGACACGCCAATACCAGTACTACATACCCACTCACTGATTCCTAGGTCTACACACACATCCACTCCCTCATCCATACAGTCACTCATACATGCAGTCACTCATCTTTACAGCCACTATCATATGCACTCATACACGCTCATTCAAAGAATCAATCACACTCGCATTTACTCACCTACACAGTTATACACACACCACCTCACTTATTTATACAGATACTAACACATACTAACTCTCTTATACAATCACTGACACAAGCACACACTCATACATACAGCCACTCTCACAATCACTCACTCTCACATATATTCATTTATATACTCCAACACTGACATATACTGCCTTTCACATATGTAGCTGGGTCTGGTGGCTCAATGGACTAATGCATCCACTGCAGGGGCCTGTGTTCGACCTCATGGTCACAGGTTCGAATCCCGGCGGGTCCACTCAGCCTTTCATCCATTTGAGGTCGATAAAATGAGTACCATTGAGTTGGGTAACAATAAACATCTGTTATTCAGCGCCAAGATGCCCCGTTGCTGGGGTGAACGTGCGCTTTACAAATACACGTTATGTTATGTACCACTGAGACATCCATTCACTCACTAACATAGCCACCCATACAGCCCCTCTTAGATGCATTCTTGAACCCAGACACCCATGGAATCACCCACTCACACATCCATGCAGGGAGTCACACACACCACACCCACACACACAGACACTCAGGCACCCATTCTGGTACTCAGACAACCAATCTAAAACCCATATAGACACTCATGCTACTCACCAACCCAAGCAGCCACTTACACACCAACTGACAGACTGATACAGACATTCATACAGATTAGTCAGTCACCCATGTATTAGTAAGACATGCTTAATCACTCACTTATACAGTCAGTCATGCACCTATTAAATCATTCAGACAGACACTCATTCTTCAATACACCTTGGTGTATATATATATATATATATATATATATATATATATATATATATATACTAACACTCAGTCACTATCTATGTATGCTTTTATGACAAAATCTGTCAAATAAGGCTTATTTGAACTGACCTGACAATCCATATGTGATGAAGATTATGGTCTTTGTCATAAGATATTTAAACATGGCAAGCATTTTATCAGTGGAGGTGCCTTTGAAAGGGTTACTGCCTAGCAACACCAAGGGCCTCATTAATGGGGATTTAACGTAGCGCAGGGCAGCAAGTCACCTTGCTCTGCTGCCCAACTTCAAAGTGAAAGGGCCGAAATACACTGTATTTATCCAATATGGTACACTACTGGCCTTTCTCCCTGTGCTGGTGCCGTTTTGGCAGCCTAGCGCCACCCTTGCACCATGGTGTTGTCAGGATTGTTTTTGTGCAGGAAGGGGCACCTTCTTGCACAACATAAATCCTGAGAGACTTTTTCCTCTTTCTATGTGTGCTGCACACATGAAAAGAGGAAAAAACAAGGAGAAATAATGTTATTTCTCCTTTCTACTTGTTTTGCCTCTCCTGGGGAGGTGTTGAGGTTTTGGAGCATCCCCAGGTTTAAATGGTTTTGTAAATCTGGGGAAGCGTCAAAATCCATGGGTGTTGCATCGGAACACCCACCACAATGCCCATGTAACGCCTCCCTAATGCAGAGTAAGGCAAAGCAGCAATTTGCGTTGCCTCGACTTTCTTCATATCTATGAGGCACTTTAAAGCCACACAAAGTGGCTATGCATGGCCTCATAGATGTGATTTCAAGTTTTGCCCTGCCGAGCGTCACACAAAGTAACTCAACAGCAGCGTAAGGGGGTAATAAATATGCCCCCAAGAGGAAGCCACTACCTCCAATACACCTCCTTTAACTTAAAGGCAAATGTTTCAGTTCAGCCCTCTTTTGGTTGATGAAAAATCTGTTTAATCCATCTTTGCTGCCCATTTTAGAAACTAGCTCTGCTAAATTAATACCATTAAATTGTCGACTGGCTGGTTTCCAAGGAAACTGTTCAGAATGGGCTGGCACTGCATAGTGTTCCACTTTCAGGCTGTAACTCGGATAATCTGATTTTACAGCCGAGTAATAAACCTGCCCGAGTGTCTACAAAAAAATCAAGCACATGTGCACCAAGCACGTTTTGCCAATATTTTTTTAAGTAGAGCTCTATCGTTAATTCTTTGAAAAGTTTAACCTGGCACACATTTTGTAATTGATGTGGACAGTCCTCTAATCCCTGGTTAATTCATTTTAAACTAGCCTTGACTAACATTTTCAATCACATCTAAGATAATAAATTATCATGTAATCAGCATTGAGGTCTGGTTTCATATATCCAATCAATCATGGCAAATCAGCTGTGAGGGTCACAACGTGCTCAGGTTGCTGGTCACTTAGATGTATACTGTTCAGTTGACCAGCCAGTACCTGAACTCCTGGAGCAATAAGGTGGTCCTGAGGTGCAGGGGAAGTTTGTTATCATAATGATGTTGAAGCCATGAGAAGCAGCAGATATGTGCAGATATTCCAGGGCTTGTTCCCTCACCAAATGAATCAATCTTACCTTGGTTACTCTATTAATTTTTGCCAGAACTTAATTTGTTTGCCTTCCTAGAATTGCATACATATTGGTAGGAAAATAGCAGCTACTTTGCTGTTTGGTACCATCATGAATCACAACTTCATATTGTTTGCCTCTGCCCGCGACAGAGCCCAGGGACAGCAGCTTCTAAAGCCGCCTTTAATTGGACTGGGACTTAGAGGGTGGATGAAAGGGGAAGATCATCAGTGGCGTATATGGATTATGTAAAGAAACTGCTTCTGTGTTTGATCGATTAAATGATTTTTGGGGTATTGTTGTAAGAAATGTATAAATGTAATTGAATCGTAACCTGACTACTTGACTCATGAGTTTTTACATTTCTATTTTAGTGCCATAACATATAAATATTTATTTAGTGCTTTTCCTTATTGTTTGTTTTTGTAATAATTTTCATTAACTATGCAAATGAATTTAATCTATAAATCTTTCCAGTCAAACTGCTGCAAATTACAACTAGTCTTAAGAGTAACTACCGTAGGAGATCATTAAAACCTGCAAATACAACTCATTTTTTGGAAAGAATTGACAGATATATGACAGTCAAAAACACTGTTGATAACGTGCATTTTAAGTCCTTCAGCCATCTTAAGGTATCTTTAAAATTGCATATCTGTACACAATACACCTTAAAAGCAGGTGAGTAGACATTACACAGCCTTGTGCCATATTTCAGTATTATGAGGTTAATAAAGACAGAGGAGAGGAGGAAGAGGAAGAGAATGATGGGGCAGTATTTACTGTTCCTTTGTGGTGATTGCAACACGTTATTGAAATAGAGACAACCCCATCTATAATTAGGGGTTTTTCTTATACAATTTCAATCATAACTGATGCATCATAAACCATAACAAGCATAATCAGCAAGTCGTTGGGACATAGTATCTATGTCAGACAATATTAACACCACTGAGTTTATCTGCTGCCAACAGAATTACACAAACGCTACTCTCTGTGGATGAACAGGGACATGAATAGTACATACCTGATGAGTATATTTTGTTGAAATTGGAAAATGTATTAAGAATAAAATCTTCAAAAAAGGCTGATTCTTCTACCAAATAAATTTCCTTCATTATTCGTGAATCATAAAATCTTTCATAGAGTTCCTTCAGGCTCAGATTAGAGGCCATTTTCTCTTGCGTTGCTTCTTCCTACATTAATTTTCTGTTACTTGCACTTGTGCTTTATAGCCAGAAATTTTACTTTGAAATGATCTTCAAACAGAGGGAACTATCCTTACACCTGCAATTTGCATCAGCTTCAATTTCACTGTTACCTTTAGACTCAATTGTCCTAGACTGAACTCATATTTTTAGCCTGTCGCTCCTTTTGAGTGTTTTCTGTTTCCAAGTGAAACACTTTCAACCATGACAGAACACCTAACACAATAACATGCATAAATATGGATGTGACTAGAAGGGTATTATATATTTATTATTGATTATTTATAGGTTTTATATAGCACTAGCTGGATCCAAAGGTATCAGAGTGCTTTTCATATAATGCAAGGGAAACGTTGGGCAGTAAGGGTGGTTACAATATGTGGACAGTTAGAACAACATGAGTTAAAAGAGTAAATGACATAAGACAGCTGAAACAATCATACAACTGACTGTCGCAAAGGGTCTGGTCACCAAGAAAGTGAGGTATTGAAACACAATTCAATTAGCATGCATGTTAAATTATTTGTTGAGGAGAAGGAGTTTCAGGTCCCTTCTGAAGTAGGAGAAGGAGGGGTTGCATCTGAGATTTCTTGGAAGTGAGTTCCATATCCTAGGTGCATTTGCAGAGAAAGAACAAATTTTGGTGGATTTCCTTTTTAGTTTGGGGGATATGACAAGAAGTGAGTTGGAACTTCTCAGAGTTCTGGTTCTTCTTGTTTTCGTAAGTTTGTTGTCCAGATAGTTGGGGGTATGTGTGTGAAGGGCTTTGTGGGTGATGAAAGCAGTCTTGTAAATACATCTTCCATCAATGGGAAGTCAGTTGAGGATCTTGAGGGCCGGTGTGATGTGTTCAAACTGTTTAAAAATTCTTAGGAGCCAGGCTGCCATGTTGAGAACTGTTCTTGGAGGGGGAGGGTAAATATTTGGCATCCCTGTGAAGATGGTGTTCACATAGTCTAGTTTAGAGCAGACTAAAGATTGTACTACCATCTTAATCTCATCTGGGGGAATGAATTGTTTGCTTTTATTGAGGTATATGAGTGTGTAAAGTGTACCTTTGGCTGAGTTTTTAATGTGATGTTTCATTGACATGTTCTTTTCTAGGGTGATACCTAAACTTCAGAATTGGACAGAGTGAGAAAGCAATTTAGAGCTTCCAGTTTCTTGAGCCATTCTTGGATATGTATTGGGGTATTTTTAGGGGAGAACAGTAGTAGTTCAGTTTTGTTGGGGTTCAACTTTAAGTGGTTTGAATTGAGCCAAGTGTGCTTCTTGATTAGTGTGGCGTTGAGGTGCAGGATGTCACTGGGTGATTTAATTTTGTAGTAGAGTTGAGTGTCATCAGCATATAGGTGATATTTGACCCTTGCTTGCTTCAGGATGACTGTAAGGGGTTCCATGAAGAGATTGAAAAGGGAAGGTGAGAGAATTGAGCCTTGGGGTACACCAAGAGTAACTAGTGTGGGTTTAGAGAGACAGGTGTTGATTTTAATTTGTTGCAAGCGGAGTTGCAGGTAAGATGTGAACCATTTTAGGACTGTGCCATGGATACCTGAGCGGATTTTCAGCATCTCAAGTAATGCTGGGTGATTTACAGAATCAAAAGACACTGATAAGTAAATTAGGATTAGTAGGCATGCATTTCCTTCGTCTAAGGATCTGTGGATGTCATATAAGATATTGAGCATGTCAGTTTATGTGCTACAGCCTTGCCTGAATCCTGATTGGAAGGTGTCATGGAGGTTGAATTCATCTATATGTTGGTCAACTTGTTGTGACCATGACATCAAATGTATGCCCTTGACAAACACCTGCTCTTTGCCTGGTTCTAAAGGAAACCATATAATGGCTCTATTTCTTAAAATGCTTACACCTGTACAAACAGCAATGCAATTCAGATAGACAAATGCTTCCTGGTATCAAGAATGGTTGTTCCTCATTAGGAGTGGATTCTTACATCCAATGGACCTGTAACTGTAATTGCTACCCCCACCAGAGTTACGAGATCCACTTGAACACTGCAGAGCTGTTTACATTCCCCTGGAGATGTCAGTTGCGCTGAGCATCCAAAATCTTTTCTTGAAAAGCTTAAACATGTAGTATTATTAGTCCAATCCAGATTGGCAAATGCTTCCCACTCCCAGGAATGTTCATCCTTCATTAGGAGTGGCCTCAGTGGAACCTAATTACTAGCCCCATCTGAATTATGAGATCCCCTGCAACACTGCTGATCTGTTTACCTTCACCTGTAGATTTCAGTTGCTGTGACCTTCCAAAATCTCTAGTTAAAACTATGCTGACAGATGAGGAAATACTGACTGTATTGGATCTAGAATTAAAAATGTGCCTGTAATTCCTAAAGTTTCCTACAGAGTCCCATTTATAATCCTGCAGTAATTCTGCTTCCTGGAATTACCGCTAGTCCTGATATCTCTCAGTTTGGGGTAGGGTAATCAGGAACATTACCACCCAGTAAGAATTAATGGGCCTCACTAGATTCAACTGTGCATGAACCAGTGGAAGGTTTACACTGCTCCTAGATTCACATGCCTGTGATGGTGTGTCCATAAGGACACAGCCTCAAGATAGCCCCTGTGAGAAGTTGGCCTGGTATATGCTGTCCACAAATTATAGTGGG
Source organism: Calotriton arnoldi (assembly GCA_963921515.1). Taxonomy (NCBI): domain Eukaryota; kingdom Metazoa; phylum Chordata; class Amphibia; order Caudata; family Salamandridae; genus Calotriton; species Calotriton arnoldi. The sequence continues at coordinate 375,547 of CAWUFW010006124.1, read as the reverse complement.
CACCTTGCACCAGTCCAAACAACCCCTTATTGGAGATAGGTTAAAGACAACCTTATTGAAAGCTATCCTAGTGGTAGCTATGGAGAGCAGCCTTCAGGCTAAGTCTTGAAGGAATGTAAAGCAGCTTGTTTTACCAGTCTATAATCTCTTGAGTGATCAAATGAAAGAGCACCACACCAGGTATATATTCAAAATATATGTATTTATTGCTAAACACACCCCTCTAGTCTCTTTATGAGGCTAGAGTTCGAAATACATAAGTTAGAAGTTATTTAAACACAGTAATAGCACAAATACACGTTTGGGCCCTAGGGGCGTACCAAACCATATACCAATAAAGTGGTATAAGAACCACGACTGAACTAGACACTAGGCCTAGAGCCTCTAGAAGTGCTTGGACCACAAGGAACCACCCAAGGTAGTGACACAGGGGACCCACGGGAGACGCGTGCAGTGTAAATACACAACCGCGATACGCCGTTGACTTCTATGAGAAAGTCGTGATCGGGAAATTAGAGAAAAGGGACACTTAAAGAGGACTTGGACCAAACCCTTTGAGATCTAGGACTTTGAAGAGTCTCTACCCACGGGAGCACCAGAGTACTCGTGTTACCTCACCCAGGGAAGCCGGGTGCATAGGTGCCTTTCGGGGTCGGGTTTCGTCGTCGATTTGAATGGCGATCTGCTGCAAAGTGCTGCTGGCGACCAAGTGAAAAGTGTCCGGGTGGATCCAAGAGTGGATCAGAGTTCTGAAGAACCTGAAAGCAGAGGGGACAGAGTCTGGGTCACTAGCCAGTGACCAGGAAGGCGATGGACAGATGCCCACCGATGTCGAGTGCTTCAGGTGCATTGACCATCGTCTTGTCTCTTCAGCCACGAGGTCCAGGAGGCGTTGTTGGCAACCAGGAGCAGGATTCAGGCTGGTACACTATGTTTGTCGAGTGCTGAGGTATCGGCGACCGGATTGGACCCAACAAGCCTTGGCAACGACAAGTCTCGATGCAGAGGAAGATCGTCAATGGTGCAGACCAGCAAGGTCTGGGTAACTCACCCAGCGAGGGTAAGTGAGGGCAGGCCTGGCGAAACCAGGATGCCAAGGTAGAAAAATATTTACCTTCGTTAAGGGCTACTAGCCAACGGGCTAGCAACCGCAAAGGAGCCTCGTGACACCGCACGTGGATCTGGCTCACAGGACACTCGTGGAGTGGAGGCCAGTGATCTTCGGTGCAGTTGGTGCTGGAGGCTAGGGCTACTCGGAGCCCAAAGCATGACTTCTTGGGAGACCCAGAAGAGGATGAACTTGCAAATGTGCTCGGTGTCCAGGGGTCATGGTCTCAAGTCACCCACAATAGCCACGGGCCTCAGCTTTGCTGGGGACTCAGGGAAGCCTCGGAGAAGTCTGAGAATCCACCTCTGGTGATGCGATGACTTCGGCGTCCGACGGGAGCTTCAGAAATGCGAACCGGACAGATGCTTCTTTGGTGCCTGCCAAGCAGGGGAGTCACTCCTTGACCCCAAGGGAGATTCTTCTGTCCTCTAATAGTGAGTAGAGCGTCGAAGGTCCAGGATTCAATTTCAGAGTTTCGTCCAGGGATAATCTAAAATCCTAAGGACTGGGTTCCTATACTTATACTAAGGATAGGGGTTGGACTACTCTGTGGCCCCACTTATGGGTGGGTCAGGGCAGAGGGGTGGCTACACCGCTTTCCCTTTGTCCAGTTTGCACCAAAGCAGGGGCTACAAGCCCCTGATCCGGTTTGAACTGGGGTATGCACAGGGACACCAAATGTGCCCCCAGTGCAGGACTTCAAAGCACCCGAAAGTGCTCCCGCCCAGCCCCAATACACATTATCCTGTCTGGGGAGGTGGTCACACCTCCCTGGGACAGGAAACCTATTGTCCAGGCCTCCCCTGCCGGAGTTTCGTCCAGCAGCAGGAGGCCAGACTCGTGTCTGTGGCAGCAGCATCCATTTTGTGATGCCAGGGCTTTGGAAAGAAGTTACCGGCCAGGCCAGGGTTAACATGTCTCTCCCTCTAGAAGGGTGGAATGCTACCCCCGCCACCAGAATTGGCGGGGGGTAGTATTCCAAGATGTTTGACACCAAACACGACATGTTTAGGTGCAGCCATTCCAAAGTTAGCATTTAACGCGAGGTTATAATGCGCTTAAGAGTATATGGTCAGGCTGCACTACAAACAGCATCAGAGAAGGGTCTCTGAATGCTGCAGAGGGGCCCTGCTCATGCAGGGGCACCCTCTCACATAGGAACCATGCACTCTGCCTTTAGGATTGATAAGGCCTGCCTTAGGAGTGACTTATAGGTTTATATGTGTGTATGTATTTAGTGATATAGGTAACCTATATCACAGTAAGGAGTGCACGCACCACCTTACCCAGGCTGCAGTAGCAGACCTGTGGTGTCAGTTTGGATGGCCTTCCAGGGGTGGCATAATACATGCTGCAGCCCCTGGCAGGCCTCTGAGGTACCTATGCCCTTGGTACATAGTATACCATATACTAGGGACTTATAAGGGCACTCCAGATTCCAATCAGTGATGTGCCTAAGGCACATGGAAACCTTTTTACAGAGAAAGCAGATAGACTGGGGCCCTGAATAGCAGGATCCCAGTCCAACTAAGTCATAAACCAGCAAAACACCATAAAAAAAGTGGGGGCAACCATATAGTCAGATTCCACCTTCCTACAGCCCCCTCTACTAGACTACACTCTCACATGCATCTCTAAACCAAGGTCAGGTGATCATGCTAAAAAAACGAAGTTGGTCTCTCACACCCTCACTTCAATTGTGATATGGGCATGATGAAGCCCTGTTAAATATGTGGTGCTGTCACTCCTATAAAGTGAATTTTTCTGGATGGTGGACTGATGTGCTGGCAGCTGCATGCTGGTGAGAAGAATGGCATTCTACTCCCTGATCCACACCAAGCCCTTCAGACATATGAAGCCCTGGATCCCTGGGCCAATAGCCAGCAGCAAACCCATTACATTAGTTAACACTCTCCTTCTGAGAGCAGGCTAAGACCTACTAAAGGGAGGTGGTTTGGACTAGCAATCACAATTTGCTGGCACACAATACTAACAATAAATAATTGTCCTAGTCAGTGTATTTTCTTTAGAAAATGGAAAAGTACATTTATTACACACACACTACTAAATATGACATGTTAATTTACAAATATATACATTAGTCAGATTGAAAAACCCAAATATGACATTGCATAATCACCTTCAACCTCCTGAAGGATGATACAAACATATATAGTAAGTCTATTTCCAAAGGTCAAAGGTTCAAGATCAACAAGGCACATGTTAAAAGCACCATCATTTTGTGTGTAAATGCAATAATCCATAATAACCATGTGTAAATGCACTTATCAATGTTAATAAAGCACATTCACCTGGATCTGTATTCACTGTCAACATTATTATTACGTCAAAAAAGCATGTTAGCATGAACATAACAGGTCTCGGTGTGCTTCTTATATACATTCAAGCGATAAAAATACAGTCATAAATCAACCCCTAGAGATTGCAGTTTCTGATCACATAAACCATACATTCAACCTTTGTAAAGCGCTTTACTCCATATATCTGCCTTATATATCTTCAGGCCACATTAAATGCAGCCATAGAACAAGCACCTCAAGAATGCTGAACTCTCAGCTGTAGGACAAAAGCGCTAGCTATTGGAGTGCTTTAAAAAATTAAGTGGACAATTCCAAAGAGCCTTGGATTCCTGGACCATGCAAACATAGGGTCAGTAGCCCAAACATTACTCCGGGGGGGCAGCTGTCACTCCTAGAGCCCCCCACAACTTACTAACTCTGTTGGTGGTACCCCTACCCTCATGGGGCCACCACATGGCAAGAGAAATATGCAAATTGGCAAGCCCTACAGAGCCTTATGAGGCACTTCAGTCAGGAGCACGGAAAACTTTATTATAGACCCTCCTGCTGCTTTTGGGACATCCATGCAGTTTGTAAGCAGCCTCACACTATGGTTTCCTTTCTCCTGTAGATGAATGCTCCATCCCCCCCTGTGACCACCCCAAGGTAAGTGAAGTAGATGGAGCCCCAGGTCCTGGCCCACCTCTGGGTTATTTATAGGTAATGCAGCAGAGCCCCATGCCTTCTGGTGTTAGTAGATGTGAGAGGTTGCAAACCTTGAAAATGCAATCTCTGGCATCACTGGACTGATTAGGATGATCCTGAACTTGTTTCACTCCTGTTGGTCAGCTCTAGCCATCAGGAACAATTCCAGCAGGCCCCCTGGTCTACAAAGCAGTATACTTTGCATGGAGCTAGTTCCACTGGCACCCTGTGTCAGCTTTACTCCTGGTCTTTGCTCTTGAGTACAGAAGTATAGATCTTTATACCGACAGGTCCTCAGGGACATAAGGGGGCAGCCTTACTGGTCCTTGGAGAGACCATTGGTCTTGAAATCAACTGTGGCAGACTCCTTAGTATTTTGTGGTCATCAGGTGGTTCCTACCTCCAGTTTTCCACGGCTGTCACAGTATCAGGGCCCAGAAGGCAAAAGCATAAACATCACCAACCAAGAGAGCTCTCCCCCTAGTGCAAGAGTTTTTAAAGGGGAGGTGTAAGGTTCTAAAAGCCAAGCACCCTCTGGTCAATCCTGGGTTGCCACATCACCTCACCACCCCTGTGCCAACCCTCCTGCACAGACTGCTGGGACAGTTCAACATGGTGTCATCTAGGAGTCAATGTTCACAACTGCTTCTGAGGTATCAGCTCTGCCCCTTGCAGACATCACTGCTTAGGTCTTCCCCACCAAAGGTTACAATAGGAGCCCACTCCTGTATTGGATCCAGTTGTCTGGGCTTCCGCCTTTGTTCAGTGGGCCTGGGCTGTCCCCAGTACTGTATGACAAGAAATTAACAAATGCAGATATTTATCTCCACCCTTTCTTGCTCAGGAGCTGAGAGAAGCACTGTTAATTACTTATTTTACTGTGTGGCAGCCTTTGTTCCTGCTGTTGGAGAGACATTTTATTAACTTGGCACAGCAGGTTGACAAGAGGCCTGGGCTTCAATCCTGGGATGAGCCAAAGGAATATGATAATACTGGATGACTCATGAGTTGTACAGATACCCTCTTGTAACTCTCAGATTTGGCTTTCTCACACAAGTTCCACCCCATTTTGATATGCCACTGGACTTTATAGCCAAAGGGAAGCACAACTACACTCTAAGGCAGGTTTTCCCCTATGTGTGTAATAAAGTGTCACTGCAGTCAAAACAGTAAATCACACTGACTTTCTCTTGGAGTGTACATTAACATTTTAAGGCCCACCCCAGGTCAAAATTAAATCATTCAGGGTTTCCTCTGCGCCAGGCTACCTGTGCCCATTTACTGAGCTGTGCATGAAAGTAGTTTCACATGCACATCCCTCCCACATGTGCACACATGGGTGCACACAAGTTCACGTTCAACCAGTTAAGTGCCCCTTATCCTTGCTGAATTGCAAAGGCCTTCTCTGAAAAGGCGGACACTAGTGGTAAACACAAGCAGTTCATTTGCTATGGCATTACGGTGGATGAGACACTTGTAGTGAGACTTACCTACAGTAAAAAAAAAACAGTGATCCAAAAATCGAATAAAATCCAGGCGTACTGAATGAGTGGAACTTCATTGCAAAAAGTCTCATTAGTTTTCTCCAGATATCAGTGATGGTAAAGGTTCCATACATCTCTCAAATCATCACAAGTGAAAAGGGTCTCCCTGCTGATAATGATAACGGTGAAGCTGTGATAGTATGCAGATTAGTAACGACTAGATCTAACAGTGTAGACTCTGTCAGCATTGAGGATTAAGCATGTATATTCTGCTGAACAAAATTCATTGAGTCAGAAAATGCAGAAAATGTTGGATGTCCCTTTCTCACCAGAGTTGACATCAATCGTGCAGGCTTTGCGGGCATTGCAGATCCTCACATATGACTTATTTATTGATCACTAATTGCATTGCAGTGTAATATGCATGAAGCATTCTCATTGGCCTAATCACTTCTTTCATGTTAAGTGCAACTATTGGTAGTTGCTCAAGTGGAAAATCCAGGTAAATATTAACAAAGAAGTTTATGCACCAAAATACAGGTCTCACTCTAGGAGCTTGAGACTATTGATCCATTGAAATGATAGAGTCAAATTTTCACATATCTTGTTCAACATCTCTACTCACAATTAGAACATGATTGTTTTGCGACATTGTTGCTCAGTCAGATAGATGTTATCTCCATGTACATTATCATTCATGCCGGCATTGTGCCTTTACTAGGCCTGGGTAGAGCTCGCGGAGTTCCACTCCTTGGAATTCCGTGGAGTTACGAAAAAATCCGCAAAATTCCATGGAGTTCCTCATGCGACAGAGTACTGCTCGGCCACCCCATAATTAAGAGCTATTCCGCTAGGTTATCAGTGTAGCTCATTGCTAACATGCTTCTGGATTCATAGTGTTCCAAACTCCTATGTATGACCGGCAAGGTGTATCGAAATGGCAAAAAAACTGGTGGGGAAAATAAAAAACAGAGTTGTGTACATTGATACACTGTGATGTGAGGCCTTTAGACACACACTCTTTTTGTAGCATCCGAAGTTGTGCACTTTTAGGGAAAATTGTTCAAGTGGTGTATTTCAAAGCACTTTGATACAGTACCATTGTCAGCAGAGTAATATGAGGTGAATGAGAATGGCGTGCAGCCTCAACTGAAGCATGAAGCACTATCAACATTAGGGTGACCAGGGGGGCACTATGAACATGAGGGTGACCAGGGGGGCACTATGAACATGAGGGTGACCAGGGGGGCACTATGAACATCAGGGTGACCAGGGGGGCACTATGAACATGAGGGTGACCAGGGGGGCACTATGAACATGAGGGTGACCAGGGGGGCACTATGAACATGAGGGTGATCAGGGGGGCCTTATGAACACGAGGGTGACCAAATGCCCAGGATTTGCAGGGGGCTGTTTTCAACATCTGTACCAGTAAATTCCTTTAAATGTACCACCATTTTGGGTCGCTAAACAAGGTTTACTAGCTGCAGATGGAGTATTCATTGTCCCCTGGAGGGTTAGTTAGTAGCAATCATTGACAGGCAAAGTAAGTCACAATAAAACTGCGTGCCAAAACTGTACTTCATTTTCCTAAGTCCACAATTCCACTCAGTTTTGTCAGACTACCGCAGTAGTCATAGTATAGTGTATAGAGGCTTACTGTGTCTGCTGAAGCTCACTCCTCCAGGCTTACCCTGCAGCTGTACAACTCTTCTTCCCATTTCTGGAATGAAAGAGGATTCTTTGCCTAAAAAACCTTAAGCTTTTGTCTGCCCAGAGCAACAGGAAACCAATGACCAAACCAAGGAGAAGGTGTGCCAGACATGTGTAAGTGTAACTCGCCATAGCACATCCTTAATAGCAAAGCCAATGCACTAAAGCAAGTATTGTCCTCTGCCAAACTGTGGATTTTGTTGGAGCTGAGGGACACCAAGAAACAGAAACCTGTCCACTCATTACAGGGTCCCTTAAGTGTATCAGGACTTCACTGAATGCTGGCAGTAACCAATGGGTACCGTGCATGCTCAGCCAATCTGAGCATGCACTGCCCCCATAGCGTCCTTGCATCAGTGTCCTTCTACCTGATTAGCTAGGTTTTGGGCATGAAACAGATGAGGCTTGTGCGTCAAAAAAACCCCAGAGAATTTGTAGCATTTAATTACACCAGGGCTTCTTCCCCTCCGACTATTAGTCCTGGCAACCCACCCCTTCTGGCTTCCAACTTCCCTTTCCCTCCCTGGGCCGTGGTGGTCATAGAGGTCTTATCATATGCCCTTCCCAGGACATCTGTAGGCACCCCTCCTCTAAACTGCTTGTAGAGTATGGCACTACAACTCAAGCTCCTAGAGGGGCTGGGAAAGTGTGAATGCAACATACCAGATATCAAAATGTGACAAACAAACAAATCATTATTATTATTTATTAGCACATAAGAAATATACATAATTGTTGTTTGTGTGTGTTGACGGTGGATGCATGATTGATGTGTGTGTATCTGTCTGTGTGTGACAAGGAGATGAGTGTTGCAAGCAAAACTTACAGCCATTCCAAATAAACTACTGGTTTAATAAAATTTGCCACTTGTCACTAGCATAGTGCTCGAATGCCGCTGGTGAGACCTCACAGTGCATTTCACCCTGTCCTGGGGCATTAGAGACACAATGGGGAAGTTATATGCTATATACACGGGGCTGCTTACAAATACAAATGCTATTCACGATATGGAGTGGAAAGAGACAACAAGTATTAATACTCTAACAGAGCCTGCGTGAGTAGTCAAAAAGAGACCTTAGTGGACTGGAAAGCAATTGGAAACATGGACAGTGAGCTAAGTGACAAGGACTGGGAGGCTGTGTTAGCATTCACACAACTGCTCATAGGGTGGGCACCAGTAAAACTCGCCACAATATAGGACGAGGAGCTTTTGCTGAACTACGAGCTCCAAGTGGAGGGCGTATGGCAAAAACTCTATCACCTCTGATGGCAGAGCAGAGTTTTTCACCCACCTTTACTCTTTATTAGGAAGAAAATGAAAATTACACAACCAACTATTAGAAGTGTAGTTGTAACTCACCAAACAGATTTGAAAACAACAAACTGAAGTCAGAAATGATGATTCCAGAAAAAGTCTTAAAGCCTGTTAATAGGTCAGACCCAATTGCCTTGGAAACAATGACTATGCCTGTTGTATTTGTTGTGTTGAAGATGTTTTGCAATAAATCAGTGATATAAATTGTGTCTGTATCAGTTGTAGAATGTCAGATCAGGCTGTTTGTAAGTCATACATTTCTGCACGAGGGTAAAAGACACTTCTATTTGAGTTTGAATTGCAACAAGCTTACTTACTTATCAAAGCACATATTTATAATTTCTATTTCCAGCAAGGGAACATTTTCAAAAACATTATTCAGAAGAATATAGAATGTATTTCCACAATTTTTTTTTTAACAGTTAGGGCCTCATTACAATGTGACTCAGAAAGCCTCCAACTGCAGGTCGGGGGCTCTCCGAGTCCCATCATAGGTTTCACTACCGACCGCCGCTTACAATGCAGGCGGTCGAAAGTTAATCCACTCGTTCATTGCGACTAGATTCCGATGAGCTCAAGAAGCCCGTCAGCCAGTTGGAGGCCTCACCATAATTCATAAGGACGGTGTTTCTGCCGTCGGGATTATGATGTCTGTTTCCGACAGGCTTTCAGTGTCTGGGTTTCCGACATGAAAGGCTTGTCGGAAAGTTATGTTGGGGGGCTCTAGCAGGGCCCCTTCTCCCTGCGGCCTACGGTTGGAGGTTGAGTGGGCACTTATGGTGCACCCCTGTTAAACCCTGCACCTTGTGGCCGGCACCGTGAGGTATCTTCCACATGGTGCAGGGACTAACAGAAACTCCCATTTCTCTATGCGAGCTTGTGCTACGGCCGGTTTATGGCCATGGCAGAAGGGTGCCTGCGTTGGCACTAGGATGCCAAAAGGCACCAGTGCAAGGAAAGGACAGGAATCTGCTGTATTATTTTGAATACAGAGCATGTCTGCCCTTTCCCTTTAATGCAGCTCAGCAGTGACTTGCTGCGCTGCGTGAAAAATTGATAAATTTGCCCCATGTCTTTTTCACTGTGCTTTTACGATCATAAAAATTAAAGGCAGTAATTGAAAAAGAGATTACTCCATGTAAGAGCTACACAAGGAGTGTACAATGCTTCTTTTTTCATAATGATTATTGGGCTTTATGCCAGATTATAGGGAATAAACACCAATGTTTTATTTATTTGTTTCCTAGGTGCTTCATTTGTTTTCTAAGTTTGTGAAGTCCAACTCAGTTGTGTTATTGCCTGCATTTTAGCCTGTCCTTGCGGCAGGAGATAAAAATTGTCTTTCACAAGTATGATGAGAAATAAATAATGATGGAAATGTTTTCTACTTTTTTTCAGAAAGTTTGCAAACCATTGTTAACCACCTGAAATGTGGTTTGCATTATTTGCCAGATCATCTTTCTCAACACTTACAATGGAATAAGCTCACCATTGCTGACATATGTGGTCACTGGCGTATGGGAATATATATATATATATTATACTAATGACCTGATTTGTTTGCTTTTGCCTTTGGAAAGGAATTGATTCATGCTTACATCAGTATCTATCGATCGTAGGGGAATTTAATTTGAATTAAACACCGCTATATTACACGTGCCATACTGGATCACCTTCCTGAGTTCAGAATCAGTAATGTTTTCTTTCTATTTACATGTGTCAAATTAACTTTCACAATGCATGCTGCCTTTATATCTCTAACAGATGCAAAGCTCATGCATGTTGTTTGTCTTATTCAGAAATATAAGTTCTCTGGCAACGATGCATGGATTATTGTCTGAGAGCCTTCTACCCCAAGAACTAGAACTAGTGGTCAGTAAGGTGCCACAAAGACTTATCAGGAATTCTTTCTTGAACTAGCTCTTCCACTTTGGAGAGTTAACATCAGAAGCTTTAGTATTTTTTTAATTTGCTGTTAGCAGAGTCAGAGTTCTTTGCATTAGACAGCTTAGTTTTAGTCTTTTGAACAGTCTGTAACAGACTCAAGTAGATAAGAGAATTAGATATTTTCAAATGTGCCATCGTTTTAGGGACATCAAGATCAGGCTCATACATTGGTATTCTGAAGAGTAGTATGCATAGGGTTTGACTACCTAATACTCTCAAAACAAATTATTTAGTGCTCTCTGAACCCCATATACAATATGTAGTCAGGGCAATACTATATCCAGTGCCAAGTTGTCAATGTTGTTTAAGTATACCATTGACATGCTGTAAGACCTATTTTTTTTTCAAACTGATGGGTGCAAGTGCTTAGTCACAGTTCCATAGCACAGATAACATCCATAAACATGTAAGCGTTGAATGCAGGACCATTGTCTGAATGACACGTATGAACTGCTCCCACTATTAGTAAGCACTGCAAGTCTTTAATAGCTGCTTTAGCAGTGGCAGTCTTTTGTAGACAACAGAAAGGAATCTAGAGCAAAGATCAAACCCAACTAATATATATTTCTATCTATTTACACGCAGGAGTAGCCCAACATGGTCAAGAAAAATTACCCCAATGAAGATAGTAGGGAAGTCTTCACTGGGTTACAACAGTTTAATATTTTATTTTTTTGGTAACAAATTTTAAATTGTGGCACATATTTTTAGTAAGCTTTGGTAAGCATGGGCATCAGTATTGCTGCTGTATCATTGTCAAAGTAGCACTGATGCCAGCTTGAGCTGAAACTATTCCCTCATGAGTCGCTCTAATTAGATCCAATTTAGCTTGCTCCTTATGAATGTGTCTATCTACTACACAAGATTTGAAACCATAGGAACATTGGCCCACATCACAATGGTGGTCGGTCGGACCACTGACCTTCATCGTATCAGGCAGGTGACCGTCTGACAATGAGTCAGCAGTTCAACTGGCCTATTATGATCAGACTGCTGTGCAGGTGGTCGCAAAGTCTTTTTTTCTACTGCAGCTTGCACTATGGCCCAGGAAACGGGCCGCAGCACAAGCCGCAGTAGATAAAGGCACTTTGTGCACATATACTCACTGTGTGCCAGGTACCCTGTGGTGCCTGTCACACAGTGCATGGATGTGTGGAGGGTACTACATGTGCCCCCAAGCCCACTTAGCAGTGGCCCACAGGGGACAAGGGCCCTGCTTGGAACTACCATGAAAAGGACTTCCTAATTCCTATGGCAGTGCCTGTGCAGGCACCACCTCGATTGTAGGGAGAGGAGCCAGACTGCCACCTGACGGGATTTGCGGTCCAAATGGCTTCATTAAAATGCGGCAGTCGGACCAATGTCCTGGATGTCGGGTGGACCGCCACCCACCATCATAATTAGGGACATTAACTTTAGTGAGTGTGTAAGAGTATTAAAGGGGAGAACTATCAGGAGTCTTTTTCCCTTTGAATGTTCCTTGTATTGTCTTCATCATTATTTTTAGTTTGATATTAATTTACAGCAGCTACCTTCTACATTTGCACTGCTGTGATCTCAACTAAACATGCTGCACAATTCCCTTTAGTGAGAATTCATTCACTTGTATTGGCCAGAGTATGCTGCCTATGGACCAAAGGAAGCTTATGCTTACACATATTACAGCGTGCCACGAGATAGGAATTCCTCAGATTTTTCATTGGTAAAAACTATGCCACCATTTGACGAATCTCCATGAAAACCTGCAGACTTATTCCATTTTCTACATAGGCTAATGATGAAAAGTGTCATGGTGGTTAGTTAAGGGGTACAAAGTAAAGGGGTGCCCAAAACATGTTTTGCCACCAATGCATTTTTCATAATCTTTTTAGAAAGACATAGCAGCAAAATGGCTGAACAGATTTTCATGAAATTTGTCAGGAACATACATTATGGTATAAATGCATATAGTACAAATATAAAGTGCAATGCACATATAAATTGCAAAAAACAAAATGCTTAAACTTGAATGGTCAAAAGATATAAAAGTGCTAGACAATCCTTGCTTTCCTAATGTCTATCATTGACCATAAAAAACAGACTTCCTACAACAGATAGCATCAGTAGACAGTTGCTGTAGATATAAAAGAGCACAACAACATTGTTTAAAATTCAGTTGATGAAGCATTGGCAGAATAAAATGTCTGCAAAGGTCTATCATGAAAAGAGCAATAAGAAGTAATTTGCAAGGTACCTTGCCATGAAAAATTGTCACAAGGGCAATAAATCAGAACATCTGACCAATAACTAATAACAGGAAAGGTAACAAGGTGATATATCCAACCTGAACCTGTGCTGGGAATTCTGAACAAAACTAAGGTAAGGTTGTAAACCATCAGTTGAGAGAAGCAGTGTTTTTAATAACACTATATTCAGTGATCTCCTGTGACAGCATACAGTACTCAAGTAATGTTAAGCATTGTTTCTTTAAATTGTTTCTACTGAGAAGTGAAAGTGCTTCTCGGACAGTAAAGTATTTTGGATGCCTCATGTCTAATAGGTTAACTGGTTAACATATTTAAGCCAAGATATACGAAGAAAGCCGGACAGATTACGACAGTCATTGATAAATTCATGTTTTAAACTGTAAATTCAGAGGTCCAGATCTTCTGCCACAGTAAGACTGCCTGAATTTTAATAAGGTCAGAATAAAACATGACCCCCAATTGAGAGTGACAAAGGAAAGTAGAACAAACTCTTAGGGACAGAAAGGATATTCTTAAAAAGGCTTTCTCAACGACCTGGAGATGATTCTCATTGGAGTAAAGAGCACCAGCAACACATTTTACATTATATATAATTAAAATATCCCTTTTGGGTTTGTTACCTAATTTAGTGGCAAATTTTAAAAGAGTGGTCACAGATATACTAAGGTGCACTTTTCTGTTATTAACAGCTGAGAACCAGGCACCTTGTTCATCAAATAAAATGCCTAAATAGGAGAAGGTGGAGGTGATGCTTAGCTTGGTGTTGCCGGCCATAAAAAGCCAGACAATTTTTGAATTTATTCCCACATTTCATTACAAATGTGATGCTTTTGGTCATGATTAGGCCCAAGTCAGACATATATTCTAGGAAGGAGGAAAGCAACTTCTGCAGACCCAAAGGGGTGCATGACATCAGGACTGTGTCATCAGCATAAAGTGGACATGGAGTGGGTCTGTGGGGGATTTGAAGAAGATTTTCACAATTTTTAATTAAGTCTGAGGCTGAGCTATTAATGTACAGGGTGCAAAGAAAGGGTGCCAGTACACAGCCCTGTTTGACCCTTCTTTCCAGATTGAAAGCATCAGTACATTCTCCCTGGAGACCATAGCTCACCCTGACCTTTCTCTAATAATGGCAATTATCTGTGAATCCACACCAAGCTCAGTTAAAATAACCCATAGTTTACTATGGAGGACACAGTCAAATGCATTCAACAGTCTGACTAAAGCTAAAAGCTGCTGGCCTTTTTGTTAGCTCAGTATATTTATCGATGATTATGTTCAATAGTTCCCAGACCCCTACGAAAACCATAATCTAGGTCGGAGAGGATGTTAGTTTCTTCTGCCCATGTTTCAAGACAGTTCAGTACAATGTTTCCGGTAACCTTCAGCAATGAATCGAGTACTGATATAGGGCGGAAACATGCAGGGTTAGATTGATCCCCCTTTTAAAAAATTGGGATGACAACAGACTGCCAGTGCAATAGCAAGCCCCTAGCACCCAGACCATATATGCAAATTGACCTTAAACAAACCGATGGGTATACCATCCAGGCCAGAGTCTTTACTATCTTTACTGCCCAATACTGCCATAGTTATCACATCCAGAGTAAACAATAGGTTACAAAGAACTTCATCAGTGGTAGGATCTAGGAGGTGTTCAGGGGATGTAATAGATTTTAGAGAAGTAGGCAATCCACTCAGACTCATTGATTGCCAACTCTAATCTGGGAGCATTTTCTTCTTTTAATAAGGGGCCGGTAATTACACAACAAAAGGCAGAGGTGTCCTTAGACTGGTTAGCTTCAATCAGGGATACCTACACTAGGTACCTCAACTCCTTCTTCTTGGACTTCAATGCTAGTCTATATTTGTGTCTACACCTGCTCACTTCCACAGAGCAACGCAAAGTCCTATGAAGGGCTTTCATGAGGATCTTGTGTGCTTTTGTACACCCATTGTTAAACCACCCAGATCTAAAACTGGGTTAAGTTAAAGGTCTAGTAAGGGCTTGTTTGATTCATTTCGAGATCTCCCAAAAACTACTCTTGACACCTTCGTGGTGAGCAGTGTCATCTAAACAGATGTCCAAATCACTCCTATATGTAACAATCAAGTTTCCAAGAAAAGAGTGAGGACTTACCCCCGACCAGCATAATGAGTAATGGTGGGCGGTGATCTCCTCTCCGCCAGCGGAGTTTACGGAGGTTTTCCCACTCCGCGCTCCACTGGGACTGCAGAGTTTGGCAAAAAAGTAAACTTTGCCATGTAGCTGAGTTTACCGCCTACCCCATGATCTAATCACACACAGATGTGGCAATCTATGGCTTCCGTAGCGACCGATCTTGTGTTTCAAGCCTCAATTTGCAATGCATGCTCTAACTCATGCAAGCTAGGCATGAAACACATTGCAACCGACCAATGGGGAGGCCCCTGAGTTTCATAGAAGAGCTCTGATTTGAATATATCCCTACGAATGAATTCCACTTACCCTGCCGGAGTTCGGGGCTCCTACTATGTGTCCCCCAAACAACCTTGAGGTGCTGGTGCTGCGTGAAGTCCTGGGGCCATTACCTAATGGCAACATACAGTGCATAAATGGGAGTCTGGAACAATGAGAGACTTGGGGCTTAAAGATGGGAAAGTCAGCTGATATGGAGAGCTTTGCCTGGTCCCCACAACCCCTCTTGTTACAGCAGCAGCGGCATCAACAGCAGGTAAGAAATCTGAACAAGCGCCCTGAGTACTGCAGGGCCGACCTGGTCGCACGGAGGAGGAGCAGTGTGGAAAGGGAAGGTGCTGAGGTATTCAGAAAGGAGACCCTTGTCCATTTGCAAGCAGCTGAGCTCACCCTCCACCACGCTGAAATGTAAAATGAACAGAGCTGACCTGGTCAAAAGCTTGAAAGGGATCTTCGTGCGTGCATTCGGGTGCGCAGTTTTCTGTTGCCCGTTAAGTGTTTAGGCAGATATAGTCCAGTACAGGCTGCTCCACTATGACGCTGCTCGTGTCTCTGCTGCCTTGGAGCTGTCCCTGCTTTCTAAATGCTCCCGCATGCAGTTTGCTTTCCGTTCCACGGCTGGGATGCTTGGGCACACACACTGCAGTGGTGCATTCGTGCTGTTTCCCCTGCCCTGGACAGTCTATAATATATGCAATGCATGTGTTGCTGCTTGTTAGTTGCCTACTTTTGATTCCTGTGTGTTGTCCCTACTTATATGTGTACTAATGCCTCTGCCAATGAATTTACACCGCTGTGTGATTTGAGGACCACAATATTTGATACCGTTATGTTAAGCAGACTGGAATTCCACTGCGCACGGATCTCCATGGAATTTCACAGAGTTTTTATGAACTCTGAAGAGTAAAACTCTGTGAGCTCCACCCACCCATTGTAATGAGATACTGTTACAAGTGGTAAACTAGGAGTTATCAAGGGAATTTTCAACTTGGGTGTTTTTACAGCCCCAAGACTGTCTGACATTTAGACATTCAGGGTAATGATCGCTGATAGCAATAGGATGAGTTTTTGAAGGTTATTAGAAGCAAGAATATAATCAATCACAGTGTTAAAGCCCCAGCCATTAAAACTGGGGTTGAAGGGTACAGGGGGAGTGTGTTGTTCATTAGTAAAAGCAAGACCAAACTTAATCTGTAAATTGGTCATTTTTGTGCCACAAATAGAATGACTGAAGTGAGTTTGGTCGTTATCCTTAGAATCCACCATACCACAAACACTTTTCGGGGGAGGTGACTTAAATTGTTGCTGAAATCTCCACCCCACAATAAAACGTAGCTTGTTCAGATCATGTTCAAGGTCGGCTAACACATTACGAGTATCAGAACACCATGAATTATTAAAAAAATTAACAATTCAGATATTAAAATCATGCAAGATTTCCCAAGCGATTATCTGATAAGATGCAGACTTAGGTACAGATTTTAATGTAACATAGGGCAAAATGATTGACACATAAATGTCTAGTCCTCCCTTGGGCATACCAGAGCTAGCTGCCGAGGTGGGTTGGTGAAAGGTATTAAATCCGCTAATATGAATAGACTCAATTTCCCACGTTTCCTGGAGACATATAAAATGGAATATATGTCTGAAAACAGACCAAGAAGAAAGTGATGCCTTGAGGAGAAATCCTGCACATTCCAAAATAAAAACTTGCACTCCATTCCACTCTACAACACTCCACAACACTCCACTCTGCGACATGCCACTCCACTGTATGACATGCCAGTCCACTCTATACCCCTCCTCTCTACGCCTTTCCACTCTAAGACAATCCACAGCACGCCACTTTACGGCATGCCATTCAACTCCACCATCATGTCACTCCACTGTACACCACCCCATGCTACAACACTCTACAGCTAGCTTTCCTGGAGATTTGTTACTTTTTATTGAATTCCACTTTTAATTTCTGAATCAATTTAAGTGCCAAAGTGGCAAACCTACATTATAGCCTCATTATGCAGAGTTTGACACAGTAAGAGTACAAACTGAAGGATAGCCTTTCCGAAGGGCAAGTAACAGGGCATGAATTTCTGTTATCTATGCAGTGAAATTACCAGGAACTTTAGTGTGTTTGTAGAGTATTGAAGCTGCCATCTTTAAAAAAGCCATGCATTGCAGCACAAGTTGTGGAATACGTTTGTTTAGTGCAGGCCACAGGCTGCACAGATATATCTATGTACAAAGCGGTCTTGTGCTCCAGTGTGGGTGAAACATTTGGAGTTTGTGGAATATTTTGTGTGCATTGCAAAAGTTCTCCGAATGAAGGAAGAGGCCCAATGCACTCAACAAAGATGTAGAGCATGTGCTTTGGGAACTCTAGCTTTTGTTATTGCTTCCAGTGCAGGTATGAGAGGAATTATAATTATTTGTTTTTATTGTGCTAAAGGAATTTCCTTCAGTACAGCTGTCTGTAATGGAGTGAGAATTTTCTCTGTATAAGTAAAATATTCTTTAGCATAAGAATACAAGTGTGAGCTGTATGCTATGGGATTTGTCTTAATTACTAAAATTGTCTTGTTTTCCTATGTCTGTAAGTGTTTAGGCCCTCATCTACGGGATTTTGGTATTTATGCAATACTGTGAGTTCCTGTCCTTTCTCCCTGCACTGGTGCCATTTCAGCAGCATAGAGCCCACATGCAGGATTGCTTTTGTGCAGTAAGGGACATTTCCCGCACAAAAACAATCCTATGAGGTGTTTACCAGATGTGAAAAATGAGGAGAATGTAACATATTTCTCCTCAGTACACCTCACCTTGGGAGGTGTAAGGATTTGCCATTTACACAATGTTGTAAATCTGGGGAAGCATCAGAATCTATGGGTTTTGCATGGTGAAACCCACTGCAATGCCCACGGAATGACTTCCGGGCATAGAGTAAGGTGATGCAGCAATTTGTGCTGCATTGCCTTAGTCAAGATTTATGAGGCCACTCAAAGCCATGCAGGGGGGCTTTGCATGGCTTCATATATCAGATGATTGAGAGCCCTGTGTCATGCAAGTAACGTGGTGTAAAGGTGACACAGGGCTCTCATAAATAACCCCCCTACGGGCTGATTACGAGTTTAGTGGTGCAATGGGGGGACCACCCCGCCGCCACACCACCAAACCCATGTGAGAACTGCCCCGGTATTATTACTTTTTAAGTCACTGGTGGGCAGTTCTTTTGGCATTTCCACAGCGGTGCCTGTAAAATAGGCACCACAATGGGAATGCCAAAGGAAGTCCCAAAATGGAATGAACTGTGAAGTCCATGCCGTGCTGGAACTGGGGGTGCATGCACACAAAGGGGCACATGCTGTGCCCCCCTGTGTGGATCTACATTGAGTGAGGCACTGTTTTTATGGGGGAAAGATCTCCATGAATTCAGTGGCGGTAAGGAAAGTCATAATATGCTTGGTGGGACCATGGCGGTCCTGCCAAACATATTACTGCCTTAAGACTGCTGCACCACCGCCAGGGAATGGAGGTTCCCTGGTTGTGGCGGCGGTGCCAGGGTGGCACGACAGCCAAGGTCATAATGTGGTGATCAGAAGACCACTACTGCTGCCCCACCACATGTCGGACTGCCAGACTCGTAATTAGGCCCTTAGTGTCTATACATGTCTGTATGCTGTCCACATAAGATAGCTTTGTGTGTTTCCCTCCAATTCTTTTCAGAAACTGTTATAATGATTAGTTCATACAAAAGCTTAACTTGTTCAGCATGTGCAAGTGATAAGTAAGCCATGCTGATGTTGAGAAACCTTATCAGGACTTGTAAGTTCCTTAATTTGTTTTAAGATTGTAAATTAGTAAACTTCTGCAGGAAGTCAGTTTCCAAATGTTTACACACACTGGATAGCTCTTATCCAAGTATAATCACATTAACGTATGGAATTTTAGATTTATTACAATTAATTTTATACACATGGCGGGCTAAAAGTGTCACTATCCTGTCTACCCTTGGTATGTGTTCAGTCAAGTCTTCACCTTCTTAATATATAGTATCAATATATGATAGTGCCTTATGATATTCTTGTAAGATCGTCATAATTCTTGGTGCAAAGAGCCCTTTGCTATTCTTAAATCCCTATAGCAAACTTGTGTAAGTGTAATGAAAACCACTCAAAGAAAAAGTGATTAGATACCAGGATTCAGGGTCTATATTTTCACTAAAGAATGCATTTGATATATCTAAGGTTGTTATAAATTTTCCTGACTAGATGTTTCAGTAACCCAGTACTGGGAGCACACAGCATGCATTGTGTTTGCATGTGCATTCAAATTTCTAAAATCTAAAACATTTTTTATGAGCTATTAGGTTTTACCACCAGAAAAAGTGGAGTGTTTTCTTAGTGGAATGGCAAGGCACTACTTCACCTTAATAAAGTAGCTGATCTAAAATAGCTTTCATTATGTGCTTAGCTTCAGGTTAATGGAATCACATGTGGAACAGATGTTTGTCCCACCCCACTGGGTTCAATACAATGTAGGAGCCTGAATAAAAGCCCATTCTTGTGCATATTTTGTACAGAGTTCTTCAAGTACTATGGAGGAAAATGCTTACATTATTACCTCTTATCATCGATGTGCTTCTCTTCTGAAAATGAGAGGACAGACGTCTTTTGGAAGGATGATAGCATAAGTATCTGAAAAATAAGGCCAGAATATTGGTCTGATTCTGCAATATCTCACACCCAATTTGTATTCCAATTTCATAAACTTTACATGCCCATCCGGTGTTTCAACCTATATGTATTCTTGAGTTTGTTAACTATCGTCCCTTCTGATGCCCTTTCAAAAGTGCTAGTGCCTAAGTCCCATTTTGCAGATGTATCCTCAGAAGTATCCATAGTTTGTAGGGTTTGCTACTTCGCTAAAGCAGCTACTTTATCTTTTCTTAAGAGCCTTTGAGTCCTTACCTTTCTCTACCTTCTTAATACTACCTTCAACCATGTGTTGGTTGACCTTTTTGCTAAGTATATTCATACCTTCTGCGAGAACCAGTCTGTCAACTCCTTTCCATCCTTTAGCTGTCCCGAGAGTCTAGTAAAAATGGGAAGAATGGCTATCAGATTACTAATAATGATCTGGCTTTATACTTTTGTCACAGTCCCTCAAATTAAATCCAACCCTTACTGGACTTTAGCAGCCTTCTCCTTCTTTTTTTTTCTTTGAGTTGCAGTTTTACAGACCAAAACCCTAAGGTATTGTGGTCCACAGAGGCCCTACTGAAATAATCTTTCAATGTTCCCTTTTATGATCTTCAATGGTAGCTGTTGCCAACCGCTAGCATAGAATCAGGACTGGAGCATCTCCTTGAGTGTTACTCAGAACAATTGGGGATATTGTCTCAAAATTGCCCATTAATTTAATTCCTAAGTCTACAGCCAGGGCAGCTTCATGCTCACGACCACAGCAGGTGCAGATTCATGATCAACATGTGTCTGTTTTAACACCTCTGATAACATCACTAATGATGGTGTGCCATGCATACTGATATAGATACTTGCAAGCATGATTCCCCAAGTGGAACACTGCTCTAAAGGGGTAGCATACCAAGCAGAACACACATGGTTAACTTTCTACATGTAACCTGGAATGTTGTGTGAGGCTAAAGTTGTGTGAGGGTAAACCACCTTTAGCTGGTCAGTTTTGTGAGCAATTTACAATGGAATTGCATCTCATTTCATGGTGGATTATCCCATAGTGGTATTATTAATCTGTGGACAATTGTCTGAACAAAGAACAAGTGATAAGTAAAAAAGCTATGTCTGCTATTCTTGTCTGCTTCGGCTGGCAAGCTGATAATCCTGTTGAACAAAAGCTCAATGTGCGACCTGGTAGCCTTCAGCAGAAGAAGATGACTCAGTTCTGTATGGCCTGGGTTCCGAGTCTCTGGTATGTAGTTCTTCACTACCTCACACACTTCATTCTTAGGTTTTATAACATATTTGATCATTATTGAGCATTTTAAAATAAATAATTAACAGAAAAGGCTTTCACACCATTTCCTTACTTACATTCTTCAGAACCGTGCAATTTATTTAAAAATAGTAAATAATAAACGAGAAACCATTCATTTTCAGGTTCCATGAAACTTTGGGGCATATTATCAAGGAATAGCGATATTTATCGCTAACCGCGCTTAGCGTGAATTTTTTAACGCCGCCTATCACTGGAAAATATCGCTGAGATAACACCCTATTAACAAGGTTTATCTCCATAGCGATAAAATTTCCAGCGATAGCGGCAAAATGTGAGAATATCGCTGGAAAAGCAGCGATATTCTCGCATTAACTGCAAGGATGGATTCAGCCTGACAATCCACCTCCTATACCTTAAACAGGTAAGTCATCCTCAGTAGCAGGTGTTAAAATCTAGCGATAAACGCGCTTAGCGCGATTTATTTTATCGCTTCGCCTGCCTTGTTAATAGGGGTTAGTTGTGTTAGCGACTGTTTACAGTCGCTTTTAGTGGGGAACGCCTACCTTGCATGTCATTAGCGATAATTATCGCTGACATACAAGGCGATGTAAAACCCGCCCGCTAACGCCTGAAAGCTGTCGCTAATGCCTGTTAGCGACAGCTTGCTAATAGGGCGTTAAAAATATTGCCGCTTTAGCGGCAAAAAGTGCCGCTAAAGCGGCGATAAAGCCCTTGATAATATGCCCCTTTGTTTGTTATTCAAAGAATTACAACATAGAATTTGAGTCATCAGAAATAACATAAAAAATAAATATATTCAAGCTGTCTTGATTATCACATTGCAATGAATTATGGCATATGTAAATGTGAATTTTATATTTCAACATTTATATCTAAATAGCCAACATATTTAATTCAAGAAGGTGGATACTGCAAAGATGTGGGGTAAAAGGGCTGCACAGTTACATTTTATCCCCACCTTAATATGTTCCTCTGCCAATACAAGGTAAGCTTCAGTGCTACTTCTGCACACTGCATCTCCTATTTCCTAAACTTCTGACTATGGAACCCTGAGCCCCCCTGGAGGGCCTTGGTGTGGGAGAACAGAACAAAGAAGCCTAAATTAAGAGCTCAGCTAATCCACATAGGAAATAAGGCTCGATATCTGCCCTCTTGATCCCCTCCCATCACTATCAACGTACTACCATGTTGGTCTATTTGTGAAAAGTATGCCATGCCCTATCACTGTGACCACAAAAACCGTGACTGGCAAAGTTAAAGACTATCATCACTCTGCATCACATCACACAGAAAGAAGAAGCTAACAGAGCCTCTGATTCAACTTGATCGTACCTGTGAGTTAATTTCTCAGCCTCATGACAGCTGTTCTACCAACAAAAGTGACAATGACTTAGCAAATGCTTAGAAGGGGAGTCAAGGGTACGCTGCATGAAAGCTTGTCAGAGTATCTATGCCTATCTTCAGGTAATATCTGTCCTGGCCATTGCAGGATGCCTTAGAAGTTGAGTATCTGCATCAAGAACTGATGCCTCACACAGACAATGCAGTATAAACAGCTCACAGACACACTTGGATACAAACTCTGTCCTGCTACAAACAAGATGTCACCAGTAGGCCACCTGTCCTCTGCAGTTCACAAGTGGCAGACTAGTCTTCCACTGCAATGGAAGACTCAACACACCATGGAAGAATGACCACAAATTAGTGGATACGCTGTCCATAGTCTATTAATTAAGAAAGCTACAACAGTTGAAATGTACAACCATTAGAAAATGTTGTCATTACATCTCACCCATCAATTTGCCACTCCTGGTGTCTCACAAATAACTATTCCGGTCGAAATGTACCTGTGAACATTTTCAGATATCCATGTCATAAACATGACTGCTTCAGAAGTGCATCACTGGGACCACCTACTGAGTGACTCACTATCCTGTTCCTGAAGCTTCCATGGTACTACACCCCTCAACGTTTAACTTGCAGACCACACTGCTCTCTAGATGTAGTAGAAAGTACACTTGACTCTGATCTTCATGCCTTGAATTGTTCCATTAGAGATTTGGCTGTGGCTCCTTTTCAGTTTTACAGCAGTCCAGCGGCAGCCTGCATGCAGTCCCATACAGAGTCTTATTGTTGCACAAGCAAGGCATCTCCTCATGCAAGAGATGGTCTCAGCATTGCTCCTATGGGAGATCAGAATTGAACCAGAGGAAGATTCCAAATATTCTTCAACTAGTGTCCACGACTCCTGAAGATTGCTTTAGGAAGTCAAATGTTTCGAAGGATGCTTATCATTAACATGTGTTTAAGGGAACAAGAGCAACCCAAATGTCCATGTGAACATGGGTATCAAGTGTAAACTCGGAACAAGCATTCCCATGAAGCTCATTTAAAGAACTGTTGGAAATGGCCCTTTTTGCCAAGATTATCCCCAAACATTTTGCTCCTTTCTCCTATTTTTCCTGACCTGTTTTTTTTGGCCTAAGGACTCTGGGCACTTTACCACTGCTAATCAGTGCTAATGTGCATATCCTCATTGTGTAAATTGTAATTATGATTGGCTATCCATGATTGGTATATTTGATTTACTGGTATGTCTCTAGCAAAGTGCACTGAGTGTGCCAGGGCCTGTAAATCAAATGCTACCAGTGAGCTTCCAGCACTGGTTGTCCAACCTACATGAGTAACCCTGTAAATGTTTCTCAGACCTACTTCTGTAGTGTCTGCGCACGCAGTTGTAGACTGCCATGCTGACCTGGCACTCACTTGCCAGGCCCTAACCTTCACTTTTCTTACTTGTAAGGCACCCCTGAGGTAGTCCCAAGGTACCCCTATGGGCAGGGCACAGTGTATGTGAAAAGTAGGACATGTATTGGTGTGGTTTACATGTCCTGATAGTGAAAAACTGTCTGCCCCAGGGGAGCTGCACTGTAACATCTTACATGTGTAACTTTCCATTGGGGCAAGATAGAGAATTGGAGTGTAGGCTCTCTGAACTCAGAATTTAATAACACATCTGTTAGTGAAGATGTTTTTTAACCCCTTCGATGCGCGTGACGAGCTGAGCTCGTCATGCTGCGCGGTAGCGCTGTGCGCATGACGAGCTGAGCTCGTCACGACCCCACCCGCGATCGGAATGTCCAGCACACGAGCGGAATTCCGATCGCGGTCAAGGGGTTAAATAGTGTGTTTGAAAATGCCACTTTTAGAAAGTGAGCATTTTCTTGTTTAACCATTCTATGTGCCTCTGCCTATTTGTGTCTTCACTGTCTGGTTTTGGAGTGACAGAACCTGGGGATGTACCTTCACTGTAGACAGTCACAAGGAAGGATGAGGTATGTTCTAACTTCTCTTGGGTGACTCACGGCCAGGTTGAATAGACCATGACTGCATTTAGAGTGATGGGGGAGTTTCACTAGCATCTAAATAGGCTGTGTTTCCTTTGCACAATGCTGTCTCCACCTCCTGTAGGGAAGAGGGCCAGAGAGGACAGAACTGGTTTGGACTCAGCTCAGGGACCCTTGCCACAAAGAGAACAAAAGAGAAAATGGGGTGTGAGTATTGGACCTTAAACCCCAGAGAATAAGATTACTTCTGAAATCAAGAGGAACCTCTGCCAAAGGAGAAGAGCTGGAGAGCTGTGAGGAGTACTGCCCCTTTGCTCTGTGTGCTTTGCTGGGTTGGCCTACCAGTGCTGCTTCTGCCAAAGAGAGGACAAAGGACTGGACTATGCCGTGGATATTGCTTGTGAAGTTTCTCCAAGTGCTTCTGTATGCTTGTCTCCTGTAAAGAAGGCTCAGGGACACAAAATACTTCCACCAACTCTGCTGGTGCTGCTGGAATCTGCCATCTGTGAATCCTCCCTTGCCTGGGGTGCCTCCCTTCAGTGAATGGGCCTCAGAAGTAGGTTTTGCAGCTGATCGCTACATGAATCAGCACTAAGCAACGCAAAACCGTGCACAGCCTCTCAGAACCGACACTGGATGATGTGAAGACTCGCCGAATCCAACCACACAGCTGCAAGCCTCTCGGTACCGATGCCAGACGGTGCAGAGCCTCTCTGCTGAACTGCTGTAAGCCACTCAGAACAGACGCCAGACGACGTGACACATCACCAAGTACAGCCGAACAGCTGACAGCCTCTCGGAACCGACACCGGACGACACAAAGCCTCACTGTGCAGCCCCCAGCACTGATGTCAGATAACACGATGATGCATCACCTCTGGTGTGTCATGCACCATGACCTGTTCAACAAGTTTTTACATGCATCACCCGCAGACCAGAACCGTTTTGGATTTCGATGACTAGCTTCCTTCTACTGTCGTGTAGTTCCTATAGTACCCCTGCAGGACCTGCGCGTTTGGATAACATAAACTGTGGGCTTGGTGTTAGACTGACTCTGTGTATCCCCACCACATATGTTAGCCTGGTTTGCATTAGCTAGCTCACAGTGCCACTAGAATATCCTCTTATCGGGGAGAGATTAGTTTCTGGCAACCTTAGATCATGACAACCCAAATTCCTCAGAATCGTGGAAACAATGCACTACCTTTCGCTCAGTCACTCGTGCTCACTTATTCGGTTTGTCTCAGAGAGTTACACAGAATAAACAGTCTGGGCGTTTCAATAAGTATTTATTGAACAGTTGTTATTCTAGTGTAAAATATATGTGCTGCAGTAATCAGCAGACAATAGCAGAGATATATTATCAGCAGTACGATCAAAGTGAAAGGATAGAACAGTTCTACCATATTGCAATAATCATGAATACATACATGAATATAAAAGCATTAGGAAAGTGCGCGTACTCCTACGATGCCTAACTAGATGTACCTGAGTGTACCTAGCATATGTGTAGGTCTAAAGCCTAAGAGCCAAGACTCCCTCTAGGATTTAGTCGAACCCCCATACCTGAATAGAGAGGGTGTGGGACACCATCCTGGTCTCGAGTTGGACACCCCGCAAGGGCTGTGTTAGACCGCTGTCAGCTGGAGCGACTGCATGCAGGAGCCTCAGCGTCTCTGGTCAGTGTGTCAGCATGGAAGTCTTGGTTCCCTCTATCTTACAGTGGCAAGATGTGGTGTATTTATACCCTAAAGTGTCTTGTTCCTCAGTATGGTTTGTATTGGTCTTTGTTGGACATGAGGAAGACGTCAGGGGTGAACTTTGTACATACATATTATGCGGGAGATGTAGCTGGTGAATACTCATGCATAATTGATGAGTACATTGTAGGCCTGTATTCTGGAACGACCTTGCAGTGTTCTAACCACAGACTAGATAACGTTCAGCCCTCAGAGCTCGTTGTGTACTGTAAGGAGCTAATGTAGGTGAAAGATCATGCCTTTATTAGGAGCCATGACTATAATAGGGCATATACGAGTATGACCATAATAGGGCATATACGAGTATGACCATAATAGGGCATATACGAGTATGACCATAATAGGGCATATACGAGTATTTCTACATTATGGCATATATGAACAGGTCTACGTTAGGGCCTATATACGAAACATAACACTGCAGTCTGGATTTGACGCGTTGCTTCTCCTGCATGCAGCAGAACTGTTGCATTTCCTACCCAAGGACTCAGCAACTGATGCATCACTGTGTTTTTCCAGTGCTTCCCTTCTCTGAGGCTGTTTGGCCTTGTGCATTTTGATGCATCTACAGGTACTTTGGTGTAAAATCACACATCCATAGTTTTCTATGCCCCAAGTTGCTTGAAACCTTTAAAAGTCATATTTTGAATTGTGTATGTTGGATTATTGTTGTTTTGGTCTTGTTTGTTTTTAAAGATAAATATACTTTATTTTTCTAAACTGGTGTGGTGTCTGTTTATGGTGTTTTCAGTGTGTTATGGGTATTTGGGCGCAAATACTTTACACATTGCCTTTGGGATACACCTGTCTGCTCGTGCCAAGCTACCAAGGGAGTGAGCATGGGTTATCTAAAGTGTGTGATCCCCTTTTCTTGACAAGAAGCAAGTGTACCTATTTGGACACAGGTTCATACCCCTGCCAACTAGAGAGCTCCATTTCTAACAAGAACAATATAATACAAAATGAATTTCCTGTGCTGAATCAATCAGGGTTAGAGAATTATCTGTAAGACATGAGCATTCTGTTGCGGACGAATCTCATCAAAACACGTGGAAGTCAACTAGTATTTATCATATTCAATTCATCCCAATTAAATTTTATTTCCAAGTATCATTAGAAATGCACAAAACAGATGAAAATAACATAATCGGGTGAGTGGTGAGAGAGTTACTCATAAGACTTCAAGTGAGAAAAAATCATAACTGAGCAAAGTAAGAGAAGTGACAAATGCATGAACATGAACGGTATATTTGTGTAAAATAAAAGACAGCCAATGCTATTGAATAAAATTAGTCACACAATAGGTAATAACCAGTGTATGGGTAGATGAGAAGTCTATCTTTAGATGGTGTCAACAGCGTTTCGACCCTATGCAGGCTATGATGGTCTCATAAGGACTGAGAATAACCTGGGGAACTAAAGAATTGTGTGAAACTAATAAAGGAGTCATGGAATTGGAAATTTAAAGTGGAATAAAGGAGAACACATACTGTTTAAGATTGCATGGAGAGCCTGAGTACTGGATGGAAATCAAGTCTGCTATTGTGACCATGTTTAGTAATGCTCAAGGAATACCTGTGTGCAGCTCTGTATTCCTAAAAGATCGGTGATATTATTCAAGGTGATATGGCCAGTGGCCCAGGAACACCAGAGTGCAAGGATATATAATAATGTATTCTCATGGTTGGTGAGCTACATTAACAGAGTGCAAGGGCAAAAATTAGTATCTTTAGAGAGGTAGAGTTTCTGTGAAAGTTGATACTATTATATGATTGGGCATAGTGATTGTGCGCCCAACCAGCCACAATATCCGTGGACAAAGGGGATCCTGACTCTTTGGAACGCTCCGTCAATTGAATAATTTGGGTCAAGGGCCCTACCACGTCCAAGACCTATCAATTCCTTTCTTGGGATCCCTCATATAGTTGGAGAAAAAGGTACATAGTTTCTCATCAATTTCAGGTGTGTGTGCCACCTTCCCCTTCAGTGAGGGCCTGGGGCATTCTCCCCTCATCCTATTCCTGACCTCCCTTTCAAGGGGTTAATGGATTTTCCCCACCACATACTCTGCCACTTTGGCATCAGGTGTCCACTCTGCCGACCTAGGATGGTAAATTTGGGTAGGCTCGAACATGTCCGAGTGGACCCCGTCCCCAACCGGGGACTGAGAGGAGTGGGCCTCTGGACGCCAGGGATGCCCCGAGTCCTTATCCTCATCGGAGGAGAAATTGTCCTCCGATACACCCTCTCCCTCTAAGGGAAACCCGCCGTCGGGGTCTACAATAGTGGTGACAGTGTCGCAATTTTCTCCGGGTCCCTCCTCCTCCCGGCAGGGTGCATGTTTTAGCGTTCGCGCACTCTTGAGGAAGGTCTCCGTAAGTTTATCAAATCCTTCCAAGTGCCCCGCGTTATGCTTAACGGCCCTTTTATTCCCCATCTGGGAGCTACTTGGACCTGCCACCACCAGATCTGGGTCACTGAACACCCCAGGGATGCTTTTCGCCAGCTTATCAACCTGATCCCTATGAGGAGCCAGCGCCCTAGAAATAGCCAGAGAGAGGGATTGGTCCACTGCTGGAGGGAGAAGTTGGGGGGCCATTCCTCCTCCACTTCCTGGTAGGAGGAGTAAAAATGGTCTTCTGGAGAAGACATGATAGCAGAGGGTGTGAGCACAGAACAAATGCCCTTAAAATCCTTAAGACAGCCCCCTTGCCGGTTCTCCAACAGCTGGGCTTTCCCCGAAGCTGTTATAAGAATAGAATGAGGCGCAATACCAATTACCACCACCAGGTGGCACTGGTCACTATAGTGGCCGTGTGGGGAAATCACCGCGTAGCGGTGTCAAAATTAGGCGGGGGTTGGTCGGGAATCAAGCGGACACTAAAGGAGTGACCGGATTCCCAAACGCACGTAAAGACCAGCGGGAGCGCTCGATGGAGCTGCCTCGCTCGGACCAGACGCACCTGACAGGATCTCACCGTGCGCAGAGCACACAGCAGGAGAAACTGCGAGGGGGAGAACGCGCTCGGGCAAGAGCCTGCTGCGCAGGGAATATGAAACAATACCAAGGCAATAATGCTAATAACGTGCACAAGAAACCGCTATACAAACAGCAACAATGTCAGATTAAGCCAAGAATGTAAGGAATGCACTTAACTGACGAGCAGTGAAGGAAGAGGAAGCGGAAGGGACGTCACGATATTATATACGATGGACTGTGATATGATTGGACTATAGTTGCCTTGGAGACTACCCCCTAATGGTTCATGGGTTGTGTAGTCTTTTGTTTAATGATTGTTGTGTTACGTTTTCTTTGAACTGCTATGCAAATAAAGTGAGGAAAGATATACATAATCCTCGCCTCCGTCCTGCCATAGAATTCATTAAACTTTATTTGATCTGATTTAGAAGCATAGATCATAAAAGTGTACATAAAAACAGTAAATCCTCTTTCCTAATACAATACAGTGAGAATTAATTAAAACCAGTAGGTAAAAACGGGTGTTACAAAGCCCGGTTCAGAGCAACTTCAGGTTAACAGAATTGTAAAGTTCAATGTTTCGCAAGATCAATCTCATGTACTTCGTGCAAAATACGCAATAAGGGGTCCAAGTAAGATGTAACGCTCCAATACCTGACCAGTTTGCACTATATAAAACTGCAGAAAAACTAAAAATAAAAATAACCTGCTCTCTCTTCCAAAAACCAAAGACGATTGCTTTTCCACACGGGGAGTTGCATCTTAGCAGCTCCCCATGTAGAAAGCAATGCCGGCTCCCGAGGGACGGGGAGCCGGCGGGACCGTGGGAGGATTGGGGACCCCCACGGTCCCCAACAGAGAGGGCCAGCCCGGGGGATGGGGTCCCCGGGGCAAGTAGTGGCCCGGGAGGGGGCCACGCGGCCCCCTCCCCCCAAAAAAATAATAAAACAAAAAAATGCCTGCCCCGGGGGATGGGGTCCCCGGGGCCGTAAGTGGCCTGAGGAGGGGGCCACGCAGCTCCCCTCCACAAGTTAAAAAAAAAAAAAAAGAAGGCCATGCCCCGGGGGATGGGGTCCCGGGGCCGATTAAGGCCTCGGGAAGGGGCCACGCGGCCCCCTTCCAAATTTTTAAAAAAATTATTACTTAGGGGGCAGGCCCTGGGGGATGGGGTCCCCAGGGCCAATAGATTAGAAAAGAAGGGGGCCACACAGCCCCCTTCTTAAAATAATAAATAAAAAAAGACCGGCATCGCGCCGGAGGCCACGACCCCCTGCTTGCAGCACTCTGCAAATGCGCCCCCTGGCGCGTTTGCAGATGGGGAACGAATTCCCCTTGAATACTGGGGGTCCCTGAGGGCCATCTAGCCCACCAGGAACCTCCAGTATGTGCCAGGGGGCTGCGTTGCAGAGAGGTGTAAAGAGGCCACGCCCCTTTTTACACCTCTCTGCAACGCAGCACTGTGGCGCTTTTTGGACGTACATGGTGGGCTAGTTGGACTCCAGGGACCCTCAGGATTCAAGGGGACTTAATCCCCAAACTTAAAACGCGCCACGGGGCAAGTTTGCACAGTGGTGAAGGGAGGGGGCGGGGCTTTAGGTCAATCAATCAATCAATCAATCACGGCATTTATAGAGCGCGCTACTCACCCGGGAGGGTCTCAAGGCGCTGGGGGAGGGGGTAAGTTACTGCTCGAACAGCCAGGTCTTGAGCTGCTTCCTGAAGGCGAGATGGTCCTGGGTTCGCCGAAGGTGAGTGGGGAGGGAGTTCCAGGTCTTGGCCGCCAGGTAGGAGAAGGATCTTCCTCCGGCGGTGGTTCTGCGGATGCGTGGTACGGTGGCGAGGGCGTGGCTGGTTGATCGTAGCTGGCGTGTGGGCGTGTAGAAGGACATGCGGTCGTTGAGGTACTTTGGGCCCAGGTCGTGGAGGGCCTTGTGTGCGTGGGTGAGGAGTCTGAACGTGATTCTCTTGCTGACGGGGAGCCAGTGCAGGTCTTTCAGGTGTACGGTGATGTGGCTGTGTCGGGGGATGTCCAGGATGAGTCGTGCGGAGGCGTTCTGGATGCGCTGGAGTCTCTTTTGAAGTTTGGCTGTGGTTCCGGCGTAGAGGGTGTTCCCATAGTCCAGTCGGCTGGTGACGAGTGCCTGGGTGACGGTCTTCCTGGTTTCAGTGGGGATCCATCTGAAGATCTTGCGGAGCATGCGCAGGGTGTTGAAGCATGAAGATGAGACGGCGTTGACTTGTCTGGTCATCGATAGGGAGGAGTCCAGGATGAAGCCCAGGTTGCGTGCGTGGTCCGTTGGCTTGGGTGCGGTGCCCAGGGCCGGGGGCCACCAGGAGTCGTCCCAGGCGGAGGGTGATGAGCCCAGGATGAGGACTTCCGTCTTGTCTGAGTTCAGTTTAAGGCGGCTGTTCCTCATCCAGTCGGCGACGTCTCTCATCCCGTCGTGCAGGTTGGCTCTGGCGGTGGTGGGGTCGTTGGTGAGGGAGAGGATCAGCTGGGTGTCGTCGGCGTAGGAGATGATGTTGAGGTTGTGTCGGCGTGCGATGGCTGCGAGGGGCTCATGTAGACGTTGAAGAGGGTCGGGCTGAGTGAGGATCCTTGTGGAACGCCGCAGATGACTTCGGTGGCTTCGGATCTGAACGGGGAGAGGCGGACTCTCTGGGTTCTTCCGGCGAGGAACGAGATGATCCATTCCAGTGCTTTCTCTCGGATTCCGATGTTGCTGAGGCGCTTCACTAGGGTGCGGTGGCAGACGGTGTCGAACGCCGCGGAGAGGTCCAGGAGGATGAGGGCAGCTGTTTCCCCGTTGTCGGTTAGGGTTCTGATGTCGTCGGTGGCTGCGATAAGGGCGGTCTCGGTGCTGTGGTTGGCCCGAAACCCGGACTGCGAGGGGTCGAGGGATCCATTCGTCTCGAGGAAGGCGG
Organism: Calotriton arnoldi; assembly: GCA_963921515.1. Taxonomy (NCBI): domain Eukaryota; kingdom Metazoa; phylum Chordata; class Amphibia; order Caudata; family Salamandridae; genus Calotriton; species Calotriton arnoldi. The sequence continues at coordinate 343,265 of CAWUFW010006124.1, read as the reverse complement.
CAAGCTGTCTGTTGACGGTCTTCTCGATGACTTTGGCCGGAAACGGAAGGAGCGAGATGGGGCGGTAGTTCTTGAGGTCGGTGGGGTCCGCCGTTGGTTTCTTCAGGAGGGCGGTAAGCTCGGCGTGCTTCCAGCTCTCCGGGAAGGTGGCGGTGTGGAAGGAGGAGTTGATGATGTCCCGGAGATGGGGTGCGATGGTGGCGTCGGCTTTGTTGAAGACGTGGTGTGGGCAGGGGTCGGTTGGTGATCCGGAGTGGATGGAGTTCATCGTGCGGGTGGTGTCTTCGGTGTTGATCGGGGTCCAGTTGCAGAGGGTGGTGGTGGCGGGCATTGGTTCGGCGGTAGGGTGCGTTGTTTGTGCGTCGAAGCTGTTGTGTATGTCGGTGATCTTGCGGTGGAAGAACGCGGAGAGTGAGTTGCAGAGGTCTTGCGAGGGGTGATGTCGTTGTTTCCGGCGCTGGGGTTGGAGAACTCTTTGACGATGCTGAAAAGTTCCTTGCTGTCATGGGCGTTGTTGTCCAGTCGTTCTTTGAGTGCCGACTTCTTGGTGGCACGGATCAGCTGGTGGTGTTTGCGGGTGGCGTGCTTGAGGGCGGTCCTGTTGTCTGTGGTCTGGACGAGTCGCCAGGTTTTCTCGAGAGTGCGGCAGTTCTTCTTGGATTCCTTGAGTTCGTTGGTGAACCAAGGGGTTTTCTTGCTTCCGGGTCTGCTGGGAGGGTTTTTAGTGGTGCGAGGTCGTCGGCGCAGGCGGTCAGCCACTTGGCGAGGTTGCTGGCTGCTTCGTTTGGGTCCGTTGTGTCGGTGGGTGTGTTCTGGCTGAGGGAGGCGGTGAGCTGCTCGGCGGTGATCTTGCTCCAGCTCCGGCGGGGAGCCTGTTGCGGGTGGTGGTGGGTCGCAGTCTTTCTGAAGCTGAAGTGGACGCAGCTGTGGTCGGTCCAGTGGAGTCCGGTGGCGTGGCTGAAGGAGATGTGCTTGCTGGACGAGAAGACGGGGTCAAGCGTGTGGCCGGCGTAGTGGGTGGGCGTGTTCACCAGTTGCTTGAGTCCGAGGTTGGCGAGGTTGTCCAGCAGGGCGGTGGTGTTTCTGTCGTTGTTGTTCTCCAGGTGGAAGTTGAGGTCCCCTAGGAGGATGTAGTCGGCGGAGGGCATGGCGTGCGGGCTGATGAAGTCTGCGATGTCTTCGCTGAATAGTGTGCGTGGTCCCGGGGGTCTGTAGATGAGGGTGCCTCGGAGGGTGGTCTTGGGGTCCGTGTGTATCTGGAAGTGTAGGTGTTCGGCGGCGGTGAAGGTCTCGTCGGAGTTAGTCGAGATGCGGATGGTGTTCTTGTGTACGATGGCGATGCCTCCTCCCGTCTGGTTGACGCGGTCCTTCCGGGTGATCTTGTATCCATCCGGGATGGCTATGGCGATGTCAGGCGCTGAGGAGGCGTTCATCCAGGTTTCGGTGAGGAAGGCGATGTCCGGTGCTGTTGCGTCGAGCAGGTCCCAGAGTTCCACGGCGTGCCTGTGGACGGAGCGGGTGTTCAGCAGGATGCATTTCAGGTGGTTGCTGCTGTTGCTCGACTTGGCGGAGGTGGTGCACGTCAGGGGGCAGGTGAACCGGCAGGTTTGGCAGGTGAAGGGTCCGTGGGTGCGTCTCGGTGAGGCTCGGTAGCAGGCAGGGTTCCGGCCGGCATTGAGTGCGGTGAGTGTGGCGGCGTCGTAGGTCCGTCGAGTGGTGTTGCATCGGTGGGATCCAGGGGTTCTGGCGCTGGGCGCGGTCCAGTCGCGGACGGGCGCAGACGGGCTTGTGTTCAAACAGGCGCCGTGGCACGTTTTAAGATGGGGAATAAAATCCCCTTCAATCCTGAGGGTCCCTGGGGGACAACTAGCCCACCAGGTACGTCCAGAAAGCGCCACAGAGCTGCGTTGCAGAGAGGTGTAAAAAGGGGCGTGGCCTCTGAACAGCTCTCTGCAACGCAGCTCCCTGATGCATACTGGAGGTACAGGGTGGGCTAGTTGGACCGCAGGGACCTCATGATTCAAGGGGACTTAATACCCCAACTTAAAACGCGCCACGGGGCGCGTTTGCACAGTGGTGAAGGGAGGGGGCGTGGCTTCAGGTGACATGTGTGCAAACAGGCCCTGTGGCGCGTTTTAAGATGGGGAATTAAATCCCCTTCAATCCTGAGGGTCACTGGGGGCCAACTAGCCCACCAGGTACATCAAGAAAGCGCCACAGAGCTGCGGTGCAGAGAGGTGCACAAAGGGGCGTGGCCTCTGAACACCTCTCTGCAACGCAGCTCTCTGGCGCATACTGGAGGTATCTGGTGGGCTAGTTGGCCCCTAGGGACCCTCGGGATTGAGGAGGAATTAATTATCCAACTTAAAATGCGCCACAGGGCGTGTTTGCAGACATGTCACCTCAGGGCCCACCCCCTTCCTTCACCATTGTGCAAATATTCCTCTAAAATCAGACGAACTACGAATTCCGATTTACTCACCTGTTATCAGGAGAGACCTCAGTGCTGCATCTTTGAGCCCAGTACTGATCCTGAAAAGTCATTTTAACCGTACTTACCAGTAACTTGAATTTCCTTCCATCGGATATCATTGACTGGTTTCACTTGGAAATTCTTCCAAGTGTGGAGTTTTGGAACTTTATAATATTCCTCTAAAATCAGCCAAACTACGAATTCCAATTTACTCACCTGTTATCAGGAGAGACCTCAGTGCTGCATCTTTGAGCCCAGTACAGATCCTGCAAAGTAATTCTAACTGTACTTACCATTAACTTGAATTTCCTTCTATAGGCTAACATTGACTGGTTTCACTTGGAAATTCTTCTAAGTGTGGAGTTTTGGAACTTTATAATATTCCTCTAAAATCAGCCGAACTACGAATTCAAATTTACTCACCTGTTATCAGGAGAGACCTCAGTAATGCATCTTTGAGCCCAGTACTGATCCTGCTAAGTAATTTTAACCGTACTTACCAGTAACTTGAATTTCCTTCCATAGGAATCCATTGTCTGGTTTTCAGCAGAAAAGTTTCAAAGTGTCGATTTTCACAAACTACAAATATTCCTTAAAAATCGCCTGTATGACTTAAACGCATTCTTTCAACTGTTTACAGGAGATGCACCAGTGCTGGACCCAGGATCCACCACTGAGTAAGAAAAAGTAACGATAACACTACTTACCTGCTAAGTGAATTTCCTCCCATAGGATAACATTGGTGATTCTATGTGAAGAAGTTTCTAAGTGTCAACTTTTAAAATACAATAATATTCCTTAAAAATCACTACTGTAACCAAAATGCTTTTACTCAACTGATTACAGGAGATGTCCCAGGACTGAATCGAGGATCCAGTCCTGTGGTTAGAAAAAGTAATCCATAAAGTAACTAATTGCATTTAAGTAGAAATTCACATTGAGCTCAATGTTGCATTGTGTTTGAAATTGTGTTGCCCATTGCAACAACTGTAACTATTGTACTTAAAAGTCTATTGCCTATTTGCAAAGTATTTAAATTAAAGTAATTCATTCTGAGAAAGTATATTTTGTAATGTAATGTATAATGTAATTACAATGTAATTTAAAAATAAAATATCTAAAAATAAATAGTTTGAAAAAATGTAGTAAATCAGTATCAAAAAAATAAATATAACAATTAATACATTTAAAAATTGTCATTTACAAAACCTTTGAAATTCACTGGAAAAAACCATAGGTTTCAGACATGTTATAGTTAGGAATTAGCATTTAAAAAACCTTTGAAATTCACTGAAAAAAACATAGGTTTCAGGCACGTTATAGTTAGAAATTAGCATTTAAAAAACCTTACAAATTCACTGAAAAAACCATAGGTTTTAGGGACAGTTATAGTTAGTTGGACATTGCACTCGTACAAAACCCGTGAAATTCCCCCTTTATAGTTAGTTCAGCTAACTATAACTCGCGCCCCCGCAATGCACTGCTGATGACGTCACATATTACATCACTCATGACATGGTCAGTGACATCACTGATGACATCACTCATGACATCTTAAATAACATCACTGATGACATCACTGATGACATCATCCACGTGATAATCTGATGCACCTCCTCACACCCTAATATAACCTTTGATACACCCACTCTAAATTACAGACTGCCATTTGCAAAACCATAGACACTCCAACACCAATAACTACATACCCACTGACTGATTCTTAGGTCTACACACACATCCACTCACTCACCCGTACAGTCACTCCTACTTACGGTCACTCAGTACAGGACTATCATATGCACTCATACTCCTATATAGACACTCAAACACCGCCACTCATCCATAGAGGTACTCACACACCTAGTGGGTCATGCACATAATTAAACACACTGCCATTTACTCACCTATACAGTTATACACACACCATCTCACTTACTCATACAAATACTAGCACATTCTTACGCTCTCATACAATCACTGATACAAGCACACACTCATCCATACAGTCACTCTCACAATCACACACTCTCGCTTATAGCTATTTATATACTCCAACACACATATATACTGCCTTTCACATATGTAGTTACTCACACATGTACCACTGGGACATACATTCACTCACTAACACACTCTTACACACACTTACCCACCCATACAGTCTATCACAGATACACTCTTGAAATCATCCACCAAGTGAATCACCCACTCACACATCTATGCACAGAGTCGCACACACCCCACCCACACAAACACTCAGGAACCCATACAGATACTCAGACAACCAATCAATAACTCATATAGACACTCATGTAGCTATTCACAAACCCATGCAGCCACTTACACAGCAACAGACAGACGGATACAGACATTCACCCAGTTTAGTCACTAACCCATGCATTCAGTAAGATACGTTTAATCACTCACTTATAGAGTTAGTCACGCACCTACTAAATCATCCATACAGACACTTATACACCCAGTCATTCTTCAATACGCCTTTCCCTATATATTATCTACTGGTGGTCGCCAGTAGATAGTTATACTTAGGACCTATTTTCCATAGGAAATCCGCAACATTCTATTTGAAATAACTTTGGCGCCGGTTGACGAATCTTCGTGAAAGTTTCCAACTTGTTGGGGCGCTCCGGTCCGCTCCTATCCTGAAAGTCTCGGGGTGATTCGTCAAGCGGGGGCCGAGAAAAAAGGGGGGTCCCAAAACACGTTTTCCCCATTCATTTTTCCATGGGAACCTTTAGTCGCAGCTACAGCCCGAACTGCTGAACCGAATTACACCAAATTTGGCAAAGAGGTAGCCCTTGGTTCAGTGTTGTGCCTTTTGCTTAAATGGTGTAAATCCGTTCAGTAGTTCCTGAGAAAATCAAAAGTAAAGTCACATATATATCTATGGCCGAGAAGAGTCCGCGTACCCTCCCGATCACGAGCTGCATGCTAATTGGCTGTCAAGTGGCTGTCAACACTCCAAATCAGGAAGTGTTGGCAGCCATTTTGTCCCTCAGTAGAACCGAGGGACAGAAACAAGTGCGCAAAGCACAAAGGGGGCAGGGTAGAAACACCCTGACCCCTAGGTCTGCTCAGGGGTCCCACAAGGACCCCTGGGCAGAAAAAACATTTTTTTTTTTTTAAATCAGCGGGATGCGCTTAGGGTGCGCGGATCCCGCTGAGATAAAAAGAAACAAGTGTGCAAAACGCACAAAGGGGCAGGGTAGAAACACCCTGACCCCCTAGGTCTGCTCAGGGGGTCCCACAAGGACCCCCTGGGCAGAAAAAAGCATTTAAAAAAAAAACAAATCGGCGGGATGCACGTAGGGTGCGCGGATCCCGCCGATAAAAAAAAAAACGAAGCACGGTCTCCGGCGCTTCGATGCTGTTTTGCCCCCGGGTGGCCCAAGTCCCGGGGTCATGCGGGGGGTGGGTTTATATTTTATGGGGGGCCTCTAAGTCCCCCCAAGCCCCGGGGACCCCCACCCCCAGGCTTTAAATAAAAAATGGTGCAGGAGGGCTCTCCACCCTCCCGCAGCCCCGGGGACCACCACCTCCCCGGGGCTGTGCAATTGAAGGGAGGGGGGCCGCGCGGCCCCCCTCCTGGAGCCTGTGGTGGCCCTGGGGACTGCCACCCCCCAGGGCCAGCTCCTGCAGTGTCCCGGGGTGCCTACCCCCGGGACACTGCTGTTTGCAATGGCAGGCCGCGCGGCTCCCGTCCTGCCATTGCAAACTGCTTTGCTTCATTGAAGCGAGAGCAGGGAAACCTGCTCTCGCTTCAATGAAGCAAAGCAGAATTGCTTTTCCATAAGGGGAGCTGCATGTCAGCAGCTCCCCTTATGGAAAAGCAATGCCGGCTCCCGCAGGACACGGGGAGACGGCGGGACCATGCGGGGATTGGGGACCCCCCCACGGTCCCCAACGAGTGGCCAGGCCCCGGGGGATGGGGTCCCTGGGGCTATTAGTGGCCTGGGAGGGGGGCCACGCAGCCCCCCTCCCCAAAAATAAAAAAATACATTTAAAAAAAAAAAAACGGAAAGGCCGGCCCCGGGGGATGGGGTCCCCAGGGCCTTAAATGGCCTGAGGAGGGGGGGCCACGCAGCCCCCCTCCAAATATTTAAAAATTTTAAAAAAGAGGGCATGCCCCGGGGGATGGGGTCCCCGGGGCCAATATAGGCCCAAGGAAGGGGGGCCAAGCGGCCCCCTTCCCGTTTTATTTTAATTTAAAAAAAAAAGGAAAATCCTCATGCCCCGTGGGATGGGGTCCCCGGGGCCAAAACTGATCTAGACTATGATGTGATGGGTGTGCTGATGGCAGGGGTGCAAAACAACGTCAGTGTCACTGGTCTACGTGGATCTTGGAGGGTGTGGTACAGCGCTCCACAGACATTGCCTGGAAAATTGACAAGGAGTATGTTCCTGTACAAGCAGATTCACCCGACATGCATTTCTTGCTAACGAGGCACACAGTGTGTACTTCTAGAGAGTAATGTGTAATATACATGTGATTCTGTCTTAATAGAATGGGTGACTTACTACCAAGTTGGACATACTTATCCACGTGGGTATAAGATGATTTGGAACAAAAGCCATCAACATGGTGGCATGGACAACAGTACAAAATTATAAGGTATTAAAATAATCGAGAACAAGGAGCGAGTAAAAAGTGTTTGTGAAGGAATGGCCAGTCTCCCTTAAGTAATATTGGATCAAGGATTATTATGTCTGATGTTGAGTCAGTTTATTTTTACCATTCCTACATGGTGTTCAATCAATGTCTTATTCTGTTGCACTTATCAAGCCATTTACACTCCAGCCTTTGAAGAGTGTACAATGCGTCCCTGATCCAGCGGCGTACTAACAACAGATACTCCACTACCATATACTCACCTGGGCCCATATAACTTTCTTATCTCACTCTTAAGAGACTAAGTAGACCGCTGGAAAAAGTTCTATTTTTTTATATTTCCATACCTCAAGATCTAGTTATTACTCCTTTAACTAACCTTTACTCTTAAATAATAAATCTTTCCTCTGGTCAATGGACCAGTTAGGTAAATCTAGTTAATAGTGATAATTAACATAATTCATTTAAAACATTTCCTAATTAATGTTTAAATAATCACAGACTCGGGAAATTTTTAAATCTTTATCTAAATTAAATGTGTGTGAACCATCTCAATGTCACATCAGGGCGCATGCGTTGTACCACATCAGATTGCTTGACTCAGACAAGTTTACCAGGCCCAAATATGCACTAATAATAAAGTCAAAATGGAAAATTTTATTTTCAAGAATAAATGATTTCACTGTATACCACCAACCTCTACTCTAACCCGTACCCTTTATTATTTTTCTTAATGCATTTGCGTTAGTATAAAACTTAATTTCTAATTTCATGCAAGCAGGTGCCATGCATGTGAGCTTTCAAGCAGCCATTTTATAGTTCTTTGCGCAAGCGCCAGAATTTCCCTCCAAGCATTAGAACGTCATACTTACGTATATGCAGTAGGTGCATGCGCAGTAAAGATCCCATGTTAAAATGCATCCTAGTCCTACGTTCATGTTAATGCAGTTAATAAACGCATTCGCAAGCTTCCTTTTGTCCCGCTTATAATGTTAATGTGCATTATTATTCACAAAACACGTTGTTAGTAATTCGTTAGTAAGTTTAAACGAGAGGATTGCTTCCGAGCAAGTCTCACGTACGAGTCCTTGCTCTATCAATTCCCCACCTCTTGGGGATGGAAGGGCCTTTTCTATGACCTGCCACCCTAGGTCGTCCACTGTGTACTTTTTTCCTACATAATGCTGGACCAGAGGGGCAATTCCAATCAGGCAAGGAATACGGCTTCTGCATTGATCACTCTTGGCCTTGACTTGTTGGGACATCTGTACAATGTATATTATGTTACTAAGACACCAAATACAGTAGATAACATTAGTAGATGTGCAATTGATGTGGTGTTGCAGAGTGGTCTGAATGTTCTCATGTACAAAGGTCTTTGTGTTTTGCATGTAGTGTCATGAGACGTAGTCACTGCACTTTTAGTGATGCTTTATGGGGTTCAGGCCCCATGTGGCTAGGATTAGATCTGCTTTCCAGATCATATGGATGTTGTCAATGTATCTGTTCCTGCAATGGACGCTGCAGAGGTAAGGATGTATGTGACAGTACATTTATGATTAACCTCAGCGATGGCTTGGAATTTGATCCAGCACAAGAATTACTAGTGACTCTTGACCAGGAGTTTGGAGATAGATCACACTGATGCAGAACCATCTATAGACAAAGCTTTGTCCTCTTCTTCTTCTTCTTCTTTTTTAGCCAGAGGTCAAGACTCAGGGAAACATCTGGATTTAACCACAACAAAATCAACCACGGCAAATCAAAAATCCGTAGAGGAAAAGGAAAAAGACAAAGGACGCAAGAACTTGAGGAGCCAGAAACCCTATCTCATCATATAGCTTCATAGAGACACAGTTAAAGATTTTGAACAAAGGCACTTCATTTGTACCCATATACAATACTAATTTGTTTGAAAAAGAAATCGCTCCATTCAAGTTCATGAGGACACTTAGATTGTAACATTTCTTTGAGAATGTGATACCTGCCAGAGAAACTGTTGAGGAGCCAAGATATGTTGAATTTAAATGCAAGAGTACATTTGTGCTGCCTACATCACACAAGATGTTGGATACGTTTGAAGTCTTGGTGAAAAAGGATTTACAAAATATCAACTTCAAAGCGAGTAAAAGATCCAATTTTTCAAGAACAGAGAAACATACGCTAAATAACCTAGCTAATAATCCCAACTTGATGTTTCAAAAGGCAGCTAAAGGAGGTGCCCTGGTGATTATGGACAGGATTAACTATGACAGGAAGGTATCTGAACACATCATGGATTAATCTATTCATGTTAAACTAAGTCAAGATCCCACCAATGAGATCAAAGATACCCTTAACAAAATTCTAAACAAGGCAATTGGATAAGTGCTAAAACTAAGACATTTTTAATTACACCATTTCCTAGACGCCCAAGATTATACATGTTACCCAGAATTCATAAAGATCAAAAAGATCCTCTATTAAGGTCCATTGTGTCTGGATGTGGCTCCTTGTTTGAGCCTCTGGGTAAATGTGGATTACTTCCTACAACCCATCGTGCAATCAAGTTTCCACAGATTTTCCAACACTTTTGAAGGATTTACCCAAGGAAAACATAGAAAACTGGATATTGTGCACTATAGATGTCATGCCTTTGTATACATTGATTCTGTTACATGAAGGGATGGAAGCAATTGAATGGGCACTATTGAACCAGGCTAACTTGAGAGCTGACAAAGTGTTTTTACTTGAAATATTACAGTTCTTTTTGAAACATAGCTATTTCAAATGACAAAATGATTTTTTCTTGCAAATCAGAGGGCCCTTCATGGTTTTTGGGGGTGCTCCCGTATACGCAAATATTTTCTTGGCGAAGTTTGAACATGAACATAATATTTTTTCCATCAAAGAGTGGAGTGAACATCAAGTTCAGATACATTGATGATATTTTTCTGATCTGGAGTGACACAGATGATGCCGTTAAGAAAAACATAGTTGAATTGAACACCAGAAATGATTAAATTCACTCATAGCATGAATATAACTAGTATTGCATTTTTGGATGTATGGATTGAAAAAAGTGAGGCTGAAATACTCACTAGTGTGTTTACGAAACCAACAGATAGAAACAATGCATTACATTTTCAAAGTTTTCATCCTCCACAATTACTGGACAATGTACCTTTCTCTCAGATGATGAGTGCTAAAATAATATGTTCCAAGAAAGAAATGAGTGAAGCAGCCATTACTAAGATCAGACTAAGATATCTACATCAAGGTTACCCAGAGTTAACAGTGATGAAAGCTGAACAACATATTGGTTTGAAAGAACGTCAAGAATTGCTTAAGAAACAACTTAAACCTGAGAAACATCAAATGGTGTTTGTTTCCAAGTTTTCAATAAAATTGAAATGCATAATAAAGATTATCATAAAATGTTGGGAACTCCTACAAACTGAGCCAGAATTCAGAAACATATTTAATCATCGACCAGTTTTTGCATAAACTTGAACAAAAAACGTTAGGGAACTACTGTCACAGCTTGACAAAACAGTTAATTCAAACCTGGAAGACATGAGGAAATGCCACAACTGTGTGCATTGCAATAATGTTATAGTAGGGAGAAACATCACACACCCTAGTACGGGTGAAACAGTAATCCTTAAATACTCTGCAGGTTGCAACTCCATGAATGTTATTTACTACATTAAGTGCCCTTGTGGCCTGCTCTAACCAGAAAAACAGAAAGAAAAGTGAAGATAAGGATATATGAACACAAAAGCATAATCTGCAACTAGAACATGAACTCCAACCTATTAGGTTTTTCAACATTTTGTGTAAGTATACTGCATCATTATGGGTATTTGAAGGAAGACACGTGGTGTGATGGATTTGTAATCACTATGGTGATGTTACTTATCATTCTTTTGATGCATTAGCGGTCTTCACTCAATGTACACTTTTTAGATTATTATGCATAACTCATGGAGGTAGACATGAGTCAATCAAGTGCAATATGGTGAATTCTATGGTGTTACTGGTAGTTGTGTCCTACGTTGGTCCACTTGGGTTATGTTTAAGTTAAGGTATGGTTTGAAGAATCATATGGATTCTTTTTATTTTTTCTAAATACAGTGGCCCCTGAGGAAGGGACAGTGGGTCCTGAAATATGTAGGGCAGTGGTAGACTTCAATGTGAAACTCACAACAAGCATCAGTCATCGTCAAAAGACTGTTGTTATAATTGCAATATTGATGTTTTCTATTCAAATCTTACTTTTGTGAAATTGTTTGATGTGATTTGAAAATATATACACATGCACAATTCTAGAAATTGTGCCTGAAAATTATTTTCGAATATATTGTGTAAAAGTGGTGAAGAATTATTTTTTGGGAGTTGTTTTTGTTATGTATGATGTTATATACATACAATAGTGCATGTAGGTCTCTCAAGTAAACTTTCACTTGAAAAACTTCAGCATACCAGAAAGCCTGCCAAAATATTGTGTCCTAATTAATGTTTACAAAAAAAATCCCCATGGTAATTGATGATAGAAAATGTGCACCGAATGGAGCAATGTTGTTGTAAACCGTATGTAGGTCAAAATATTCAAGTCAGCTGACATTCCCACATACAGTCCAGGCAACCAGGCGCTTTTGCCCGGCTTGATATCCAAGTAATCTGTGATTGATTTGATTTATGAATTTATAAAGTGCACAAATGCCCGGAGGTGACTAGGCGGTGAGGTCAGGTGGACCGGAGAGGTTGCCGATGTGGTTATACAGAGAATGTTAGTTGGTAAAGAGCCAAGTTTTTAGCGCCTTCGTAAAGGATATCAGCGAAGGGCTGTTCTTTACGGTGATCGGGAGTAGGTTCCATGTCTTGATTGTCCCTACCAGAAAGCTTCCTCCGCCCCTGGGTGCTTTCTTGAACCTAAGTGTTTGTAGGAGTTTACTCTGTGCAGATCTTAAACTTCTCCATGGCACATACCAATTCAAATGAGTCCTCAAAAATTGAGGCCCGGTACTGTGTAGTACTTTGAAGGCTAGACATTGGGATTTAAACTTAATCCTCTTGTCCACTGTGAGCCAATGAAGGGCTCTTAGGCGGTGGGAGACAGGCTAAAACCAAGGGATATCCAATAATAGTCTAGCTGCAGCATTTTGAAGATGCTGCAACCTTTGCAGATGCTGTGATTGCATCCCCATGTACAGGGCATTACCATAGTCCAACCTGGACAAGGCTAGTGCTGTAACTAGTGTTTTCAGGGAGTCAGGCGGGATGAACGGGCAAAGTTTCTTAATCATTTTTTGGATGAACCAAATGGATGAGGTGAGGGTATTGATCTGATTCCCAAATGTCAGCTTGTCATCAAAAATGAACCCTAAGTTTTTGACCTTATGCACTGGGGCTGGGAAGTCACCCAGACTGGAGGGCTACCATCTAGGTGACCAGAAGGATGTATCGGAGCCCAGCAGCAAGACCTCCGTCTTACCACCATTCAATTTTAGGCAGCTGGACCGCATCCATAGGTTTACCTGTGTCATGCAGCTGTTAAAGCGATTGGCTGTCTCATTAATGTTGCTTGAGACTGACACCACTAACTGGATGTCATCAGCGTATGAGACTATTGAAAAGCCAAACTATCTGATGATTGTGGCCAGCGGAGACACATATATTTTAAAAAGTGTGGGTCTCCGGGACGAACCCAGTGGCACACCGCGGGAAGTTTTAAAGGGCTTGGATTCTACTGAAAGGGTCCTGAAAGGGTCCTATTGGAAAGAAAAGAAGACATTAGCATAAGAGCGGTATCTCTGATCCCCAGCTCTGATAGCCTGGTAGCTAATATTTCGTGGTCTACTGTGTCAGAGGCCTCCGATAGATCTAACAAAATCAGGGCGCCCTTGTCCCCCTTGTCCAGTATAGCTCTTAGTTCTTCTGCAGCCATGATCAGAGCTGTCTCAGTTCCATGCCCCTCCAGGAACCCGTATTGTGAGGGATCTAGGAGGTCCCTGGAAGAGATGAATGTAGTGAGTTGTGCATTTAGTATTTTATCCAGCACCTTGGCCGGGAAAGGTAATCTGGAGATGGGTCGATAGTTGCTCGGATCTGCAGGATCGAGGTTTGGTTTTTTTGAGAGTGGACGAATTGAGGCTATTTTCCAAGCATCCGGGAACATGCCTGATCAGATTATCTCACTGAATACTAAACTCAGTTGTTCACTAAAAATCTTGGGAATCAGGTGCAGTACTTTAGAAGGACAAGGGTATGCCGGGGCCCCAGATTTAGATGTTTTACCACCTGGATGATCTGTTCTATTGTAGGGGGCAAAAGAGAGAGAAGTATATTGGAAGGAGTGGGATGTGTGACTGCTGTAGTGTTGTCAGGGATGTCAACGCAGTCCCTAAAGGATTTGTACACACTCTCTACTTTATCTCTGAACAACTGTGCCAGTATGTTGCAAAATTCAGCACTGCTTTCCATCCTGGGTGGTTCAGGTAGTTTAGCTAATCTTGTAACCATTAGAAAAAGCTCCTTGCTAGAGTTTCTTGCCTGTAGGAGTTTTGAGGGAAAGTATTTACTTTATTCTTCCAGTATCAGTTTCTTATAGTCTGCCAGTGCTCGTGCGTATTTTGTTTTTTCTATAAGGTCATAGTTTACTCTCAACACTCTTTCTGCCCTTCTACAGATTTGATTTTGTCAGAAAACCATGGTTCTGATGGATTTTTCCGCCAGGAGAAGAAGGACTTCATTCGAGCTAACGAGTCGACGGCGGTTTTGACCCAAGTGGAAAGCCTGTGGGCAGCTGTGTTAGCATCGGTGGTAAGGTCTGGTTTTGTATGGGATAGGGACGACTGTAGAGTGAGGGGGTTGATATTTCCCCAATCCCGACCTTTGACTGGGACCAAGGGGTTATGCGGTTTCGGGATGTGCAGAACTGTGCTTATTGTAAACATTATAGCTTTGTGGTCTGACCAAGTAGCACTGCGGAGACCTTGAAGGCTGGATTTGACATAAAAATACCACCTAGGGTGTGCCATGCGACATAAGTATTATGTTCGACAATCTGAGTCAGGGAGAAACTGGCCATGGTATCGACTAGTAGGGCTGTGTCATAGTCCTCTTGTTTTTCCAGATGATAGTTGAAGTCTCCTAATATTGTAAAATCAGATACTGCTATGCTGGATTCTAAAAAAGGGCTGATAGCGTTCATAAAGGATTTTCTTGCTTTAGGAGGCCTATATAAAAGAAGGCCCTTAAATGTATAATTTTTATTTAAAGTGAAATGAAAGGATAGTGTTTCACAGTGTGGGGAACTTCCAGCTGTGGATCCTGAGACTTGCAGATTGTCTTTAGAGATAATTGCTAGTCCCCCCCTCGCTTATTCACTCTGTCGGCTCTAACAATAGAATACCCTGCTGTAATTGCTAGGACAAGGTCCGGTCCTAAGGATTCATCCGCCCATGTTTCTGTAACAAATGCCAGGTCGAGTATATGAGAGCCCACCCTTTCTGCAAATTCTGTGTTGTGTTTTAGTAGTGACCGAGCGTTAATCAGCATACCCTGAACCACCTTTGTGGTTCCTCGTTATAATTGTTTGTGCTGGGGGACTGCAGCCTTGATTTTACTGAAGCTCAGATGCATTTTGCACTGGTGGCAATGCTTGGGCTCACTTTGTAGATCTATTAGAGGGCAGGTAAAGTTATTGTCAGCCTTATGTAGGATAAGTAATTCTTCCCGGGAGTATTTGATAATGTGCCTAGGTTCTGGGTGAAAATGCGCAGGGGTTCTGGCACTGGGCGCGGTCCAGGCACGGACAGGCACAGACAGGCTTGCCTTCGGCATGCCTCTGGCGCACTGGTGGCATGCCCGCTACGCACGTCCGCGCCGTCGTCACGCTAAGTAAGAGGTGAAGTGGGAAAACTAGCCCGCACACCACCAGAAGTGCCTGCCTGATCGGAAGTGAGGGAGAAAGCAGTGAACAGAAGAGCAAGCCCTCCGTGCAATCGGCACTAGCCGCGGCGGAACAGGGCCAGAAACCGGGACATCGTTCTCCACAGGTAAAGCCCCCTGTGTGGTAGCAATATCACAATGGCAATAGGAATACTGGGGTATGAGGTTAGAAGCAGAAATAAAGTGCAGCGAGGTAGAAGATGGGGTAGACGCGCCCAATGAGGCTCAGATTAAAATCAGTACAACAAATAGAAGTAGCAGAATTTGTTCCTAAAAGAAAGTAGCAGCCTCTGCAACCTTACCGCTCATAGCTGTGTGTCTGCTCCGGCATCAGGCTAAGTAGGAGGTGAATTGGGAAAACTAGCCCATGCACCACCGGAAGTGCCTGCCTGCCCAGAAGTGAGGGAGAAAGCGGTGACCGGAAGAGCAAGCTCTCCACGCAATCGGCACATAGCCGCAGCGAAACAGGGCCGGAAATCGGGACACCATTCTCCACTGGTAAAGCCCCCCTGTGTGGTAGCAGTATCCCAATGGCAATAGGAATATGGGGGTATGGGGTTATAAGCAGAAATAAAGTACAGCATGCAGCGAGGTAGAAGATGGGGCAGACGTGCCCAATGAGGCTCACATTAATATCAGTAAAACAAACAGAAGTAGCAGAATTTGTTCTTAAAAGAAAGTAGCAGCAGTGGCAACTATACCGCTCCTGTGGGTTCATGACGATTTGTAGCCTCCTGTTATTGCACCATTTGGGACTGCACTTGTCACAAGCACAATAATGATCTTGTGGCAGAACACAAGCATCACCCAGAGCACAGGCACTCACTAAGGCAACACGCACAAACATACGATAATGGTGAATATTTTCAGAGTTAATGAACTACTGCATAGTTGTGCCACTGGCGACTAGGCTCCAAACTTCATTTTATTCACATTTTTGTGCGACTCAGATGAGTAAGACATAGCGGCATGGATGAAGGCTACGTGGTGACAGCTGTGAGCATCTGATTAACATAATACACTGTAGGTCACGGAGTCTTGATGTACACACTTCAATGAACTGAAGCATATTATAAACCACAGTAAATAAATCTACCTTTAATACACAAATAGGCTTGCTTTGCTGGATTTCACTGCCAGCCATTATTAAATTAGAGCCAATGGAGGTGCTCACAAGCTCATAATGTGGCCTATTCTTTGTAAACACAGCTCCCTTCTCTTACCTTCAAAGACAAACCATCTTAAAAATACCTATAGACACTACTGAATGCATTATGTGCTCAGTCAAATATTGGTTTGTGTGCGCATCTTTCTGTCTGTGCCCTGAGGTTCATGTCATGTAGCTCAGAGGTACTCACTCCTCTACTGGTAAACACTGGTAAACCTCAAGTGATATAAAATAAATTCAAAATAGATGTATCTACATCATACCAAGAAGTATTGTACTATGTCCGGTATCTATCTATCTATCTATCTATCTATCTATCTATCTATCTATCTATCTATCTATCTATCTATCTATCTATCTATCTATCTATCTATCTATCTATCACAGTTACCTGTAGCATGAAGATCTAAAGGGAAATGAAATATGACACAAGTGCAGGTTAAAAGATATGGGTTACAAGACAAAGAATATACACTTAATAAACCCAGGCCCTTGTCACCAGCTGCCTGGATTATGACAATTCTCTTAATGCAGGCATCTCTTCCCAGCTACTCCAAATACTCCAGACCTTACAGAATGCAGCAGCCAGACTAATCCTGGACCTACCAAAACAGACCCACATCACCTCCACCTTAGAAACATTCAATGTCTCCCCATCCAGAAGAGATGCCAGTTCAAGATCCTCACGCACGCCTAGAAAGCTCTACACAAACAAGCACCATCCCATATCAACCATCAACTGAACTTCCATCTACCTGCAAGACATCTGCAAGTGGCGGAGTGCGTTGGATAAATGCTGTTTGCAGTGATTTTCAGTGCCAGGTGCTTGTCTGCAATGTGCAATCATCGCGAACGGCACCATGCACAGCACAAGCAGGCGCTGCTTCCTTTCTGCTGTTTGAGTAGATTTTTACTCGAGAGGCAGCTTTCTCAATGCGAGCGGACAGTTTCTCAACGCGAGCGGTTGCGACCACTCGCAATGATAAATCTGACCGCCTGCGTTGAGAATTCTTGCCGGTAGGTTAATTTTCCATGCTCGTGCTCATTGACGAACGCGAGCGAGGGAAATAACTTGGAGTGCACAAATCTCTGCAAACTCCGCGAGCGGAGCGAAGTTCACCGCCCAGACTTAGTCAAGACATGAAAGGACCTACCACTCTACCTCCAAACAGCACCCTCGCTGGCAGACTTCAGAAAGAAACTCAAGACATGGCTTTTCAAAGGAGACCTGGCACAATTAACCCCTAGATACCTCTAGGGGTGACAGCGCTGCACTACACAAATGCTGATTAATTAATTGATTGACTTATTAGAGTAACAAATGGAGGCAATGAATATTTGGTAAGTGCAATCAAACTTTCAAATGCATGTGGCCAGTCTTGGTTAAAGTTCCCAGGTTTCTGATCCTGAAACTGGCAAGTAGAGCTGGCGGTCAATATCTCAACTTTCAGGTACAGCATGTTTCTTGGTCACCACTTCCATGGGTGTCATTTAGGGGTCACCAGGGGTCACAGCTGTGACCCCTGAATTGCTTTTGGCCTCAGTTATCACAAAGGTAGTGGCAGGAACAGAAGGAAATTGGGGGTCACAATAGCCCTATTCACTTTCTGTTCCACAAGAACTGAGATGGTTTGTTTCTCACTTCAGAATGCAAATAGAAGCTTGTGCAATGCATACTCAAATGAATTAAAATCTTACTTTCCTTCAGGTTTATCATAAAAGCCTCATTTAATTCCCAGAGTACTGCTGCTGAACATTGTATGTGCCTATTAAGGACTTTTTTTTCTCCAGGAGGGGAAACAAGAAAACTGAATCCCTGCATTGACCTGTCAGGTTATATCATATACCAAATGACAAGGACCAACTCCAAACACCCAGACTTGAACCCACATCAAATATGAAATGCAAAATAATGATATAGTGGGCAACCATAGATCTATCACACCCATGAAACAAATTCTACCATAGGTATGATAGTATATCAATAAATGAGACAATCTCACAACATCATCAAATCAGAGTAGAACAATCAGTGTGGATGGTGCAAGGTGCAGTAAAGGTGCTCAGTGCAAGAACAAAAAATGATTTTTACAAATATACATATCTTAATTGTTTGAAATGGGGGTCTCTAGTTGGCAAGGGGTTGCACCTTTGTCCAAGTAGGGACCCTTCCTTCTAGTGAGGATAAGAGAGTTACACTCC
Source organism: Calotriton arnoldi (assembly GCA_963921515.1). Taxonomy (NCBI): domain Eukaryota; kingdom Metazoa; phylum Chordata; class Amphibia; order Caudata; family Salamandridae; genus Calotriton; species Calotriton arnoldi. Next base: position 324,854 of record CAWUFW010006124.1, on the reverse strand, counting down.
TAAAATAACCCTTGCTCACCCCCTTGGTAGCTTGGCACGAGCATTCAGGCTTATCTTAGAGGCAGTGTGTAAATCATTTGCACATAACAAACAGTAATACAGTGAAAACACTACAAAAAAATACCACACCAGTTTTAGAAAAATATCCAATATTTTATATACTTAAAACAAGACTAAAACAATAAAAATCCACAATGCAGGACTTAAAAAAGAATACTTTGCAAGAATACTTAACACAGTTTGTACAAGTCGGTAGCTCTGCCGGGGCTACCGGGATGCTGAAAACAACAGTGTCTAACAGTTCCAGCCGACCCCGTCGGTACGGACCAGCAAAAGCGTGAACAGACTCGGTAACACTACCTTTCTTGTTGCGGCTGACAAGTTGGTGCGAGCCGGTCGTGGCACCTGTGGTGGTTGCGTTGCAAAATGGAAACAGCGCAGGATGTGGTGTCCTCTTGATGCAGTGCAGGCAGTGGCTCAGTGACAATCATACAGACGGCGTTGGTGAGACCAAGACTTACGGTGCAGGGCGAGACGGTGCTCAATGTGGTGCTGGCAGGTTGCGGTGTAGGCGACAGAGCCGGTTAGCGGGAGCTGGTGTCGGTCGGCCCAGATGAGTGGGACGTGGCAGTACGTCGTGAAACTTACGAGCGGTGCCCCCAGTCACAATGAGGTCACAGGTGTCGAAGTCAGCAGCAGCAATGGCGTCGGTGAGACCAGGATGGTGAAGTGAAGCGAGGCGGTGCAGAGTGCTGTGCCCACAGGTCACGGTGCAAGCAGCGGCTCGGTGGTGGCGACATCAGTCATCGTTTTCGGTGAGACCAGGGTTGCGGTGTGAGATGCGGACGGTGAAGGTCTGCAGTGCCGTCAGGACACAGAGCCATCGACGGAGTTGGTGACGGAGTCGGTTGCGTTTCCCTTCTCTGTGAGAGCTGAAACAGCGGTCCTAGAAGCGGTACTCAGAGGCTGGTGAAGTCTCTCCAGTCCCTGAGACTTTAGAACAGGAGGCAAGCTCTAATTCAGGCCCTTGGAGATACTCAATAAAGAAGTTGCATAAAGTTCAGTCCGGTCCTTTCACTGCCCAAGACAGAAGCAGCCACTGCAGGCCAACACAGCAAAGAACTCAGCAAAGTGGTAGTTCCTCCTCACAGCTTCTCCAGCTCTTCTTCTTAGCAGTCTTCTTGGCCCAAAAGAGTTCTAAAGTTCTGGGGTCTGAGCCCCAATATGTATACCACAAAATCCTTTGTTCTCTGGAGGCAGAGAGTGTCCACTTCTGTGCTCCCTGGTGCAGCTTCCTGGCAGGAGGTAAGACAGCATTGTCAGAGGCAGACCAGGCCCATTCAGGTGAAAGGAAATCTCCTCCCCCTACTCTAAATGCAGCCCAGGTCTATTCAGCCCAGCCCTGACTTATCAGGCTCTCTGGAGCCACTGCTCCTCCCTAGCCCCTGTCATCCAAAAGCCATACGTGCAATACACAAACCTAGCAGAGGCACACTGGATGGCTAAGCAAGAAAATACCTATTTTCTAAAAGTGGTATTTTCAAACACAGAATGTAAAAATCACCCCCACTAAAAGATGCATTTTAACATTCTGAGTTCAGGCATACTAAACTTTTTTTTCCAACTTGTTCTCAGGGGTAGTTATCTTTATAAAAATGTTATAAGCAAACTCCCCATTCTATCCTATGGGAACAGGTAGCCCTGCAATAGTGAAAGACGAAATTGGCAATAGTTTGCTATTAGGACATGCCACACACACCAGGGCATGTCCTACCTTTCACATACACTGCACCCTGCCCACAGGGGTACCTTGGGCCTACCTTAGGGGTGACTAATATGTAAGAAAAGGGAAGGGTTACCTTTTCAGGGCTACTCATGTGGATGTTACAATCAGTGATACAGGCCCACTAGTAGCATTTGATTCACAGGCCCTGGCACACTCAGTGCACTTTAGTAGCGACTGACTAGTAAATCAAATATACCAATCATGGAAACACCAATCCATAATAACAATTTACAACAGGAGCGCTTGCACTTTAACACTGAACAGCAGTGAGAAAGTGCACAGAGACACTAAACCAGCAAAAACAGAGTCAAAGCCAGGAGGTCAGAAAGGAAAAAGACAGGGGAAACACGCCAAAAGATGCCAAGTCTAACACTAATGGTATGATGTATTCACATTGAGTCATACCTCAAGTCTGAGCTATCAATATTCAAAACAATTTCAATAGGATAACCCCATGAAAATGTCAACATTTCATCCAATAACTGAACCAATCCACGGGTCCCTTCAGGACAGTGGCAATCACTGATGACAACTAGTCTTCCGTATGAACTTGTGGAGCCAATCCTACTGGTCTCCATAACTCCAGGTGATGAATCAAACCCATAACCTCAGGAGCATATGCTCTGTGTCCAAACATCTCCCACATATTCAGATTGCACAAAAGGATCATTGGCATCTTTTGGAGGAGCTCTATAATTCACATCTGCTGTCTGGACTTTCTTCAACCCTCCATCTTAGTTACTGCTACTTTTCAGTTTTACTATGGACATGTGTCATGCAAACTCCACAATAATCTACCATACAAACAGAAGTGTATAAACCAGTGACATTGATGTAACACATGGACAGGCAAAGAGCCATTGTTAGGAACTAGCAAACCAGTTTAAACTCGGGACGGGTCAGTATGTAACCCCACTCACAGGAGACAGGTAAAAGGCCTGCTTTAAAACTATAATTTTATCCCAATCACCAATGTCAGTGCTCTACAGCTGGGTGGACCCTTCTTAGTTACAAAGCCACACAAAAAATAATGTGATGTGGGAAGTTATTCCATCAATTAGGAGAGAAGTACCAGAATGCATAACCTCCTGATCTGCTTTTGTATATGCGTGGGATATGTGCTAGTGAAAGTCCAGTTGAGCGGAGGTACCTAGAGGGTTGGTGGAACTGCATTGAGCAGTTCAGACCTGCTGGCGTGAGTTGTGTAAAGCTTTGTATGTGTGGGTGAGGAGCTTGAAATATGTGCACTTATGTATTGGGAGTCAGTAAAGTTCCCTCCGGTATAGTGTCACGTGACACTAGTGTGGGAAACTGAGGATCTGTCTGGCTACTGCTTTCTGAATGGGCTGAAGTCTTTTTGCGATTCGTTTGGCTTTACCCTCTTAGAGAGCATTCACAGAGTCCAGTCTGCTGGTGATGAAGGATTAGGTGACTGTTTTCCTGGTGTTGTTGGGTTGCCACCTGAATATCTTTTTCAGCATCCTCAAGGTATGGAAGCAGGACGTGGCATCTACGCTGACTTGTACGTACATGTCCAACTTGCTGCTGATAATCATTCTGAGGTTTCATGCATGTGTGCTAGAGTCAGAGTTGGTCCGAGATATGTTGGCCACCAGACAGAGTACCACATTGAGGCATCTTTTCTGTAGATCTCTACTTTAGTCTTGTCTGGGTCCAGCTTGAGGCAGTTGGACTTCATCTAGGTAGCCACTATGGTCATACACTCATTGAAGTTTATCCCTGTTGCTGGGTGTTTTGTCCGAGGGGGATAATATCAGTTGCATGTCATCTGTATAGGTGTGTTGATGTTGTGTGTGCAGATGAAGTCTGCCAGTGGAGTCATATAGATGTTGAAGAGAGTCTGGCTGAGTGAAGAATCCTGCTTGACACCCCAAATGAGTTCCAGCACTTCTGAGAAGTATGCTGGCATGTTTAGGTTCTCCCGGGGATGAAAATGCAGAGGTCAAGTAGGATAAAGGCTGCCCTCTGTCGAGGATCATTCTGATGTCATTTTTAGTTGTGATGATGGCGGACTCTGTACTGTGGTTCGATCCGAATCATGATTGCATGGCAGCGAGGAACTGGTGGTTGGCAAGGTGGGCAGTAAGGTGTCTGTTGATGGCTTTTTCTAAGACCTTTCTAAGAGTTTGGGTATAGCAGGAAGGGCGATTAGTTTATAGTTTGGAAGATTGGCTGAGTTGTTGTGGGCTTCTTCAGGAGAGCGTTGATTACTGTATGTTTCCGGGCTCCCGGTAAAGTGGCTTTGTAGCTGTAGCTGTTGAGGATGGGGTCTGAACAATTGGGGGGCAGGGCCTCGGAGTGAATAGTCTTCATGATTTCTGAGGTTTCCTCTAAGATGGTAGTGTTCCATGTGGTCATGGTATTGTCTTTATCCTATACAGGGAGACGTATTGTAAGGCTGATGGGGCCTGATTGTGGGTCAAAGTTGCTGTAGATGGCTGAGGTTTTGCTGCAGAAAAAAAGTCTCAGAGAACATTGCATTGTTCTTAAGTTGGGGTGATAGTGCTGGAGGTTGCTGCTGGAGTGGTAGTCCTTGATGATTATGAAAATTGCTTTGCTGCAGTTTGAGGTGTTGTTTATACCGTCAGCTAGGGCTTTCTCTTCGTTTCCAAGATATGCTGTTGGTAGTGCCTCTGGGCTGATTTGAACACGTCCATGTCTGATTCTTCTTGTCTTGTCCTCCATCTCCATTCTAGTTGTTTCCTAACCCTGAGGATATTGTGGCACTGGTGCCAGACGAAACACATGGTGGCTAGTTGGTATTAAGAAAAAAGACAATAAAGGAACTGATCTTTCATACAACTTACGGGACTCTACATGTGCTCCTTGATTGTGCTCACAAAGACTTTAAAGTTAAAGTTGTTATTGTTGCTGGCTAGGTGACCTGTGCACTTTTGTCATTTATTATGGAGGGCAAAAGCCAAATTCACCTCTGATATATTGTTCCAGAGTCAGCAGTCATGGTGAATCTGCTGGAGTGGGGAATGTCGATTGAGAAGCTGATTATGGTGTGGTCAGTCCAGGTGATGGAGGAGGGGTGTTGATCGAGATGCCATTGAATGAGGTGATGTCAGAGTCCAGGATGTGTCCAACGGCATGGGTAGGTGAGTCCAAGGATTTTGACGAGTGCAAATGAGTTGGGGTCTGTCAGGGCTTCTAGCTGAAAGTTACAGCCTCCAAGAAGGACATAGGCTAGTGGTACGATGAAGTCTGCAATGTTGCTGGTGAAGCTGGCTCAGGGTCCTGGATGTTGGTAGACCAGAGTTCCACTGAGAGTGAAGTTGGCCGTGAGTTACACTTTGAAATTGAGGTGTTCTATGTAGTCATTTTTGGTTACTGAATGTGTGCTGCAGCTGATTGTGTCCTTGAAAATTATGGCAATTCTTCCTCGGGGTCTCTGTTAGCAGTCCTCCCTTGTGGCCGGCGGTGTTTGCAGAGGCAAGCCCTGGTGTTAGTGTTGGGGTCAGTTGTGTTTTAGTGAGAAAACGGTATGGGGAGCCATCATCCAGAAGGAATCTGAGGATGTTAAAGAATTTTTCTTTTTTCGAAGTAATAGCATTCCCTAAATTGTCAGAATTATTGAGTGATTCATTTGTCAACTGGATTCTTAGTTTCTATCCCACGCTCCTGAGTATGCTATAGACACCTCTGTTTGCTATGTACTTGGTATTCGGTTTGGGTTCAATATTAAAGAGGTTACAGAATTCCACAGGCAATCTGCAACAATTGTTACTATTATAACAGTTATCCCTGATTGTGTTTGGACCAACCAAGCCAGGATCAGATGCTAGAACCAGTCCGGCTGCACTGACTGTATTAGACAGAATTTTTGGAATGTACATGAAATATTGTCACGAAATTAAATCATTGTGTATTCTTCTTCTACCTTTGGACTTCTCTTCAACGTATTTGTTCTCTTTACATTGCTGAATACCAATATGTCCTTTTGGTTCTGGAAAGTGCAATTCAAATCACAGAGGTTAATATTAATTCCTCCACACAAGACATGTCTAACAATGTAACTGCTAAAAAACATAAAGGGAACATTCACACAGGGCAATGTGTATGTAAAAATCACCACACGTAGATTTCCACTTATGCCTGGAATCTCCGCCAGATGTTATTGACCTTTTCTTGGTGGAAATATCCACTCAACAGTACAATTTATCTGTCTTCCACACTTACACAAAGGGGTAAAGACTCTTATGACTGAAATTACAACAATAAAGTTACTACTAGTATTGTTACAGCCGGTTTCTGGCATATGCCTATCAGAAGATTTCTACTTTGACTATGGAAAACTCAGAATGGAAAAATATATGGAATCAGCATTCACCTTAACTAAAACACATAGACAGACCAGACACACATTAACACTGCAAGCGCATAAAGTCAGGCCACCCTAGGATTCGTTCTCCTCCCCCTGGACTTCCTTACTTTATGGACTGCCAAAGCTCTATATACCTATTGTGACATAAGCTGACAGACTCTGTCAAGGCATTGAAGGCGGAGGTACACTCTGTTATGGACATCAAAAAGAAGTTACAAGATAAGAAAAGGTGGGGGAAGGAGAAGTTATCCATGATCTAACTTAGAAAGTTTATTCCTCAGGTGCAGCAAGATCCTGTCTCCATTTCAATTTCCCTCAATGAACATATTCTTTCTACCATCGAACCTGATCTGCTCTGTTGCTTCTCTGTTCCTGAAAATCTCACTTTTAAGCCAGATAAGAACCACCTTACTTACTTACTTAACACTCCAGCATCATGGCAGTGTGTGCATAAATATAGTAATTTTATCCCACTAGCTGTCATCTGGCCTGTAGAGTCCTCCCTAGCATGGGTATGCACCAATGACTATGCCACACACAGAGCTTAGTATAATACGTCTTTATTCTTATGTGTGCAACCATCACCTCAACATTCTAAACCTGCATTCACTTCACTACACTCTAATGCTTATTTCACAATTTGATGGAGTCCATCAGGATCCTCAAGGGTTCTGCCATTACAAACTCACATATTACTACATCTCTCCCTCTGTTAAATCAAAAACTGATTTTTTTTTATAAATATATACACACTCATAGCTCTTCAATGAGTCTTTGTGGCATTTTAATCACACGTCCCAACCGTGTCTTTGGAAACTGGGGCAGGCAATAGAAGTGTCAATGACCGACATTGGTGACGTAGAAACAGCAGCAGTCAGGGAGTCTTCACTTGTCCTTTCAGACCCAGTCTCTACATTGACATCAGTGCCTAATGAGCGATGAGCCTCATGTTGTAAGTGTAGGGAATCTCACGTAATTGACTTCCCAGGACATTGGGCAGTCACCATCTGTCCTTTGCTTTTCACAACATGAAATGGCTCAGCATCAAGAGGAGCATCAGACTTTCATTTTCTAAGCTGAAGAACAAGCACTCGATCTCCTCTAAGGAACGTAATGTCCTTTGCATGTCAACACTTGTCTGCATAGGCCTTCATTTTCCTCTTATGATCCAAGTCTTTCATGCAGGTCTCTTCCTCAGTTTTTGATCTTCTGTTGGTTCTTTAAGGTAACTTGGTAGTCATGGCTCTCCCAAACATCAAGGCTGCAGGGCTTTCACGTGTGAGAGGTTGAATAGTATACTCGAAGTGTCCAATGTAAGATAGTTTTATGGTCGAGCTGGACAGCTTTCTTAATAGTACTCATGAAACATTCCACAAGGCCATTGGCCTGTGGCCTAAGAGGTGTGCTCTTCTGATGCTTCACATTAAGATGACTGAGAAAGTCACTGAGTTCTCGACTGTTGAAAGGTGGGCCTTTGTCAGGTTTTAAGATCACAGGAACACCCCATGTCGACAAGATGCTGTCTAATCTCTCAATGACTCTTTCTTTAGTGATGGATGAGTGATCTTTTATCAATGGAAACCTGGAGTATTCATCAACGAAGCCATCAGGTGATGTCCGTTGTCAATGGGGCGATGTTGATGGCAATTCCTTCCCATGCATGCTTTGGCAACTCTAACATATAAAATGTGTTGAGTGGATTTTGATGACAGGCAGTTGCATAAATGACAGGCCTTCAATTCTCTTTCAACTCTGTCATTGAGATGTGGAAACCAGACTTAGGGGCCTATTACGATGGCGGGCGGACAGTAACGTTAAACGGGACTGACCGCCAGAGGTTCGGCGGTCCTGCCAGGCCAATTAGGATGCGCCCGCCACCCTGGCGGGTGCATTCTTGCCATTAACATTGCGGCGGGCGGAGCTGTAAACAGCACCTGCCGCAATGTTAAAGGTGCATGTAGTGCATTGCAATGCACAACATGACAGGCACCGTGCAGTGCCTGCCACCTTGTGTATGGCAATGAAGGGGGGTACCACAGGTACCCCCCAGTGCAACCACCCACCCCCCAGACCCACTGGGGCCCCCAACAGGCCCCCAAAGCCAATCTCTGCATGCCTTTCCATACCGGAGTCTCCGCCATGGAAATGCATGCACACCGCACGGATCATAATATGGATGGCGGTGTCCGCAAGGCACCGCCACCATATTGTGTGCCTTTTCCACCCGGCCGTCAATCCGACCAGTGGAAAAGCGGCGGACAGTCTTTCCGTCCGCTGCGGTGCCCCTCGCCATACCAATATGGCGGGGGTGACACAGGGACATTTGGCGGGCGGAAAAAACTGCAGATGAAACAGAGTAGGCGGACACAAGACTTACTTGAAGGCTTTTCTCCCAAAAATAAACTGAGACAGTCTGAGCCCAACCTGTAGCTGTACTCATGAAAACTTGAAAGGAAAGACCCTTCCTGTCACACCAGAGTGTTTGAAAGATTAAGAAACCTCTCCAATGATTTGCAGAAGCTCACTGAAGTATTTGCAGATAAATTCAGGAAACTCTCTCTCTCGAGCAAAACAGATCTTTGAAGACTGAGGCGAGCGCGAGCGCGAACTGGGACAGCGCTGCCTCTCCTCAGGAAACTTCAGTTGAAGTGCGCAGGACTCAACGTGCGTGAAGACAGCTGCTGATTACCAACAGCTGAAACACTAGGCTTGCAACCTTCAAAACCATAACGGGTGGCCATCTTGGAAATCTGCGGTAGCGGGGAATGGATAAGTTGCAGCCATAACGAGACCAGCTTCAAGGAAATGGAACGGCAAAGCCTGGAATAAAGGTACTTGTGCCATCTGTACCCTGACTGATGATATTTTGGATTTCTTGGTGTTCTAACATGGCCAGTCCTGACAGTAGCCCCCACCAAGGCCCCCTCCTCTCTCTATTTGGGCTTATTGGGATGAGTCCTATGGAACTCTCTAATCAACCTAGGGGCATGCAGATTAGCTTTTAGTTCCCATGTTCTCTCCTCTGGGCCATAACCTTTCCAGTCCACCAAATAGTACAACTATCCCTTCTTAACCTTGGAATCTAAAATTCGCTGAACCTCAAATTCTACCCCAGACTGAACTTGAACAAGAGCTGGTGGGCCTTTTTTCCTCAGACTGGATGGATTTTTCTTAATCAAAGACATATGGAATACTGAATGTATCTTTAATTTAGAAGGGAGATGAATCTTGACACTCACTGGATTTACCATTCTCTCTACCTGAAAAGGACCGACAAACCGAGGTTGGAATTTTTGGTTCCCTTTTAGGCGCAAATTTCGAGTCGAAATCCATACCTTGTCACCTTGTTCATAAATTGGATTTGCTCGTCTCTTTTTGTCTGACTGTTTCTTGTAAGAACTCTTAGCATTCACTAAATTACTGGTGGCTACCTGATAAGCCCTTTGTAGGTCATTGATAATGGCCTCAACTGTGGGGACATCACTCTCTTTTTTCCCAACAATCATGTTGGGATGTCTAGCAGAATTCAAATAGAAAGGAGAAAATCCGGTGGAAGAATGCACTGCATTGTTATAAGCAAATTCGGCTGCCCAAATTAGACCTGGCGACTCTCCCTCATGATCCATCAAGAACAGGCGCAAGTATTGCTCCAGTTCTTGATTCACCTTTTCAGTTTGTCCGTCAGTCTCCTGATGGAAACTAGTAGACAACCGAGAATTTACCTCCAGTCTCTTTAGGAAAGCCTTCCAAAAGTGTGAAACAAACTGAGGACCCCGATCAGAGATAACCATCTTTGGGATCCCATGAGCCTTTACTACGTGCAAAGTGAAAAGTGTAGATAGTTGAGTAGCATTGGGGACGGATTTCAAGGGAACAAAATGACTCATCTCAGTGAAATGATCCACCACCACCCAGATAGTTGAGAACCCTTGACTAGAAGGAAGATCTACAATAAAATCCATGGAAATAGTATGCCACGGATAAGGAGCAATGGGCAGAGGAAGCAACAAGCCTTGAGGAGCCATTCTAGTAGCCTTCCCTTTGATGCACTGCTCACAAGATGCCATATATTGTCTCACCTGAGCCTCCATTGCTCGCCAGCAAAATTCTTGTTGAATCAATACCAAGGTCTTTCTTACACCCTTGTGTCCTGCCAGCAAATTATCATGAAAATGTTGGATCACCAACTTACGAAGGTCATCGCTGGGAACAAATAGATTTCCATTATAGTATGGTTTTCCATTCTTTACTTATCTTCCCACACCTCCACTGACCCACTCACTCAATTCTTCATCTGAGAGGGAGTTCTTTAGCTTGTCCTCCAAATCTGAGTATTGTATGGATCCAATTATCTTATCTTCTCTTCAGGAATAATCAATCCTTTTTCAACTGTTTTTTTCATCATCTCCAGTGCCTAGACGAGACAGGGCATCAGCCTTATCATTTTCAGAACCAGGCTTGTAAGTCAGAACAAAGTTGAAGTCTGCAAAGAACAGTGACCATCTCAACTGCCTTGGGGTAAGGGTTCGAGCAGATTTTAAAAATTGAAGATTCCGATGATTTTTAAAAACGGTTATTTCATGTTTTGCACCAAGCAAATAATGTCTCCACTCTTGGAAAGCATCCTTTACCACCAATAACTCTTTATCAGCAATTGAATAGTTAATCTCGGCTGCAGTCAATTTTCGGGACCTATATGCCACTGGATGAAGCTGTCCCGATGGCCAGGTTAGAAGCATCTGCTTCAACATAGAAGGGTTCGTCCGGATTTGGATGTAGAAGTACCGGGGCAGTAATAAAAATTTATTTTAGTTCATTGAAGGCTCTCTCAGTTTCAGAATTCCACTCAAACTTTGCCTTTTTCTTCAATAAACGAGTGAGCGGACAAACCTTTTCAGAGAAATTAAGAATGAAGTGCCTGTAAAAATTGGCAAAGCCAATAAAACTTTGCACTTCCTTAACATTTTGTGGAGAAGGCCAATCTCTGATAGCATTCACTTTAGCATTTACTTTAGCATCATCCATGGAAACACCTTCAGGAGAGAGCACAAAGCCCAAAAACTCCACTTGAGTAGAGTGAAAAACACATTTTTCCAGCTTAAGAAAAAGTAGATTTTCCAGTAATTTCTTGAGAATCGCTTGCACATGCTGGACATGTTCCTTCATGTTTGCCGAAAAGATAAGAATATCGTCAATGTACACTACTGCGAAACGATCCAGAAACTCTCTTAAAATGTCATTGACGAGGTGCTGGAAAGCTGCAGGAACATTACACAGGCCGAATGGCATGACCTGATACTCGAAAAATCCCAGTCGAGTTCGGAAAGCAGTCTTCCATTCGTCACCCTTGGCCATACGCACTAAGTGGTAGGCCCCTCTTAGATCCAATTTTGTGTACACTTTAGCCTCCTTCACCTGCCAACCTGGCTTTGCTGTAACCACACTGGGATTCTTAACACGCCACCAACAAACACACAGATCCTACAAGATATCACTGTTTGGATCTTCATGAATTTTTGGATTCTACACCCTATACGATGGACTAATTTCTGTTGCTCAGCAGTTTACAAACTTCTGACCGTAGCATATTTATATCCCTGAACTGTCTGGTTCCCCTTACGTTCCTATGGACATCTTCTGAGCAACTAGAAGTTTTGTTCGCAGTTCACAAAAAGTGGCCTTTGAAGATAAGAGCTAGAGCCAGGATTGAACCATTGCTCTCTTAGATACCCCTGCTCCCATTTTTATTGTTGTTATTGCACAATTCTTATAGACACTGGTCCTGATGAAGGTGGTGTTAATATCTGTGTACCACCGAAACGTACATCGACCATCTATCTTTTGGGAATCCGTCTAGTGAAATATCATTGGAAAAGAAATAGTGATGATATCCACATAGAATAATGAAATGAAACAGTGATTCTTATACACTGCTGTGATTTATAGAATGCTTTTTTATTATAGATGAATTGATTTTTTGATGATACTCTTCCTTCTTTCCTCCACTGTCGGATCCCCATTATGTTGTCTCAATTGTTAATCAATTTTTTATTCTGCATTTTGTATGTCTGGTGAATGAATGGTATGGTATGGAGTGAGTATGCTGTGGTTTAGGTATGAGTGTGCTGGGGTATATTAATGATACTGAATAGATTTGTTCTATTTTTCAATTTTGTATATTTATGTTAAAAAATTATTTTGAATGTTCTTAATTGAAAAAATCTCTTTGGTTCTTTTTGAAAATGAAAAATAATAAATAAAAAGATAAAAAATAAAAAATAATGGTTATCTAATTAGCTTTGTCATTTCTATATGATTTGACTATAGTTATGAAGAGTCTCTTTCTTGTGGGGCTCACGTAAGCCTTTTGGCTATTTAGAAAAGGAATATAGGTCAGCTAGAGGTTGCTCTGTTTATACATGTTTCTTCCCCCTCCTCTAGGACCTGAAATTAAAATTAGGGGCACCTCATTCTCCTTTATTGATCACTACTGCGAAACGATCCAGAAACTCTCTTAAAATGTCATTGACAAGGTGCTGGAAAGCTGCAGGAACATTACACAGGCCGAATGGCATGACCTGATACTCGAAAAATCCCAGTCGAGTTCGGAAAGCAGTCTTCCATTCGTCACCCTGGGCCATACGCACTAAGTGGTAGGCCCCTCTTAGATCCAATTTTGTGTACACTTTAGCCTCCTTCACCTGATCCAAAAGGTCCGTAATTAGTGGCAAAGGGTGCCTGTTCTTCTTGGTGACTAGACTGAGGGCTCGATAATCAATACACGTTCTAAGTTTTCTATCCTTCTTAGGGATAAAAAATAGCGGAGATGAGACAGTCAAATGAACCTGTTAGCTAGGTATTGTTCCAAGTACTCCCTCAAATGATGATTCTCCGCTTCAGAAAGTGCATAGATCCTGCTGCACGGCAGCGATGCTCCTGGCTCTAATTCGATCTTGCAATCATAGTCTTGATGCAGACGTAATTTCTGAGCCTCTTGTTCATCGAAGACTGGTGCCAAATCGAGATATTCTTGTGGAAATTCTTGAACTTCCATAGCACAAATTGACCTAGTCTGACTAGACAAAAGCGTAGGTGGCGACATCGAATGATCAACTGAACTCAAATTATGACAGTGTTCCTTGCAATAATCCAAATACATTTCAATAGATCTCTTTGCCCAATCAATCTTCGGGTTATGCTCGGTGAGCCACGGTAATCCCAAGATGAGCTGGAATTGAAGGGCGTTGATTAGACTGAACTTCAAAATACTTAAATGTTGGCCAGGCCCCCTCAACAAGATTTCTTCTGTATCATGGACAATGGGCCCAGAGGAAAGATTGGTTCCATCCACAGCGCAAAGAGATTCTGGTCTTGCCTTCTTGAGAAATTGGATTCCTAATGATTTAGCAAATCTAATATCACAGAAATTTCCAGTCGCTCCGGAGTCTATCATTACAGAAACCTTATCCACTTCAGAATCTCCAAATTTGATCGAAACGGAAATAATTAGATGAGGAGCGGAAGATTGTAAAGTATTGGCAACGAATTGGGAATCTGGAGTCGATTTGTCAGAAGCTCCCACCAGAGCAACTCCTCTTACTGGTGGAGCCTGTCTTTTACCAAAGCATTATTCTTGGGCTACTTAGGACACTCTTTGACAAAGTGTCCTGAATTACCACAATACATGCAAAATTTGCCAACTCGTCTCTACTCTCTTTCTTCCTTGGACAATGGTCCACGAGCTGAGTTGATTTGCATAGGCTCTTCTTCAGACATCGCCTCACTGGATTTCGAATTGTCTGGCTTAATTCTGTCAAATCGAGGAGGAAAATTTCTCACATCTTTTCGCCGTTCACTTCTTCTTTCACTTTAACTTTGATCTATTTGCAAAACCAGGTCGAATTAATTCAGAAACGTCTGTGGGTCATTTGGGGATTTGTGCCAATCCATCTTTTAACTCATCCTTGAGACCTGTATAGAATATAGCGGCTCTCTTGGCTTCCGGCCAATTAGTCTCAACGATTAATTTATTGAAATGAGCCAAATAAGCTACTAAGTCACGATCCCCTTGCTTTAGGTCTAAAAGTTCATTATCAGTAGTTTGCGAGATGGATCGTCTGTCAAAAATACGCAAAAATTATCTTTTAAATTCTTAAAATTCATATAAAATGTGATTGTTATTGTTTACTAAAGGCATAGACCAAGCAGCGGCATCTCTGCTTAGGTAGGACAATGTGAAGGCCACCTTGGATTGATCCTCCTTAAAAATAATGGGTCTACACAGGAAATGCAAGGAGCACTGGGTGAGGAAGATCCGAGCCTTATGGGGATCCCCACTAAATCTTTCTGGTACTGCTAATGGAATAGTCGGAGAAATTGCGTGAATAACCTGTGTAGTTAATTCTGCCGCAGAATGGGGACGGAGAAAATTACTGAGACTTACTTTCTTTGGACATAGGGATCGACCCAACTGAAAACTCTTTGAATCTTCGACGTAAATAAATGGCTTCTTGACTCGACTTTCTAACCTCTTCGCCTAAGGGATTTATTTTCTGCCATAGTTTCACTCAACTGCTTTTGTATCCCCTCTAATACTGATGCAAGGGCCTTAACATCAATTCCCTCAGCCATTCTGCTCGGGTGGAAGTTTGGGTAACTGGCATTTCAATCTGTCAAGTACCAAACACCAGAACTTAGATTTCCACAGGAGCAGATGAACTTTTCCTCAATCCCCAACTCCACTACCAGCAAACGTGAATTGCTCACTTGCAGCAAAGCGGGGGAAAGGGGATTGGGACAAAAAGAGAGACTGCCTCTGCTGCACCACTTCTTGACTGGATTCGAGTAACGACTCTGTAGGGCACCTGCAACAAAGAACACCATGAAATTTCTATATACAACTATAATCTAAATCCTTCTATCTACTCCTCTGTTACCTGTCTTTACACAGTGGGTAGCTGCTCTCTTGTAATCTTACTTATTAGTTTGCATACATTTACATTTCAGTTCTTTTCTTTTCACTTTCAGAGTTGAACACTGCTGCACCTATAGTTGGTAAGTACAAATATATATATATTTATATCTACTTGTAATTAATCTTAGAAGAAGAACTGTTATGTGAAGCTGACTGGAGTTTGATAGTAGGTAAACTCCAGAACAGGAGAGACTCTATTACTGGTACCAAATAGTCTCTTGAAGTAGCTAATCCTCTAGGATAATCTTGCTCTCATGAAATAGTTACTTAAAGTCTCTAGCGACTGCTCACTCAGAAAAGCGCTGAACTAAGAAGGAGCTCTGAGCTGAATAATGTTGATTCTAGGCTTCCTCACAAATTCAGCAACAAAGGAAAAAACTGCAGATGAAACAGAGTAGGCGGACACAAGACTTACTTGAAGGCCTTTCTCCCAAAAATAAACGGAGACAGTCTGAGCCCAACCTGTAGCTGTACTCACGAAAACTTGACAGGAAAGACCCTTCCTGTCACACCAGAGTGCTTGAGAGATTAAGAAACCTCTCAGATAATTTGCAGAAGCTCACTGAAGTATTTGCAGATAAATTCCGGAAACTCTCTCTCTCTCTCTCTCTCTCTCTCGCAAAACGGATCTTTGAAGACTGAGGCGAGCGCGAACTGGGACAGCGCTGCCTGTCCTCAGGAAACTTCAGTTGAAGTGCGCAGGGCTCAATGAGCGTGAGCGCGAAGACAGCTGCTGTTTACCAACAGCTGAAACACTAGACTTGCAACCTTCAAAACAATAATGGGCGGCCATCTTGGAAATCCGCGGTAGCGGGGAATGGATAAGTTGCAGCCATAACAAGACCAGCTTCAAGGAAATGGAACGGCGAAGTCTGGAATAAAGGTACTTGGGCCATCTGTACCCTGACTGACGATATTTGGGATTTCTTGGTGTTCTAACATGGCCAGCCCTGACACTCAGGGGGATATTTACAAGGATTTAACGCCGCCGTAGTGTCATTTTTTTGATGCAGCACCATTTTTTTTTTTTATTGACTTATTTACAAAGTGATGCTAGAGCCCTGTAGTGTCACTTTTTCACAACTAGCGCCTATTTCCAACAACACCAGCTTAACTAGCGGCATTTACCAAAAATGGTATGCAAAGTAGGTGTTCCCACAGAAAAATAGCCGCAAAATACACGACGCCATATGTACAAGGATTTACAGTAATGCTGCTAATGATAAAAAACTGCTGCTAGGTCCCATTTGTGGCATTTTATTACTGCTAGGGAAATGCTGGTCCTAAAAATGATGCTAACACACTTGTATAAAAGTAGAACAGACCCAATTCACTTTTGCAAGCTCTACTACGCCATGGATCTACCGCTATTGCAGCTAGACGCACCTAGGAGACCACCACCACCACCACAGAGGCAGCGCAGGAGAAGGTAGTGGACATACTGTCAGAGGATAACCCTCATTGACCTCAGGTAGGAGGAGGTCATTGTCCATTACAGGCTCAAGAGAGAGTACGTTGTCAGCCTTCAGCACCAGCTTGCGCTGAGGCAGCAGTCAACAACCAAGCTCTGTACTAACATACCTCCACAGGCCAAACTACTTACTGTCCTATACATTCTTGTGTCAGGAACTTTTCAGCCCACAAGAGTGACAGGAGTATCCCCCGCATCCTTCTCAAGATTCCTCCCCACCACACATGTTTAACTTGTGCCTCCTGTAGATACATCACACATTTACTGCAACCGAAGCACACCTATTCTATGAAAGTGCAAGCAAATGTGTATCATCTCAGACTTTTTTATAAATGTCTTTGCCAAGTACCCGGGCAGTACACATGACTCATTTGTCTTCCGGCAATCTTCCATCAATAAGCGTTTCCAGAATGGCACCTATGGGAATGGCCTGATTGTTGGTAAGTACATCTCGAGCACACAATAGACCACAACGCAATAAATCATGTTGTAACACATTGACACATTAGTCTTGGGTAGAATTAGACTGCGCATACGTTGTTGGGGTGGCCCCATATACTTTTCCCATACAACATGGCAATTGTGCAACATTTAATCCACAAATCACACATGGTGACATTGACTAAGCCAGCGTGTCTCACATGTACAAGTATAATGGGCAGAGGGACCATCATCTATCATGATGCTAAGGAGGAGCTCATGCCAAATCATGACAATTTGTCAATGGTAAATATGTCTGCATTACATTGCAAGGTCTCATTGGTAAGAAGTATGGCAGGCCACAACAAAGTTCATCTCTCATTCATCCTGTGTTAATATTGTATACCATGGACATTGTGGTGGCTCTTCCCGTCCAATACCAATGTAGATTACATCATTCTTACACACATCCTATGTACAGGAACTCTGTGACAGTGTGCAAGTGGTGTGACACCCTAGGGGACCATAAAAAAAGATACATAAGCACAGGTCTCATTCCCACTTTCAATCTAAATGTGTCCAGCAATATGCATTACACATTGAAAGAGGGAAGTATACAGATAGTATGATATTGATTCTGGAATCTGTTCCTTAAAACATAACATTATGTCAGGACAACAAGCTGACACATGTGCACCATGGTGCAAGGGGGTGGTTATTTGGCCGCTACACACCATTATATGAATAGGAGAACATATACAAACTATGGATGTGCTGTATGTAAAAAGAAATGCAAATTTCACCACTTCACTTTGGATGCAGGTTAGCTCAGTCCTTTTCACAGTCTATGATGTCCAGTGGTAGAAAAACAACATGAGGACCTATGTACCCATCCATGGCAGTTGGCACTGTATTTTATTTTGAAATGTCAGGACCTCAGCATTATGATCAGTGCCACTGTGTGCCAAGTCTAGATGGGGCCTATCCTAGTGATCAAAATGGAATCACTGACATGTATGCCATGTCATCATCTGCTGAGTTGGTCATGTGCAGAGTGTCAGACATTTCTTTGATTTGTTACACACACTTGTATGTGTCCATTGACCCCTCTGACTGTTTCAAAGAAGGTTCTGGCATCATACTTACTGCCACACAAAGATGGGAGCCTGACCATACATAGAATACACAGTACCTACACCACCTACATCATGTGTGGCTACCTACAACAACCTGACATGGTATGCTGTTACATGGTGACATGTGTCAGGCAGCACCCCAGATGTTAGTGCTTTTGGAAATGGTGAGATGTACATACCGAGGGGCATTTTCACAATGTTTTGACACCACATGTGCAGAAGGCACTTTGGCTATGCAACCCAGCGTCAGTGCACAATCACAGGACAGCACCAGACTCACTTGAATTGTGCGTACCCCTTGTGTATTCCCCTGCGCTGGCAATGATGTTGATAGGCAAGCACCAACACAGACAACCTTGAGCAAGTGTGCCTGTGTTGGTGCACAGCTGTCATTTTTGCTGCAGTGCAGGGGTGTTCACTGGGATGCAACATACTCCAGTGTATGTGGCCCTTTCTTGCATTTGTGAAAGGATGTATGCTGGCACAACCAATATTTATGCATTTACGCCCTGCACCTTTTCACTTTACCTATGGCCCATGTGACACTAGTGTATGTAGGTTGCTTTAATCCCCACACCCAGTCATTTCTTTGTTGAGGAGATTTGTTCAGGTGGACCCTGCCATGGCAGCTGACCCGTATGTAGCCTGAGCATGCATGGCATGACTGCTGTGTACCATATAGTTTGCTCTAGGTGAGTTTGGAAGTGACAATGTCCATATCCCCATGTGTAGGCATTAGCCATGGCCCACAGATCCCCCACCCACAGGTGTGTAGTTGTTCTTGTGAGATACCATTTGTATGCTATGTATAACCAATTTTGCTTGATGTGCATTGGCACAGATGTGATGTAGAGTCATCATTCATAAATATATGTTGCAACACAGCATAGCGAAAAAAGCATTTTGCTGCCCCAAACTTTGTGAATAGTGAAGTGCAGAGTTGCACTGTGTGTCAGACAGCGCAACACATCCCTTTGCTTTCCTTTCTGCTGGTACACAATCTGCTGTGTAGGACTTACGCAAGTGCCTATTGATTTATGGTGTAGGGATTTATGCATTGGTGTACATCTGCCATATGTGCCCCAGCGCATGCAGTTACTACAGGAACGTGCCATATCTTGTGGGCACAAAAGACACACAGATGATGGACAGAATGCAGAGCAAATCAAACTTTCACCCCCAGACAAGAGGTCTGGGTTAAATCCATCATTCTTTTCTCACCATGCCACCCCAGTTGAGACTCAGCCATATGCAAATCAGTCTTGACCCTGTGCCTCATGGGAACAGTCTAGCCTGAACTTCCAAGCCAGGTCCTCCCTGGACCAGAAACAAGCATCCTGGGACCGGTTTCAGGGCATCACCCCACATCATCCAGGCTAGCTTGAATCCATTGGCACAGTGAGCCTGGGACCCACTTCTGGGCATATCCGGTGCACTTAGGGTAAGAAAACAAAAGACACACAGATGATGGACGGAATGCAGAGAAAATCAAACATTCACCCCAGTCAAGAGATCTGGGTTAAATCCATCGTTCTTTTGCTCACCGTGCCACCCCAGTTTAGACCCAGCCATATCTTGTGGACACAGCACATTGCTCTCTGACATTGTGTGTTAGGGTAGCCCAGCTGTGACACTTGCAATGCTGCCCTATGCAAACATTTTTATCAAAACACACATGAGACTTCAATTAATGTCATATCTATGCCTATAGACTACTGTTTGACCTGCAGACAGTGTAGCAGAGCACTGAGACATAGATGCCTAGACTGCACAACATTACGTATTTTCCCCCATTTTCCCATGTTGGTTGCAGTTGATCATAGTCAGCACTGTCCTGTCCCACCACTCCAACCATCGACTAGTCACAGATAATTGCAGACACCTGCTCCTCTGAGGGATCGAGCTCCTCATGTGGTGCTGGATTACCACCTGCGGTCTGCAATGATGCCTGTCTATTGGTTGCCAGTTTCAACTTAGTTTTGCATTTGGCATAATACAAGGTCTCTTTGCAGTCCATCACTGTCCTCTAGACTTCAGCTATGCAGCCCACCTTGTCTGCTATGGACTGCCATATGGCCTTTGGAGCTGAGAAAGAGCTGGTGTTGCTGCTCTGTCACCTTTGCAATCTAGATCTCATTCTCCTCCTGACTGAACCTGCATTTTGTACAAACTTCGACTTGTATATGCCACAATTCGTCTTTGAGCATTTGGGTGTCTGCTGTGCTGTGCAAGGATGATGCATAACCCGACAGGACTAGCCTCAACAACAACCTCAGTATGAAGCAATGGACCAAAGTATGCCATTCCAGTAGTGCTCTCAATAGCTTGTTTGATTTTCTGGAAGCTTTGCTCACATTCATGTGACCAAAGAAAAGAAACATTCATGTGACCAAAGAAAATAAACATTCTTTTTCATCAAGTCTCTTAATGGCACACTGACAATAGCAAAGTTTTATATGCTTATAAAGCAATAGCTGCCCATGCCATGGAATGAATGTAACATGAATACATCTTGTGGAGGACTGGTAGTTGACAGCATTTGCACTTTAGCTGTATCAGGTGTCACGTAGCCACCAGAAAAGATATGGCCAAATAGTTTTAACTTTGTCTGATAAAACTCTTATTTCTCGGCATTCAAAGTAAAAAAGTCATCAGTGAACAAATGACACAGTTGCATGAGAGGTTTATCATGCTCCTTCTGTGTAGTGCTGAAAAACAATTTGTCATCATTAAAATTGAAAGCATTACTGACAGGCTGTATGAAACGTGGAATGACATCTTGAAATATCTCTGCAGGTGATGACACACCAGAACTTAGTCTTTTGTAATGGAACAGACCATGTGCAGAAAATGTTGTAATTTAGTCCTCAAGTTCCAACTGATGATATCCTTTAATCAGAGCAAGGCGAGAGAATACCTTTGTACGATTCATTTGTGTTATCATGTCAGCAATGTGCAGACCTGGATATTGTTCTCTTTCAATTGCCTTGTTCTCTTGACGCATATCCACACAGATGCATACAGCTCTGTCCTTTTTGGGTACTACCACTATGGGAGACACCCATGGAGTTGGACCAGTGGAACGCTCAATGATATGATGTTTGAGTAAGGATTCAAGTTCATTTTCAACAGATTCCTATAAGTGGAAGGCAATTTGTCTGTGTGTTTTAACAATAGGACAGATGTCCTTATTAATTTGTATGTTGTAAAGTGGTTTATTAGTAGGGGTGGGCAGTTGACTATGCTCTGCTTGTGGAGTTCACAGAGTTTTTGCCACTTCGCGTTCCACTTGGAGCATGATGTTTGGTAAAGCTCTGCCACCCGTTGCATAGCGGAGTTTGTCGTCCAGCCGCACCCATGCTATATCATCAACATGTACAGACTGCAGAATTCCTTTGTGGCTGTGCCCGCCTTAGGCTGCTCTCCTATATTTTGTGTGAGGAGAGTGCAATGCTCTATCCTCTGAGCCAGCCCCTTCCCATCATGCTACAGTTGTAACAGCAGGATTGAGAGGAGACATGGGTCTGAGAGATGTGGACTGGACAATTTGGACATTTTAAAACAGAGAGCAGAACAGGAGTCCTGGACCTAACATCATGGGGAACCACCTTGTCCATTAAGTTGTGGTCTAAATAAAATATGCTGCTGTGTTGGCAACTTTAATGATTAATGTGTGCTGCCCACAACAAGCTTGTGAGGTTACACACAGTAATGACGGTGCAGGGAAGCACTAACTTCTGTGCGCTTAATTAAATTACATTTTCATTGCTGGATAATACCTTACCTCTGCCACTGCTGCAGAGAGAGGTGGAAGGGCTGAGGGTAACCACTGGACTGCAGTGGATAGGAGGTGACTCAGGTGGGCTGAGTCGTAGAAAATAAGACAAGCACCATTGCATGACCGGAGGTGGGATGGAGTAGATCTGATGAGGTGTTGACGTGAGGCCTAGGCTGGAGAGGGTGCGGAGGGCAGAAGGTGGATTGAGGTGATCGTTGAGCTCAGACATGGATGCAGACGACTGAGGAGTAGACCTCAACAGGGGACATTCTGAATAATAATCACCCAAAGTACAGGTGAGCGTAGTCCAGACTGCTTTGCTTTTGTGGCCCAGCCCATGTGCTCATGTTACTCTTCGTTCTATTACCCCTACAGTTGGAATTTATCTGTTGCTAATATAATATTATCTTCATTGCTGGCATTATACAAAAAACAAATTACTATAATGTGAGTGACTTCAATTCCATTTTTAAGTTGAGCAGAGATCGCGAGGAGTAATACAGGGGGATGTGACTTAGTTGAAAAGCTGTAAACTTAGTTTATTTCAGTGATTGCCTTTCTTGAATGTGAAGTTAATTTTTTTTACAATTATGGCCCCTTAATGTTTTTAAATCCAGCTCTAAAATGTGCTGGTATGGAAGAGGCAGGAACAATTACAAGCGAGATTCCATGCTACGTGCTAGGAACGACATCATAATAAATGACTTAAGTTTATGAGCGGCTATACAGGAACTTTGCATGTGAGCAGAACTCAAAGGAAACAAGCAGAGTTTGTATGTCACTCCGTAGAATTCCATGTACAACTTTGTGAGCTCCGCCCTGCCCTATTTATTAGTAGTGATAAGTAGGGACCTACCGCTAGTAATAAGGCCACAAACACAATAAAAGTTTCAATCAAGGTCTCCATAAGTTATTCCCTTGCTCAACCTTTGGTAACTGGCAATGAGCAGGCAGGCTTAACTTAGGAGGCAGGTGAATAAAACATTTAAAGACACCAATACATTAAATAAGTAAGACAAAACATGCAATAAAAAACCAACACCAGTTTATAAATATAGAATACATTTTTATGAACAACTAGTCACCAAAACGACAACAATCCAATGTAAGGAATCAGAGATATGAATTTCTAAAGAATAAAAGTAAAACTAGTGCTTAGAAGCAAATAGCACTCAGAGGGTTAAAAAAAGGTTGTGCTGGATCCATACAAAGTCAGCAGTTCATTACACTTACTTCAAGAAGTGTTTCTTTATGTTGGAAAGTGATCCACAGCACCAGCCAAGGGTTCAGATGCTCTGGTTTGCATCTTGGGGTCTAGGATGACATCTCCCTCAATGCGCCTGGTCGGTTTATGGACCTTGTTTATAAAAGAAGCTCCAAACCTCTCCAAACATTTGAAACTTCTTCCTGAAGTTCCTCCTTGAGAATTTAAAGTTTCCACAACACCAATCCAGGAGTCTAGAATCTCTGAGATGGTCCTTGCGATGTTGGGACTAAAATTACAACAATGCACCTGGCCAAATCCTTGAAAGTACTTGGGACACACTCCAGGTTGGGGACTTCTTCAAGGAGATGATTCAGGTGAGCTCTGTTAACCTTTAGCTTGCAGGGAGTCCACTCCTTTATCCTTTTTGAAGCAAGGCAAATTCATTAGGGCTGTAGTGTGCAGCAGGTGTAGTCCTTCAGTGTGCAATCCTTTGGGGTGCAGGACAGGGTTCCAATAGGGCGGTCCTTCTTCTCCGTGTAGTTTCAGGCAGCAGATTTGAGGAGCTATGTAGCTCTCCCATATTTATTCCCAGCTTCTGTGCATCAAGCAGGGGGCACCCCTGACCAATAAGATGAGCAGTGCCACCCAAGTGTATGACCACTTCCTCCAAAGTGTGGAATATTCATGTCCCAGAAGGCACAATTCTCTCAAAATCCAACATGAAGAAAGTTTCTCCTTTGGGGTCAGATGTGGCTAAGTCAACCCACTGTTGTGGCTAAGTTTCATTAACACACCCGTTCCAACCACCTGACTAATCTACTTACTGTGGTTCCTGTGTGGCTGGGGGTACAGGATGTGTGAGTCATTCTGGGCTGGTCCCAAACTGGCAGTCTCCCATTGAAGACCATATTGGCTCCCCCATCCTCTTCCTTCCTTTTGACTTCTGCAGTTAAAGTTTTCCACCCGCAGAAAATCCATTGTCTACTCTGACAAGAAACTTCATTCCTCATCAAGCAACTCTGGCTCAGCCTGGGAAAGGCTGGCCAGTGAGGAGAGGGCAGCTGGAAAGCTAAACTATAGCTCACAGAAAAGAAAGTTTAATAGCTTCTTTTCAGTAATAGTTACTACAAATAAAACAGTGGCAAGTTGTTGTATTTATTTCAATTATTAGTTAGATACCTTGGAGTACATTTGTAGGGGACTCCTGTCAATATTTACTCTTAAATAAAAAAAAAATCTCAATGGTAGCCAATTGAGCCATTCACTACAATGGAGATAATGGAATTGGGCGTTTTTCCATCACCAGAGCTTAAAAACATATTCTGCCAGTCTTGCAGGGGATACATTTCAAGGCACTGTGTATAGTGTTCAAGGCTCTGCATGGACATGGGCCCAAATCCTTGCAGGAGAAACTTACATGGTATGTCCCTCCCCGAGCGCTTCGCTCCTCATCGGCTAATCTGGTGAGGGTGCCTAGAGTTAGGAAAGTTAAATCAGGAGGCAGGACCTTCAGCACTGCAGCCGCCCACCTCTGGAATAAACTTCCACCTGATATTAGACAAATAGATAATATCCTTCAGTTCATAAAAAGGATAAAAACCTGGCTCTATCCCCAAGTATGCTCTTTGGCTACCTGCTAATAGTCTTTCCGCACTTAGCTAGACACCTGTATCACAGCGCCAGGTTACCCGTAGGGTGTCAGTTGTGCTCTATAAGTAATGATAATAATAATAATGTCTCTGCTTATAGTTACAAGACACCCTACCTTTGGGGCACCTGGTGAGACCTTAGGGATGACTTATATGTAAAAATAAGGACGTTTGGAAGTACCTTTACTTCCAAAGTTGAATTTGCCTATAATTAAAATGTAAAATCAGCCTGCAAATCAGGGCTGGCTTTTAAAATAGCAGCATGCAACACAGCAGTGAGTGCAGGAATTCTACTGTGCCTCTAAACCTCCCTGCCTTATTATATACTGGGACCTATAGGTAGTTTGAATCACCCTTGCCTTATTATATTCTACGAACATACAGAGGTCTTTCATTGCCAATTATAATTGTACCTAACCATGTACTTTTAATCAGCGCACAGGCCCTGGGTCTGGTTAGCGGAGCACAACCAGATTCTGAGAACCAGCACCTAGTAGTAACAAGCATTTGCAATGCAAAAGGTCTTGCATTACTGATAGTTTAAACTTTTGGCATTGCAAATAATAACGATTCTTAGATTATTTTTTTATTAAACAATATGCCAGCAGTAGCATCAGTAAGGGTGCAGTACCTTATGTGGCTAAGAGAGGTCCCTTTACAACTCCACAGGGATACCTGATAACAGCTTGTGGTACTGCACCCTTTTCTTGCTTTGTGGATTTAATTGTATTACTTATGCTACTGCTGGGATATTTTTTAACAATAGCAATGCAATTGGTCTCACATTTGTGAAAGTTTGAGTTTGTGGCATTTTAAATGGGTTTTTTTACGTTGAGTTGTTTGTAGTGTAGTTGAAGTATGCTGTGTTTATTTGAAAAATGTGTTGTGGAATGAAATGGTTTTGAATAGAATTGTGTGATGTGGTGTGGTGTGAAAATGTGTGGCATGAGTGGAAGTATATTGAGTGTAAGTATATGTTATGGTATGGTGTGTCGTTTGTGTGGAGTGTTGTAATGTGGTATAGATTAGATTTATGTGGTGTGTATGTACGTTGTATATATTTGAATTTAAATGTGGTTTTGATGTATGTGATGTTTTTTTTTTTTTTTTTTAAACTCTTTTTATTGATTTTATCCCAACATGTGTCATAGAAAATCATCGCATCAAGCAAAATATACATACATTGCATAATTGAAAACGTTTCTTTCTATGGCTCCTCCCTCCCTTCCACCCCCCCCTCGCCACCGGTGTGCCTGCAATCACTTATTACTAGCATTACAGTTCTCTATGGTTTATCATATCAACAATTATGTACAATCTTTAAAGCATTACAGTGTATACATTGATGTTAGGGGTCACTATACAGGCCGCCGGTCTTTTCATGGCCCATGTTTCACATACTTAGGTGGTAATTGGAGGTCCCTGGTCCCCTCCGACCGACCCTTGCTCTGATCCCGTCTCCGGGGTCCGCAGTATTGTAACCAAGGCCTCCCAAGCCCTCGCCGCCTCCAGTGCTGTTTCATTATTACTACGCCAAGCTTGCTGCAGCCTAAGAGTGCCTTCGCTTCGCGCCCATTTCAATAATTCCGCTCTCCATCTCCCCATACTTGGTCCCCCCGCCGACTTCCAATGCATCGTTATCTCTCTTTTGGCCAAAATCAAGCCGAGGTCCAGAAATTTACTCGTGATTTTCGTTTTTTTAGTGTGCGGGAACCAATGCAGAATACAAACACCCATATCTAAATCAATTACTCGCTCAGTCACACTACTCAACAATTCCAGCACTTCTTCCCAATAAGTCCCCAGATTCACACACCCCCAGAACATATGACGGAAGTCGGCCCCCTCCAAGCCACATCTCGGGCATAGAGCAGTCGCCGTATGGAAGTATTGTTTAAGCTTAGCTGGTGTCAAATACGCTCTATGCAAAACATAGAATTGCACCAATTGGAATCTGGCATTTCTCGTGCTCTTCCAGGCACGCCTAACCAGTTGGGCCCATGTGTTTTCAGGGATTTCCCTGCCAAGGTCCCCCTCCCACTTCTCCTGCAGCGTGTTCAACGGGCTTAGACCTTCAGTCAACATGCGCCGATATAGACACGTAACGGCCTTAAAAGTCCCCAATGCCATCACCACGTATTGACACACCATGGAGGTCCGTGGTTCCGACAACCCCAGCCCCCAATGTCGCTGCAGTGCCGAGATGAGTGCCGCATGCAGCAGATAGTCCCCGCGTGGGAGATCATAGTTAGCCTGCAAGGCCTGAAAGGACAACAGGGTTTCATTTTCATATAGGTCTCCTAATACTTGTATCCCTAGGTCTTCCCAGTGGGCCAACGCCGACCAGTCCCCGCCATGCGGGAAGGCAGTACACATGCCCAACGGTATCTCCGGGGCGTAAGGGCGGGCAAAGCCAGCCCGTTTCTGACTCCGGTTCCAACACAATCTTAGCGTTCTCTCTTCCACAGTAAGCGGTTCAAGGCACAACTTCTGGTTCAAAACTATGAAAGACAATATATATCTTGGGACCCATCGTCCTCCTGGACCATCAGGACCTCTAAACTCCCGAGCTATGGCCTGGGTCAGCCACTGCAGTTGTGCCGCCAGATAGTACCCCTCGAAATCCGGCACTGCCATGCCTCCATCAGCCCTAGGCCGTATCATCGTGGCCATTGCAACTCGTCGCCTGCCCGTCCCCCAAAGAAAACCCCCAGCCATAGATCGGAGCTGTCGAAAGATGGAACCCGCCACCCAAATCGGCAACGTCCGAAAATAATACAATAAACGTGGGAGCACCACCATCTTCAGGAGTGCTACTCGACCGGCAACTGATAACGGTAGTGTACTCCAAAATGCGAAATTGCCTTTAAGCCCGCGGAGAGCCCGGCCTAAATTACCCTCCAACAAATCTTCCACAGAATGATAGATGTAAGTGCCTAAGTAAGGCAGGCAATATGGTTCCCAGCGTACACCCGCCGCCTGCGGGGGGGCCGCCTCAGTCGGGGTAACCGGAAATAAGCAGGTCTTTGCCCAGTTCACCCGCAGTCCCGAATATTGCCCAAACGCTGAAAGCAAGTTTCGTGCTCCCTCCACTGCTGCATCCGCGTTCGCGAGAAAGAGCAATAAATCATCTGTGTAGAGGGAGACATAGTGCATATCTCCACGATGGAGTAGGCCAGAGTAATGTTCCCCTAACCGGGCATGGGCAGCCAAAGGTTCAATGGCCAGGGCAAATAATAGCGGTGAGAGTGGACAACCCTGTCTCGTACCGCGGCCCACCCGGCAGGCCGGGGAGACCGTCACCCCCGTCCGTACTCGCGCCGACGCCGATCTGTAAAGAAGTTCCGTCCACCCCACAAAATCATCACCTAATCCAAACTCACGAAGGACCCGGTACAAATACGACCACTCCAGGCTATCAAATGCCTTTTCTATATCTACCGATAGAACCATTGCAGTAGGTGTATCGCTATGGTCCTCTCCCAAAATCCGCAAAAGGCGTCGCACATTAATTGCGGTGTCCCGCTTCGGGATAAAGCCCACCTGGTCGGTATGGACCAGTTGTGTCATATAGGAGAGGAGCCGGGTCGCCAAAATTCTACTCAATATCTTATAATCGGCAGTTAGCATTGATAAAGGACGATAGGCCGTCCTAGCCAGTGAATCCCCGCCCGGTTTCAGCAGCGGAACAATGATAGCCTCACGAGTGGAGGCTGGCAACCGTCCCGAGTCCCAGGCCTCCCGATAAACCGCCAGCAGTTTAGGGGCCAGGAGATCAATATACGCAGAATAAAATTCGATCGGTAGCCCGTCGGCACCTGGGGACTTCTTGCGCGCCATATGTTTTATCGCACTGCGTATCTCTCCTTCAGTAACCATCTGCCCCAACATGCCCCTTTGATCAGCCTCAAGCTGCGGCAGTTGTATTTCAGCTAAGAATTCAGTCAACTCATCGCCCGTACTTTGCAGTTTGCTCTCATAAAGATCCGTGTAGTAGGCCAAGAACATCTTATTAATCCCCTGCTGCGTGTATTCCGGTGTGCCCGCCGGGGAGGTCAAGGCCAATATGGGCGTGCCCCTCGGTATCGGATTAGCCAACCACGCCAGGAGGGCGCCCGCTTTATCCCGCTCCGCATGTGCCCTCACCAAATATTCCTTATGATCAAAACAGCGTAACCGTTCCACCTGTTTAGCCACTTCCTCCCGTGCAGCCAACACGTCAGCCTGCGCTTCCGGGCTCGCAGGGAGCGCTCTCTCCGCCTGTCGCAGCAGCAGTTCACCCCTTTCTATGTCTTGCAACAGTGTCTTTCGCACTCCCGTCGCCTTGGCAATACATAATCCCCGCACCACCACCTTAAATGCGTCCCACTCCAGTGCCAGGTCCGAGGCCGTTCCCGTATTTTCTAGAAAATAATGCTCAATACCCTCTCGCACCTCCGCCCGAAACACCGGGTCCTCTAAAGTCTCCGGACACAATCGCTAAGCGGGAATTGCCGGCCTTACTCGGGACCACCTCAGGGCCAATAGCAATGGATTATGGTCCGATAATGTCCTTGCCAGATATTCACTATGGCGAACCATCGCATGTACATCCGGTGAGCACAACACTGCGTCCAACCGCACATGTAAGTTATGTACAGCAGAATAAAAAGAATAGTCCCGTTCTCCCAAGTGGTGCGCGCGCCAAGTGTCTACGAGCCCCCACTCAGCCTGCCAGTCCCTCCGAAGCTTCGAAAGTTTATGTATGGGCGCCTGCGGTAGCGGTGGATGAGACCTATCCATTTCGGTATCCGCAACTGAATTAAAGTCGCCACCTAACATCAGTGCACCGGTCAAAAAGGATGATAACTTCCCTGATAGGCTGGCAAAGAAGGATTTCTGGTCCACATTGGGGGCATACACACTACACATTGTCACACATCGTCCATCCAATCTTCCCGTAACAGCCACAAATCTCCCCTCAGGATCCACTACCTGCTGAAGTGGTTGGAAAGGGACTCCTGCTCTCACCCAGACCAATACTCCCTAGCATAGGCAGAATACGTTGTATAAAAGCTGCCCCCTCCATCGGCGCTGCAGTGCCCGGCCCTCTGCTCGGTCTATGTGTGTTTCTTGAAGAAAAGCTATTTGGGCTCCCTACGCACCAAATATGCATGAACCCTATGGCGTCTCTGCATTGTATGCATCCCCCGTACATTCCACGTAATGCATTTAATCTCAGGTGTTGACCCCATTGTGTAAAAAGACTTTGTTCCGTATCAGCATTCCCCGCAGTGGCACACCGGTGATACTAACTACCCCAACACCATCCCCCAAACCCACCCCCCACCCGTCCCCAGAACAGGCTCTAAACAGCTAGTACCCATCCAAACTATTCCCGAACAACTCCCCTGGTAGCTACCAGAGGTTCACTCTAAGAGCGAATCTAAGGGGGAGCTCGGCACCAAGAAGATCCGGCCAGTTGTATCACTGCCGCCAAGCGCCGAACCCCACAATAAATAAGTTTACAGTTCCCCCGGGGCAGTCCCCGGACACCCAAGCGGCCATACTGAGTTCCCGTCCCCCCATCTGGGCTTCCTGATCCCCTCCAACTGCTCCAATTACCCCTCTCCAAGAGCTACAGCTCCAGAACCAGCCGGCCCTCCTTACTAGCTACATGGGACACTGCATACAATCAGGCATCTGCAATCTCGTCCGCCGTCCCTGGGGTGATGTGAGGGAGAATAACACTCCCCGCGTCCGTCCCATCAGTGTCTATCCCTTCTGACCCTCGTTCTGACTCGGTCCCTCCTTTTAGGGTCGCGCCGCTCACCTGCGATATCTCCGTCACGGCCTGCAACGCTGCAGACCTCTCTCTCTTCGTCTGGGACGTAGAAGGTTTCTGCGAACCAGGTCGCCTTCTCCTGTTGCGTCCTGCCCTGAGCGACCTCAGTGCCACCGTTGTCTGTCCCCTGTTGCCTTTTGTCACACCTGTTCCTGTGCGATAAGTTTCCAACCAGCTCCATGCCTCGTCCGGGGAGTTGTGAAAGGAGGTAGTGCCATCCAATGTCACTCTCAGGCGTGC
The DNA here is from genome assembly GCA_963921515.1 of Calotriton arnoldi. NCBI lineage: Eukaryota > Metazoa > Chordata > Amphibia > Caudata > Salamandridae > Calotriton > Calotriton arnoldi. The sequence goes on along the minus strand of CAWUFW010006124.1, from coordinate 294,018 downwards.
TGGGAACATCAGGGAATACTCAATACTTTCATCCCGGAGTGCTTTCTTGACCGCTAAAAGGAAGATCGCTGGCGCTGCACTTCAAAGGTGTAATCCGGGGAACAGCGACACGTTATTATTGTCCACTTTATATGGGCCAGCGGTGCGTGCTTTATGTAAGAGAAAGTCTCTGTCCTTATAGTGCAGCAAGCGGGCCACCACAGGCCTGGGAGGCCTTCCAGGTTGCAACGGTCGGGCAGGCACTCTGTGCGCCCTCTCCAGAGTATAGAATGGTGTCAGGCCCTCCGGAGCTACCTCGGTGCGCAGCCACTGCTCCAGGAAATCTACCATACTGTCCCCTTCCACGCCTTCAGGAAGGCCTACCACCCGTATGTTGTTCCGTCTATTACGCCCTTCCGCGTCCTCCGTTCGTCTCTCTAAGACTTGAAGCCTACGAGTGATGTCTCCCATCTGCTCGTCCAGTGCCCTCTGCGAAGGCTCCAAGACCCCCAATGTGGTCTCCGTCTGCCTCACCCGGTCGGTCAGCTTCACATGGTCCACCCGCAGGAGTCCCAGTCCCAATGATACCTGTGCTATGTCCTGCTGGAGTGCCTCTTTCGTGTCCGTAATAGCTCGGAGGATCTGGTCCACCTGCTGCTGCTTGAGCCCTTCCGGTGATGAACCAACCGCTCCCTGTGTCTTTTGTTCTGCTGCATCAACCTCCTGTTCAGGGGGTGCTCCCCCTTGCTTGCCTCGTGGTTTCCCCATTGGGGTTCAGTTATTGTGCTCTCAGGGCTGAACGCACCGCACAGTTCCTCCTGTAACTCAGCAAGTTAAGGCCCTCCCTCATGCGGAGGAATACGTACACCCAGTTACCAGTTGTCGACTTCCACTGTGCCCTGAAGGGGCTCCTCATTCACCCCTGCCTCTCATGGGCCTCTCCATGGGTTAGTCTATGTGGGAACAAGGTTTCCAATCGCCCAACAATGGAAAGGCCAGATCACCAATGTCGTAGTAAGCGTACCAGGGAATTTCGCTCTGAATAGCACCCAGCAGGGATCCCCGCTCCAAGGTCCCCTAGTCGGCACCCACAGACTCGGGGCCCAATCAGCCACCACCCAGTATCCGCAGCCGCTGACACTTGGGGTAGTTATATTCCACAGGGGGCGATCAATCCAGTTCATCTATGGCATCACACTCTAGTGTCCCACAAAATAGGCAACTGGTCCTCTCTCCAGACATGAGGCACTTCCGCAGACCCAGGCCCGGGCCTGCGCTGCTCACTTGGCAGCCGCAGTGAGTTCTAGGGGCCAGCCCCAGAATTGATAGGACACCTTCTCCGGAGCGTCAGCGAGCCCCTCCTCAGGCTGGACAGTAGGGCATCGGCGATCCTGCACCTCGCTGCGGTCTCTCAGTTCCCCAGAGTAGTTTCTAACTTCGCCCCCAGTTCGTGCGGGCGGAGTGGGGCCCTCCGTATGCTGAGCGGCTCTGCCCATGTAGGTCGGGGACCAGATGGCCGTCGTGCACCCCCTCCAATCGGGCCCCGAGCCCTCCCTGCCCTCGGTAAGCGCTCACCGGGTCAGTGCTTCCACTGTCAGCCCTCAGGAACCGGGGTCGCTCGATTGCCACCACCAGGAGCTGATCCGGGCGTCGTATTACTCGGGCGTCCCACGGCGATTGCTCCCTACTCCACTATGACCGGGTGGTCTCCGGGTCGTCCAGGCCCCTCACATATGCAGTCTGCTGTACGCGCCCACAATGTGCTCCAGGAGTTCAGGGACCCCCCTGCAGACGCTGTGCACCTTTCACTCGTTGGGGGGGGGAAGCCCGCTGGCCGGTAGTCCGCCCTCTGGTGTGTGTCGCAGTTCGGCTCACAGGGTCGGCCGCCATTTTAGGCCGTCATGTCCAGAGCCGCGCCGCTGTCGGAGCCACGATCCGTTGTCGGAGGGGACCGGAGCCTTCTAGTAAAGGCAGCACTGGTCCCTGTAGTCCAAGGAACTCCCCCAGGGTCACCAGAGCCCTAGTTCGGGGCTCCGGTCAGGATAAACGATGAGGTCGGCGCGGAGCTCACAGCTCACACGACCGTCTCCATCGGCATCCAAGCCACGCCCCTCTTGATGTATGTGATGTTGAGTGATATGATGTTTAGTGAAATAAAGGCGGATGGTGTTGACTTTTTTATGATGTGGAATTGTGTGGTAAGTGGAGTTTTATGTAGTAGAATTATGCGGTATGATATGGAGTGGAATGATGACCCTAGTATTTATGTGGTATTCAGTGTAGTTGAGTTATGTGGAGTGGGTTTGTGTGCTATTGAGTGTTATGTGCAGGGGTATTGTGTTTTGTTTTAGGTAGTTTTATTGAATTATCTGTTATTTTATTCACTTATATAGTATGTGTTGGAATTTTGTGATGCGGCTTGTATGTATGTAGAGTGTTGTGCATTTATGTGGTGTTTAGTGGGAATATATGTTGTGCATTGAAAGCATGAGTTGTTTAATGTATGTGGTGGGGAATGTAATTGTGTGGAAAATAATTGTGTTGCGTGGTAATGTTTTTTGCAGACAGTGAGAAAGTGGTGATTGGAGTTATGTGTAGTGGAAATATGTGGTATGGTGTGTTGTGGAACCATGTGTATAAGAAATATGTGGTTTTGATTGTAGTGAATACAGTTTTTTGGATAATATGCATTGGCAAGAATTATTATATAGGGATGGCCAAGATTGCGTGCTCAGCCTTACCATGCATCTGGAAAACCGTCACAGGAGCAATGTTCCTATTTTGTGCGCCTTCACTCCTGTTCCATAACATGAATACTTTGGCCACAACTTGAAAAATGTAGGGCCCTTCTGAAAATATGGAAATACTGTTTTCCAAACTTTTTCAACTAAGATAAGTGTGTGGTTTCTAAAGTATTTTAATATACTGATAATACATCATGTGTAGTGGTGTAAAACATATTTGAATGTTTGCATAAAATATAGAGAAGTGGAAACAATATAAAAATTCTGCTAATGCCACAGCAAAAGTTTAAAAACTGTAATGTGCAAATCTGTTGATTTGAGTAATTACAAATTGTATATGTTGGATCTTTTGGTAATTAAAAGTCTTCATTTTATATGTTTACACAGCCATACTGGTATAATACAAAAGAAGGAGACAATATTAATAAGATAGCGCCCAGTCTAAAAAAGCACCAATATTTTTCCATCTTTTCTGAAGCTGATGAGCTTGTGCCCCTACATTTTACACTAACCCTTCCTATGCTGTACAACCTCTGCTTTTCACAACAAAATAATTTAAAAAGCAAGCTTTCCTGCATAGTGTTATAAACTGTCTGCTTTCTCCTTGGGACCAGATCTTATCTTTTAGTTTTACAGTCCCTAAAGTGTTGACAGGGAGTGTGGCTTAAATAGTCTAAATTGCCCAAGATCACCATATATTAGAGTGCCACCGAGACTTAAATGACTTAATGACAATGTCTTTTACCCAAACTCTGGAAAGGTGCATAATGCAACGTTTGGGATCTACTGTAGTGGCAGGGTGCCACGTTGTAATTAAGGCATCCAAACTAAAGGAAAGTCCTTTAAAAACACTTCCTTAAGGATTGCCTCCGCACGTCAGCACAGATTAATGCATCCTTTTGGCGCTTGGCACCACAAAAAACTGGAGAACTTAAAAACAAAGGCTATGTTGTTTTTTGCAGATAAATAAAGAAAGCCCTGCATTTGCTGCAAAAATATCATGCAACTACTCTGAAAGAAAATAAACCCAAATACTCTTTAAATATACACAGTAAAGGTGGGTGGTTGAATGATACTTCCAGTGCACAGGCTTCCAATTTTGAGTGCTCAGCCTAACCATGCCACTGCAAACATGGCACAATAGCAATGTTTCCCATTGCATGTTTTCCTCTTATATGCGTCCCCTCCTAACTTCTGCTAAATAAAATAATAAGTCTGCCACAACATAAGTATCTGAGCCACAACATAAAAACATATTGTGCTGCAGAAAATATGGAAAAACTGTTGACATAATTATTACAAATAAAGTCAGTGCATGCTTGCTAAATGAAAGGTGATGAGTACATGCTCCTACAATTTACACAAAGTTTCCAATTTAGTATCAGTACCGCGTGTGTAATAATTTAAAAAATGTGTGTGGTTTTGGCCACAAAAATGAGAAACAATGTTTATTAATTGGAAATAGTGCTGATGCCACAGTTACAAATAATCAAACTTTAAGCAGAAATCAGCTGATACTTTCCATGCCACAAAACATCTGCTTTACTTAAAGTAATTAAAAAGCAGGCATTCCTACACAGTGTTAGAAGCTGTCTTGCTTTGCCCTGAGAAGAGATCTTATCTTGCCGTTTTACAGTGCCTGAAGTCTGGACAGTAAATGGGGTTTAAACAGTGTGAATTGCCCAAGATCACCACATGTTAGGGTGAAGCCAAGACTTAAATTACAAAGTCAGAAACAATGGAAAACATCTATCCCCTTTTGGTACCAGGAGAGAATAACAGGCCGTTAAGCCAAGGCCGTGATTTTAACCTGGTTTCCCCTATTCCAGTATGCAGCTGTAGTCATATCTCCTCTCCAAAAGCCCCTTTAATGTTGGAAGCAAAGTGTAGGCTGCCATTTAATATGTGCATTTCTGTAGATATTGTGCAACCAAAACATTACTGGTACAGGGGAAGTGGGGTAACTTGGCGTTTGGACCCAAGACAAATTCAAGGTCCTTATAATACGGTTTAGTGTCTAGTTTGATGATGTTTAATTTGTCGAAAATCTATATTACATGAATTCAAAAGGAAAGAATGTGTGCAGTTTAAATAAACGTAAAGTACATTACACACAAACACAGTAATTGTGCCGAAAATAATTTAGATGGATAATATGCACTGGCAATAATTATTATATAGGGGCTACCAATAGTCCATGCATCGTCCATGCACAACGTTACCATGCCGCTGCAAAACATGACAGGAGCAATGTTTTCTATTGCATATCTTCCTGTTATGTGCGTCACCCTCCCCCCCATCCACTTTCTCTTAAAAAAACAAATTACTCGGGCACAACATAAATAACTCAGCAACATCAAAAATGTAGCGCCCTACTGAAGAAATGTGCTGCCAACTGCAAAGAAGCACCAGCAGGCGTGCACACGCCCTTTAATATTTTAAGCTGTTTATGCCGCCATTTGATATGGGTGTTTCTTGAAATATTGCACAACCAAAACATTAGCAGTATAGGGGAATCTTACAGAGTCTTTGTTAAAATATACTTAAAATAACAAGTTGTGCACAGGAAATCACACCCCAAGTGCCGCAAAAGCCGCTAAAGCAAAAGTAATGCTCCTAAGGTAAACATTTCAGCACATACAACAAAATGCAAAGTACACAACACAAGCTTTAAATTGCCTTTCTTTGTAATTTTACGGTAGCGCTAACCAACGAGCAACAAAAGCAAAATAAAAGCATATATTTTAGAACTTGTATGAAAATGTAAAGCATTCTGCATTACATTACAATCCACCCCACTTTACATTTTTATTCGGTAACAAAACACATAAGCGCTTTCCAGAGCACACACTCGCTCCCTTAATAGCACATATAAAAACAAACCTGTAAAATAAATGACACAATTAATAAAACAAAACAGCGTGATGTGAATTTCACTCACATTGTAAGTTGGTCTCAAAGATAAAGTTGATACCCCGCAGCCGAGGTTGGTCCTTTTTAGTCTCTCGCTATGTGTAGCGCTCATGTCCGGATATTAGTGAAAATATCTACTAAAGATATTCTGGGTGCATGGAGGGGTTAGGGAGAGAGAATAAGGAAGCAGATCCTAATAAAATGGAGTCCAAAATGACGGTGAAAGAGGAGCTGCCTGAAAGCGTGAATGTTTCTGGAGGGCCAAGGCCAGGAAGGACACAGCAGCTCCTAAGGAGTCCATGGAGAAGGAGGAAGAGGCTGGGAGGGCTGGTGTGGAATAAAAACAGACCCCGGCTCACGATAAAAAACACTGTAGTTTGGCTCCTGCAGCCTCTGGGACTGCGCTTTGAGCGCTGCAGTTCCGCAAAGGCGCGTGGCAGTTCTGCATACTCATTATTGCAAAGGTAGCAAGGGTGGGAGAGCGCTGATCCATGAACAGATTTTTGAAGTGGAGCGCTACCAACTGCAAACATGCAACAAGCATGGAAACTGTTGCGCTTCCAAGTCTAAGAATTAAAATGCCTATAAAAAAATATTTGCAATGATATAGGACTCGCATTTAAATGCGAGACCTTTAGCATTGGAAACAAATGGGCGCCATTGTCCCGGATGCTGCAAAAGTTAAAGCGGGCGTGGCCGGCTGAATATAAACAAAGCACGTCATCGTGCTTGAGATAGGAGAAACTAAAGAAAATAGATCACATGTTGTATAAAAACAAAGTAAAGGGGCCAGTAGCCATGGGAGGTTACAAATGACGACATGACCATACTAAGGAGGGACTAACAAGCATATTAAGGAATCAGACGCCATCATGTACAAAGGACAAAGACACAAGCCAATGACAAATATGGGTGGGGGAGTGGGTGGAGCTTCTCTCCCGTACTGAACTACCACAGATCATCCCCAGAGCAGCGCTTGTGCGCTGGCTCAGGCTCAACCTAAAAATGGGGGCAAATAGTGGGGGATCTGTAAACAGTTCCTGATTTCTCACAGTGTAATCAGACATTCATAGTCTAGAGTTTTCCCAACTCATGAAACGACAAAGGGAATTGACTTACTAGTTCATGATGAGCATTCATGTTATAGTTCACGAATATCAGTCACATATCAGCAGCTCTGCGGATCTGAGTAAACAGGCACCTGAAAATGCACCTGGAAGTACATGAATGGGTGCTTGTACTTTGGCTTTTTTATGTTTCATTGTTGCTACAAATGAACCTTGCCTTTTTAGTGGCATCGATGCAGCCTACGTATACACTTTAGTTTTCGATGGCATAAGTCAGGCATTGGAGACAGTTCACTATATTTCTCCTCAGGCATAATATTTACTGATGGACTACTATCAATAATGAAAGGCATTGAACAACCATTGACTTTTAGTATGAATTTTGGACAATGTTTGGATGACTTTGATGTTTTGTCATGTTGACTTTTCTTGGACCGGCATTTTTCCTCATATGTGGCCAGTCCAATGTTCACACATTACTCTGAGGTAAACATCAACATGGCACAATCATCTTATTCGCTTTCACTTGACATTGATACTGAAGACATTTTTGACAAATATTTAGAGGTTGATGGACTACATTTGGTGTTGATTTGCCTCAACTGATGTGGTCACTTGGCCTTATGTCAGTACGTTGAGTGTTTCTTCTGGAATGTTCGGGCAGCACCATTTTGTCTTTGCTCCATGATGCACTTACTTTTTTCCTACTCCTTGTAAACTGTTACAAAATGGGTCTCCTTTCCCCAGCCTTTGCAGATTTTCCCAATAGCAGGACATTTATCTTCGTGCTGAAACGAAAATCCATATCTGAAGCACAACTTTTTTTCTGCGAAGAATTCACTCTCCGTCCCTCTGTCTTTGTTTAACATTCATGACTGACTCATCTGGGCCCCTCTGGCCACCATGTCAGCAGCTTGTAAATGAGCATGATCTTCAGCTCTTGCAGAAATGAGAACTTGCTCTGGAATAAGAGTTTCTCTCAGCATTCATCATCTGAACAATCTGACAACCATCCGTCAATCACTCAGAGGTGTATAAATTACTCACAATTAAACTTAGTGAACTGACAGTGTTTGATGAAGGTATCCAGTCTCTCAACAAATTTGTCGCTGGTCTGACCTTGACGTAAGATATGCCCAATGTAATCTTCATTTGCCTTTGAATTGAACTTGAGACTCAAGGCTGCTTTGATTTGTCTGTATGTAATTTCATCAGCTCACAGCATTTTCTTTATTATGACTTATTTTATGTTTTCACCATCAAGATACTTGCGTTACTTCATAACCTTCTTGTTATCTGCTTCTTCCAGCACATCAATGAAATCATCAAATGTCTCTATCCAGGCAGTCCACCTGTCGCCAATATTCTGCTTTTTGGACATATTGAATGGCTGTGGCAGTTTCAAGAAGGTGGTTGCATTATTATCATTGTTGGAACTTACTGATGTAGAGAGTAGAGTTCTGTCAGCAGCTGCTTGTGATCTTGTTGAGGCTTTGCGACATGCTGGCCTCTGGGTCATCTTTGATAATGGCAGGAAACTTGACCTCTTTCTTGGTCTCGATTGGAAAAGCAAACTTTCATGATTCTGATCACTACTCTTGGCTTTCCGAACTTCAGAAAGCTTTGAAGTTGTTGTGAGCCCGATTCGGCAGCTTTGGTAGAGTGTTGCTTTGGGTATGGACAGCTCCGCAAGAGCAACCCGCATGCTTCCTCTAGGGTAACTCCCTCCGCCACTGTGGCATAATGACTAATCAGTACTGATAAGCAGATGACCGTTTCTTGTATTTCTTTGCCTTTAAATGTCTCTGACACCTCGTTGATCTGTGCCTCGCAGCGCTTCTGTTTGCAGTGTTATCTTGCAATTTGCTGCTCTTTCAAAACCTGGTTACATCCACCTAAAGCATTCTCACTCCATATAATGTACAGTTTTGAGTTGCGTATCAAGCGCCTAAATTCCCTCACGGGTGACAAGTGTCGCTACACAAGCACTTAATTGATTGATTGATAGTAGCGCAATACCTCTCTTTGTGACTTTCCATTAGGTTCTCGGCCAACAATGTGTAGACTCCTCAGTTATGTTTTCAATATCTTCAAATGCTTTACATGAACTGGGACTGCACTTTGACTCCACACACGCCTATAATTGATTCTGCACCTCAGCAGAGGCCCACATGGCACACACATTTTGCTGGACCACAGAAAACTCTCTGGGAGAGCACTGTCGATCTTCAGGTTACTTATCCACTATCTCGTTGCCAGTTGTAGCGTCCTACCCAGTTCGGATACTTCTTCTGTGTGTAATCTCAAACTCAATATTCTAAACATGAGTTCATCTCACTATGCTCTAATGCTTTCATCACAGTTCTATGGAGTCCATCAGGAGCCTCAAGTATTCTGTCACTACAAACTCACATGACACTACAAGACCCATAGCCAGATGTATGTTTTTAGGGGGGCCTGGCCCTCATCTATGACCAAACATTAAGCATTAAAGGTGCATTTTTTCCTAAATTCTGGTTGTACTACTAAATATCAACCCCCCAGAATATTGTGCTACAAGAATATGGAGGACAGAATATCGAAAGGTAACTGCAAATAGGGAAGTCTAGATTTAACTATTCCTAACTCCACGTCTACATATCTTGAAGAAAATATATATATAGCTTAGGTATATATATATATTCACTGAAAAAACCATAGGTTTCAGGGGCGTTATAGTTAGTTGGACATTTCACTCGTACAAAACCATAGAAATTCCCCCGTTATAGTTAGTTCAGCTAACTATAACTCGCGCGCCCGCAATGCACTGCTGATGACGTCACATATTACATCACTCATGACATGGTCAGTGACATCACTCATGACATCACTGATGACATCTCAAATGACATCACTGATGACATCACTGATGACATCATCCTTGTGATAGAGTGGCAGACCTCCTCTCACCCTAATATAACCTTTGATACACACACTCAAAAATACAAACTAACATTTTCAAAACAATGGACATACCAATACCAGTTACAACACACCTATTCATTAATTCCAAGATCTACACACACATCCACTCATTCACCAACAGTCCCTATACAGTCACTCATACATGTACTCACTCATCATATGTACTCATACACCTATACATCCTGTTACACACCGCCACTCATCCATAGAGTTACTCACACACATAGTCACACATGCAAACAAAGTATCAAACATCCATTTACTTGCATATACAGTTATACACACACTACCACACTTACTTCTACAGAAACTTACACATACTTACTCTCTTAAACAATCACTTATAGAAACACCTACTTATTTGTACAGGAACTCTTCCAATCTCTCACTCTCACATATACTCACTTATATACACCAATACTCACATATACTAGTTTAAAACATATGTAGTTACACATAAAGACACTATTGAGACAGTCATTCACTCATTAACACACCCATACACATACTCATCCACCTATACAGTCCTGCACACATGCTGTCTTCAACACATACAAACACTGAGTCACTCATTCATGCATCTATGCACTAAGTAATACCCCCACCGAACCATACAGACACTCAGACACTCATACTGATACTCAAAAACCAACTAATAAACCATATAGACACTCATGTAGCTACTCACCAACCCATGCAGCCACTTATACACAAAGTGAGAGACTGATACAGATATTTTCATATTTAAACATTACTCACTAACCCTTGTATTCACTAAGATACACTTAGGGGCCTATTCCGATTCGGGCAGGAAATCTCTCCGACCGAGCCGGACCCGGAGAGATTTCCGACCGAATCGGACCCTAGCAGTCCGACCGAACGAGTACGATGCATTCGCATGCTATCGGACTCGATTCGGTCAGACTCCCATTGAAGTCAATGGGAGCCGGTCGTACAACGCGTACGTGGGCTCCCATTGACTCAATGGGTGCGAGGCGAACAAGGGCGCCCCCTATAGCGGGTACGCGTCGAAGCGGGTTGCGCCGTACACGCACAGGTAGGGGGGACCCATGGGTCCCCCCTGTGTGCGACTCGCGTGGCTAGGCGTACAGGGGGGTCCGACACGGACCCCCAAAGTGCGGCTCCGACTGCTCTTTCGAGCCGGATGGCGCGAGTCGGTCGGACTGCTCGCGGCGCGCATCGTACTTACCCGGCCGGGGAACGTCTCCATTGCGCGGTGCGAGTCATGTCCGTGCGAGTCGGTCAGAGCGGTTGGGTCCCGCGAACGAGTCGGTCGGCGATTTCGCGTACGTTCGCATCGTACTCGCTCGCCCGGACGCACGTCCGACTCGGTCGGAAACAGGGCGTCCGAATCGGATCCAGTAAAGCCGAATCCAATACGGAGCCCTACCGGCCGAGATCGGAATCGACCCCTTAGTCAGTTATACAATCAATCTTACAAAAAAAAATCATCCATTTAGACACTTATATACCCATTTATTCTTCCATCGACCTTGAGATATACATATATAAAACATATTTAATTTTCAGAAAAACACACATTCACTGGATGATGTCATGAGTGATGTCATGAGTGATGTCATGAGTGATGTCACTGACCATGTCATGAGTGATGTAATATGTGACGTTATCAGCAGTGCTTATGCGGGCATGCAAGTTATAGTTAGCTGAACTAACTATAACGGGGGAATTTCTATGGTTTTGTACGAGTGAAATGTCCAACTAACTATAACGCCCCTGAAACCTATGGTTTTTTCAGTGAATTTCTAAGGTTTTTTAAATGCTAATTTCTAACTATAACGTGCCTGAAACCTATGGTTTTTTCAGTGAATTTCTAAGGTTTTTTAAATGCTAATTTCTAACTATAACGTGCCTGAAACCTATGGTTTTTTCAGTGAATATATTATATTTATTATACTATGTATACATGTGAAAATGTCTCGGTCCCCTGTTTGCCTCGGTGGCACGGAAAAATGGGTGGAACTGACGTCAGCACGCTGACGAGGTCCTCTTATGGCTCCGATGACGTCATACGGTGTCGCGAGCGGAGCCGTGCTCGTTGACGTGGGAGAGCTAGGAAAGAATTTCCGTGGAATGCTGGTGCAGGGGATATTCACCTAAGTGTTCAGGCTAGTCCTTTGGGAGCAACTGTTTATGTTGCCACTCCAGAAACCGAAACCAGTGATCCGAGGGCAGAGGCCCTGCAGATGGCACACGAGGTGGGGTGCCCAGTCGTGTGCACCGGCGGGGCAGCGAAGTGACAAGCACCACAACCCACAAAAAAGATAACGAGGGCACTGAATAACACAGGATCTTCTCTTTGTATCTGGCAGGAACAACGAAGTTAAAAAGCCCTAGTACCAAAATGTAGAATTAGTGCTACAACGGTCTACAAGAGGACCTGCGATGCCGCTTCTGTCTCCCGTACTCCTGGAGGCGGCACATGGGTCACGTGGTACGGTCATACTGCGGTGGGACGCACACTCGTTGACCTCTCATGGCACTGCTCCACACTTCAGGGAGGACGCTTTCCATTAGCTATGTTTTCTGATGACATGTCGCGCCGGCCCCGTCCAACAACAGAACTCCTTTAGATCCAAACAGACTCTTCCACTCTCTCACCGGAAGTGAAACCAGGCCACGCGGACACTTTCACAATACAACAGCCGGGAATGCACTTTTCGGTAAAAAAACCACATTCCTTCCTCTTAATTAATGAAATAAACATCTCACTGAAGAACAGGGGCCAGCTTCGATCGGTAAACAGCCGTTACAACGACTTTTTTACTTTGCGATACCATTACAACGCATGCATTACCACGCATGCGTTGTACATCACAAAGTCATTACTACGCATTTTTTTAGAACGCATGGTCATTTACCACGCATGCCTTTACAACAAATTTTGTTGTAAAGGTATGTATGGTAAATGACCATGCGTTTTAAAAAACATGTAGACGATCCATGTCGTTGTAAGGAAACAGAGGCTGTTCTGTTTCCTCACAACGATGTGCACCGCCCCTCAGAGATGACGTGAAGCAGGAACCACGAGGAGAGAGGAACCATGAGGAGTGAGAGGTAAGGGGTATTGGGCATGGGGTGGGGGTTTCTTTTCTAGGGTTTAGGGTAGTGCAGTGGTGTTTGGGTGGGGTAGGGGGTCGTGCTAGGGGGAGTGTTTTAGGGTTTAGGGCAGTGCAGTGGTGTTCGGGTAGTGTAGGGGGTCGTGCTGGGGGAGTGTTTTAGGGTTTAGGGTAGTGCAGTGGTGTTTGGGTAGTGTAGGGGGTCATGCTGGGGGTAGTGTTTTAGGGTTTAGGGTAGTGCAGTGGTTTAGGGGGTCGTGCTGGTGGTAGTGTTTTAGGGTTTAGGATAGTGCAGTGGTGTATGGGTAGTGTAGGGTGTCGTGCTGGGGTAGTGTTTTAGGGTTTAGGGTAGTGCAGTGGTGTTTGAGTAGTGTAGGGGTCATGCTGGTGGTAGTGTTTTAGGGTTTAGGGTAGTGCAGTGGTGTTTGTGTAGTGTAGGGGGTCATGCTGGGGGTAGTGTTTTATGGTTTAGGGTAGTGCAGTGGTGTTTGGGTAGTGTAGGGGTCATGCTGGGGGTAGATTTAGGGTTTAGGGTAGTGCAGTGGTGTTTGGGTAGTGTAGGGAGCCGTGCTGGGGGTAGTGTTTTAGGGTTTAGGGTAGTGCAGTGGTGTTTGTGTAGTGTAGGGGGTTGTGCTGGGGGTAGTGTTTTAAGGTTTATGTTAGTGCAGTGGTGTTTGGGTAGTGTAGGGGTAGTGCTGGGGTAGTGTTTTAGGGTTTAGGGCAGTGCAGTGGTGTTTGTGTAGTGAAGAAGGTCATGCTGTGGGTAGTGTTTTAGGGTTACGGTAGTGCAGTCGTGTTTGTGTAGTGTAGGGGGTCGTGTTTTAGGGTATAGGGTAGTGCAGTGGTGTTTGTGTAGTGTGGGTGGTCATGCTGGGGGTATATTTAGGGTTTAGTGTAGTGCAGTGGTGTTTGGGTAGTGTAGGGAGTTGTGCTGGTGGTCGTGTTTTAGGGTATAGGGTAGTGCAGTGGTGTTTGTGTAGTGTGGGTGGTCATGCTGGGGGTATATTTAGGGTTTAATGTAGTGCAGTGGTGTTTGGGTAGTGTAGGGTGTCGTGCTGGGGGTAGTGTTTTAGCACTTATTTTTCTTTCTACAGCACTAACTATAATTTCTATGGCAAAATGAACCCCCTCATTTTGTTCCTTTTTAAATTAAATGTTTTAAGTGTTACCAGTTTATTCCAATCAAGATGGCTTCAGGTGTGCCATACTTTTGTCATAAGTAAGACTGTTAGCGCTCTAGTTGTTCTTTAGAACACTCTGGGAAGCTGCAGTAGAACACAAAGGCATCAACTGACAGGCTGCTCCTGTTGAAATATAACAGGAAGATATTTGAGATCACACTTGAAACATGTCCTAATTTTTCTTTCTACAGCACTAACCATAATTTCTATGACAAAATGAACCCCATCATTTTGTTCCTTTTTAAATTAAATGTTTTAAGTGTTACCAGTTTATTCCAATCAAGATGGCTTCAGGTGTGCCATAATTTTGTTATAAGTAAGGCTGTTAGCACTCTAGTTGTTCTTTAGAACACTCTGGGAAGCTGCAGTAGAACACAAAGGCATCAACTGACAGGCTGCTCCTGTTGAAATATAACAGGAAGATATTTGAGATCTCACTTAAAACATGTCCTAATTTTTCTTTCTACAGCACTAACCATAATTTCTATGGCAAAATAAACCCCCTCATTTTGTTCCTTTTTAAATTAAATGTTTTAAGTGTTACCATTTTATTCCAATCAAGATGGCTTCAGGTGTGCCTTAATTTTGTCATAAGTAAGACTGTTAGCGCTCTAGTTGTTCTTTAGTACACTCTGGGAAGCTGCAGTAGAACACAAAGGCATCAACTGACAGGCTGCTCCTGTTGAAATATAACAGGGAGATATTTGAGATCACACTTGAAACATGTCCTAATTTTTCTTTCTACAGCACTAACCATAATTTCTATGACAAAATGAACCCCATCATTTTGTTCCTTTTTAAATTAAATGTTTTAAGTGTTACCAGTTTATTCCAATCAAGATGGCTTCAGGTGTGCCATACTTTTGTTATAAGTAAGGCTGTTAGCACTCTAGTTGTTCTTTAGAACACTCTGGGAAGCTGCAGTAGAACACAAAGGAATCAACTGACAGTCTCTGCCTTTGTTGGATGTACATGTTTTACTGAGAATGTCAGACTTCATTCTCACATGAATGAGAAAGATAATGTGAATTTACAGAAAATATGCTCTCATTTTAGCTTCTGGAGCACCTTCCAAAACTGTATGGGACAAGCATGTGAAAATAGTTTTCTCTCAAACATGATTCATGATATCCCAGCAGAAGGTTTTTCACAGGGTAAAATCACCTTAGAACACACCACAATTCCTGAAATTAGTATGGTACCATCAACAAATGAATTCTAATGTAACTAAAGTCTGTTATCACCCTTTATAGTTCTCCTTTTGGTAACCCTCAAAATCTTCGATTCACTACAATGCATTTCAATGGGGTACTATCATTTATATTGGTCCCAAGATGGCTGCCAGCAATTCCAGGATGAAGTGCTGACAGCCAATCAGATCTCACGATGACATGTCTGGTTAGGCTCCGCCCAGATATATATGTGTTTTCTTTTCAAATTTCTCAGGAACTACTGAACGGATTTACACCATTTAAGCAAAAGGCACGACCCTGAACCAAGGGCTACCTTTTTGGCAAATTTGGTGTAATTCCGTTCAGCAGTTCGGGCTGTAGCTGCGACTAAACGTTCCTATGGAAAATTGCATGGGGAAAACACGTTTTGGGACCCCCTTTTTTCTCGGCCCCCGCTTGCCGAATCACCCCGAGACTTTCAGGATAGGAGCGGACCGGAGCGCCCCAACAAGTTGGAAAATTTCGCGAAGATTCGTCAATCGGCACCAAAGTTATTTCAAATAGAATGGTGCGGATTGCCTATGGAAAATAGGTCCTAACTATAACTATCTACTGGCGACCGCCAGTAGATAATATATATATATATATATATATATATGTGGAATAAGTTATGGAAAGTCTATACTTACTTACCATGTCAATATTTTGGATTCATAATCTGTCCTCGATATTCTGTGCCATCAATATTCTGGTTTCAATATTAAGGGTGCACACGGTGTGATACTATGTGAAGGAATACATGAATTTTTCAAGGTACTTATTAAATCACACTCAATCAAATTTCCAGAATCAAACTTTGAATCCTATCAATAAGATGCAATTTAAAGTAGAGGGTTGTAAAGTTGTAAAGTAGGCTGACTCACAATTTTGTGTAAACTGTTCAAATTTGTGAAAAGCAAAGCTTATGAAGTTCTATATCCCCCCCCCAAAAAAAAGCTGGCCTCAGCTAAGAGTCCTCCCTCCCAAACCTCTTACCTTAGGTGGTGAATGTCCAGCCTCCACACTCAATATTTATTTATTTGCTGGACGATAATTATACCTGAGACATTCTGCCTCAGGAAATAATCACTTTGGAAGGCCCAAAAGGATAAGCCTTACTTCACAGTTAGGAAGCTTCATCAGCTTTGGAAATTATGGAGAATCCCAATTCTGCCCAACTTCATAAGTGAAGTTTTAATTTAACTCAAAACTAATTTTTTTTCAAAACTTTACAGTGAGCTTGGGGTATATCCATCAAGAACATTTTGAGAAACTATAGGCAAACATTGAATTTTAAAACATTTAGGGATACAACCGTGGTGAAAAATAAATATATTTAGATGCCATTTTACAGGGAAAGTTGGGAAGGTTCCACAATGAATTTCACTATAAGGTTGTGATAAAAGATGGATAGCGTAATTACATTTAATCAACAGTACCAGTCAAAACTGCATGGGCTTGAATCAGGTTCCTACATTGTCATTTACCCCTCACAGTTACAGGTAGGTTGTGTGAAAGGTGTTGTACAAAAGGAGATCTTTGTTAGACACTAACCAGCAAGACAGGTAGCATGACAAAGCATAGGTCATTGTGTGAACCTGGAATGGGTCTATTTGAGGTCTGTGGCCTGGCGGAGGACACTAGTTTAATCTCCAGTTATTGGTCCGTAGATGGACAGACAGCAGCACTGAATCTAAAGCTCTGAGTGGTGGTTTCACGGTTTGCATCTAGGATCCTGCTCTGTGATAACATCTCTCTTTGATGGTGCTTGCAGGGTGTCTCTCATTTGGATACATAAGAAAACCACAAGGGAGGTCCCCTAAAATCCAGTCAGGGACAGGGGGGATATATGTAGAATTAAAAAGTCCCTAAAAACAGTAAAAAATCAATACACAAAGAATACCAATCTTAACTAATACTGGTGGTTATACAGTTATCAAATTAGGAAGACATCACTATAATACCATGTTGAGGAATCAAAGTATATCATAAAAAACAGCAAGTTTGCATATAATGTTTATTCAATACATTTATAAAAAGCAATACCATAAAAACATTTCATTAAAAAATATAATATTAGGCAAATTATCATAAAAACATCATATCAAATACATAATCTTGAGAGCACAGATATCAAATACATAATCTTGAAAAACAGTTGTCGACGCAGCGTTTCGGTGAATACATGGAATAGACACCTTCTTCAGGACAGTTTTCTAACAATTCTGCAGACGATGTTAGCATTTGATAAAACTAACACATCTGGTGGTTACCCTCAGTCTGAATTAAGAATCTTGAAGACAGGAGATTAGTGATATTCTCCTCTTCAAACGAAAGCCCTTATGGTGCAAAAAATACGTTCTGTAGATATGTATACTGGTGCCACCGTTGTTTGGCTAGGGTCCGGGTGCTAATGTAAAGGAGCTAAATACGTAGTCCCACAGGTGGGTGGATTTACAGCCAATGGTCCTGGCCTCTTATATATCACCTGATACACGTAACACGGCCTCCCTGCAACCAGTATACAGCTTCCGGGTCAGGATTCCACCCACCTGTGGGACTACGTGGGACTACGTATTTAATAAGTGGCACACCAGCCCAAATCGTAGAAACTGATAAATCCTACATCGTGTGGCAGTATTCAGCTCCTTTACATTAGCACCCGGACCCTAGCCAAACAACGGTGGCACCAGTATGCATTTTTCAGGAGACATGGAGTCTGGTCCCTTTACATAAAGTTGGCTATACCTGTTTTCATTCACCTGCAAATTCGATGGGAAGAGGGCGCCCATCTGGGGGTTTGATTTGATTCTTTGGGTAAGGATCGCCCTTGATTGTCGAATCATCCCCCAAACAAGCTCAAGCCCTGACATCGCATGGCTAAGAATTAGGGGACCTAGGGGTGGACCCACAGTTGAACTCTTTATTGTCTACGCGAGAGGGACAAAGGGCGGTAGACCCTCAGCCACCCTGATAGCATTAGGTGAATGCCTAGCTAACTTCTTACCTCATGCAAGAGTGATAGTTGTAGGGGACTTTAATTGTACTTTCGAACTCCTGGCACTGGAAGACCTACTGGGATTAGAAGATCAAGACAGCAGGTGGGCAATCCCCCAACTTGACCTCCCTCTAGTCAAAAGATGGACACAGCAGGTACTGAAACTTAATGCCATCACTATGGAGTATGGGCTAAGGGCAGCCAATGGCAGGTCATTATCTGACAGGCAAGGTGCTAACACTTACAATAGAGCCAGCAGCCCATCCCGAATCGACTACATCCTCCTTGACGTAAAACTATGGGGGAGTATGATCGATATGTCAGTGGGCTCAACTACAGAGAGTGATCACAATTCCCTGTGCCTAATTTTGAAGCCCTTGTGGGAGCCACACTATCATCAGTCGAAAAACCAACTCCGGGTAGCTACTAGGGATACAGTTCCATCTAACTGTAAAAAGTTTTTGAAATGGTAAAAGGTAGCCTTAAGTGAAGCAAAGATTGCAGGCATCAAACATGAGCTAAGCACAGGTACGGCCAAATTGCAAGCCGCGGTCCTAAGTACAACAAGACCAGCGGACGTGCACAAGGTAAACACTTACACTACCAGCCAAATAAACACATATTTTCAAACCCCAAATCAGAATAAAAAACCTAGGTAGAAAAGAGACTGCTCCTGGCCAAAGCCATCAAAGAGAAAGATCAGACTCTTATAAAATCGGCCAGAAAATCCTACAAAGTAACTCAGCAGGAGGCAAAGATGAAATGAGATGAATCACACTGGGAACAACTCAAAGACGCATGCTCTTCCAAAGACACCACCTTGTTTTGGAATTTGGTCACCTGGGGAAGCAAGGCAGGTGTACATCCACCCCCAAATTATATCACTAGCCAGAACTGGTATGACCACTTTAAAGGGCTTTACTCATCAGCAGAGGCTAGTAAAATAGGGGAGTTAGACATACCAAATGGGCCCAGTACAGAAGAGGAGTGTTTTACCTTACAGGAGGCAGAAGCTGCAATAAATAAAATTGTCCCATCCAAAGCAGCAGGTTTTTTACTAATGTTTTTTGGAGTGGAGTGGATGTACGTTGTGTGTAGTTGAATTACGTGGTATGTTGTCCAGTGAAATTATGTGGATACAAAGTGTGTGGTATTTAGTGTATAGGAATTTTGTAGAGTGGGATTATGTGTTATGGAGAGTGTTGGATCTTTTGCACTGCTGTTGCCTCTTTCTGCACCCCTTTTACCTGTTTCTGTACCCCTCTTGACTCTGTCTGCATCTCTGTTCCCTCTTTCTGAACCTCTTTTGCCTGTTTCTGCAACTCTCTTGCCTCTTTCTGCAGTTCTCTTGCCTCCTTCTGCACCTCTATTGCTTCTTTCTGCACTTCTCTTGCCTCTTTCTGCACCCCTGTTGCTTCGTTCTGCACTTTCCATGCTTCTTTCTGCACATGTCTTGCTTCTTTCTGCACCCCTGTTGTCTCTTTCTGCACTTGTCTTCACTCTTCTGGACCTTTCTTGCCTGTTTCTGCATCTCACTTGAGTCTTTCTGCACTTTTCTTGCTTCTTTCTACACCCTTCGTGCACCTCTGTTGCTTCTTTATGCACTTCTCTTCCTTCTTTCTGCACCCCTCATGCCTCCTTCTGCACCTCTGTTGCTTCTTTCTACACTTCTCTTGGTTCTTTCTGCACTGCTCTTGCCTCTTTCTGCCTCAGTCTTGCCTCTTTGAGCACCTCTTTTGTTAATTTCTTCACTTCTCTCTCCTCATTCTGCACCCCACTTGCCTCTTTCTGCACCTCTGTTGCTTCTTTCTGCACTTCTATTGCCTCTTTTTGCACCTCTATTGCTTCTTTCTGCACCTCACTTGCCTCTTTCAGCACCTCTGTTGCTTTTTTCTGGAGATCTCTTGCCTCTTTATGCACCTCACTTGCCTCTTTCAGCACATCTGTTGCTTTTTTCTGTAGAACTCTTGCCTCTTTCTGCACCCCTGATTTCTCTTTCTGCTCCTCTCTTGCCTCTTTATGCACCCCTGTTCCCTGTTCCTGCACCTTTCCTGCCAGTTCCTGCACCTCGTGTGCCTCTTTCTGTACCTCTGTTGCCTTTTTATGTACTTCTCTTGACTTTCTGCACCTTTCGCGCCTCTTTCAGCACCTCTGTTGGTTCTTTCTGCACTGCTCTTGCTTCTTTCTACACCTCACTTGCCTCTTTCTGCACTTCTCTTGCTTCTTTCTACACCTCTGTTGCTTCTTTCAGCAATTCGCTTGCCTCTTTCTGCACTTCTCCTCCTTCTTTATGCACCCCTCCTGCCTCTTTCTGTACCTCTGTTGCCTCTTTGTGCACCTCTCCTACCTCTTTCTGCACCCCTCTTGCCTCTTTATGCACCTCTGTTGGTTTTTTCTGCACTGCTCTTGCTTCATTATGCATCTCACTTGACTCTTTCTGCACTTCTCTTGCTTCTTTCTAATCCTCTGTTGCTTCTTTCAGCAATTATCTTGCCTCTTTCTGCACTTCTCTTGCTTGTTTCTGCACCTCTCTTGCGTCTTTCTGCACCTCTGTTGCCTCTTTCTGCACTTCACTTGCTACTTTCTGCATTTCTCTTGCCTCTTTCAGCACATCTGTTGCTTCTTTCTGCACCCCTCCTGCCTCTTTCTGTACATATCTCCCCTCTTTGTGCAACTCTCTTGCCTCTTTGTACACCTCTCTTCCCTATTTCTGCACCACTCTTGCCTCTTTCTGTACCTCTGTTGCTTCTTTCTGCACCCTTCGTACCTCTTACAGCGCCTCTGTTGCTTCTTTCTACACTTCTCTCTCCTCTTTCTGCACCCCTCTTGCCTCTTTCTGCACCTCTGCTGCTTCTTTCTGCACTTCTATTGCCTCTTTCTGCACCCCTGTTGCTTTTTTCTGCAGATCTCTTGCCTCTTTCTGCACTTCACTTGCCTCTTTCAGCACCTCTGTTGCTTTTTTCTGCAGATCTCTTGCCTCTTTATGCACCCCTCTTTTCTCATTCTGCACCTCTTTTGCCTCTTTCTGCACCCCTGTTCCCTGTTTCTGCACCTTTCCTGCCTGTTTCTGCACCTCTCTTGCCTCTTTCTGTACCTCTGTTGCCTCTTTCTGCACTTCTCTTGCTCTTTCTGCACCCTTTGTGCCTCTTTCAGCACCTCTGTTGGTTCTTTCCGCACTACTCTTGCTTTTTTCTGCACCTCACTTGCCTCTTTATGCACTTCTCTTGCTTCTTTATACACCTCTGTTACTTCTGTGAGCAATTCTCTTTCCTCTTTCTGCACTTTCCTTCTTTCTGCACACCTCCTGCCTCTTTCTGTACCTCTCTTGCCTCTTTGTGCACCCCTCCTACCTTTTTCTACACCCCTCTTGCCTTTTTTGCACCTCTGTTGGTTCTTTCTGCACTGCTCTTGCTACTTTCTGCACCTCACTTGCCTCATTCTGCTCTTCTCTTGCTTCTTTCTATACTTCTCTTGCTTCTTTCAGCAATTCTCTAGCCTCTTTCTGTACTTCTCTTCCTTCATTCTGCACCCCTCCTACCTCTTTCTGTACCTCTCTTGCCTCTTTGTTCACCTCTCCTACCTTTTTCTGCACCCCTCTTGCCTCTTTTTGCACCTCTGTTGCTTCTTTCTGCACCTCACTTGCTTCTTTCTGCACCTCACTTGCCTCTTTCTGCACTGCTCTTGCTTCTTTCTACACCTCTGTTGCTTCTTTCAGCAATTCTCTTGCCTCCTTCTGCACTTCTTTTGCTTGTTTCTGCAACTCTCTTGCATCTTTCTTCACCTCACTTGCCTCTTACAGCACCTCTGTTGCTTTTTTCTGCAGATCTCTTGCTTCTTTCTGCACCTCACTTGCCTCGTTCAGCACCTCTGTTGCTTTTTTTCTGCAGATCTCTTGCCTCTTTCTGCACCCCTCTTTTCTCTTTCTGCACCTCTCTTGCCTCTTTCTGTACCCCTGTTCCCTGTTTCTGCACTTTTCCTGCCTGTTTTTGCACCTCTTGTGCCTCTTTCTGTTCCTCTGTTGCTTCTTTCTGCACTTCTCTTGCTCTTTGTGCACCCTTTGCGCCTCTTTCAGCACCTCTGATGGTTCTTTCTGCACTGCTCTTGCTGTTTTCTACACCTCCGTTGCTTCTTTCAGCAATTCTCTTGCTTCTTTCTGCACTTCTCTTCCTTCTTTCTGCACCCTCCTGCCTCTTTCTTTACCTCTGTTGCCTCTTTCTGCACCTCTGTTGCTTCTTTCCGCACCTCTCCTGCCTCTTTCTGCACCCCTTTTACCTCTTTGTGCAACTCTCTTGCCTCTTTCTACATCTCTCTTCCCTCTTTCTGCACCACTCTTGCCTCTTTCTGTACCTCTGTTGCTTCTTTCTGCACTTCTCTTGCCTCTTTCTGCACCCTTTGTGCCTCTTTCAGCACCTCTGTTGCTTCTTTCTGCACTTCTCTTCCTTCTTTCTGCACACCTCATGCCTCATTATGCACCTCTGTTGCTTTTTTTGCAGATCTCTTGCCTCTTTCTGCACCCCTCTTTTCTCTTTCTGCACCTCTCTTGCCTCTTTCTGCACCCCTGTTCCCTGTTTCTGCACCTTTCATGCCTGTTTCTTTACCTCTCTTTCCTCTTTCTGTACCTCTGTTGCCTCTTTCTGCACTTCTCTAGCTCTTTCTGCACCCTTTGTGCCTCTTTAAGCACCTATGTTGGTTCTATCTGCACTACTCTTGCTTTTTCTGCACCTCACTTGCCTCTTTGTGCACTTCTCTTGCTTCTTTCTACACCTCTGTTAATTCTTTGAGCAATTCTCTTTCCTCTTTCTGCACTTTTCTTCCTTCTTTCTGCACACTTCCTGCCTCTTTCTGTACCTCTCTTGCCTCTTTGTGCACCCATCCTACCTTTTTCTACACCCCTCTTGCCTTTTTTGTACCTCTGTTGGTTCTTTCTGCACTGCTCTTGCTTCTTTCTGCACCTCACTTGCCTCATTCTGCTCTTCTCTTGCTTCTTTCTATACTTTTCTTGCTTCTTTCAGCAATTCTCTTGCCTCTTTCTGCACTTCTTTTGCTTGTTTCTGCACCTCTCTTGCGTCTTTCTGCACCTCACTTGCCTCTTACAGCACCTCTGTTGCTTTTTTCTGCAGATCTCTTGCCTCTTTCTGCACCTCACCTGCCTCTTTCAGCACCTCTGTTGCTTTTTTCTGCAGATCTCTTGCCTTTTTCTGCACCCCTCTTTTCTCTTTCTGCACCTCTCTTGCCTCTTTCTGCACCCCTGTTCCCTGTTTCTGCACTTTTCCTACCTGTTTTTGCACCTCTCTTGCCTCTTTTTGTACCTCTGTTGGTTCTTTCTGCACTGCTCTTGCTTCTTTCTGCACCACACTTGCCTCATTCTGCACTTCTCTTGCTTCTTTCTACACCTCTCTAGCTTCTTTCAGCAATTCTCTTGCCTCTTTCTGCAATTCTCTTCCTTCTTTCTTCACCCCTCTTGCCTTTTTCTGTACCTCTCCTGCCTCTATTTTCACCTCTGTTGGGTCTTTCTGCACTGCTCTTGCGTCTTTCTGCACCTCACTTGCCTCTTTTTGCACCTCTGTTGGGTCTTTCTGCACTGCTCTTGCGTCTTTCTGCACCTCACTTGCCTCTTATAGCACCTCTGTTGCTTTTTTCTGCAGATCTTTTGCCTCTTTCTTTACCCCCCTCTGCCTCTTTCAGCACCTCTGTTGCTTTTATCTGCAGATCTCTTGCCTTTTTCTGCACCCCTCTTTTCTCTTTCTGCACCTCTCTTGCCTCTTTCTGCACCCCTGTTCCCTGTTTCTGCACTTTTCCTACCTGTTTTTGCACCTCTCTTGCCTCTTTTTGCACCTCTGTTGGTTCTTTCTGCACCCCTCTTGCTTCTTTCTGTACCTCACTTGCCTCTTTCTGCACTTCTCTTCCCTCTTTCTGCACCTCTGTTGCCTCTTTCAGCACCTCTATTGCTTGTTTGTGCACCTCTCTTGCTTCTTTCTGCACCTCACTTGCCTCTTTCAGCACCTCTCTTGCTTTTTTCTGCAGATCTCTTGCCTCTTTCTGCACCTCACTTGCCTCTTTCAGCACCTTTGTTGCTTTTTTCTGCAAGTCTCTAGCCTCTTTCTGCACCCCTCTTTTCTCTTTCTGCACCTCTCTTGCCTCTTTCTGCACCGCTGTTCCCTGTTTCTGCACCTTTCCTGTCTGTTTTTGCACCTCTCTTTTCTCTTTCTGTACCTCTGTTACAACTTTCTGCACTTCTCTTGCTCTTTGTGCACCCTTCGTGCCTCTTTCAGCACCTCTGTTTGTTCTTTCTGCACTGCTCTTGCTTTTTTCTGCACCTCACTTGCCTCTTTCTGCACTTTTTTTGCTTCTTTATACACCTCTATTGCTTCTTTCAGCAATTTTCTTGCCTCTTTCAGCACCTCTGTTGCTTTTTTCTGCAGAACTCTTGCCTCTTTCTGCACCTCACTTGCCTCTTTCAGCACCTCTGTTGCTTTTTTCTGCAGATCTCTTGCCTTTTTCTGCACCCCTCTTTTCTCTTTCTGCACCTCTCTTGCCTCTTTCTGCACCCCTGTTCCCTGTTTCTGCACTTTTCCTGCCTGTTTTTGCACCTCTCTTGCCTCTTTTTGCACCTCTGTTGGTTCTTTCTGCACTGCTCTTGCTTCCTTCTGCACCACACTTGCCTCATTCTGCACTTCTCTTGCTTCTTTCTACACCTCTCTAGCTTCTTTCAGCAATTCTCTTGCCTCTTTCTGCAATTCTCTTCCTTCTTTCTTCACCCCTCTTGCCTTTTTCTGTACCTCTCTTGCCTCTATTTTCACCTCTCATACCTCTTTCTGCACCCCTCTTGCCTCTTTTTGCACCTCTGTTGGGTCTTTCTGCACTGCTCTTGCTTCTTTCTGTACCTCACTTGCCTCTTTCTGCACTTCTCTTGCTTATTTCTACACCTCTGTTGCTTCTTTCAGCAATTCGCTTGCCTCTTTCTGCACTTCTCCTCCTTCTTTATGCACCCCTCCTGCCTCTTTCTGTACCTCTGTTGCCTCTTTGTGCACCTCTCCTACCTCTTTCTGCACCCCTCTTGCCTCTTTATGCACCTCTGTTGGTTTTTTCTGCACTGCTCTTGCTTCATTATGCATCTCACTTGACTCTTTCTGCACTTCTCTTGCTTCTTTCTAATCCTCTGTTGCTTCTTTCAGCAATTATCTTGCCTCTTTCTGCACTTCTCTTGCTTGTTTCTGCACCTCTCTTGCGTCTTTCTGCACCTCTGTTGCCTCTTTCTGCACTTCACTTGCTACTTTCTGCATTTCTCTTGCCTCTTTCAGCACATCTGTTGCTTCTTTCTGCACCCCTCCTGCCTCTTTCTGTACATATCTCCCTCTTTGTGCAACTCTCTTGCCTCTTGGTACACCTCTCTTCCCTATTTCTGCACCACTCTTGCCTCTTTCTGTACCTCTGTTGCTTCTTTCTGCACCCTTCGTACCTCTTACAGCGCCTCTGTTGCTTCTTTCTACACTTCTCTCTCCTCTTTCTGCACCCCTCTTGCCTCTTTCTGCACCTCTGCTGCTTCTTTCTGCACTTCTATTGCCTCTTTCTGAACCCCTGTTGCTTTTTTCTGCAGATCTCTTGCCTCTTTCTGCACTTCACTTGCCTCTTTCAGCACCTCTGTTGCTTTTTTCTGCAGATCCCTTGCCTCTTTATGCACCCCTCTTTTCTCTTTCTGCACCTCTCTTGCCTCTTTCTGCACCCCTGTTCCCTGTTTCTGCACCTTTCCTGCCTGTTTCTGCACCTCTCTTACCTCTTTCTGTACCTCTGTTGCCTCTTTCTGCACTTCTCTTGCTCTTTCTGCACCCTTTGTGCCTCTTTCAGCACCTCTGTTGGTTCTTTCCGCACTACTCTTGCTTTTTTCTGCACCTCACTTGCCTCTTTATGCACTTCTCTTGCTTCTTTATACACCTCTGTTACTTCTGTGAGCAATTCTCTTTCCTCTTTCTGCACTTTTCTTCCTTCTTTCTGCACACCTCCTGCCTCTTTCTGTACCTCTCTTGCCTCTTTTTGCACCCCTCCTACCTTTTTCTACACCCCTCTTGCCTTTTTTGCACCTCTGTTGGTTCTTTCTGCACTGCTCTTGCTACTTTCTGCACCTCACTTGCCTCATTCTGCTCTTCTCTTGCTTCTTTCTATACTTCTCTTGCTTCTTTCAGCAATTCTCTAGCCTCTTTCTGTACTTCTCTTCCTTCATTCTGCACCCCTCCTACCTCTTTCTGTATCTCTCTTGCCTCTTTGTTCACCTCTCCTACCTTTTTCTGCACCCCTCTTGCCTCTTTTTGCACCTCTGTTGCTTCTTTCTGCACCTCACTTGCTTCTTTCTGCACCTCACTTGCCTCTTTCTGCACTGCTCTTGCTTCTTTCTACACCTCTGTTGCTTCTTTCAGCAATTCTCTTGCCTCCTTCTGCACTTCTTTTGCTTGTTTCTGCAACTCTCTTGCATCTTTCTTCACCTCACTTGCCTCTTACAGCACCTCTGTTGCTTTTTTCTGCAGATCTCTTGCTTCTTTCTGCACCTCACTTGCCTCGTTCAGCACCTCTGTTGCTTTTTTTCTGCAGATCTCTTGCCTCTTTCTGCACCCCTCTTTTCTCTTTCTGCACCTCTCTTGCCTCTTTCTGTACCCCTGTTCCCTGTTTCTGCACTTTTCCTGCCTGTTTTTGCACCTCTTGTGCCTCTTTCTGTTCCTCTGTTGCTTCTTTCTGCACTTCTCTTGCTCTTTGTGCACCCTTTGCGCCTCTTTCAGCACCTCTGATGGTTCTTTCTGCACTGCTCTTGCTGTTTTCTACACCTCCGTTGCTTCTTTCAGCAATTCTCTTGCCTCTTTCTGCACTTCTCTTCCTTCTTTCTGCACCCTCCTGCCTCTTTCTTTACCTCTGTTGCCTCTTTCTGCACCTCTGTTGCATCTTTCCGCACCTCTCCTGCCTCTTTCTGCACCCCTTTTACCTCTTTGTGCAACTCTCTTGCCTCTTTCTACATCTCTCTTCCCTCTTTCTGCACCACTCTTGCCTCTTTCTGTACATCTGTTGCTTCTTTCTGCACTTCTCTTGCCTCTTTCTGCACCCTTTGTGCCTCTTTCAGCACCTCTGTTGCTTCTTTCTGCACTTCTCTTCCTTCTTTCTGCACACCTCATGCCTCATTCTGCACCTCTGTTGCTTTTTTTGCAGATCTCTTGCCTCTTTCTGCACCCCTCTTTTCTCTTTCTGCACCTCTCTTGCCTCTTTCTGCACCCCTGTTCCCTGTTTCTGCACCTTTCATGCCTGTTTCTTTACCTCTCTTTCCTCTTTCTGTACCTCTGTTGCCTCTTTCTGCACTTCTCTAGCTCTTTCTGCACCCTTTGTGCCTCTTTAAGCACCTATGTTGGTTCTATCTGCACTACTCTTGCTTTTTCTGCACCTCACTTGCCTCTTTATGCACTTCTCTTGCTTCTTTCTACACCTCTGTTAATTCTTTGAGCAATTCTCTTTCCTCTTTCTGCACTTTTCTTCCTTCTTTCTGCACACTTCCTGCCTCTTTCTGTACCTCTCTTGCCTCTTTGTGCACCCATCCTACCTTTTTCTACACCCTTCTTGCCTTTTTCGTACCTCTGTTGGTTCTTTCTGCACTGCTCTTGCTTCTTTCTGCACCTCACTTGCCTCATTCTGCTCTTCTCTTGCTTCTTTCTATACTTTTCTTGCTTCTTTCAGCAATTCTCTTGCCTCTTTCTGCACTTCTTTTGCTTTTTTCTGCAGATCTCTTGCCTCTTTCTGCACCTCACTTGCCTATTTCAGCACCTCTGTTGCTTTTTTCTGCAGATCTCTTGCCTTTTTCTGCACCCCTCTTTTCTCTTTCTGCACCTCTCTTGCCTCTTTCTGCACCCCTGTTCCCTGTTTCTGCACTTTTCCTGCCTGTTTTTGCACCTCTCTTGCCTCTTTTTGCACCTCTGTTGGTTCTTTCTGCACTGATCTTGCTTCTTTCTGCACCACACTTGCCTCATTCTGCACTTCTCTTGCTTCTTTCTACACCTCTCTAGCTTCTTTCAGCAATTCTCTTGCCTCTTTCTGCAATTCTCTTCCTTCTTTCTTCACCCCTCTTGCCTTTTTCTGTACCTCTCTTGCCTCTATTTTCACCTCTCATACCTCTTTCTGCACCCCTCTTGCCTCTTTTTGCACCTCTGTTGGTTCTTTCTGCACTGCTCTTGCTTCTTTCTGCACCTCACTTGCCTATTTCTGCACCCCTGTTCCCTGTTTCTGTACCTTTCCTGCCTATTTCTGCACCTCTCTTGCCTCTTTCTGTACCTCTCTTGCCTCTTTCTGCACTTTTCTTGCTCTTTCTGCACCCGTTGTGCCTCTTTCAGCACCTCTGTTGGTTCTTTCTACACTGCTCTTGTTTTTCCTGCACCTCACTTGCCTCTTTCTGCACTTCTCTTGCTTCTCTCTACACCTCTGTTGCTTCTTTTGCAACTTTCTTGCCTATTTCTGCACTTTTCTTCCTTCTTTCTGCACACCTCCTGCCTCTCTTTGTACCTCTCTTGCCTCTTTGTGCACCCCTCCTACCTTTTTCTGCACCTCTCTTGCCTCTTTTTGCATCTCTGTTGGTTCTTTCTGCACTGCTCTTGCTTCTTTCTGCACCACACTTGCCTCATTCTGCACTTCTCTTGCTTCTTTCTACACCTCTCTAGCTTCTTTCAGCAATTCTCTTGCCTCTTTCTGCAATTCTTTTCCTTCTTTCTTCACCCCTCTTGCCCTTTTCTGTACCTCTCTTGCCTCTATTTTCACCTCTCATACCTCTTTCTGCACCCCTCTTGCCTCTTTTTGCACCTCTGTTGGGTCTTTCTGCACTGCTCTTGCTTCTTTCTGTACCTCACTTGCCTCTTTCTGCACTTCTCTTGCTTCTTTCTACACCTCTGTTGCCTCTTTCAGCAATTCTCTTGCCTCTTTATGCACTTAGTTTGCTTGTTTCTGCACCTCTCTTGCGTCTTTCTGCACCTCTGTTGCCTATTTCAGCACCTCTGTTGCTTGTTTGTGCACCTCTCTTGCTTCTTTCTGCACCTCACTTGCCTCTTTCAGCACCTCTCTTGCTTTTTTCTGCAGATCTCTTGCCTCTTTCTGCACCTCACTTGTCTCTTTCAGCACCTTTGTTGCTTTTTTCTGCAAGTCTCTAGCCTCTTTCTGCACCCCTCTTTTCTCTTTCTGCACCTTTCCTGCCTCTTTCTGCACCCCTGTTCCCTGTTTCTGCACCTTTTCTGCCTTTTTCTGCCCCTCTCTTGCCTCTTTCTGTATCTCTGTTGCCTCTTTCTGCACTTCACTTGCTCTTTCTGCACCCTTTGTGCTTCTTTCAGCACCTCTGTTGGTTCTCTCTGCACTGCTCTTGCTTCTTACTGCACCTCACTTGCCTCATTCTGCACTTCTCTTGCTTCTTTCTACACCTCTCTTGCTTCTTTCAGCAATTCTCTTGCCTCTTTCTGCACTTCTCTTCCTTCTATCTGCACCCCTCCTGCTTCTTTTTGTACCTCTCTTGCCTCTTTGTTCACCTCTCCAACCTCATTCTGCACCCCTCTTGCCTCTTTCTGCACCCCTCTTTTTTCTTTCTGCACCTCTCTTGCCTCTTTTTGCACCCCTGTTCCCTCTTTCTGCACCTTTCCTGCCTGTTTCTGCACCTCTCTTGCCTCTTTCTGTACCTCTGTTGGTTCTTTCTGCACTTCTCTTGCTCTTTTTGCACCCTTCGCGTCTCTTTCAGCACCTCTGTTGCTTCTTTCTGCACTTCTCTTCCTTCTTTCTGCACCCCTCCTGCCTCTTTCTGTACCTCTCTTGCCTCTTTGTGCACCTCTCCTACCTTTTTCTGCACCCCTCTTGCTTCTTTTTGCACCTTTGTTGGTTCTTTCTGCACTGCTCTTGCTTCTTTCTCCTCTTCTCTTCCTTCTTTCTACACCTCTGTTGCTTCTTTCAGCAATTCTCTTGCCTCTTTCTGCTCTTCTCTTCCTTCTTTCTGCACCCCTCCTGCCTCTTTCTATACCTCTTTTGCCTCCCTGTGCACCTCTCCTACCTCTTTCTGCACTTCACTTGCTTCTTTCTGCACCTCTCTTACCTCTTTTGGCACCTCTGTTGCTTCTTTCTCCGCTTCTCTTGCCTCTTTCTGCACCTCTGAGTTAGAGGTAGTTTTAATCCCCCTGCCCTATTAAGCACTAGGGCCTTACAGGGGAGGTCATGCCAATCACAGGGGTACCCCAACCCATAGTGTACCCTAGTGTATGTAGGTATTTTCACTGTATTCTAAGTGTCTTTCAGCATAGCACTGGCTCCGGGCCTGGTTAGTCAGATTCAGTTACCACCAGTACAAGTCAGCAAAAAGTTGGGGTCACATGATGACTTTGCAACAAGGCCTCTTTTTGCACGTCTGTTGGTTCTTTCTGCATATCTCTTGCATCTTTCTACACTTTTCTTTGTCTTTCTGGACTTCTGTTGCCTCTTTCTGCATTTCTCTTGCTTCTTTCTGCACCTTTCTTCCTCTTTCTGCACATGTCCTACCTCTGTAGGCATAGTTAGAAATTGGCATTTAAAAAACTTTTGAAATTCACTGAAAATAACATAGGTTTGAGGGAGGTTATAGTTTGAAATTAGCATTTAAAAAACCTTTTAAATTCACTGAAAAAACCATAGGTTTCAGGGACGTTATAGTTAGAAATTATCATTTAAAAACCTTTGAAATTCACTGAAAAAAACATCGGTTTCAGGGACGTTATAGTTAGAAATTAGCATTTAAAAACCATAGAAATTCACTGAAAAAACCACAGATTTCAGGAATGTTATAGTTAGTTGGACATTTCACTCTACAAAACCAGAGAAATTCGGCTGTTATAGTTAGTTGAGCTAAGTATAGCTCGCGCCACTGCAATGCTCTGCTGATGACATCACATATTACATCACTCATGTCATGGTCAGTGACATCACTGATGACATCTCAAATGACATCACTGATGACATCATCCATGTGATCCTTTGATGCACCGCCTCACAGCCTAATATAACCTTTGATACACCCACTCTAAAATACAGACTGCCATTCTCGAAACCATAGACACACCAATACCAGTTACTACATACCCACTCACTGATTCCTAGGTCTACACACACATCCACTCACTCACCCATACAGTCACTCATACATGCAGTCACTCATCAATACAGCCACTATCATATGCACTCATACACCTATACAGACACTCACACACTGCCACTCACCCATAGAGTTACTTACGCAGCTAGTTAGTCATGTAAAGAATCAATCACACTCCCATTTGCTCACCTATACATTTATACACACACCACCTCACTTATTCACACAGATACTTTTACATACATACTCTCTTGTACAATCACTGACACAAGCACACACTCATCCACACAGCCACTCTCACAATCACTCACTCTCACATATAGTCATTTATATACTCCAACACTCACATATACTGCCTTTCACATATATAGTTACTCACCAACACAGCTACATGCACACTCACCCACCCATACAGCCCCTCATATATGCACTCTTGAACCCATACACCCAGTGAATCACCCACTCACACTTCCATGCAGTGTGTCACACATACCCCACCTACCCACACAGACACTCAGGGACCCATACAGATACTCAGACAAGCAATCAATAACCCATATAGACACTCATGTAGCTACTCACCAACCCATGCAACCACTTACACACCAACAGACAGACTGATACAGACTTTCACACAGTTTAGTCACTAACCCATGCATTCAGTAAGACACGTTTAATCACTCACTTATACAGTCAGTCACACTCCTACTAAATCTTCCATTCAGACAGTCATATACCCACTCATTCTTCAATACACCTTGGCCTATATATAAAACATATTTAAACTTTACAGAAACACACAGTCACTGGATGATGTCATGACTGATGTCACTGACCATGTCATGAGTGATGCAATATGTGATGTCATCAGCAGTGCATTGCGGGGACGCGAGTTATACTTAGCTCAACTAACTATAACAGCTGAATTTCTCTGGTTTTGTATGAGTGAAATGTCCAACTAGCTATAATGTCCCTGAAACCTGTGTTTTTTTCAGTGAATATATATAGATAGATAGATAGCTAGATAGATAGCTAGATGGATATATAGATAGATAGATAGATAGATAGATAGATAGATAGATAGATATAGATATATAGATGTAGATATATCAAAAACTAAGCAGGACAGTGGAACCCCTACCAGAGATTGCACCTAACCTAATATCCCCAATTTATTAGCATCAAAAACAATAGCCATGTGTTGAGCACTGTTCACACACTTCAAGCACCCACTGTCAAGGTGCGGTTCGTCACAGAACTATCCAAATCAAAACAAAAGTCCAACCGGTGCACCACACAGTAATTGTACATGACGTATGATTCAGTTTCCAAAAGATATTCAAATACGTTCAGATATATATACAGCAGAAAACAGCCAAAGCGTTTGGTCCAAAACATTGGACTTCTTCTAGGCAAAATATGGACACAGTGTGATGATTTTTTGAGAGACCACTTTAAATGGTGCACAAGCCATTTTGTGACCCACAAATACCAAGGTGCTCAGGGCAAGTTCCAAGGAAAAAAAAAAGTTTGCTGCGCTGCCAAAGTAAAAAAAAAACATGGGCTGCACATAGGGTCTACATGCACATCCCTGCTCGTATCCACGGCAATACTCCAGGGGAGGGAACTTCTCAGAAACACAGAACTTGCCCTGAGCACCTTAGTTGCTCTGCTGTATATACATCTGAACCTATTTGAATAATGAGAAGATTTGAAATACATCTTTTGGAAGCTTTTGTTTGAGCAAGGCTGGGATCAGCCGAAACGCGTACAATGGCGGTCTTACAATAAAATATTCATGTACCTACACATGGCATTGTCATCCTTGGTTCAAGGGAAAGCAGTGATATATATATATATATATATATATATATATATATATATATATATATATATATATATATCTACTGGCGGTCGCCAGTAGATAGTTATAGTTAGGACCTATTTTCCATAGGAAATCCGCGACATTCTATTTGAAATAAGTCTCTTGCCGGTTGACGTATCTTCGCGAAATTTTCTAACTTTGTGGGGCGCTCCGGTGTGCTCCTATCCTGAAAGTCTCGGGTGATTCGTCAAGCGGGGCCGAGAAAAAAGGGGGTCCCAAAACGCATTTTCCCCATTCATTTTTCCATAGGAAACTTTAGACACGGCTACAGCCCGAACTGCTTAACGGAATTACACCAAATTTGGCAAAGAGGTAGTTCTTGGTTCAGAAAGAACCCTTTTGTTAAATGGTGTAAATCCGTTCAGTAGTTGCTGAGAAAATCAAAAGTAAAAGTACATATATATCTATGGGCACGGAGGATTCGCGCACCCTCCCGATCACGAGCTGCATGCTAATTGGCTGTCAACACTCCAAATCAGGAAGTGTTGGCAGCCATTTTGTCCCTCGGTAGAACCGAGGGACAGAAACAAGTGCGCAAAGCGCAAAAGGGGCTGGGTAGAAACACCCTGACCTCCTAGGTCTGCTCTAGGGGGTCCCACATGGACCCCCTGGGCAAAAACATTTTTATTTTTTTTAAAAATCGGCAGGATGCGCTCAGGGTGCGCGGATCCTGCCGAAAAAAAAAAAATCGAAGCGCGGTCTCCCGCGCTTTGATGCAAATTTGCCCCCGGGTGGCCCAAGTCCCGGGGGCATGCGGGGGGAGGGGAGTGTGTAAATTGTTTATATGGGGGGCCTCTAAGGCCCCCAAGCCCCAAGGACCGCCACCCCCCCGGGGCTTAATTTAAAAAATGGTGCGGGAGGGCTCTCCTGCCCTCCAGCAGCCCCGGGGACCGCCACCCCCGGGGCTTCTTTTTAAATTTAAAATAATGTGTGGGGAGCTCCAGCCACCGCACACGCCCCGGGGACCACCACCTCCCCGGGCACATAGAAAATAAATGTGGGGGTCCGTTACGGACCCCGAGCCCCGGGGACCACCACCTCCCCGGGGCTGTGCAATTCAAGGGAGGGGGCCGCGCGGCCCCCCTCCTGGAGCCCTTGATGGCCCTGGGGACCGCCACCCCCCAGGGCCGGCTCCTGCAGTGTCCCGGGGTGCCTACCCCCGGGACACTGTAGTTTGCTCTCGCTTCCAATATCCAAAGCAAATTGCTTTTCCACATGGGGAGCAGCATGTTGCAGAGAGGTGTAAAAAGGGGTGTGGCCTCTCTACACGTCTCTGCCACGCAGCCCCCTGGCGCATACTGGAGGTTCCTGGTGGGCTAGTTGGCCCCTAGGGACCCTCATGATTCAAGGGGACTTAATCCCCCAACTTAAAACGCGCCACGGGGCGCGTTTGCACAGATGTCACCTCAGGCCCCGCCCCCTTCCTTCACCATTGTGCAAATATTCCTCTAAAATCTGCCGAACTACGAATTCCGATTTACTCACCTGTTATCAGGAGAGACCTCAGTGCTGCATCTTTCAGCCCAGTACTAATCCTGAAAAGTAATTTTAACCGTACTTACCAGTAACTTGAATTTCCTTCCATAGGATATCATTGCCTGCTTTTTGCTGAAAAGTTTCTAAGTGTTGATTTTTAAAACATACAAATATTCCTCTAAAATCAGCCGAAATACGAATTCCGATTTACTCACCTGTTATAAGGAGAGACCTCAGTGCTGTATCTTTCAGCCCAGTACTGGTCCTGAAAAGTAATTTTAACCGTACTTACCAGTAACTTGAATTTCCTTCCATAGGCTAACATTGACTGGTTTCACTTGGAAATTCTTCTAAGTGTGGAGTTTTGGACCTTTAAAATATTCCTCTAAAATCAGCCGAAATACGAATTCCGATTTACTCACCTGTTATCAGGAGAGACCTCAGTGCTGCATCTTTCAGCCCAGTACTGGTCCTGAAAAGTAATTTTAACCGTACTTACCAGTAACTTGAATTTCCTTCCATAGGCTAACATTGACTGGTTTCACTTGGAAATTCTTCTAAGTGTGGAGTTTTGGAACTTTATAATATTCCTCTAAAATCAACCAAAGTACGAATTCCAATTTGCTCACCTGTTATCAGGAGAGAACCCAGTGCTGCATCTTTTAGCCCAGCACTGACCCTGAAAAGTAATTTTAACCGTACTTACCAGTAACTTATATTTTCTTCCATAGGAATCCATTGTCTGGTTTTCAGCAGAAAAGTTTCAGTGTCGATTTTCACAAACTACAAATATTCCTTAAAAATCGCATGTATGACTTAAACGCATTCTTTCAACTGTTTACAGGAGATGCACCAGTGCTGGATCCAGGATCCAACACTGAGTAAGAAAAAGAAACGATAACAGTTTTTACCTGCTAAGTGAATTTCCTTCCATAGGATAACATTGGTGATTCTATGAGAAAAAGTTTCTGTGTCAATTTTTAAAATACAATAATATTCCTTAAAAATCACGACTGTAACCAAAACGCTTTTACTCAACTGTTTACAGGAGATGTCCCAGGACTGAATCTAGGATCCAGTTCTGTGGTTAGAAAAGTAATCCATAAAGTAACTAATTGCATTTAACTAGAAATTCACATTGAGCTGAATGTTGCATTGTGTTTGAAAATGTGTTGCCCATTGCAACAACTGTAACTACTGTACTTAAAAGTCTATTGCCTATGTGCAAAGTATTTAAACTAAAGTAATTAATTCTCAGAAAGTATTAGTATTAGTATTTTTTGTAATGTAATGTATAATGTAATTACAATGTAATTTAAAAAATAAAATATGTAAAAAAAAATTGTTTCTAAAAATGTAGTAAATCAGTATGAAAAAATTAATATAACAATGAATACATTTAAAAATTGTCATTTACAAAACCTTTGAAATTCACTGAAAAAAACGTAGGTTTCAGACATGTTATAGTTAGGAATTAGCATTTAAAAAACCTTTGAAATTCACTGAAAAAACCATAGGTTTCAGATATGTTATAGTTAGAAATTAGCATTTAAAAAACCTTTGAAATTCACAGAAAAACCATAGGTTTTAGGGACAGTTATAGTTACTTGGACATTGCACTCGTACAAAACCCGTGAAATTCCCCCATTATAGTTAGTTCAGCTAACTATAACTCGCGCCCCGCAATGCACTGCTGATGACGTCACATATTACATCACTCATGACATGGTCAGTGACATCACTGATGACATCACTGATGACATCTCAAATGACATCACTGATGACATCATCCACGTGATAATCTGATGCACCTCCTCACACCCTAATATAACCTTTGATACACCCACTCTAAATTACAGACTGCCATTCGCAAAACCAGACACTCCAACACCAATAACTACATACCCACTGACTGATTCATAGGTCTACGCACACATCCACTCACTCACCCGTACAGTCACTCATACTTACGGTCACTCAGTACAGGACTATCATATGCACTCATACTCCTATATAGACACTCAAACACCGCCACTCATCCATAGAGGTACTCACACACCTAGTCAGTCATGCAAATAATTAAACACACTGCCATTTACTCACTTATACAGTTATACACACACCAGCTCACTTACTCATACAAATACTAGCACATTCTTACGCTCTTATACAATCACTGATACAAGCACACACTCATCCATACAGCCACTATCACAATCACTCACTCTGCTTATAGCTATTTATATACTCCAACACACATATATACTGCCTTTCACATATGTAGTTACTCACACATGTATCACTGGGACATACATTCACTCACTAACACACTCTTACACACACTTACCCACCCATACAGTCTATCACAGATGCACTCTTGAAACCATCCACCCAGTGAATCACCCACTCACACATCTATGCACAGAGTCGCACACACCCCTCCCACACAAACACTCAGGCACCCATACAGATACTCAGACAACCATTCAATAACTCATATAGACACTCATGTAGCTATTCACAAACACATGCAGCCACTTACACAGCAACAGACAGACGGATACAGACATTCACCCAGTTTAGTCACTAACCCATGCATTCAGTAAGATACGTTAAATCACTCACTTATAGAGTCAGTCACGCACCTACTAAATCATCCATACAGACACTTACACACCCACTCATTCTTCAATACGTCTTTTCCTATATATATTAAAAATATTTAAACTTTACAGAAACACACAGTCACTGGATGATGTCATCAGTGATGTCATTTGAGATGTCATCAGTGATGTCATCAGTGATGTCACTGACCATGTCATGAGTGATGTAATATGTGACGTCATCAGCAGTGCATTGCGGGGCGCGAGTTATAGTTAGCTGAACTAACTATAACGGGGGAATTTCACGGGTTTTGTACGAGTGCAATGTCCAAGTAACTATAACTGTCCCTAAAACCTATGGTTTTTTCAGTGAATTTCAAAGGTTTTTTAAATGCTAATTTCTAACTATAACATATCTGAAACCTATGGTTTTTTCAGTGAATATATATATATATATATATATATTACCTACTAGCAGTCGCCATAGCGTTCTTTTTGGTTCAGGTCCTGTGTTGAAAGTTTCGGGGTGTTCCGTCAAGCAGGGGCCGAGAGAAAAGGGGGGTCCCAAAAAGCGTTTTCCTCTGTTAAGTCTATGGGTTTTTTCATTTTTTGAACACGAATACAGCTTGAACTGCTGAACGGAATTACACCAAATTTGGCAGAAAGCTAGATGTTGGTCTAGAAAGCGTGCTTTTTGTAATTTGGTGTAAATCGGTTCTGTAGTTTTTGAGATGTCTATTTTGAAAAAATATCAATATCTGGGGACGCGAGTCCTTGCAGTGGACTCGCGAATCCTACTAACATTTGATTGGCTATCAACATTTCAACCAGGAAGTGTTGGCAGCAATCTTGTGAATCGACTTGAAGCCAAGTCCCAGAAAAAAAGTAAAAAAAAGAATAAAGGGGGCAAGGTAGGAATACCCAGACCCCCAAGATGTGGTGGAGGGGGTCCCTGAGGGACCCCGCCGGGGGTAAAAAGTATTTTTTTAAAATTTTGATGCAGACTCGCAGGAGAATCCGTGAATCCGCGGCAAAAAAATGTTAAAAAGCAAGCGCGGGCTACCGCTCTTGCTTTGGAATGACCCCCGGGTGGGCCAGGTGTCGGGGGCATTGTGGAAATGTAGGAGGGGGCACATGGGCCCCCCTCCTAGGGCTAATCAAAGTCCTGGGGACCGCCACCTCCCCGGGGCAGTAACATTATTATATCCAGGGGAGCCCCGCGGCTCCCCAGCTGCCCCGGGGACAGCCACTTCCCTGGGGCAGTAACTCATTTATATGCAGGGAGCCTTGTGGCTCCCCTGCTGCCCCGGGGACCACCACCTCCCCGGGGCACATACATCATTTTTGTTTTTAAAGCAATGTGGTGGAGGCCCTATGCCTCCCTAACAGCCCCGGGAGCGCCACTTCCCCAGGGCTAACATAAATAATAATATGTGGGGGGGCTCCGCCCCCCCATGCAACCCCAGGGACCGCCACCTCCTCGGGGCACAAATACAATCATGAACGGGGTACTTTGCGGACCCCCGGCCCTGGGGACCATCACCTCCCAGGGGCTTAGTTAACAAAGGAGGGGGGCTGCGAGGCCCCCCTCGTTGAGCCCTACATGGCCCTGGGGACCGCCAACCACCCAGGGCTGCCTCCAGCAATTTTCCGGGGTGCCCACCCCCAGGACATTGCAGTTTACTATCTCTCTGCTTTCAGCAAGCAAGAGCAAAAAATTTTCTCACTAGCTGAAAGCAGAGCAGTGTCTGTTTCCCTGCCGGCTGTGAAGCGAGCAGGGAAACAGACATTGCTTTGGGATCTAGGGAGCTACATTTTAGCATCTCGCTGGATCCCAAAACAATGGTAGCTCCCGCAGGAGGTGGGGAGCTGGCAGGGGCCATACGGGTGTTGAGGCTCCCCCTGCGGTCCCCAACAGAGAGGCCAGGAACCTGGGGGATGGGGTCCCCAGGGCCGAAGATGGCCCAGGGAGGGGGGCCTTTTTATTCTAAAAAAATTATAAAGGCCTAGCCCTGGTGGATGGGGTCCCCGGGGCCGAAATCGGCCTTGGAAGGGGAGACGCGCGGCCCACCTCCCTTTTCTCAAAAGAAAAAATTATAATTTTTAAAAAGGTGAAGGCCTCGGGGGATGGGGTCCTTGGGGCAAAGTTGGCCCATGAAAGAGGGCCGCACTGGCCCCCTTCCCCTTTTTATTATAAAAAAAACTATAAAGGCCTGGCCCGGGGGTTGGGGTCCCCTTGGCCAAAATCGGCTTCGGGAGGGGAGCCGGGCAGCCCCCCTCCCTTTTCTTAAAAAAAAAGATTTTTTTTAAAAAAAGTTGCAGGCCCCGGGGATGGGGGCCGAAGTAGGCCCAGGGTTGGGTGCTGCGTGGGACCCCCTCAGGGGCTTTGTCATGACCGTGACGAAGCCCCTGAGGGGGTGAAACGCATATTCTAATAAAATCCTGCAGTATTTGGAATATGGTGTGTGAGTTTTTTCTGTAGTCCTTGATGTTGGGATTCCAGTTTCTTTTTGTGTATATATATATATATATATACACACACACACACACACACACACACACACATATATATACATTATTAATATATACACACAGACACACATATATATATATATATATATATATATATATATATATATATCTCTCTCAACAAAAGAAGCACTCTCCTTGGGGTTTCAATTGTTTATTTAATTTAATCCTTCCAGGAGAGAGAGAAGGATTAAATGAAATAAACAATTGAAACCCCAAGGAGAGTGCTGCGAAACTTCTTTTGTTGAGAGATGTGCAGCAAGGCTGGCCCTACCTTGCCATAAGCACCAGCTGTTTAGCGCGCCCCCCGCCGAAAGACCGTGTTGGTGAAAAAAAAAATATATATTTGGAAAGGGGACATGGAAAGTGCAGAGAGCTTCATACAGGCTATTAACACCAACAATGTTAATCTTAGATTCACATCTAACATCAGCAACAGCAATATAGAATTTCTGGATGTAAAAGTATTTGTGAACGATATGAAGCTGGAAACCACATTACATAGAAAACAGACCAGGGGTAATTCGATACTGCACGCTAAGAGCACACACCCCAAACATCTCATTAAAAGCATACCATACGGAGAATTTGTCAGGCTAAAAAGAATATGCAGCACTGAGATAGAAGCCAATAGATGCCTTTCAGAAGCCTTTGACAGATTTAGTAAGAGGGGTTATGATGAAAGAACTCTTACAGAAGCTATGAAAAAAATCAATACTAGATCTAGGGAATCCCTGTTACAGAAGAACCTAGAAAATGTGCCCTCAGAATAGACAACAGAACCATCTAGTGGAGCAAAGGATGGTACTATTAGGCTCGTTACAACATTTAGTAGCCATGAAAGACAGATTAGATCTATTGTCAATACCAATTGGCCGATCCTGCTTACAGACAGTGTTATGGCCACTCAATTGGAAAGGCTACCTACAGTTACATTCAGAAGAGCACTATCCATGAGGACACAACTAGTCAAGACTAGCGCTGAAATGAGCCAAGAAAGCACATGGTTAAAACCTAAAGCAGGTTTTTTTAAATGCTCTTCATGTCGGGCGTATAGATTTGGGATTAACACCACCCACTACACAACCCCATTCAGCCAAAAGCAGACAGCTATTACTGGCAATTACAACTGCCGTACAGAATATGCTGTATACTTACTGGAATGCACCTGCGGATTGAGATATGTGGGTAGCACCAAGCTGCAGGTGCATGTTAGAATCCTCCAGCACCTTAGAGCTATTGTTAACAACGATGCAGCATACCCAGTAGCACGACACTTCAAAGCTACACATATGAATGATCTGAACTGCCTGAAATACTACGTGATCAAAGCCATCCCAAAACCACGCAGAGGAGGTAACAGGGAACGCATGCTAAGACAGCTAGAGTCGCACACTATATTGGAACTAGACAGCAAGACTCCCATGGGTTTAAATAACAATGAAGAGCTCCACAACATTCTATAAAACATATATTCTTATTTATATAGTTTTTTATACAACAGACATTTTTAGAATTATGTTTTAGGATAATAATTTTAGGGATATGAATTTTTATCAATTATTTATACAAGGAACTTTTTATGAAAAGCTTTTTTATGAAGAATTTTATGAAATGCTTTATTTAACTTTTTATGACGATGTCAACTGTATAAATGTTTGAAATACATTCTCATAAGATTCCCACTCCAATCAGCTACGGTATAATGTAGAAGACAGTGTCTCTAATTAGTGAATACAATGTAGGTGACCACTATCAAACTTAAAAGAAGCTAGGTACATTATATAGATATGAGATCAGTAAGACACTTGCAGTTATTTTATGCATTAATATAACCGCCAAAGATACATCTCTCTCCTTTGGTAAGATATAAAACAACAAGATAAATTAAGTGACAGATTTGTATATTTGCACAGTGAAGCACCAAGCACTGTTTTTTGCACTCAGGCACTTATGGTTAGGTAAATAGATAAGTTAGCACAGTTTGTACACCGGAGACAAAGAATTGGGCAGTTTTCGGCACATCCAATATGTTATGAAATATGTCATAGGAGAGCTTTCTAGTTATTACAGGACATCTTGATAAAGTTGATACCATATGGAATTAGATGTGGCCCACATTGCAAGTACTATAACGCATTTAAGCCGTTAGACAATACTGCAAAATGAAGAGGACCTAATTTAAGTTGTCATTATTGTGAATATTTCACTATGATTAGCATTGAACTCAATATGGACAACCCACTAAATTTGCACATGTATATATTTATTTATTATAATGATATATTTATTGTGTTTTTACTCATGCATATAAGGACTTTTCAAAAAAATGTCATTGTTCTTTTATCAACATGACTACTCTCCGAAAAAAGTGAAATCAACATACTGCTAGAGAATAGTCTGTTTACCATGCCTATGCTCCACCACGTCACATGATTAGATCACATGTTGTGTTTAAAAATCACGAATGTATAGCGTTTCTCTATGTGAGCAAGGTCACAGGGTGACCAAAACGTTATGGCATTAAGGAAAGGGTAAATAAACTATTATTGCAAGACAATAGGAGTTTGTGCTCTGTTTTCGGGACCGTTAAGCACAAGGACGGCGAGAGTGGTTTGGAATTTATATATATATATATTCACTGAAAAAAACATAGGTTTTAGGGACAGTTATAGTTAGTTGGACATTTTACTCGTACAAAACCATAGAAATTCCCCCGTTATAGTTAGTTCAGCTAACTATAACTCGCGCCCCGCAATGCACTGCTGATGACGTCACATATTACATCACTCATGACATGGTCAGTGACATCACTGATGACATCACTGATGACATCTCAAATGAAATCACTGATGACATCATCCAGTGACTGTGTGTTTCTGTAAAGTTAAATATGTTTAATATATATAGGGAAAGGCGTATTGAAGAATGAGTGGGTGTTTAAGTGTCTGAATGGATGATTTAGTACGTGCGTGACTGACTCTACAAGTGAGTGATTAAACGTATCTTACTGAATGCATGGGTTAGTGACTAAACTGTGTGAATGTCTGTATCCATCTGTTTGTTGGTGTGTAAGTGGATGCATGGATTTGCGAATAGCTACATGAGTGTCTATATGGGTTATTGATTGGTTCTCTGAGTATCTGTATGGCTGCCTGAGTGTTTGTGTGGGTGGGGTGTGTGTGACTCTGTACATAGATGTGTGAGTGGGTAATTCACTGGGTGCATGATTTCAAGAGTGCATCTGTGATGGACTGCTTGGGTGGGTGAGTGTGTGTATGGGTGTGTTAGTGAGTGAATGTATATCTCAGTGGTACATGTGCGAGTAACTACATATGTAAAAGGCAGTATATATGTGTGTTAGAGTATTTAAATGGCTATAAGTGAGAGTGTGTGATTGTGAGAGTGGCTGTATGGATGTGTGTGTGCTTGTATCAGTTATTGTATAAGAGCGTAAGAATGTGCTAGTATTTGTATGAGTAAGTTAGCTGGTGTGTGTATAACTGTATAGGTGAGTAAATGGGTGTGTGATTAATTTTTTGCATGACTGACTAGGTGTGTGAGTACCTCTATGGATGAGTGGCGGTGTGTGAGTGTTTATATAGGTGTATGAGTGCATATGATAGTCCTGTACTGAGTGACTGTAAGTATGAGTGACTGTACGGGTGAGTGAGTAGATGTGTGTGTGTAGACCTAAGAATCAGTGAGTGGGTATGTAG
Organism: Calotriton arnoldi; assembly: GCA_963921515.1. Taxonomy (NCBI): domain Eukaryota; kingdom Metazoa; phylum Chordata; class Amphibia; order Caudata; family Salamandridae; genus Calotriton; species Calotriton arnoldi. Next base: position 250,531 of record CAWUFW010006124.1, on the reverse strand, counting down.
TTATTGGTATTGGAGTGTGTATGGTTTTGAGAATGGCAGTCTGTAATTTAGAGTGGGTGTATCAAAAGCTATATTAGGGTGTGAGAAGATGCATGAAATTATCACATGGATGATGTCATCAGTGATGTCATTTGAGATGTCATCAGTGATGTCATCAGTGATGTCACTGACCATGTCATGAGTGATGTAATATGTGACGTCATTAGCAGTGCATTGCGGGGCGCGAGTTATAGTTAGCTGAACTAACTATAACGGGGGAATTTCTATGGTTTTGTACGAGTGAAATGTCCAACTAACTATAACTGTCCCTAAAACCTATGGTTTTTTCAGTGAATTTCAAAGGTTTTTTAAATGCTAATTTCTAACTATAATGTGTCTGAAACCTATGGTTTTTTCAGTGAATATATATATAAGTATATATATATATATATATATATATATATATATATATATATATATATATAAGTATATATATATATATATATATATATATATAATTTCCTTTCCACCTTCATGCGAACCTCCCTCCAATACTCCGTGCGTCTCAGGGCGAGCAGAAGAAATGCACCAACAAATCCTTCGTAATGAGGTGACTCGTTTATTTTTTCAATGTTGAACCAGCCTCCATTCATCATGGGGCCATAACCAGCAAAGTGCAAGGGTGCATACAAACAGAAAAATGACCTAGGCATTTCGGCTTGCGCCTTCTACTGGGTCATAGAGTAAGGTGCAGAGTGTTAATTTAAAGGGAAAACACTCCCTTTCACCACCACCAATTAAATACAGATACCAGTTTTAAAGGGGACACAACCACTGATTTTGTTAATTAGTTCATCATATTCATACAACAAATAGATTTCATAGAGAATATGTCAGCAGGATTGTAAACAATAAATGGAACTCATTTTGACCTTGTAAAGTACACACAATCGGGGACCTAGTAATTGATATATTTAAAGTAGAAGCTTTTCTATACTTTCATCTGTCAGGTGAAGTATGCTACGGTTAGAAGGAAAGTTGTTGGCTAATTGTATAAAATTAAAGTGTCCGTCAATAATACAAACAATATGTGGTGTCGCACATCCGCCTGGGACAGAGGTGTCACCCTAACTTTTAAAGTAAAACATTTTGGGGATAAAGTATCCACCTCCACCTCACAACAAAAAATATATAAATCCTTTTGAGGATAAAGTATCCATCTCAGCCTCCAAACAAAATAGCTTGTCTGTGGCCAGAGGTATTATCAATCTGCACATTAGTTCATACTCTTACCTAGGTATACTGAATATACATTGAGCACATATTGGTCACTTCTTCGAATGCACAAAATAGCAATAGATTTACAATGCTCAATGAACAGTAGATGATATATATATTGATCACTTGTTCCAATACACAAAATAACAGGTTAGTTCGAGCTCATGGTTAAATATGTATGGTACATTTTTAGAACATATTTACTGCATATTAAACTGCACCGTGCATGTTTCCTATCAAATGCAGATATAACTACTAGTTCTCTAATTGTACTTCTGCATATTTATAGAAAGGAAAACTGTTTCCAGGTGCAAATAACTGATCATAAAGTGACTCATGCTAACATAAAACATTCTGAATAAAGTGCATAGTGCATAGCTTTTTAAAATGCTTCAACATACCAGGGAAATAAATGACTCTTGGTTCTGTTTCTTCCAAGAGCATTTTTTTAAAACATAGGATCTATGCACATAAAGTGCTCAATATAATTCCCCTCAGAAATGGTAAAGTGCAAAGAGCGACAGTACTCTGTTATAGAGAAAGTGACTTGTGCAATCTTAAGACACCCATAAAAAGTATTTTGCATAATCTAACAAGCATTACTTCAAAGACCAGATCATAGCATTAATATTGGTTAAAATACAAAAACCTATGCGAGGAAGAGAAATACGAAAACCACTGCTGTTATCAGTTCATGAGCCAATAAAAGATACTTTCAAACATTTCATCAGATAATCTTACAGAAAGGTGTATAGTTCAGCATCCGTATTCAGACCCCACGGATTCTCTGTACCCAAATTCACTATGCAGCTTGATTTGGCATGCCTCAAAGCTAATTCTCTATCCCCTCCTCTGATCTTTATTGGGATATGTTCAATGCCAGAGTAAAACAGGTGGTTGGCATATATATATATATATTACGTACTGGCGGTCCCCATTAGGTAGTTATAGTTAACCCTGGGCGGAGTTCGCGGAATTGCGCTTTGCGAAACTCCGTGAAGTGGTTAAAAAACTCTGCCGCCCTACGCGGAGCTCCGTGAGCGGCGGAGTGCAATAGAAAAATGCTGTTTGCAGTGATTGCACAGTGCCGGATGCTTGTCCGCACTGTGAAATCATCGCGAACGGCACCATGCACAGCGCAAGCTTTCCTTTTCTGCCGCTCGAGTATATTTTTACTCGAGCGGCAGCTTTCTCAATGCAAACAGGCAGTTTCTCAACGCGAGCGGTCGCGAGCATACACAACCACTCGCAATGAGAAACCTGACCCCCCCTGCGTTGAGAAATCTCGCCAGGAGGTTTATTTTCCACGCTCGCGTTCACCAACATGACGTTGGTGAACGCGAGCGAGGAAAAAAACTCTGCTACGCTGCGCAAAGAGGAGTTTTTCGGATCTCCGCGAGCTCCGCATAACGTGGAGTGCGGAAAACTCCGCAAACTCCGCGAGCGGAGCGGAGTTCTCCTCCCAGGCCTAGTTATAGTTAGGACCTAGCTTCCATTGGAAAAGGTGTTTTTTGTTTTGCTAATAACTTTGGCGTTGTTTGACGAATCCTTGTGAAATATTCCAAACTTTTTTGCCACTCACTTCAGCAGCTGTCTTCACTTTCAGGGTGATCCATCAAGCAGGGGCTGAGAAAAAGGGGAGGAATCCAAAACGCTTTTTCCTCATGTTAATTTCTTAAGAAACTTTAGACATGGCTACAGCCCGAACTGCTGATCGGAATGACACCAAATTTGGCAGAAAGGTAGCTGCTGGTCCAGAAACCATTATTTTTGTTAAATGGTGTAAATCCATTCAGTAGTTTTTGAGAAATGTAAAGATTATTAAGATATACTACTGGGAAGGTGGAAAATCCGCGACCCAACCCCAGATCTCATGCTGAGATCTAATTGGCTGCCAACACTTAAAAGCAGGAAGTGTTGGCAGCCATCTTGTGGCTCAGTTGAACTGAGTCACTGAAAGAAATTTAAACAAAAAGAAAAGGGGACAGGATAGAAACACCCTGACCCCCTAGCCCTCCTGTGGGGTCTCACAGGGACCCTGCAAGGCCCAAAACGTTTTTTTTTAAAAAAGTTCTGAGGAAGTCACGCTGGGTGCACGAATCCTCCCAAATTTTTAAAAAAATCAAGCGTGGGGTCAATATCAATGGGCTCCCGGGTGGGCTAGGTCCTACGGCATTGTAAATATGGAAGGAGGCCCTTGGGATCACCTCCTCCCCAGAGCTTCCTAAATTTTACTAAACGGTTGGACCCCCCCAGCCCCAGGGGGCCACTACCTCCCCAGGGCTTTCAGTTTCAATGCAGACATCCTGCAGCCACAGGGACTGCCACCGCTTTTGTCTATTTGAATGCGGGGGCCACAGGGACACCCCCGTCGGCCTGGGACCACCCCCCAGGCATATGTTCAATTGAGAATGGGGGGGTGGCAAGGCCCCAGCATCAAAGTTGGTCCGAGAACCAGACAATGGAGTAACAGCCCATTACAAATCACAATGGACCCAGAAGAGGAAAAACGAACACGCCTGGCCAAGAGAGATAATATCAATGACTGGTCCTGGGTACTGAGGGCTCTAAACTCTTTCTCCTAACAATCGGGGACTCTCCGTTGCCAAGAACAATTCAACTTTTAAGTTACAAATCTGCTCTTGGAATACCCGGGGTCTACTCAACACTGAAGAAATAACGTATGCACTACAATCACTGAAGGGATACGACATCATAGCGGTGCAAGAAACTTGGGCCTTGAGCTCAACTCCCTGGGCAGACTACACAGCCTACGAATCGGTTGCAACACCCTCACAAGCTGGGGGCCATGCTTCGGGATGAGTGGCAATGTACATCAAGAACAAGCTGACAATCCAGGTATCCCTAGAATGTGAGGGAAATGGTGATTACATACTCCTTAAAACAAGGCTCCAAAATTCTGATACATTAAGCCAGGATCAGCGTCAAATGATCTTAGTCTGTATCTACCTTCACCCAACTAAGCCCAAAAGTAAAACATTAAACAGAATGCTGCCAATAATCAGCGATTTACATGCAGAACACCAGGACGATCTATGGCTAATCATGGGTGATTTCAATGCAAATCTAATGGAATCAGACTTAAACTCCTCCCTGGTAGCTTTGGATGATTCAACATGGTCTATTCCAGAAATAAGCCAGTACCAACAAAAGGACAACCATGGACTTGAATTGTCAACATATTTTAACCAACTGGGCCTCCGATTCTTAAATGGAAGATCATCCTTAGACTCACCAGCAGCCTACACTCACTTCTCTCACTCCAGGCTGGCCACTCTAGACTACATTAGGATTTCTATTGCGCATTTTTATGCAGCACAAGATTTTGCTCTAATTCCCTCATTGGAAAGCAACCATGCCATATTCTATCATCGGAATGCCATCGCCCAAAAATCAAATTGGAGCCAATCAAGAAAATAAGGTGGTCCTGTAGTGTAGTTCCTATTTCCCTCATAGGCTCTGCACATTGGAATAATATAACCTATAGGTTTGACATAGCTATGTCCCTATCGATTATATTAAACTTAATTACCTGTGCCAGCTAGCTCAGAGGCCACTAGAAACTTCTTGAAGACAAGAAGGGAATAGTTTCTGGCAACCACATAACATAAAACCCTGATCCCTCAGGATCGTGGAAACAATATACTACTTTTCATTCAGTCACTCATCTCAGAGAAGTCCATAGAAGAAACAGTCGGGTGTGTTTACAATAAAATTTATTGCACAGTTGTTGTTCTAGTACTGGTTATATGTGCTGCGACAACTGTTGGACAGTAGCAGAGAAATATGGCCAGCAGTGCAGTTAAATAAAAATGCATGGTACAGTTTTACCATTGTGCAATAGTAATGAACACATACATGAAATGCAGAATGCATTAAGATAAAGCCTATACCCCTATGATGCCTAACTAGATGTACCTAAGTGTACCTAGCATGTGTGTAGGTCTTAGAGAGCCAAGAATCCCCCTAGGATTTAGTCTAACCCCATTACCTTAGTGGGACTTCATCCTGGTGTTGAGCTGGACACCCCAGGATGGGTGGATGGACCTCTGCCAGCTGGAGCTGTGGCATGATGCAAGTTGCAGCGTCTCACGTCAGAGTGTCGGCATGGAAAGTCTCGGTCCTCTCTAGTTTGCTTGGGCAAAGGGAGGTATATTTATACTTGATAGATGCCTTGGAATGTTAGCATTGACGTACAGTCGGTCAGAGGAAGACGTCAGGAATGAACCCTTGGGAAATAGTGGTTCATGCATATTTAATGAGTCCTTGGAGAAATCAATAATCCTGTGCTAGGGAAAATCCCAAGAGCGAAGGGTCTTTGTCTAAGAACTCGTTGTGACATAGGTTAGTAACTTTTTGGACATGGATATGACGTATTTAGAATGGACCGTCTTCTGCACCCAGAGCACACGTCAGCTAAGGGACAGACTCTGTTGCTCGTTATTTGTAAAGGGAGGGCCAATGTAGGGGAAAGGTCCTGAATGTCTCTGTGGCACGAAGGATTTGAGCCTCTGAAAAAGCGCACCTATGTTAGGGCCTCAATCCAGCACATAACACCCACTCCTATCTATGGACAATCGTGAATGAAATGAATGAAATGAAATGAAAAATAAATTTATAGAGCGCAAAAACTTTCACCCGAAGGCGTCAAGGCGCTAAATTCGTCATTCATAAATCAAAGTACAGTCCGATAGTCATCAAAGATTAAACAGCCAGGTCTTTAACGCTTTTCTAAAAGCCAGCAGATTAGTTTCTTGCTTCAGCCCAAGCGGCAAAGCGTTCCACAGCCTTGTTGTGCCGACCACAAAGCTCCTTCCTCCCCAGGAGCATTTCTTGAACCTGGGAACCACCAGGTTATGGGCCTGAGATGAACGAAGGTGGCGAACCGGAATATAGGGTTTGAATGACAATTTTTGAATGAATGACAATTTGTTGAGCGCGATAGCTACCCTTAGGCGTCCTAGCGCTGCGGACAATACGGGCATGAAAGACACTTGGGGCTGTCCGGGTTTATTGAAACAGAAAAGTCTTGAGGAGCTTACGGAATGAGAGTATATTAGACTCCGATCGCAGATGCGGGGGAGAGCATTCCATAGTTTGGCCGCGTTGTACGAAAACGAGCGGCCACCACATCTAGTTCTTTTTATCCTGGGTACTTTGGCAAGAAGAGAGGAGGATGACCTAAGCTGTCTAATCGGCCGGTAGGGAGTGATCAGCGGTTGATTTATGGCGGGACCTGTCTTCCAGAAGGCCCTGTGGGTGATACAGAGGGCCTTGAATTTAATTCTCTCCCGGACTGGGAGCCAATGTAGGCTTCTAAGCCCAGGACTGATAGGAGATCAACGGGGAGTCTGAAGAAGCGTTCGAGCGGCGCAGTTTTGAATGACCTGAAGCTTATTCAGAGTGGATTGTGGGGCTCCCAGATAGAGGGCATTTCCGAAGTCCAGGCGTGACAGAATAAGGCCCTGGACCATGATCTGTCTCGCCTGGAATGGAAGTAAGGGGAGAACCTTCCGAAGCAGCCTCAGTAGACCATAGCAAGTGGCCGCGAGTTTGGTTGCTTGGTGATTGAAGCTGAGGGTGTTATCCAGCCATATACCCAGGCTCTTGATCGTGTCCTTGGGCACTGGGGCAGAACCAAGACAAGATGGCCATAGTGGATTCATAATGTACTTGGGGGCATTGCCTAGGAGCATAAGCTCCGTCTTGGTTTTAGATTCTGTTTAAAGAAGCTGGGCCCTATATCATGCCTGGCCTTAAAGGCAATGCAAAGAGCCTTAAACTCAATTTGTCTCTTCACTGGTAACCAATGCAATCCCTTAAGTGCCTGTGCGACATGTTTATGTCTTGGAATATTCAGCAAAAGACGTGCCGCTGCATTTTGCACAATATGCAATTTGGAAAGACACTTCTTACGCAGATTAATAAAAAGCCCATTACAGTAATCAGCTGTGGAAAGAACCAGCGCTGAAACCACCAGTTTCCGTAGCTCAAACGGAATAAATGGAAGAATTCTTCTCAAAAGTTTTAATGTGAAAAAGGAATGGGATGTAACCTGGTTAACGTGGCTTTCAAAGGAAAGCAAAGAGTCAAACGTAACTCCCAGGTTTTTTACCTTATTCGTGGGGGTAGGTAATGGACCCATTTCCGCCGGCCATAGAGCAGGGGACCAAAAATTAGTTTGGCCGCCAAAAAGTAGGACCTCGGTCTTACTAGAATTTAATTTCAAACAATTGGAGGCCATCCATTCACCTATCTGATGAAGACAGGTGTGAAACTGTGCAGCTGTGTCTTCGGGCGAACCTGTCACTGAAACTACAATCTGTGTATCATCAGCGTATGAAACTGCTGAGAAGCCTAGGGACTTAATTAATCTGGCCAAAGGTGCAACATAAATATTAAAAAGTGTAGGGCTCAACGAAGAGCCCTGTGGCACTCCACATGGTAACGTAAAATTAGGTGACTTAAAATTATCCAAGGCCACAAATTGCTCCCGGCCTGACAAATAAGATTCAAGTAATGTATGGGCTTTTCCTATGATACCAATCTCCCTCAAGGTTTTCAGCAATTTTTGGTGGTTCACAGTGTCGAACGCGGCAGACAGGTCAAGCAGCACCAGTGCTGCATTGCCTCCTGCATCGACTGTCTGCCTGATCAGCTCAGAGGCTGTAATTAGGGCTAATTCGGTGCTATAATCCTTCCTGAAACCATACTGAGTGGCATCCAAAAAAGCATGCCTCTCTATATGATCAGAAATAGCACCATTCATGGCTTTTTCTACCATCTTTGCCGGCAAGGGGAGTCTGGAGATTGGACGATAGTTGCTGGGGTCTGCCCCATCAAGATTAGGTTTCTTCAGGAGGGGGAGAACCGACGCCAATTTTCAACTGGTAGGAAATATACCAGAGGTAAACATTTTATTGAAAACAAAAGACAGATGCATTGAGAATAATTCTGGTACAAGATGGAAAATCTTTGGGGGGCAAGGGTCCAATGGGGACCCGGATTTAGTGGACCGCAGAAGATTGACAGTCTCTTCAATCGTCAAAGACGGGAAAACAGACAATTCAGGGGAGTCCAAGGAGTCAGGGGAGATTCTGGAAACTTCAGTCAATGCCCTAAATACAGAACAGGGCGCAGCCCCTTGATCCTTAGAACTTGAGAAGCCACTATAGACCACTTTGACTTTATCCTGAAAGGATTTAGCCAATAAGTTACAGAACGTCTGATCTTTAGGTAATTCAATTCCCTCTGAACATTTGGCCAACTTTTTCACTGTTGAAAACAGTTCCTTTGAGGAGTTTTTCGCAGTAAGTATGGCTGTAGTAAAAAAACAGGTTTTCTCCTGATACACCTGCTTTTTAAAATCAAGGATAGCTTGTTTATAAGCTATTTTATCATTTAAGTCATATGACGCTCTCCACTTTCTTTCCAGACGGCGACTTTTTTGCTTCAGCATCCTGAGCTGTTCAGTATACCAAGGTTCAGAAGGTCTTGATCTATGATTAAGGAGAGATTTGACTGGTAATAACAGATCTAAGGATGTCCTAAGCCATTCCTCAAAGGCAGCAGCTGCTACATTAGGGTCATCTGTCAAATTCAGAGGATTCTGAGAAAGAAAATCCTTAAAAGTATCAGCTGCCAACTTATTCCAGGGCCGAACTTTTTTCAATTGTTTAATACTTAGTTTCTCTGTCTGTGGGTTTAGGAGGGGAAATGTAAACATGACAGCCTTATGATCTGACCAGACTAATGGCAGTGAAGGAAGGCAAAGTAGGTGCCTATTACTGGTAAACAATCCATCAAGCAAATGGCCTCCAGAATGCGTACTTCCGGTCACCAACTGAGTAAGACCAAGGCTGTTAGCAATATCAATAAGTTGTACTGCATCTTTATCTGAAGGATCCTCTAGGTGAAGATTGAAGTCGCCCAGAAATGTAAAGTCTGGTGACTGGGAAATTACATCCAGAGAGCTACCAATGTCCCTCAGAAAGAATAACCCATTAAAAGCAAACTACGTGACTAAAATAGGCATTAGCATATGATTGGCAGGTAGTTGCATGAGAGTGTTGTTTATGAGCTGAAAAAATAGCAGCTGTTAAAATATGTAAAATTACTATAGACTCTGTGGAGACAGGAAAAATCTATAGTGTCATTAAAAAATACTCTCTTAGAGTCAGTAGTTACTTATAAAAGTTCCTGTTTATAAAATTGAAAACTCTTACAAGCTGTTGAGAAGACCATGCTTTCTTTAGAAAAAAAAAAGGGAAAAGAAAGGTCATTTTAGAGGAAATGCTCCAAGCACTCGGTCAGAGTTGAAACAATAAGAGAAAAAATGTGTTTCAGGACATGTTTTAGCAAAATGAGAGATAACAAGTGGCTGAGAGACACAACATTTCTGTTGCTAGTTACTGCAGGGGACGGACCCCCTCGCAGAATCGTTGTGGGAGCACAGAATGAGCAGTGCTGCCAGTTGCTGGTTCTGAGGCAGCCGGTGCTGTAATCGATACCTTGGTGCTAGCTAAAGGAAGCAAAAAGGCACCCTCCGGATTTTGCAAGGAATGCTTTGGTTTGATGGGAATACGCTTGCGACATAGCCAAGCATGGGACTTCAGCAGTTCCAGCCTGGTGGTAAATGCTGCTGGCGTTTCCAATGGAAGTGTCAGACAGATGATGACCACGCATTCTTCACTGCAAAAAACAGGCATCAGAGAACAGGTATGTTGCAGTTGCAGTCTTTTCAGACTGGTCTTTTAAATATTAGAAACCATGAAAAGCATGGTTCCTGTTTGCAAAATATTCCCAAGGTGCATCACACTGCTTGTGCGTGAAAGATGAAATTTATCAAAAAGGAAAGAGGGGCAGTCTGTATTTAAGAGTGCTATTTTTGCAAAAAAGAAAAAATATTTATTTAGCTGATGTGAAAATGAAAAATAAAAGTGCTGCACAAGCATGGTTTTCAGATTGCTCAAAGCATTTGAACTTTATAAAGGAAACCTTTGTTTCACTACTGTCAGTGTTGGGGCTTCTAGCCAAAAAGGGCACAACTTCCCTACACTTGTAGGATTTCACTACCTCTGGATGTTATCTGTACATAACGTAGGTCTGGCTTATATATACTGAGTCCCTTGGTGATGTTCAGGAATCATTTTTGTGACAGGTATTTGTGTCAAAAGGCCAAACCACCCATACTTTCCTAACTGGGTCTGTCCTGTTGTTTTATAAATGGCATCTAATGTTGCCCCTGCTGATGTATGTCAACTATCCCACCCCCGTGCGATGGTGTTTGGTGGTGTTTGGCAACGTTCCTACTGGTGTTTAAACAACCACATTTCTAGATGCATTGCAATTGTGTAGGAGTTGATAACCTTAATGAAGGTAACAGGTATAAAGCGTCACAATAAGAATAAATCTCTAACATTTCATGATCTGAAAATGTAGCAATTATTCCTAAAACAGACAGCATATTATTCACTGTATCAGTAACCCAATTTTCAGAAAAATGTACTGCAGGTAATGACATCACTGAATGAATGATAAAATGAATGAAAATGAATGAAAGTTCAAAATACATTAATCAGAATTAAAAACCGGATGATTAAATACATCATTTAGAATACAAAGGCTTGTTCAGGCCGAATACATTTATGAGTCTCTTTTGCATTTGAATTTAAAATGGATGTGGCTTCAGTTTTATGTTGAGTCTGTTTTGTAGAAAAGTGTCCACTAAAAGTCATACTTAAAGCTAGCTCTAAGCAAAGCTAGAATAGAAAAAGATGAACCCAGAAATACTCCACAGTTCTACCCATGGTGAAGCCAGGTCTGTATCTTTTTGGAAAAAGAAAAGGTTCAAAAGATTGTACTTGTATGTTCGTTGTTTATTTTGGCAGGCTTCGTTTCCTTTTCACGTGGAGCCATGGAAAACGTATCACAGTTAATGAAATAGCCAGTAGCTGTATGATCAATTGTTGAAATTGCATCGTGTTTTTAGTTGAAGTTATTTCTGCTGTTTTTGTTAAAAAACGTTTGAAATGTTGAAATTAATAGTTGATGTCTTTGCTGAAAAACTTTCAGATGGTGAAGTTAATATTTTATGTTTTTGTTGAAAAACATTGAAGCATTTATTAGTTGTTGCTTCGGTTGAAAAACGTTGATGCATTTATTATTTGATGTTTTTGTTGAAAAACATTGAAGCTTTTATTATTTGATGTTTTTGTTGAAAAACATTGAAGCTTTTATTATTTGATGCTTTTGTTGAAAAACGTTGAAGCTTTTATTATTTGATGTTTTTGTTGAAAAACATTGAAGCTTTTATTATTTGATGTTTTTGTTGAAAAACATTGAAGCTTTTATTATTTGATGCTTTTGTTGAAAAACGTTGAAGCTTTTATTATTTGATGCTTTTGTTGAAAAACGTTGAAGCTTTTATTATTTGATGCTTTTGTTGAAAAACGTTGAAGCATTTATTATTTGATGCTTTTGTTGAAAAACGTTGATGCATTTATTATTTGATGCTTTTGTTGAAAAACGTTGAAGCTTTTATTATTTGATGCTTTTGTTGAAAAACGTTGAAGCATTTATTATTTGATGTTTTTGTTGAAAAACATTGAAGCATTTATTATTTGATGTTTTTGTTGAAAAACGTTGGTGTACACATTTGTTTTTGGCCAAATTGCAACTTGAGTGTTGTCTTGACTTTTATTTTGAATTTGAAAGGTTGGTTCAAGGAGAACTAGTTCCATTGCATTGTTGCATAGTCCCCCACTCCATGGATTTGATTTCTCAAACGTGATGACCTTTTCAGTTTGAAGTTCTTGAATAGTAGTGAGAGGGACGTCTACTACTGTGGAGTTCACGAGGCCTACTGTTCAGTATCGGCCACATAGTGTTGTTTGATTCTTTCATTTGAAATGAATCTGTTTTCCTTTTTCACGGCAAGATGCGGCAAAAGTACAGTTCTTGTTCCTTTCACTTCAAGGAATGGCACAGGTTTTCCTGTATGAGGGGCCAAATTCCTTTGTGTCCGCGATCTTTATCTCTCTCTGCCCAGATCCCCGACTTTTGGGATTCAGACAGGTCTTGCCGTGATTACCTCAACTTCCCAGTGGCGGCCTGCTTCACTTTGACAGAATCTTTGTTTGTTTCCTTTAGTTCCTGTAAAACAGCCAAACGATCATAGATACAGAATGGTTTTCATCCGCCACTGTGCCTTCACATTTATGATCAGGTTCCCACATTCGTAAATGGAGTCAGACCTCCTAGAGAGCTTCTTGACTGGGTGTGTATTGCCCCCTGAATCCAAATAAGTGTTTGACCTCACTAGTGCCCCGCCTAATACCCTAGCTGTTAAGGATTGCTCTATGCCCCAGTCCTTCCTCTCCTCTACCTAAATTCCATCAGGATGGCGTTGGAGAGGAGTACCGCAATATTACGTCCATCCCTTCCATGGCCTCTTTGTCAGCCCGAGAGCTAAGCGTGGAGCCACAGTCAGGGTGTAACGTTGATTGCGTATCTCCTGTTATGGACTCGCAAATCTTTCTATAACAGTTTTGAGCGTCAGCTGAGTGCTGAGGCCATACCTATAGGAAACTTGAGCAAGGATCCACTGCCACCAAGATATATTTTTAAGCCACCTCAAAATTTGAGGGGCCACAGTGGTCCTGTTACATGACACGATCAACTGGACAGTCTGATGCTGTGTAGCAATGGGACCTGCGCGGGTCTTGTGATGGTATAGCCTGGCATTTGTTTGCAGATTTTGCAGTTCAAGACAAAGCCAATAGTCTGACTTCTGAACCCTGGCCACCAATAGCACTGTTTGCAATGAAGAAATAGTAGCTATTACCCCTGAATGTGCGGAGCCCAAGCCCTTGTGTGCTTTAAATGATTAATTCCTGCCTACTATCCATATTTGGAAATACTCTGTCCCCCACTCCAGGAATCTGAGCATATGGAATGTTGTTTGCACCTAACTTGTAGGAGTATATAAGTGGAAATTTCTTAGGCACTGCTGTGCTGCCTTTGCGTGAAGCAATTACAGCCACCATATTCTAACCGTCTATTCTCGTTGTTGAACGAGTGTGCGCAGCTACGGAAGCTGTGTGAACAGCCCCCTGTGTGGCTTCTACAGCCAATGAATTCCCTGCAACGTGCACGCCATCACGTTGATGACTCATTGTGTTAATCACGTGAGTTTTTGTTTGGTAGGTCGTATTTTTCAACTTCACTACCTGTTCCCATAATTTTTGTGTTTAATTATGCCACCTTTTTCATCTTTAAACCCATTTTGTTCCCAATGGTGTAAATATTTATTACATGATTGCACACAGTAAAAGGAATCGCACACTATAAGTGTGGGGAATTCGCGATCCGTGTTTACAAGTGCAAGTATCAGGGCTTTTAATGCTGCCAAGCGAGCCGTGCTATTACCTAGAGGTAGTTTTTTGGTGCATTGAGGACGGAACTTGCCATCCAGCATCTGTTCTTTAACAAAGGCGGCCAATGGTGCAGACCCATCAGTGTAAATTTTAAAAAATTCATACTGGTCTAGAGGCAAGATTTCATTTGGTAGATGATGTTCTTTCTCATATTGCAGGAATGCCTGTGTTTTTAAACTTGTATCAAATCTGGATTCAAAGTCTGATGCAGCAAAAAAATTAGCCCTTTGTATCCCTTCTGGATGTAAGGCTTTGGCATTAGGAATGCTAGCCCCGGTACTGGGTTGACGACAATAATACATCATCCCATGAGCCAGTGCTCTTTCTTTTGCTACAGCAGTCTGAATGGTTGTCAGAATTTTTTCCTGTTGAATTAAAACTCATTTCTGTGTTTGTGTACAGATGAGATTTGTATGCGATTGGTACAGTTTCACCTTCATTAAAGGTTTAAGAGGTGTACCCGCATTGACCATAAATGATACTGAGTACCAAGTGGTGCAAGTTTACGCACATGTGTGTATGTGTTTGGAAGCAATAATATCTTCCTGGAGTGAACAAAGAATATTGGTGTGTTCTTGTGTCCAGTGTTTGACTGAAAAGTCAGGTTTGAAAAAGGTCGTAGAAAGGTTTTACTCTCTCTGCGAAATCAAAAATGTATGTTCTGCCAAAATCTAGGAATCCCAGTACAGATTGGAAGTTGTTTTAATGTCTTTGGAGGCTGGAGCAGCGCACACTTTTCTACAAAGTTAGCTGCCAGGCTTTTCCCTTCACTTGAAAACTAATATCCCAAAAATAGGACACAGAGGTGGGCAATTTTTGATTTCTCAAAATTAAATTTGTAGCCCCCAGAGGCGAATCCCATAATAATGGTGCTCAGCCTGGTCAAGTGTTTCCCCAATAGGTCGTCCATTAGATAAATATCATCCAAATAGGACAACGCTTCTTCATCAAAGTGCTTTAGCCATTCAGTAACTCTTTCAGAAAATACCCCTGAGCTGTTCTCATACCCACGGGGGAGATGACAAAAAATTGTCGCTGGGACTCTAATATACTAAATGCTGTTAGGTACCTGTTTTCAGGTGCTATAGTTTGACAGAAAAATCAATTTGAGACAAGTGTTGTTTTGTATTTTTTCCCGCATAATGTTATTCATTAATGCGGCACTATCTGCATGTTGGACAGCATATGTCTTTGTGCAAGTGTTCAAGTGTCTGCAAATGAAAACTAGACGAAATGTATTATCATATTTTGATAAGTGAAACAAGGGATTGTTCTTTTGTGAAGTGCATTTTTCAATGATCTCCTGGTATTCAAGTTGATCTAAGATCTCCTTGACATGTCTTTTTAGCTTCTTGCTTAATACGATATTGTCTTTGAGCATGTGGTGAAACTATTAATGGGATCACATGGTGGGTTGAGGCATCATCCCATCCAGCGTGATTTTTATACAATGCTGGAGCTTGGGCTACTGCCCACTCCCGTGCATATGTATGTTTAAGGTGAACTGGAACATGGTTGGAAAATGCAGGAAAAAAATACTTTCTCCCTTTGGGCGCTCCCTGACGAATGCTTGCGGCTAATCTTGTTCTGCTAACAGTATGTCAAAACCAGATGATAGGTTCTTCGCAAAGATACCTTTTACTTTCCTGTGTTCGTCCTCCTCCATGCGGAGTGTTATTTCATATAACTTGTGTGGGACGCTCACCCTTTTGTCTGGTGTTTCCACCGTGATGTAATCATTCAATTTTGCTGTCCAGAAATTCCTTCAGGTTCTGGCTAGCTATTGTTACTTCTGCCACTCTGTCTAACATTGTCTGAGCCCATTCCCCGTTCAGAAGTTGAGTCCTTAGGATTCTGTGCATGTCTAACTTTGAGACCTGCAACTTTCTTCTTTTTAAATTGAGGTTTGGATTGTGGCTTGTCTTCTGTTTTAGAAGAGTCCTGAGCGTGCTTGTCCCTGGACTGCTTGCGCTCTTCTTTGTGTGCTGACTTTCCTTCTCTCCCTGTGTTGTTTGTCGAGAGGAATGTGTATCAGTATCCTGATACCTGTCAGGTTTCCTAATATTATCCCTATTCCTAAGGTTATACCTCTTTGCAGAGGGCTCCTGTTGAGGAGACCTACCTCGGGACTGAAAATCTTTTCTGAAAAATGTTGTTTTTTATTATTATCCCACTTCTTTTTAGAAGAAGTAGGTGTCTGCTTAGAATTGTCCTTCTCAGGACTGCCCATTAGCTGTGGTTTTAAAAGCTTTCCCACCCAAACTGTCCCTTCCCAGTTCTGCATATGCAGTTTCAATTATTTTGGGAAGTTCTTGTGGTTGGTCTATAAGACTGACCTCTCTTAGGTGTTGGCGGATCGCCACTGAAGCTGCTTCCCCTTTAATGTTAGCTAGTATTATTTTTGATACTTGGTCGTAGTTACCTAGTAATTTCATACCTAAGGTCAGAGCTGGTTCAGCTCCATACTTGTTCTGTATCTGTCGTAAGACATCTGGAATTACTGCTAAGGAAGGAATACCATGAGTCCTGGTATATATGGCAGCAAAGACTGTACCCCAAGTGGTGTAGTCCTCTAACTGTGGTGTGATCCCCATGGGCAAGCAGAGTGTTAGCATTATATGCTTTCAAATGGTGTGGTATTTGGAAATACTGCTTCTAACTGGGTAATTTTCTGAGCTACCCAGAAAGGAATCTGTTCACATTTTGTGGGCAGTTTGCCCATTACTGTGTGTAATGTTTGTGGAGTGATTTTAGTAGCGGTGCTCTGTGTTGGAGCTGTGTTATTTGTAGCTACTGTGGGCTGGACACCAAGTGTCCTCATGACGAGTTGCGTCATGGCTCTGTAAGAGTTTTACCAACTCTTTGTGTTGTAAGAGCAGTGCATCTTGTGGCATTATGTCAATGTCAGGATGCGGTGTGTAGCCGGCTAATGTCGGCCATGTAGCTCCTGGTCTACCTAGTGGACCGAGCCTGGTTTTATTTATTTGTTGTAGGGCGCCATTAAACCAGAAATTGTGGTCCTGGTCAGTGTGCGGAATCCTAATCTCCTCGAACGGAGTGTAGACCGCTGGGACTTTTTCATGTATGTAAGAATGAAAAGTCTGAGTTGTTGCATTTACTGCTGGGAATGTAACCCAAGAATAGAACACATCTGTTTGATAATCTTCGTATGCCTCTATTAATATCACTGTACCCTCTCGGTCTGTTAAACCATGTCTGAGGGGTTTTTGTGTGAGTGTATGCCTGATTTTGGGTGCAAAATGTATTGCATTTGCTTCCTCTTCGTCGTTTGAGACCTGTGTCCCAGTGACAGGAGCAGCTGCCTCGACAGACATTGTGTTGTGAAAACAAAATGTCCTAAAAAGGGTTTTAAGATAAGGTTTTAAAAGGCACAATTGTTCGGGAACTTTTTCCTTCAAGCTTGATTAACCTACAGCCAATACATAGGAAGATTGCCTACTCAGCTGTGGCGGAATTTTGTGCCTACCCACTCCAGACGTCTCTGGCGTTTTGTGAGTAGGGGTCTCTGAGCATAAGCATGACTGAACTACTCAGATTCTACTGTTAAATAAGTGCCAAATTCACGTTGGGCGCCATGTAGTGTAGTTCCTATTTCCCTAATAGGCTCTGCGCATTGGAATAATATAACCTATAGGTTTGACATAGGACTAAGGTCGGTATGTCCCTATCGATTATATTAAACTTAATTACCTGTGCCAGCTAGCTCAGAGGCCACTAGAAACTTCTTGAAGACAAGAAGGGAATAGTTTCTGGGAACCACATAACATAAAACCCTGATCCCTCAGGATCGTGGAAACAATATACTACTTTTCATTCAGTCACTCATCTCAGAGAAGTACATAGAAGAAACAGTCGGGTGTGTTTACAATAAAATGTATTGCACAGTTGTTGTTCTAGTACTGGTTATATGTGCTGCGACAACTGTTGGACAGTAGCAGAGAAATATGGCCAGCAGTGCAGTTAAATAAAAATGCATGGTACAGTTTTACCATTGTGCAATAGTAATGAACACATACATGAAATGCAGAATGCATTAAGATAAAGCCTATACCCCTATGATGCCTAACTAGATGTACCTAAGTGTACCTAGCATGTGTGTAGGTCTTAGAGAGCCAAGAATCCCCCTCGGATTTAGTCTAGCCCCATTACCTTAGTGGGACTTCATCCTGGTGTTGAGCTGGACACCCCAGGATGGGTGGATGGACCTCTGCCAGCTGGAGCTGTGGCATGATGCAAGTTGCAGCGTCTCACGTCAGAGTGTCGGCATGGAAAGTCTCGGTCCTCTCTAGTTTGCTTGGGCAAAGGGAGGTATATTTATACTTGATAGATGCCTTGGAATGTTAGCATTGACGTACAGTGGGTCAGAGGAAGACGTCAGGAATGAACCCTTGGGAAATAGTGGTTCATGCATATTTAGTGAGTCCTTGGAGAAATCAATAATCCTGTGCTAGGGAAAATCCCAAGAGCGAAGGGTCTTTGTCTAAGAACTCGTTGTGACATAGGTTAGTCACTTTTTGGACATGGATATGACGTATTTAGAATGGACCGTCTTCTGCACCCAGAGCACACATCAGATAAGGGACAGACTCTGTTGCTCGTTATTTGTAAAGGGAGGGCCAATGTAGGGGAAAGGTCCTGCCTGTCTCTGTGGCACGAAGGATTTGAGCCTCTGAAACAGCGCACCTATGTTAGGGCCTCAATCCAGCACATAACAGTCCACCGAACATAAAGAAAAAATGGAAGGAGAAGTAGAATTAATTCTGTCTAGAGCCACTGAAGAAAATGGTAATCTAATCCCGATAATATCTTGGGAACAACTTCTGGGAGATATTAGGGATACACACAGAGGGACGAAGTGAAATTTGTGCACATCACACTTAAAAGATGACTGTCTCAAAAAACAAAATGAGTTAATATCGGCAATTAAACTACACCATGTGAAATATCACCAATGAGATCTCTGAGCATAGATTAGCCCAGGAAAAGGTTTTAGCAATTCGTCAGAGCTACAGAAAAAGCAAGATTCTCTCTTCGAAAAATGACTTAAGAAACTCACTGGATCAAAGCTCACGAAATAATAAAGTCCCGGGATCAGAAGAGATTCTGGAAGTGGATGAATAACTGCTTCAAACCAAATCTGCAACCCACTGTCACAAATATCTTGGTCCAAGCGTGGGAAAATCACATATACGCTCTCTACATGGATCTGCCAAGTAAAGACAGCACAAGTCACAAATCGGCTACCTCCTCCAATATACCATCTTGCTTAGAGCCACTGTATGGACCAAGTGAACAGAAGGAAATAACAGCAGATATGGTCATGTCCATCATAAACAAAATTTGGGCACCAGGCTCAAACAGCATTCCTCGAATGGTATTTAAAGGAACAATCTGTAAATGGGCAACCATCATTGCGCCACTATTCACGGAGTATAGATCAGGAACGCACATTCTTGAGTCATGGACGGGTTCCCTTCTAGTCCCAATACACAAAAAAAGGATGCGATCGAACCCAGAAAATTATCACATGATCGCCCTTTTAGATGTCGATGGGAAATGCTACGCTAACCTACTGCTAAAAGAACTGACAGCTTGGGCAGAAGCACAAAATCTGATCCCGTTCACGCAAACTGGCTTCCAAAAGGGGTCTAGCATCGAAGATAACTTGATCTGTATGTCCTACTTAATAGAAACAACTCTGGACAAGAAAGGGGAGGCACTCTATCTTGCTTACATTGATTTCCAAACAGCCTTCGAAGATTGTGGACGAACTAAAAAACTGGGTCATTTACCACTCACTATTAAATGCACTAGTTGCTCTATACTCCGAAACCTGGGTCAAAGTCAGAGTGTCCACCGACTGGTCAACAACAAAAAAGATACAAACTAACAAAGGCCTAAAGCATGGTTGCATACTGGCCCCAATGCTTTTTAACCTGTATTTAGCCAACCTACCCGATTTCCTGGCAGAGGTTTGCGCATTCCCTCCCAAACTCGCTAGATCTAAAATCAAATCGCTGCAATACGCAGATGATACCATTCTGCTAGATCAAACCCTGATTGGTCTACAGCGACTCCTAACTGCATTGTCGTCATACTGCAAAGCAAACAAATTGAAAATAAACACGACAAAAACAAAGATGATGATAATCTCCAGACAAACGAAGAGAAGAGGCTTATGGCAAGTTGACGGTAAATCCATTGAGACAGTCTCTAATTACAAGTACCTTGGTGTATGGATCGACTATAAAGGAAGGCAGTCCACACACATCACAGTGATGCATGGCCTGGCACAATCCTTGGAGGTTGTCTTTTGCAGTGTAAGGAAATCCATGTGCTCACCCGACTTCACCCCTTTAATCCAAGCAATGGGGGCAAAGTTTCTACCGTCCGTGTCCCATGGCGCTATAGCCTTTAAAGACAAGATGTCGTTTTTGCACTTGTGCACTTTAGCTTTGCATTAGCAATTTTAACGCTGTGTTTGTTTTAAAACATTACCTTCTAATTTGACTGTTGCTTTTTTGAATTTGATTCTGTCATTGTGCTACGTGTTTTTTAACTTGCTCGCACTGTTCTTAGGCTGACTCACCTTTATCCTTGTTGTTCGGGAGGGTAACTGCCGTACTTTAGAGGCACCTCACGGCAGGAAGTCACCTGCCTCCAGACACCGGAAGCTGCGCATTGGTTGGGCATCGACCTAGCTTCTCGGGCATGGGGGATCATAAAAGCGGGGCTGCAGTGCGGCCGCACAGCGCCAAAGGCGCGCCTAAGGCAAGCCCGTCTGTGCCCGGAACATGGCCAGCACCGACCATGCTGCCCGTTTGACCCCAGGGAGTTTTATATATTGGTCGCGAGAGCAACTACTTAAATTGAATAATAAGGCTTGTGTCAATACCCATCTGTTAGACCTCGAGTTAACCAATTCTGGAACAGGTTGCCACGCTTTTGATGTAGGGGCTTACTATGGGAAACCCATCGATCGTCTATCTATCCCTGCACCCCCCATTCAACAGACAAGGGCTGGGGATACTATTATCAGGGCATGCCTAATCAACTGCAGATCCCTCCCTAAACATGCAGAGGATATTTGGCTCTCCTTAGAATCTAACGCTTGGGACCTAATGTTTCTCACTGAAATGTGGCTCAAGAAGAGTTCCAACCATGACCTGTTGCTGGCAATACCTGATGGCTTCCCTATTACGTGTGTCAATAGGGGTGGCAGCAAGACTGGAGGTGGAGTGGCTATTGTTCTAAGAGAGGGGTGGGATATCTTGCAGCAGGGTTGAACATATATGTATCATGGAGGCCATGTCTTTATGTGTTAGGGTCTCCTCGTCCATCTCGGTGGCCGGAATATTGGTTGTCACTTGGCAGAATTCTGTGACATAGCCGCTGATTTTTCTTTTAAATACGCCAGCTTCACTATTCTAGGTGATTTTAACATCCATATGGATACTAACAAATGCACTATAGCACTCCAGCTGGCCGAAACTCTTTCTGGGCTCAACCTGACTCAGAGAATCAATGCACCTACTCACATCGCTGGCCATACGCTAGACCTCATCTTTTCCAATGACCCCTCCCTTCGAGTTGAGGCCCCCCTTCCGCTGACCTGGTCAGATAATCTACTTATCCCTTTCAGCTTTCATGCCACACACTGCAGCCCTGGCCCTAAGTATAACCCAGAATTAAGGAGAGATTGGAGGAAGGTTACTATCGATGCGTTGGCCCCTATGTTTCACTGTTCCCCCCTCCAGCTGACTGGGAATCCCAACGCAGACATATTCAGCTTCAATAACTGGGTGACTTATGCCTTAGGTAAGGTGGCACCTCCCAGATCTATAACATCCTCCAGAAAAAAAACATCTGCCCCGTGGTTTTCTCTAGAACTTCACGCAGAAAAAAGCTGGTGTAAGAAACTGGAACGCTCTTGGAGACACGCTTATGATCCCACGGTTAAGAGCTCCTGTAGAAAAGTCCTAAAAAAGTTCCACGGACTGAAATGTAAGGCTATGCATGACTACTTTTCACACAAGATCAAATCGGCTGATAATTCAACCAAAGCTTTATTCAAAATTGCTCAATGCTGCTCCAAACCGGCTGCTCTTGATAGCTCGGTGACTCATTCACCTACCCTTTGCAATACCCTCTCAGAATTCTTCCAGGATAAAATTCAAACTATTTACTCCACCTTCCCGTCTAACACGTCTCTGCTCTAGTTCAATCCCACTCCAGATTGCACTACTACTTGGTCAGAGTTTCACCCTCTCCCTCTGGATATATCCCTAAAGAAACTGCAGAGCTGCAAATCAGGCTCTCCGGGCGTTCCTTGCCCGGCTCAGTTCTCTAGACGGCTGGCCCCTTGTTATAATGCCCCCCTGAACCTAATCTGGAACTCTTCCCTGAAATCTGGGATTTAACCTGAGACATGGAAATAAGCATTCTTACTGCCTATCATCAAGAAGCCGGATGCCGATCCTGCAGAACTAAAAAACTTACGACCCATTTCTCTGCTACCGGCACCTGCAAAAATTCTTGAGCAAATAGTTCAGAGTCAACTCTCTGAATTTCTGGAATCTAACTCCTGCTTCCATGACTCACAATCCGGCTTTAGAGCAGGATATAGTACAGAGACCGCATTCTTGGAAGTTGCGGAGAGCGTACGCATAACCATTGATCAGGGTAATGCAGCTATGCTGGTGCTGCTCGATCTATCCGCGGCCTTCGATACTGTGGCACATCCGATTCTCCTGGAAAGACTCAAGCATTTTCGAGTACAGGGTACGGTCTTGTCCTGGCTCCGCTCTTTCCACGAGAACCACACACAACAGGTTTAAATGCGCCCCTTTGCCTCCACTCAAAAGCCTCTTGTTTGCGGAGTCCCCCAAGGCTCGGCTCTGAGCCCTCTGCTCTTCAACGTATACCTCATCCCTCTCGTGTACCTGGTGGAGACTTTCGGAGTGAAAGTGATTTCCTACGCTGACAACACCCAATTGATCTTCTCTTTTAAGGAACACTCGGAGGCTGCTTTTGCTAGCTTTAGGCAGTGTTTGAGTAACATCACGGATTGGATTACTCAAAAGTGCCTAAGGCTGAACACTGAGAAGACCGAGGTGCTCATCTTTAATCAACCGGTCCCACCACCCTCCATGCTAAGGTGGGCTTCTGAACTCAATCCTCCTCCTGTTCCTGTGGAGGCAGCAATGAATTTGGGCTTTAAATTCGACAATGCTCTCTCCTGCAAAGCCCAGATCAGTCAGGTCTCCTCCATGTGTTTCTGGAAGATGCGCTCCCTGAGGAAATTCCTACTCTTCCTCCCGCTGGACTGCAGGCGGACTGTTGTCCATGCCCTGGTCACATCCAGCCTGGATTACTCCAACAGCCTGTACTTAGGCCTTCCAGCTTATTTGATCCGCAGATTACAAATGGTTCAGAATGCTGCCACGAGATTGATCTGCAAGGTTCCTTTTCGTCATTCCATCTCTCCCCACTTACGAAATCTTCACTGGCTACCCGTCAGTAGAAGAATTGAATTCAAGGCTCTCACTTTGGCTTATAGAGCCACCATGGGTCATGGCCCGCAATACCTGAGATGCAGACTACAAAGCTACAAACACGACCGAGCTCTCATATCCAACCACTTGAATCTCCTTTCTATTCCCCACTTTCGTAAGGCTAGGCTGGGCGGCAGAGCCTTTGTGGTTAGTACCGCGAAGCTCTGGAATGATATGCCCTTGCATATCTGCAATACTAAACCAGAATCAGCCTTTAGTAACGCGTTGAAGACCTGGCTATTCAACAGCACCTAGTCCGCCTCCTCTGCCAATGCGCTCTCTTTGCAGCCTTAGCGCCGGGACACCTCCGTTGGAGGTAGCTGTGTGCTCAATAAATGCTCCAAATAAATAAATAAAAAATTGTGGCTGGACAGAGCTCAATCTGCCTGCCTCCGTAAAGTTTTCCTTTTACCCTCTTCCACTCCGCATGTGCAAATTCGTAAAGAATTCAACTTGACATCTCAAAAGCTGATACTCAAAGCACGATTCATAGCATTCTGTCTAAAGGCCAAACAAGCACGGTAAAACTCATTAAAAAATTATATCTGGCTAATGATAAACAAACCTGGGTCATCCTGGCACAATTTTCTTACTCACTCTGTTGAAACATTGGAAGCCTGAGAAATATGGGCCGCCCCAATACCCATTCCGGTGGCAGCAAAAGTTTTAATAAAACAAGTAAAAATAATGTTAGAGGTCAAGGATGCAACAAGCTTGAAGAGACTCAAGCACGGAAGCTGGGCTATAAAACTATACAAAAGCAGAGGGTTACCACACTATCTGTCTTCCCCCCTATAGCCAACAATGAAGTGCCAACTAATGAGGCTACAATTTGGCTTGATCCCCCTATTAGCATACAAGTACGGGCAAGGTTACAAAGAAAGGGCAGCCTCGCAGTACCGCACGTGAGGGGGAGAAGAAAAATCGTTAACTCACATATTATGTATCTGCAAGACACTGTGCCCATTAAGAACTTATTATCTTCGACCCATTTGGTGCATTTTAAACATTTGGACATGTCAGGACCTCCTGTTGGAATGTTTGAAGGGTGATTCAGCACAGTTGTCGGCACGCTTTATGAAATTTCTGATGGCCGCAAAGGACATTCTGGCCTCCGAAAAATCCATAGAACCATAAAGCTCATTCCACCATTATCAGTTTTAATCTTTTTTAATGTAAATGCCCACATTTTTTAAATTGAAAATAATGCACCTTATTCAGTACCTCATTATTTGCAATTGCAATGATTTTAATTAATTGTGCAATAACATTTCTATCTATCTATCTATCTATCTTTAAAAGTAAGATGAAGGACGGGCCCCGGGGGATGGGGTCCCCAGGGCTAAAAATGGCTCAAGGAAGGGGGGGGGGGGGCACACAGGTGCCTTTCTTTATTTAAACATTTAAAAAAAAATGAAAAGCCCAGGGCCCTGGGGGATGGGGTCCCCGGGCTGCAATCAACCTGGGGAGGGAGGACTCGTGGTTCCCCTCCTCATTTTAAAAAAAAGACTGGCACAGGGGGATGGGGTCCCTGAGGCTAAAATCAGCTGAGGGAAGGGGGGCTTTGCAGCCCCCTTCCCTCAAAAAAATATTTAATTAAATAAATGAAAAAACTCCAGCTAGTCACCGGAGGCCATGCCCCTTCACCAGCACTCTTCAAACATGCCTCCTGGTGCAAAGTAGATTGGGTAATGAAATCCTCTTGAATGCTGAGGCTCTTTGGGGGCCAGCAAGCCCTCTTGTTACCTCGAGTGAGTCCCAGAGAGCAGGATTTCTGAGAGAACTTGAAGGCCATGCCCCCTTTATCCACCACTCTGAAAACATGACTCCTGGCATGCTTCTGGTTGGGGAATGAATTCCACTTTACTCCTGAGGGCCTCAGGACTAAAGTGGACTACTTCCCCAACCAGTAGTACACCAGGGGGCACATTTGCAGAGTGCTGGAGAAAGGGGGAGTGACCTCTGACAACCTCTCAGCAATCCAGCTGTGTGGGTGTTACTGGAGGTGGCAGGAGTGGTAGTTGGTACCCAAGGACCATCGAGAGCCAAGGGGACTTCATCCCCCAACTAGCATTGCACAAGGAGGTGCTTTAGCAGACTGGTGGAGTAAGGGGGCATGGCCACCGAACATCTCTCAGCAAACCCACTGTGTGGGATTACTGGAGTTAACAGGAGGGGTAGTTGGGTCTCAAAGATCCTCTGGAGCCAAGGGGACTTCATCCCACTACTGGTAGTGCACCAGGAGCTGCATTTGCAAAGTGGTGGAGAAAGGGGGCATGGCACCCAACAACCTTTCAGCAATCCTGCAGTGTGGGACTTACTGGAGATAACAGGTGCGGTAGTTGGCCCCAAAGGACGTCCTTCAGAGCCACCTACCCCTCCTGTTACCTCGGGTAAGTCCCACACAGCAGCATTGCTAAGAAGTTACTGAAGCCACGCCCCCTTTCTCTACCACTCTGTAAATGCAGCTCTGATCCTGGTGCACTACTTGTTAGGGGATATAGTCCACTTTACTCCTGAGGGACGTTAGGAGCCAAGAAGCTCTCCTGCTACCTCCTATAAGTCCTTCACAGTAGGATTCCTGAGAGCTGGTTGGAGGTCCAGCCCCCTTTCTCCACCACTCTGCAAACATGATTGCTAGTTTAAAAAAACATAGAAATTCACTGAAAAAAACAAAGGTTACAGGGATGTTATAGTTAACAAACAGAATTAAATAAAACTTAGAAAGTCACTGAAAAAACCTAAGGTTGCAGGGAAGTTATAGTTAGGGTCCGATTTCACTCTTACAAAACCAGAGAAATTCAGCAGTTACAGTTAGGTGAGCTAACTATAACGTACACCCCCACAATGAACTGCTTATGACCTCACATTTTACATCACTCATGTAATGGTCAGTGACATCACTGATGACATCTCAAATGATATCACTTGTGCATCACTGATTACATCATCCACAGAACCACTCACACACCTACTTACACCCCATAACACCTCTTGTATGGCTACTCACACACCACTGACATACCCTTTCTCAGACCTATTCCAGTACTCACACACCCACTCTTTCCTCCATAGAGCCACTCACACACCTACGCAACCATTCACTCACTCATTCAGCCACTCATACAACCAGTTTCTCAACCATACAGCCAGCTACATAACCATGCTCTCACCCATACAGCTATGCACACATCAACTTATTTACCTACAAAGTCACAGACTTACTTACTCACCCAATAAGCCTCTCAACACAGCCACTCACTTACCCAAAGAAGCCCTCATACACTCACTCACACAACCACTTAGATACCCATTCACATATCCATACAAGCACTCACACATTCCTGTACTTACAGCCATTCACATAGACACTCACTGTCCAATACAGTCACTCACAATAAAAGTCAGGTAACAAAACACCTACTAAATAGCGACTCACTCACCCATATAGCCACTTACACACCCAGTAACTTATGCATACTGTCATTCAAACACCCACTCACTCACCCATACAGTCACTACACACACACACTTAAACACTGATTATGCCATTTATACTGTCACTCAACACCCATACATCCACTGACACACCCACTCACTCACCAATACAGTTACTCACACAGCATCTCACTCATTCACACAGCTCCTTACACAATCACTTATACACCCATGCAACCACTCACATACCAATATGCATAAGGATACATACAGTCACACAGCCACTCACATGATATATATTAAAATAAGTATCAGTCATAAGTAGCACACCTAGTATAATACTTTAAGTTTTGTAGTACCTTAGTGTTTATGTTTAGAAATCATAAACTCTTACAAAATACTTATACTCACAGGATGGTGATATATATTCAGTGAAAAACCAAAGGTTACAGGGACGTTATAGTTGGGCTGACATTTCACTTGTAGAAAGCCGGAGAAATTCAGCAGTTATAGTTAAATGAGCTAACTATAACTCATGCCCCTGCAATACACTGCTAATGAACTCACATATTACATCACTCATTGTAGGAGAGTAGGATCTGCTTCACATGGGCACCCCCACTTTTTGCTGATGCTTCACTGTTTTTCGACTTTAGTCTGGCTGGGGCCCTGCTAATCAGAACCCAAGCCTAGCTGCTTCCTCTATAAAATGGTTTTCATGTGCCTTAGGCACATCTCTGATTGGAATCTGGAGTGCCCTAATAAGTCCCTAGTATATGGTATACTATGTACCCAGGGCATAGGTACCTCAGAGGCCTACCAGGGGCTGCAGCATGTATTGTGCCACCCCTGGACGGCCATCCAAAATGACACCACAGGTCTGCTACTGCAGTCTGGGTAAGGTGGTGCATGCACCCCTTACTGTGATATAGGTTACCTATATCACTGCATATGCACACATATAAACCTATAAGTCACTCCTATGGCAGGCCTTATCAATCCTGAAGGCAGAGTGCTTGGTTCTTATGTGAGAGGGTGCCCCTGCATGAGCAGAGCCCCTCTGCAGCGGTCGGAGACCCTTCTCTGATGCTGTTTGTAGTGCAGCCTGACCATATACTCTTAAGTGCATTATATCCTCGCGGTACAATGCTAACTTTGGACTGGCTGCACCAAAACATGTTGTGTTTGGTGTCAAACATATTGGAATACTACCCCCCCGCCAGTTCTGGTGGCAGGGGTAGCATTCCACCCTTCTAGAGGGAGAGACATGTACCCACCGGCTTACCCGGTAACTTCTTTCCAGAGCCCTGGCATCACAAAATGGATGCCGCTGCCACAGACACAGGTCTGGCCTCCTGCTGCTGACTGAAACTCCGGCAGGGGAGGCCTGGACAATAGGTTTCCTGTCCCAGGGAGGTGTAACCACCTCCCCAGACAGGATAATGTGTATTGGGGCTGGGTGGGAGCACTCTCTGGTGCTTTGAAGTCCTGCACTGGGGGCACATTTGGTGTCCCTGTGCATACCCCAGTTCAAACCGGCTCAGGGGCTTCCAGCCCCTGCTCTGGCATGAAACTGGACAAAGGGAAAGGGGTGTAACCACCCCTCTGCCCTGACCCTCCCATAGGTGGGTCCCCAGAGTATGTCCAACCCCTAACTTGGTATAAGTATGGGACCCCAGTCCTTAGGACTTTAGATTTACCTGGATGAAACTCTGATACAGAATCCTGGACCTTCGACGCTCTACTTCAAGATTAGAGGACTGAAGAATCTCCCTTGGGGTCAAGGAGTGACTCCCCTGCTTGGCAGGCACCTAAGCAGCAATTGTCCTGTCTGCATCGCTGAAGCTCCCGCCGGACGCCGAAGTCTTTGCATCACCAGAGGTGGATTTCCAGACTTCCACGAAGCTGCCCTGCAACCCCAGCAAAGCTGAGGCCCGTAGCTGTCGTGGGTAATGTGGAACCGTGACCCCTGGACACTGAGCACATTTGCAAGTGCATCCTCTTCCTGGTCTCCCACGAAGTTGTGCTTTGGGCTTCGAGTAGCCCCCGCCTCCAGCACCGACTGCACCGAAGATCACTGGACTCCACTCCATGAGTGTCCTGTGAGCCAGCTCCAAGTGCGTCCACTCAAGGCTCCTTCGCGGTCGCTAGTCCGTTGGCTAGTGGGCCCTCCCAAAGGCAACTCTTCTTCTGCTTGGGCTTCTTTGGTTGCTCCAGACATGCCCTGACTTACCCTTGCTGGGTGAGTCCCTCAGACCGTGCTGGTCTGCACCACCGTCCTTCTTCTATTTCCACAAGACTTGCCGTTGCCAAGGCTTGTTGGGTCCAATCTGGTCGCCGACACCCATGCAATCGACAAACTTTGTGGGACAGCTCTAATCCAGCTCCTGGTTGTCGTCGATGCCTCCTGGACCTCGTGGCTGAAGAGTCAAGACGACCGTCAACCTACCTGAAGCACCCGACATCGGTGGGCATCCGCTCATCGCCTTCCTGGTCACTGGCTAGTGACCCAGACTCTGTCCCCTCTGCTTTCAGGTTCTTCAGATCTTCGAGCCACCTTTGGATCCACCCGAACACTTTCGACTTGGCCGCCAGCAGCACTTTGCAGCAGATCGCCATTGATAACGACGACAAAACCCGACCCCGAAAGACACCTATGCACCCGGCTTCCCTGGGTGAGGTAACTCGAGTACTCCGGTGCTCCCGTGGGTATAGACTCTAGAAAAACCTAGCTCTAAAGGGGTTAGCTCCAAGTCCTCCTCTAAGTGTCCCTTTTCTTTAAAACTCCAACCGCGACATTCCCCTTAGAAGTCAACGGCGGCTCGCGGCTGTGTTCTCAGACTGCACGCGTCCCCCGTGGGTCCCCTGTGCCACTACCTTGGGTGGTTCCTTGAGGGCCAAGCACTTCTACAGGCTCTAGGCCTTGTGTCTAGCTCAGTCGTGGTTCTTATACCACTTTATTGGTATATGGTTTGGTACGCCCCTAGGGCTCAAATGTGTATTTGTGCTATTACTGTTGATATCTAACTTATAACTTATGTACTTCGAACTCTAGCCTCATAAAGAGACTAGAGGGGTGTGTTTAGCAATAAATACATATATTTTGAATATATACCTGGTGTGGTCCTCTTTCATTTGGTCACTCAAGAGATTATAGACTGGTAAAACAAGCTGCTTTACATTCCTTCAAGACTTAGCCTGAAGGCTGCGCTCCATAGCTACCACTAGGAGAGCTTTCAATAAAGGTTGTCTTTAACCTATCTCCAATAAGGGGTTGTTTGGACTGGTGCAAGGTGCCCACTATAATTAGTGGACAGCATATACCAGGCCAACTTCTCACACTCATGATATGGTCAGTGACATTAAACATATTTTGCTTTGTGCCACACCGTTCTTTCACACAGAACATGCTGTTGTTTTTGAGTTCTGTTTGTTCCTGGGATTTAGTATGAACATATGGACATGATCGAAGAACAATGTCCCTTGTTATTCTGTACTGGTCAGGCCCTAGCACCTAGACAAAGCACACAAATGAAGCTGTTGTTTGGGAACATGTACTTTTGTCATTGTCATATAAGTTACACACAATTGGAGAGGAACCTTTCCAGGAAAAAGATTGTGACATCACCTGCAATGTAGAACCTTCATCTGTATATACTAAGGTATGGGGTCTGCTGCTAACACCTAGCGATCTTCTTATACATAATCATTTTGCTTCTGTAGAAGGAGAGGGAGGTTAGGCTACACTGTCGTACATAATGACAGCTCCATTTATGATTTACGAACTGCTTGCTATGCTAACCGTATTTGTGTTAGGCATTTTCCTACTTGTTGTGGCATGTATTTTGCATACTGGAGCACGATAGTTAAAATAAACATTTTAAACTTTCCTTGTGTCTCTGACATAATTTATTGTGGACTAGTACGAGTGTTAGAGGAAAGGGTGTGTCCTGCAACTGCGGTTCCTGAGAGGGTTGGGAGTGTTGCGTTCTGGGGTGTCTAATTGCTTGCTCCTCTGTTAGTGAGGAGGAGGGCATGTGAGACACTCTAGCTAGTCGGTCTCAGGCTCATGGGTACCCAGGCGGTAAGATGATGTAGACCCTGTCTACTAAGGTTCCATAATCCCAAGCATAGTTCTGTGACTCTGCAGAATCCCTGCAACATGGCTCCGCCAACGTTCGGTCGGGTACTTATCCACAGGACTCCTGAGTAGCGCTTATGCTTGTCCACAATACCCTCGCACCATTTTCCAGAGATTTCCGTGGTGGGAGGGCTTTGCCTCCACAGTTTTTAGGACTACCTATTGCTGTAGAGTTTTCAAGCTTGAAGTTTAAAAGGTTTTAGACCCATTTTGTGCTACCATTTGTTTCTATTGTCTTTCAGTGATGGCACAGCCGATTGCAATTCTGGCTCATTGCCACGCTGCACTTACTGAATGTTTGTTGCAGCATGGAGTCCCCAATGAGGGGTCTCTAGTTGTTTTTATAGTCAAAGCAGATCCTGCGTATCGTTTCAAAGTCTTCTACTCCTGTGTTACGCTTCCCGCAGTGGATGCAAATGATAATTCTTTCCATGCTTATACTCCTGCCGCAGTTCCGCCAGCTTATCACCCTTATGCGGTTGTTGAGGTTTCTCTTACAGCCTGGGAGCACCAGATTTGGTTTAATGGCACCCTACCCCATCCTATTTCTTTTGTTCATATGGGTCCATTGAGTATTGATGGGGCAACTTGGCCTGTTTTGGCCTGCTTTACTCCACATCTAAACTATCTTCATGCTAATTTGGCGGAAGTTCATTTATTGTATGGTCAGGTAGTCCTTCTTTGTGGACCCCTGACCCAATTTGTTGCCCGTGCATTTCTGGTGGCTCCACCTGGGTCTGCGTCTCTGGTGGAGGCTGCACACAGTGGTGGTCTTGTGATTAGCCCCATTATTATTAATTCGGTGATGGGAAAACATCCTGCGAATTGTGAGGACCTCCCATTTTGGATTGCCCAGAAAATTGAACAGCTTAATGCAGTTTTCCCTCTTACAGGTTCTGTTGAAAAGCATAGGATCCTTACTATGTGATCGCCAAGTGGTCTGATTCCTCCGTTGGCCGACTGCAACACCTGCGGGATGGTGTTTGCCTCAGTGTATACACTTTGTTATGGCACCCCCTCTATGAGCGTTCTTCTGAGTGTTCTTAAACAGGTACAGGATGAACATGGGGCAGGTTCTGCCCTAGATCTGGGGATAAAGTTATTGGGAATTTTTCCCGTGGTCTCCGGAATGATTCTTCCTATTGTTAAAGGTGAAGCAGCGGCTCCAATGGTTCATCAACACCTTTTGGCAGTGCCTGTCCTTGATCGGGATTGTGAGTTGCCGATTAATATTGCTGACGTTTATACGTCTTTTGGACACAATAATTTGCGGATTAGACCTTCTCCTCAGTCTCAGGGTAAGCCCCCTCCGGCCAAGGAGGGACATCCAGTCTTTTCTAAGAGAACTTGGGAAAAAATAAGCAGCAACATAAGCCTAGGTCTCATGGTGGTTCACCACCACCGGACGCTTCTGAACGTAGATATGATTTATATGATCGCTCTAAGATTA
Source organism: Calotriton arnoldi (assembly GCA_963921515.1). Lineage (NCBI taxonomy): Eukaryota > Metazoa > Chordata > Amphibia > Caudata > Salamandridae > Calotriton > Calotriton arnoldi. The sequence goes on along the minus strand of CAWUFW010006124.1, from coordinate 218,212 downwards.
AAACTCCTGAGAGGTTTCAGGTTCCTGATCCTCGTTCTCCTAGTTCTTATCAGGAATCGTCTAATCAACAGTATGACCAATGTGGAAGGCGAGTCCACACAACCCCAGTGGGACCCGCAGCGGTCTTTTGATGTAAAAGCCAAGAGCGAGGAACCACCTCCATATAGAGCCTTGATCCAGAAGAAGAAAGTTGCGGCATTGACAGAGAAATATGCCCCAGACAGTGAGAATCCTCCTCCTGGACAGGAGTAGGGTGGTGACTCTCCTCAACAGCATGACGGACATTACTGTAGTGCGCCAGACACACCACCTGTTTCTGGAGGTGGAAGGAACAGATACATTTGTGACTGTTGAAACTGCAGACACCCACATATCACCCCCTGATAGACTTTATCATGTAGACATTCACATTGAAGGTGACAATAAGCGCACCGTTAATGCTATTTTTTGGGACAACTAGATGTCTTCTTATGACATTTTACTAGCAAGGGTCAATTGGCCTCTTACATTTGTTCTTGTTTGTCCTTGAGGTGAGGATGGAATTATGCCTGTCTTTTCACAATATGTCCCTGATGAGACTAAGCATGTGTTTGCATCTGAGTGGGCTCTTGCCTTAACCCCAGGCTTCTACCGCAACCAAGCTGGTTGGGATAAGGATTCTACCTCACGTGTTGTCCCTGTTCGCTCTGTTCCTCAGCCACAGCCCCAATATCCAATTAAATGTGACACAAAGGTGTCCGTTAAGGAGATTCTGACTCAATTGGAGTATCAGGTTGTAATTGAACCCTGTGTCTCTGTGATGAATAACCCTCTCTTTCCTGTTTTGAAACCTGATGGCTCATATCGCATTGTTTTAGATTATCGGCATTTGAATACTTATACCCATACTTATGCAGTGCAAAACACGCATAGTACAGCATTGATCAATAATATTATACGTAAAAGATTTAAAACGACTTTGGATATTTCAAATGGCTTTTTTAGTCATAACCTGGCCCCTGAGAGCCGGGACTTGTCCGCATTCAGTGCCCTCAGCTCCCAGAGGCGCTATGCAAGATTCCCTATGGGGTATAAGAATAGCCCCGGTGTTTTTGCAGCATGTATAGTGTCGCTTTTGAATGAAATTGGGCCTAATGCATTTTCTTATGTCGATGACAAATACCTGATGGATGATGAATTGAATCCCCACCTTGCCAAGTGCATCTCATCATTACACAATTTGTAGCTCTGGTCTACAAATTAAAATTTGCACAATCAGATATTGCGTATCTGGCCATTCTCTTTCTTGTCTATGAAAGACAAGTGTGCTCAATTGCAACCTCTGTCTACCCTAAAGAAATTGCAGTCGCTAGATTTATTAACTTCGGCATCACCTACATTCCAGACTATGCTCAGCGTATCAAACCTCTTTATGCTCTGATACACTCATTCTTTTTTCTGCTTCCTTTTCGCTCCCGGAACACAAAGCTATGCTGCGTGCTTTGCAGTTTGACTTACTTGCAATGCAGTACTTACAAACTAGATTAAATACTACATATTTAGTCATCCGGATTCTGCCCAGGGCCATCAGTTTCCCTTTTGTGACTTTTAATGAGGGTGGCACAGTCCCAATCACTTATAAATTGCATCTGTATACTCCTACAGAATTGCGATTCTCTTCTACTGAAAAAGTCTCACTGCAGTGCAGATGGCTGTTCTGAAAGAACGCCCTTCGGTACAACGTAAATGCATATTTGTCATTTCTCCCGTGCCCACTCTGAAGGAGGTCACAAAAACCAGTGTCCCTAATTCTAAAGCTCTACATCCCTATTGGATTCAATGGGCTAAGTCATTGACATCTGCTGATGTCAGGTTTTTTTTTTACCCTTCTTTGCAAACACAAGAATTTCTTCAGTACGAACATGTTCACTCTTTCCCTTCTTCCGTTCTACCTTTGGACAAGTACAAATGTCTCATTTACACTGATGGTTCAGCTCAAAGAGCCATTGGTTCTAAGCAGGCTTATTGAGCAGCTTCCACTATTGTCGTAGGTACAATGAGTTTTTACATCCACCTTGGTACACACATAGTCTCTTAGAAACTGCACGGCCCAGCAGGCTGAATTACGTGCCCTCCTCTTAGCTCTTGAATATGCTGATCTTGAATTACCCACCCTTGCTGTGTGTGATTCTTTTTGCTGCGTATATTCTTTTAATGACAATTTGTTTTGTGGGAACAAAACTTTTTCGGGGTTATAAGGTAGCACAATCAAGCATAAAACAATTTTGGTTCAGGTGGCGGCCCTTAAGGCATGCTTGCCCGTTACACATGTTGTCCATACATTAGGACATCAACGTGCGGAGTGTATGCTGTTGGTAATTCATTGACTGATGAGGCAGCCAAATCTGCAGCAGCCACAGTTAGAGTAGCCACTGTTACTCATTCTATTACTAAAATTGATGATGACATTTTGGCAGCTATTGCCATGACTAGGGAGGGCACTCCTTTTCCACAAGGTTTCCCTTCTCGCTATACTTATCAGTTGACTACTGACAAAGTTTCTTTTGTTTCTAATCCTACAGTTGGTGATCGCTTGATTCCCAACCTTTACCACAGATATGCTCTTATAGTGGCCACTCATGAAGGCATGACTTCTGCTCATGCTGGTGTTGGGGCTACTGTTTCTCTTTTATAACAATGCTATTAGTTGCACGGGTTATATCAGCAAACTCGCAAATATGTCATTTGTAGTGATATTTGTCAACAAATTAAGAGTTCCACTGTGTCGCGTCCTCCACAAACTCATCTGTTTATTTCTAATCATCCTTTTGGTTGTATTTACCTTGATCATTGCTGTCCTTTAACGTCCGATACTGCTTTCAAATATATTTTGCTTGCATTGGATTCTTGCACCAGGTTCCTGTGGGTTTGCCGCAGCGCTCTGCTGACGCTCGCACTGTTATAAAGGATTTGCAAGTCTTTGTCGGGACTTAGGCTTGTGACACTTTCCATTCTGACCAAGGTCCGGAATTCGCCTCTAAGGCTTACCGTGATTTGATGAAGTCCATGGGAGTGCAGGTGCATTTCTCGTCTCCATATCGGCCCAATGCAATTCTGTTGTGGAGCGGATGATCAGTGACTTAAAGCAATCTTTGACAGCACAGGTATTCGGTATGGGCCTGTGAGCTCCATTCTTTCTGATTCTTCCCGACTGCCAAAGGGGGATGTTGAGTCTTCAGTTGAGCTGATATCTGTTTTACCTTCCACACCCTCCACAATGGAAATTGTTTATTCTGGTCCACTCCTTGAGTGCAAGCCTCAAATTCAAAGCCAAAATCTCAGCCTCTGTTGTTTCAACTGAGTTGTTCTGCTTAATATATCGATCAAGATATTTTTCTTCAGACAATTCTCCATTGTCTTTAGCTTTATCCCCACCACTAGCGAGGACTTGTGTATTCATTTCTTGGTTAAAACACACTTATCTAGTTCCACCTTGGACGTATGTCTGGATCATTTTTTCAATGGTATTTTTGTTCATGTGGATTGGATTTGTGACCGTTTTCTTCCTCTTGATTAATGGCCACTACCTCCCAGATGGTTCTGCTGTAGAACTAGTCAACGAGGTGTTGGACCCACATTCATCCTCACATAAAATGAAAAGATATCAGTCCTTTTTTAAAATTTCAGCAGTCCCAGTCACTGATGGAATTGTATGGGACAAAGTGCCATTCAATGTATTTGGTCTAACGGAGATCCCACAGATACCATATGTATTCTGTGTGTATATGGGTGATGTGATAATACCTGGGTTGCAATCAGATGATTGGGATGTAAACAAGTGAGTTCAATGTTTTCTGGATTGCAATAGTATACTGTTTTTGATATTTAAGATTTATATTCAAATTCTGCTAACTATCCCGATATGTTCTGCTATCAACATTATGGTCATCATTTTCTGCACAGAGCAAATGGATAGTGTCCCCACTTTAATTATACTCAATGGGAACATTGCCCAACTCCATCTCAGGATAGTTCTAACACAGAAAATGAAGTACACTTATTTCACTGGTTATAACGTTTTAGATATGGTATCATATTATTTTTAATTGGCTTCCAATCTTTCAAAAAAATACATGCTTACTCAGACCAAGTTAATTTATGCATCTCATTTTATTGACAAATTAGCACTGAAAGGATACGATTATTGGAAAGAAAATATTGATTTGAAATCAGTATGGGGTACTAAGTCCTGGCAGGTCCCAGCTATTGAATCTTTATTCAGTTGATGCCTGATACCTGCTCAAATAATTTTTCTTAATGACACATTCCAACAAACTACTTGTCTGGGCTTGGCTAAGATTAAAGAATTGAATACTCCCACTATTCCGTCCTTGGCCCTATTTGACAATTGGCAAATATGCTGCAGACCAAACTAATGGCCCGATTCTGATGCGGGTTGGAAAAGCTTCCCGACCGAATCGGTTGGGAAATGGTTTCCGACCCACTCGGATCGGGAAAGTACGACCGGCGGAGTAGGATGCATCCGGATGCTTCCAGATACGATTTGGTTGAACTCCCATTGACTTCAATGGGAACATTTGTTCCTAACCGCATCAGAATTGGGCCCTCGGTCAGGAAGACACGTTCCCGATCCGATTTGGAAGGAGCAAATGCTGTTAGGCGGCCTTCCTAACCGCATCAGAATCAGGCCCTCGGTCGGGAAGCTTTTCCAACCCGCATCAGAATCGGCCCCTTAATAGTATGATACAAAATGGTAAATTTAATTCCACTGCTATATCCTCAACTGTATGGCCATCATGGCCTCTGAACACAAATGTTTGTCATTCTCGTTTCGTGTACCCTACTTCAGGGTTTACATTGAATAGACCTGATCCACGTTACCCACATTCCAACACTGTTACCACTCATTCTGTAGGTAAATTATGTCAACAATGGTTAGAACATTTCACATTGTCTGCCGTGAAACAGCCTCTTTTACTTCTATTGAAAACATAAACCTTTCTGATTTTCTTTTGGGTCCAAAATCCCCTCGTTCAAAACCATTTGTTTATGCTGCATATAATGAGCTTTGGAAATTGTCACAAATGGAAGCGGCTGTGCGTTTATGTCAAATTGATCAGGATAATTTAGACAAAGTGCTTGCTGTTGTTGACCATAGCATTAATACTTTATCATCTCGTATTTATACTTTAGATAATATTGTGTCTTCTGTTATTGATATTGTACAGAATGAAGTGTCTACCTTGTATCATGGTCAAAATCAACTTAGATCGGTTATGCAATTTGGTTGGACACTGCAAACACTGAAAAATAGGCATGTACCTTGGCATTACCTGAATTGTAGTTCATTATTTTTACCATTCAATTTAACACGTAAACAGCAATAAATGGCAATGAAAGATACAATGTATACCATTCTACATATAGAAGAACTTGGGCAGCTCCCCTTCACTGTAGCAGAAACTCATTCAGCGGTTTGGTTGATGCATCGGGTTATCTTGTTGCCCATCTCAATGATTCAGTTTACTGCCTGCATGAAACACTTCCCTATAGGTAGATATGAACCCAATGGGAGCAGTTACATAAATGAGTTATGGTCCCTGCCTTTTACAAATCATTGTCAACTGACTGAAAGAGAAGTTTTTCTTATGGGAGAAATGGGCTTTTCCACTGCTGGACATTCCCTTGTCTGTTAACAAGTAAAAATCCATGGCACCTTTAATGTTTCTGCACCTAATCTGGGTTGATATCTGAAAGGAACTTCGGTTTCTGCTACTATTTCCACCCTCACATTGCTTTCAAATGGCAGTTATCTTGTTCTTAATAATCATGACTGCTGTGGTCTTTGGCGGGAATCCTGTATGTAGCATCTGTTTCCCAGTTAGTTACTTGTTTTTCCCTCCACATGGTAGTATAGATAGTTCATTCGGTCTTCCATTCCAACTCTGAAAACAGATTTCAATAAGCTATGCAGACTCAAAGTGCTATTGTTTCAACAAGAAGGGGCTCTCTCTTCAGGACGCGAGACCTTCGAATTACAGAACTTCCAGTGAAATACAATCATTACTGAATAAAAATCTCCCACTGCATTTCAGGGCATTGATACATCAAATATTTATTGCTTCTGATACCATGGGACTGGCACACTTTTGTAAACTCGTGGGCTCCGGCTTCATGACTTCTTTTCAAATGATTTTTAGAGTAATGCTAGCTTTTATACATTCTATTTTTTCCAGCATATTTGCTGGGTTCCCACTGATGCTCTTCTTGATTTGTGGCATCATCGTGCTGTTCCTTCTATTCCACAATGGCGGCGCCATCGATGGTCCTGCCCGGACAGGCATTGCTGCAGCTGTACCATGAGTGAATGCATCAATTTTTTGGAATGGTGCTTTTAGATGATCTAGATGCCAAATTTTGTCTGACCTTCCGATGTGCCTAATTCACTTGTGTGCAACCTGTGTTTAATTGTATCCAGTGCCCCTTTCAGTGGGCCCTGGATATCTGCCTGGCTACCCCATCACATGCTGCCCTGGATTTCAAACTGTTGATGGGTCACTTAGTGGCCCATAACCAGGGCTGTTCCTTGGGTATGCGGCTTGTACATGACCCAGCATTGGAGCCAGAGGCTGGAGGTGGTCCCTGAGCAACTGCACAGCATCTCCTAGATCTCAGTTTCATTGAAATCAACACAGGTTCTCCTTGGATGATTCTATCAACAAATGGATATGAGGAGCAGATTTGTTCCTTTGACCTGCTCAGTTGGATGGCAGCTATTTCCAATTTGGAAGGCTCAGATAGCTTACTGGAATTGAGGTTGTTCCATTTGGCATCTTATGTCTTGGGTCGTTGCGAGACGCTGTAAGCGTATACGTTTTTGTGTACAAAAGTTCCATCGCATTCGGCAATACTGATTTTCAGACAAACTTGACCTGCAAATGCTTACACACTTTGGTTCTGCTTATCATTTGATTTTTGTTGTCACTCAGTGCTCCTGTCCTGACCAAGGGGAGGGTGTCATATGTCCCATGCAGGCTGATTGTCGTTTTCCCTATGTTAGCATGATCACATTGCAGACTGTCCTCTGCTTTGCGCACCTTACTCTACAGACATATTTTGCTTTGTGCCACACTGTACTTTCACACAGAACACGCTGTTGTTTTTGCATTCTGTTCTTTCCTGGGATTTGATCTGAACATGTAGACAAGGTCAAACAACAAATTGTTATTCTTTTCTGTGCAGGCCCTAGCACCTAGACAAAACACGCATATGCAGCTGTCGTTTGGGAACACATACTTTTGTCATATAGGTATGCACAGATAGGTAACCCACACTTGGAGAGGGACCTTTCCAAGGAAAAGATTGTGACAGTACCTGAGATCTAGAATCTTCATCTGTGTATACTAAGGTACAGGGTCTGTTGCTAACCCCTAGAGAAATGTTCTTATATAATATACAATAATTTTGCTTCTGTAGAAGGGGAGGGAGGTTAGGCTACACTTTCCTATATAATGACAGTTCCATTTATGATTTACGGACTACTTGCTATGCTAACCGAATTTGTGTCAGGCATTTTCCTACTTGTTGTGGCATAGACTTCTGCACATTAAAAACTGCTTTCATCAATGACACTGCCCTGTCACAGTCATCTCTCACTGTAGTGCCACAGACTACAGCTCTCATCCCCTGCCAGCCTCTAACCTTGTCTAGCTGGTTCTACATCAATCACATCTACCTATTCCTAGTATACCTTGTCCAGGCCTTAACGAGTCTTAGAAGTTCCCACACTTTGATTCCTACACCCCAGCATTTAAAACAATTCACATTGTAAGAATGAGGATACTTCATGTCTCCTATCCAAGAACTGCCTCTGACCTTAACACCTACCTTCCACTCTCATAAAAATCCTAACTTGTTCTGCCCCTTTACATCTGAGTCTTCACTCCATTTAAAAGATGGATACACAAGTCTCTCTCACCTCTACCCTTGTTAAGCTAGCTCAGCCCATGCAACACCAACCTTGCTAAACACGTCTCCAGCTAGGCCTCACATTCAAAGTTCCACATTTTTCCCTGTCTGTCAAATTAGTGCATGGGTGTAACACAGGCTCCATTGGCATCTGCACAGCAGACGGTTCCACAACACTTCTGTGCACTCACAGTCCACTCGGCTTACCACATATAGCACAGGCAATCCACTAGACAGAACAGCACTCCAAGTTCATCTGTGTGTGATCTTGGCCAGCATCAAACATATATCAAAAGTACTCCATTGTCATCTATACACAAATGACAACATACACACAAATCATATGCTCAACTAGAAATTATGTGTGCTTAAAATAGAAAAGCCCTAGCTTGTACAGAAAGGATAATTGTCAAAGGAAAAGTGTGCAAAAAATCACAAAACTCAACCATTCTCAACAATCCTCACTCGGCACTCACCCATGTTGAGCAGTGGTCAAAGTGCTATGACTACATTATGATTGTCATACTACAGTTGTGGGGGCATACCATAGGATTCCCCAATGTTCATCCAGGCAGGGGCATGTTGCAGTCACATCCATATCACTCACAAGTGATGTGGCCACATGCCATAATGATAACGATGCATTGTGTACACTGAGTGAGGGGTGACCGCAATTCAAGTGTGGCATGAAAGGAAAGGCAGATTTAAAAAATATCATTCTGGGCCATAAACTGAAGGGATGTTTCTACCAAATACATTGACATCTCAGCCCATTTCTAAGTGTCCCAGGTGAGGGGTGTTGTGTGTGCATCACCCTGATGTACTATGGATGCAAACCCAATATATGGTCTGTCCACCTGTAGCTCGTAACAATGACAGCACACTAAGGCAGTACTCTGTTGCTGGGCTCTGTAGTCATTAGCATTTGTGAGGCCCTGGGCAGCTGTCCATGAGCAGCTTCAGGTCAGACTGGCACACAACATCCACACTTAACTAAATCCACGCCACACCACTCCTTTTACCAACAACTGAGGTTCAGACTGCTGCATGAACTGAGAAAAGAAGGAGATTGTTGCGGTGCATTGTCATGCTGAAAAGCTACACCTTCGGCTATGTCACATGAGGGGGCTAGAAGGGGCATTTGATGACCAAGCAGACACAAATGTCATTCACTCAGAATGTACTAACATGACTTGACATAGCCTAGCATTCCCCACTGGACAATTGAATTGACAACAAAAATACACTTTGAAATGATTAGACTTTGGCTAAATGTCTGAAATGTAAATGACACACAAAGACCATCCAGCACCCAGCATTGTCCCTGAACAAGTAGATGAAATATCTTGGACACAAGTAGCACAACCGCCTCCTGACAGTATTGTAACAACTCCTAATCCATATGTATCTAAGTCACATGGTGTCACCTAACTAATATGACTATTACAGCCTTTGGCAAATACAAACTGTCTGCCATCTTAGGTACAATGTTAGGCATGTCATATCCTTTCTCTGAATCATCATATGCCTGAAACAACATTATTTAGAACTTGTGCCCATATGTGAAATACACTAGCAAGTTGCTCAGTTGGGTGTAAAAGGTAGACACACACTCATGATACATATCCCTATGACAACACACAAACAAACCCTTGTCAAACCAGGATACACAGTAGGTTTCATTGAAGCAACAATGTAAAGCTTATCACAATGCAAAAAACAAGTTGAATTTACATCAAAAGCACAAGCCTGAAGTATCACACATTGTGTATTGGTTACAGTCAGCTTGTCACATATCCTTTCTGGCCTGGTAGACACACTCAAAGTCACTCATTACACAAATACTCAATGAAAAGCTTGGATAACATATTGCAACTAACATTAGATTGGGATAGACCACACATCCCCATACCTCTGCTCACCATACTCTGGTCTGGTACATCATATATCTGGCTGTAGAAGCAAACCCACGGCTATGTGTGCCCCAATACAGAATCCAAAGGAGCATCACATCAGCATGATGTTGCTGAAGTACATTTGCCAGAATTGTGAAATAGCCTGACTCTCACACTCTAACTGTGGCATAAGGCCACAAAGAGATGCACATTACAATGCAAGGTACTGCACAATTCTACAGTCACTGCATGTCATCACTAGCATTCTAATTGTATGACAACCATTAATGCACCATACGCTGTGTACACATACAACCAACAGCTACGACAATTGTGTCTCTGTAAGGACTGCAAACACTGTAACTTACTGAGACATGTCCTGGACTCACACCATCCACATGATGTCATCAAATAAAATCAAGATGGAATGACTGATATCTCATTGTACAGGCCCTGGACAATACAGACCACATACACCTTGACCAAAAAAACCATCTGCCAAAAATGGAGTCCGGAGAGGCAACAGGCTCGGGCTACTGTCAGATAATGCTTACCTTATACTCACCATGGGCACAGGAAATGTATCATATGGGTCCACAGCTTTGAAGGGTATTGGCCTACAGTGGCATGCCACCTGCGGCAACGTTGTCATTGCCACTAGTCTACCAAATCTATAGAAGGCACAGACATGGGTCTACCACTATCAAGTCACATACAACAATTGTACCATTAATTTGTGTACATTGGGGTGTCCAAACTCACTAACATGTAGTCCAAGTCCATATGTATCCAGGTGTATTGATGAGACATTGGTCTTCCTGCACATTACATACATATGCAGCATGCTTCTCCTAAACTGTTGGAATTTTGCAACACTTGCACTATGTTGACATCTGAAAGCATGAACTATGTGGGAGTGTGATTTGAAAACAAAAGGTTTATGACTTCGTGTCAGACTCATGGCCAAAGTGAATGTTGACATTGACACCCAGCCAATGTAGGCACCAAAATCTTGACTACATACTGACCAAGTGCTCATACTCCATGGACCATATGCAATCCATGCCATACTAACATCATTGTATACTTACACTACTAATTACACATGATTTATAGTTCAATAAAAAACAATTTTGGGGATACAGAAATCTGTAAACGATCATTTGAACATTCTTTATTCAGCATAAGATGAAAAATGTATAAATAGCAAAAGCCCAATGGCCAGTCCAAAGGTCTTTGACATATGGTCCTGAAGGGTCCTGCCCATCTACTCTTGCCTGCACATGTCCTGCAAAGGGACACCTCCCCTTGGAGGGGCATCTAGGGGCATGGCCACGCCCCAAAGGGACAAGACTAGGGAGGACTGGGTTGAGTTTTGGGAGGGCTGGAATCAAGAGGAGGGGTGGGCCAACTGCAATGCTAGGGTCAGAAGGAGGGGGGTGGTCCCCTGCAGTGGGAGGGCCATTTGGAGGGGGGTGAGACAACTGCAGTGGGAAGGTCAGATGGAGGGAGTGTGGGTCAACTGCAGTGGGAGGGCTAGATGGAGGGTGGGATGGGCTGGGCTTTATGAGTTTTAGGATATTGTAATGGGTAAGGGTAAGAAAGGGAATTGGGGGCAGGTGACTTCTTGGGGCAGGATTTTTTTTGATGTGGAGGTACTGGGCTAGGATGTAGAAGTATGGTTTTCTGGAGGGGGTTGGGACTTTGGAGACCAGGGGAATTTTCTTTTGGCGGGTGATTTGGGGATACTTTTTTTCAGTGGTTGGGGAGGTCCGATGGAAATGGCAGGGGCAGGAGGGTGGATTTCTTCATCTTGGGAGGGGGTTGGTTGGTTTGGGTAGGGAAGAGGTGAAGTGCAATGAGGTAGAGTTTCTGGGCAGAGTGGGTACGAGAAGAGGCAAGGGTAGTGTTGTGGAGGCAGAGTGTTGTGTGGTATGTGGCATGTCTGCAGATGCTGGTGCAGTTTGTGGTGGTATGTCTGTGGTGATGAGTGTACCTTCTGTCTTGTGAGTATGCGTGCATGTGTGTTTGTCCGTGTGTCTGTGTGTTTGTGTGCTGTGTGTGGCTTTTGAGGTGGATGCATATCTATGTTTGCAAGTGCATGGTTCAGGGAGGGTATTTGGGACTGTGGATGTAGAAGAGGCAGGATGGGGGATGGTACAGCTGGATCTGGAATAATGCTGTTGTCAGTGTGGAGGCCAGAGCCTGATTGGATCTCTGTAGGGCAGACATGTCTAAGTGAATGCCCTCCAGGAATGATACTATTTGTGTGAGATGATTGGTATGCACATGAAGGACATTCAGCACTGCTGTCTGCCCCACAGAGATCTGCCTCAGGATGTCAATGGCCTACACACTCAGGGCAGCAGGGGAGACAGGGGCAGGGGGTGAGGTGCCTGGCACAAAGTTGATGCCTCCTCTTCCAGGGGAGTGGCGAACAGACAATGGGCTGGGGAGCAGCTGGGAGGGTGAAGTTGGTAGGGGTGGTGGTGGACTCCTAGGTAGAGGATTCAGTCCCTGGGTCATCCACCACCACATGGGAGTCTGAAGTGCCACTGGTTGCCTCTTGCTCGGACTCAGACCTGGAACCAGTCTGGTGAGTGGCTCCCCCTTGTTCCGTGGCTCTGCCTCCCCCACTGGCCAGTTATGATGCAGTCAACAAGAAGTAAAATGAATCACATGAGCCATCCATATGTACTTGACACATAGATATAATCACAAATCTTCACAGATTAACCAACTACATCAATTGGACTTATGCGATTATTTTTGGGTACTGTTCCGTAAATACCACATGTTAGTACGCAAGTTAACCTACGCACCCTCACACATGATGTTGTCAGTGACATTGGGTGTAGCAATATCAAAATCCACAACCACAATGTCAACTACTTCCCTATCTACCAGCTGATGTATTGTCTTTCGCTACTGACGGGTTTGTGTCATGACATACCTGTCTCATCTAATGCAAGGGAGTTTCGACCTCACAATGGGAATAGGAGTCACACAATTGACTAGAGACATGGTATCTTGGGAACCATTAAGTCTGATGTTACAGGTCATATAACTTTATTGTCATAGATCAAGCTGGTGTAGTCATTGCATAAGTCATATCAAACAGATAACAGTGATTGTGCTCATCTGTACTGTAGCTTAAGTTCTTTTCTGTCAGGTCACACATCCATCTCTTATTAAGGAGACATCAAGGTAGTAGGCATGGCTAGGGTGAAAGGTATGTGGCCCACAGTCTTGTGTCACACAGTCTTGTGTCATTTATGCACAGTGTTAGGAAGATGAATCAGAATGTTGTGCACATTCAAAACATTTCACTGGTTTCACATGTGAACAATGGTCAACACACTCCCAAGTCCAATGACTGCATCTTCACAGTGCTTCAGGTGGATCACTATGCCACTGGTCAGCATTCTGTCCATCATTTGTTTGCTGTAACACTTTTTGCCCTATGTGGGATGGGTATGGGATGGGTATGCCCAGACGTGGGTCCCTTACTCACTGTGCCAGCTAGCCTGGCTGAAGAAGGGTGACATACCCTGAAACCGGTCCCAGGATGCTTGTGTCCAGTCCAGGCAGGATCTGGCCTGGCAGTTCGGTCTGGACTGTTCCCATGGGGCACAGGGTCAAGACTGATTTGCATATGGCAGGGTCCAAACTGGGGTGGCATAGTGGGCAAAAGAATGATGGATTTAACCCAGATCTTTTGACTGGGGGAGAATGTTTGCATTGTCAGCATTCTGCCCATCATTTGTTTGCTGTAACACTTTTCGCCCTAAGTGGGATGGGTATGCCCAGACGTGGGTCCCTTGCTCTCTCTGCCACTGGATTCAAGCTAGCCTGGCTGACGAAGGGTGACATACCCTGAAACCGGTCCCAGGATGCTTGTTTCCGGTCCAGGGAGGACCTGGCCTGGCAGTTCGGTCTGGACTGTTCCCATGGGACACAGGGTCAACACTGATTTGCATATGGCTGGGTCCAAACTGGGGTGGCTTATTTGGTTGTGAGTTGTTTAGTATGTCATACTGTTTAAACTGCGCAACATTCCTTTGTAACCGAATGTAATGTGTGTTTACTCCAGTTACAGGTACTACTGACCTGTGGCTAAGAAGAAGGGTGAGTCAAATACTTACCCTTTTTGGGTGCTTATAATATTAGCAACCCTTCATTTTCACTTAGGTCCTGAAGAAAGCCCCCCAACCCCTCCTGGGCAGAGTTAGGGGCTGAAACATGTCTACCTTTTGACCTTCACTAGATCTCCATGGTGCTATAGAACAATAACACTTCTATAGAAGCACCACTATATTTTTTAACCTTGCCACCTCTCCATCTGAATAAAGTTTGTTTAGGAGGGAGAGCAAGGCATTTTTAGCTCACTTCTGCTTTTTTGTTCACTTCACTTTTCCTATCTTATCTCTGATCACTACTGTGCAAACCAGTGGTTCAACCTCTAGGTGGAGGACAGCATTCTTATCAAATAAACCCGATGATGATGCTGTCACGTTTCTAGAAGCGGAGAAATAAGATATACCGTTCTAAAGCTCCTGTACGAGAATGAGGGTTTTTATGTTGGTTACCACACCTGACCCTGGAATTACAGGTACAAGTGATCCATTCCCCTTTATGATTTTTGACCTCCAACAGGAACTTGTATGGATCAGAACTTCTTCCTCCCCCTTTTTGATCATACAACTTTTGTAGCAAAAGGCCATGATGGGAGTTGTGGTCAAGTCAGACACCAGTCCCCAGTGTCAGCCATCTTGCCAGTACATTCCCAACCACTGTTAGCAAAGCAGAGTACCAGGGGTGCTGTTTGGGCTATGTGGGAAGGTGTGTGAAAGACAGGGCTTGATGGGAGATATAGTGATTGCAAACACTCATTCTCCCACCCAGCCCAACCAGCACAGCTGTAACTCTGATTTACTGAAAGTGAGGGGAAATCTACTTGCAAGATGACTGACCCTGGGGACTGGTGTTTGTAGCACAAGGCCTTGATGGGAGATGGGGACAGGTGAAATACCAAGCAACAGTGTCAGCCATCTTGCCAATATATTTCCACTCACTCTCAGGAAAACAGAATCACTTGGGTGTTGTTTGGGATGGGTGGGACGAGTGTGTATATGGCATTGCCTGATGGGAGTTGGAGTAATGGCAACCACTCCTCCCCCCACACAACACAACCACTTCAACCCAGCCTATGGATAACTGACAGTGAGTGGAAAATGGACTAGAAAGGTGGCTAACACTTGTGACTGGGCTATGGAGCACAAAGCCATGATGGTAGTTGTGCTCAATTCAGACAGCAGGGATCACTCTGAGCCATCTTGTTAGCGCACATCCCCTCACTGTCAGGTAAGCATAGTTCCTGGTGGGCTTGTTGGGCTGGTTGGGATGAGTAGTGTTTGCACTGACTATATCTCCCATCAGGCCCTGATCTACACACACCTTCCCACCCGTCCAAACAGCCCACCAGGAACTATGCATACCTGTCAGTGAGTGCAAAAGTACTATCAAGATGACTGACACTGGTGTCTGTTGCCTGACTAGATCACAACTCCCATCATGGCCAGGTGCTCCAAACACCAGTGCCCAGTGTCATCCATTTTAGCAGAACATGTCCACTCACTGTCAGTAACGCATGGTTCCAGGTAAGCTTTTGGTGCTGGGTGGGAGGAGGAGTATTTGCAATGGACAGATCTGCCATCAGGTCCTGTACTTCACACACTCTTCCCACCTAGCCAAAACAGCACACCTGGAACTATGCTTACCTGACAGTAAGTAAAAATGTACTAGCAAGATGGCTGACACTGTTGCATGGTGTTTTACGTGAAGCCAGCTTCCATCAAGGCCTTGTGCTCCAAACACCAGACACCAGTGTCAGTCATCTTGCCAGTACACTTCCATTCACTCTCACTTAAGCATAGTTCCCTGGGTGCTGTTTGGGATGGGTGGGAGGAGTGTTTGCACTGACTCCATCTCCCATCAGACCCTGTCCCCCACACACCTTCCGACCCAGCCCAGCAAGCCACCCTGGTACTACGCTTTCCTGACAGTGAATGGAAATGTACTGTCAAGATGTCAGACACTGGGGACTGGTGTCTGACTTGACCACAATTCCCATCCTGGCCTAGTGCTCCAAACACCAGTCCACAGTGTCATCCATCTTGCTAGTATATGTCCCCTCACTGTCAGGTAAGCATATTTCTAGGTGGGCTTGTTGGACTGTTTGGAATGAGTAGTGTTTGCAATGACTACATCACCCATCAGGTCCTGTCCTACACACACCTTTCTACCCAGTCCAAACAGCCCACCAGGAACTCTGCTTACCTGGAAGTGAGTGGAAATGTACTACATCACTGGTGCCTGTTGTCTGACTTGACCACAACTCCCACTCAGGCCTTGTGCTACAAACACCAGTCCCCAGTGTCAGCCATCTTGATAGTACAACTCCACTCACTTTCAGGGAAGCAGAGTCCCAGGTAGGCTGGTTGGGATGGGTGGAAAGGTATGTGTGGGCCCAGGTCTTATGGGAGTTATAGTGACAGCAAACTCTCCTCCTCCC
This sequence comes from Calotriton arnoldi, assembly GCA_963921515.1. Taxonomy (NCBI): domain Eukaryota; kingdom Metazoa; phylum Chordata; class Amphibia; order Caudata; family Salamandridae; genus Calotriton; species Calotriton arnoldi. The sequence goes on along the minus strand of CAWUFW010006124.1, from coordinate 201,775 downwards.
ACTCAGCACAGCAAGCTGCTTTCCTGAGAGTTAGTGGAAATGTACTGGCAAGTTGGCTGAACCCGGGGACTGCTGTTCAAAGCACAAGGCCATGATGTGAGTTGTGGTCAACTCAGACAAAAGGCTCCAGTGGCATCCATCTTGCAAGTACATCCCCACTCACTGTCAAGAAAGCAGAGTTCCAGGTAGGCCGGTTGGGATGGGTGGGAAGGTGTATGTAGGACGGGGCCTAATGGGAGTTGGAGTCAGAACAAACACTCCTCCTCCTACTGGGGTGGCATGGTGAGCAAAAGAATGATGGATTTAACCCAGATCTCATGACTGGGGGTGAATGTTTTGATTTGCTCTCCATTCCATCCATCAATTGTGTGTCTTTTGCTTGCTCCCCCTAAGTGCATCGGGTATGCCCAGACGTGGGTCCCGGGATCACTGTGCCACTGGATTCAAGCTATCCTGGCTGATGAGGGGTAAAACCCCGAAGCCGGTCCTAGGATGCTTGTTTCCGGTCCAGGGAGGACCTGGCTTGGCAATTCGGGCTGGACTGTTCCCATGAGGCACAGGGTCAAGACTGATTTGCATATGGCCAGGTCTTTACTGGGGTGGCATGGTGAGCAAAAGAATGAGGGATTTAACCCAAATCTCTTGACTGGGGGTGAATGTTTTGATTTGTTCTGCATTCCGTCCATTAATTGTGTGTCTTTTGCTTTCTCTCCCTAAGTGCACCGGGTATGCCCAGACGTGGGTCCTGGGCTCACTGTGCCACTGGATTCAAGCTATCCTGGCTGATGAGGGTGAAACCCGAAACCGTCCTAGGATGCTTGTTTCCGAGTCCAGGGAGGACCTGGCTTGGCAATTCGGGCTGGACTGTTCCCATGAGGCACAGGGTCAAGACTGATTTTCATATGGCCAGGTCTTAACTGGGGTGGCATGGTGAGCAAAAGAATGATCGATTTAACCCAGATCTCTTGACTGGGGGTGAATGTTTTGATTTGTTCTGCATTCCGTCCATTAATTGTGTGTCTTTTGTTTTCTCACCTTCTCCTCCCAGGAAGTAAAGCGAGGGCCACCACCAGTCCGTTGTGCATTCAGATGTTCTTCAGCACAGTTTTCTGACCCTCCTTTTCACTTTGTACCACCTTCTCTTGATATCATCCAGTAAGCGCAAGACAGGTGCTTCAGTGTTCACCTTGTTGACTATCCTGTCCCACATCCTATTTTTCTGGGTGAGGGGGGCTGTTGGACTAGGGTCCCTAATAAATGTGACTCTACATCTACAAGCACTATCAACTCATTATCTTTAAAACATGCATGCTTCCTCTGGGGCATGGTGAGGGTGAGTATGAGTGTGCATGCATTTGAAAAATGGTATTTAAAAAAGTGATATGTGCCAGTTGAGGGGTGGATGCAGTGTGTGAGTGTGTGCAAGGCTGAGAGCAGGGACTTGACAGGGACTCCTCTCTTTGGCTACCAACAGTATTGTGTGAGCAAAGGATCATGGCCCTTTTCTTGGTCTTTATATGGTGCCTATTCTTGTGACTGATCTTGGTATTTTAAACTTGCATGTGGAACACAAACCGACACAGTTCTGAAACCGTGTCGGATGCATCGTAATCTGTTTGACGGTTCAACCGATGCTTGTTCGTAACTGGAATTCCTATGCAGTGGTATTTCTGACCGACTCGGTCGGTTTGGACTTGTTTCTGACCGACGCGGTCGGGCAGAATGGTTTCCAACAGACTCGGTCAGCGTTTTACCTGCTATGCATCGTAATACAGCGGTCGGAGAGGTCACAGTCGGTCGGAATGTTTCTGAGGACGAGTCGGTTGGACGGTCTTTCTGACTGACATAGTAATGAGGCCCTTAGTGTGCACTTATTCCATCACCCAGGCACTACTCTTCCAATCACAGGGGCATCAATTATGTACTCATTGAACTGCGTAGACAACACCCATGCATTCATTCACTCAGGCACTAACCATTCACATATACAGTCAGCAAAGCTGTAACTATCCCGTTATTCAATCACCCATGCACAACCCATGCACTTCTCCAAACACTCACTGATAACCTATGAACTCAACCAAATACAGAGGCACAACCCATGCACTCATCCAAACACTCAGGTACTAGTCATGCACTCATCCAATTACGGAAGTACCATCGCAGTGAACCTATCACCCATCCAGTATCTATGCTCTCATCTAATTTCTGAGACAATACTCTTGCACTAATATAATCACTGCAGCAGCACACTTGTTTTTATCCAATCACTCAAGCTTTAACAATGGACTTATCCAATTAATCAGACATTCGTCATGCACTTGTGTGATCAGCCAGGCTCTACTGATGCAGTCATTCAATTATCCAAGCAATACGCATATAGTTATGTAATCACCCAGGCACTACCTGTTCAAATAACCAAAAACACATGGGCATCAGTCATGTACTACTTCAAGCACCAAAACACTACTCATGCACTCATGTAATCTGCCAGGTGCTATGTATGCACTTAAACAATCACTTATGCTCAATGCATGCACTGTATAAATCATGGATATACTACACATGTAGTTCTGTTATCACCCAGGGGTTAGAGTAGCACTCATTTAATCATCCAACCACTATCTATGCATGTATTGAAAAATTGAGGCATTAGTTATGCACTTATCTAATCATTCAGGCAGTATTCATGCACTAATCCAAATACCCAGATAGTAGCAACATAATAATGCGAATACACATGTACTAACTATGCAGCTATGGTACCACTGATGTAGTTCCTACATACTCAGGGAATCATCTAGGTAGTACATATATTTTGAGGGAATCACATAGGCACTATGAATGCACTCTTCCAACCATCCAAGGAGTATTATTGTACTCAACCACAAACACATGTATTTACAAGTTTTAGTGAGGAATATGTACTCTTTAGAACCATCTGGTGTATTATATATGTAACCTGTCATTCACAGTTTGCATGTAGTCAGAAGAATTAGTGAACTATATTCTGTGATACAGATTATTGTGCAGATTTGTATATGCACTGTTTCTCAAGTCTGACACATCTAAGTAGAAAAGTACTGAAATTCTAAATCTACAAGTGACACAGCAGTAGAGAGTCACAGAAATAGCTCTTATGTTGTGGTTTCGGATTTACAGTATTGAGACACTATATGTACTTTTAAACTTTGGTTGATGTTTATTTTAAAATTTACTACAAAAGGGATAAAGTAGTATTTTAGCGTGTATATGTGAGAACTGAGATATGGTGCAGCTGTGTTGTAGGAGAGGGTGCTATAATATTAAAAGAGAACTAATAAATTACGTTTTGTGTTTTGGTGTGGGTTTGGTAAATTGAAGTAAGTGCTTGTAGTTATGTAGCTAGGTTCATCTGTAGATTTAAAACTGCAAAATAACATAGAAACTGTTTTTGTATTATGGGTACATCAGTAGTAAAGTATTTGCTGCACTGGCTAGAATAAAAATTCAAACTGAGATATAGTGCAGCTGTACTGTAGGAAAGGGTGCTATAATATTAAAAGGGAACTAATAAATTAAGTTTTGTGTTTTCGTTTGGGTTTGGACATTGAAGTAAGTGCTTGCAGTTATGTAGATAGGTTCAACTGTAGATTTAAAACTGCACCATAACATACATTTTTTTTTTGTATTATGTGTACATCAGTAGTAAAGTATTTGCTGCACTGGCTAGAATAAAAATTCAAATATCCTTTTTTTTTCAACAGAACAATATCCGCATAGCTACAGACAGAATGCCTACAAAAGCTTAGAGCAACTATGGTATCTATGCAGGACTGAGACACAAAATGGGCAAAGTGAAGAAAACATTGTGAAAGAAAAAGCTACTGGTAAGAGAACAAGTTATTTCTTAAAAATATATGTGGACAGTTCCAAAAATTACAAAATAATGAAAATAAAATTCAAACTATGAGAAACAATTACAGTGGATAAAATCTATATAACAAGAACAGGAAAGATTGTAACAAAGATGGACACACCTTAACCAGCAGACAGAAGCAGTTTAAGGAAATCAGAGCCAGGATGTTTCGTAGTAGAGTAGTTATAAATCTACTGAGAACTATTAAAAAGTATAGTAGAAGGAGAGAGCAACAGAAAAAGAAAGACCTAGTTGAGAAATTAGTTGATAAGGCCTTTGCTTTGAAGAGGAAGCTTTTCATTTTGATTATAAATAGAATGAAGACTCTTGACAAAATGGTGTTGTGCATGACGAAACAAAACCAGAAAAAGATTAGTGAATAGAAGTAACTTTTGTACAGTTTTTAGTGGAGAATGGATACATACTTCTAGTACAGAGCATTTCCTTAATGAAGAAATCCATCTCCAGGATAATAGATTCATTTACGCTATTGATTACAGAGGACGATGTTATAAAACGAAGAATAGCACTCCAATAGTGAAAGAAGATGGTGCCTAGAAATGTAAAACAAGTTATTGGAGAAGAGATACAAGGAAGGCAGAGTCAGGCACCTATATGCAAGTGGAATTGTAGTAGTGCTTGTATTATTCAACAGCAATCAATTTATATATTAAGGACATTTCTAAGTATCTTTCCAAGGCAAAGTTTAAAACACAAAATAAGTACTTTACAAGGATTGGATCTTTGCTTGATTTGAAAGCATACAAATTTGAAGGGACACTCACTAGCTTGTTTATCAAAGAAAGTGTTCCAAAGCACCTTTCAGCATTTAAGGATGTTAGCTGTACATCACTCGACAATGCAAAATGTAGTTAGGAGGCTGTACTATGTGAAAACTCATGTTTTATGTTTAGGAGACATGAATAGAGCACTTTTGCATGGTACTGTGTCAGACATAGAAAAGGTTTGTGATGATGTGCAGTTTCAATTCTTTGGTCCTGAGCAGGATTCCAGGGAAAATGAAGAGTTGTTAAGAGGAGGAGTTGCAGAACAGGACACAGCTATTACATTTGATAGTTTTGAAGAAGAGATTATAAAATCTAACACAGTGTGGTCTGAAAAACCAGAGTATGTTTCTATATGTTGTTGACGTACTCACTACAAGATTCAAACACAGACTGTTGACTTGTATTTAAAAAGTGAAAAAGAAAATAATGATTACTGGCAAAAGTTGGCTGTGTATTTATTTGTAGAGGAATGCTTTGACTTGCCCATACTGCAAGATATGTATAACTACTGTTACAATAATTTAGAAGATAATAAAATGCCTGCTAATGTAGAAAAATATGAAGGGCCAAAAATAAAAAAAAGACATCAACATTTATTATTATTTGCAGGATTGCGAAGGGCTGTTATGAACTGTTCTGCAGCACTCACTACAACTCCACAATCCTTGCAGAATGATTCCATCAGGGAAATCTCCGGAGCCAAATCTTGAAGATGAGATTGGACCTCTGAAGGGACTCTCTGCCCCGGTGTTGTTGTAGCTGCTATTAAAGTTGAGGGTTTTATGGCCTCGCGTTGCCTTCTTGCTGCTTTTAGCCAATTGCCATGGTATGTTTTTAGATGGTAAAGCATGGACAGAGTTCCGCAAGAACATTTTTTATTAGTACTCCTTGACAATGTCTTTTCACATATTATGCGTTGCTCAAAATTAGCTGTAAATCTGTGGAAATCAATGAAATTTATTTGGTTGGTAGTTATGTTTTATTTGTGAGATCTGATGTTAAAAGTTATTTTTTGAAACTGTTCATTTTTACAAATGTGTTGTTAAAATAAAGTTAAATCATTATGTTACTAAACAGCTAGACTCAAACTTTCTGTAAAATATGTCTATATATCTGTTTTACACTTTGTCATTTATATTCATGACTACTGGCGTCATTGAGACCTCCTGTATTGCTGTGAAGAAGGGAAATGCATTTTGGATGTAGTTATTTCAACAAATAAGTACACAGTGGATAGTTACATTAGTATCTTTCTAAATAGCTACAATTAAATGTTATATAAAATATTTCTATATATGTATTTTACAGTTTGACAAAAATACCTGGTGTTTGCAGTGTGTCCCTGTCAATTGTACTCATAGAATCACACAGGCACCAACTAAGTACTCATACAATTACCAGGCACTACTCATGCACTTATGTAATTTCCCAGACATTACACACTTACTCACAGACCCAAACAGCCACTCACATACCCAGTCACCGACCTACACAGCCACTCGAAAACCCAATCTCAAAGTTTACAGGTTACAGTTAGGAAAGAAAATTAAAAATACATTTGCAATTCACTGAAAAAACAAAGGTTATAGGGACGTTATAGTTAGGAGATATAATTTAAAAAACCTTAGAAATTAACTTAAAAAAAAAACAAGGTTACAGAGACGTTATAGTTAGACTCAAGTTTCACTTGTACAAAACCAGTGAAATTCAGCAGTTATAGTTAGCTGAGATAACTATAACTTGTACCCACACAATGCACTGCTTATGACCTCACATACTACATCACTCATGACAAGGTCAGTTACATCACTCATGACATCACTGATGACATCTCAAATGACTGGGGGAGCGGGTCCCCTGCATTTTTATAGTTTCCAGATCTGGGGAGATGGATGTCCCTGAGGCTTTGCATAAGTCCAAGAGGGGGACCCAATGAGCTCCCCTCCTTCATGCCCCCAGGGTTTATCCCACTCAGGGACTTTAAAAAAAAAATGCGACGGATCCAGCACGTCTTTTTTCCACCCTCAAGCCTGCGGAAAAAGTTGAAAAAAAGCTTTGAAAATGCAGCGGGGTCCCTGTGGAGCCCCCAACATTATCTGGGGGATCAGGGTATTCTTACCCTGCCCCATTTCTTTATTTTTTACTTCTTTTCTGAGATTCAACTTCAAGCCGAGTCCCAGGATGGCTGCCAACACTTCCCGGTTGAAGAGTTGGCAGCCAATCAAATGTTACTATGGTCCGCGAGTCCACTACAAGAACTCGCGTCCCCAGATATCTATATTTTATTCACAATAATTTCTCTGAAACTACTGAATGGATTCACACCAAATGACAAATATATATATATAGATAGATAGATAGATAGATAGATAGATAGATAGATATAGGTATATATATATATATACATATATATATATATATATATATTCACAGAAAAAAAACAAGGGTTACAGGGACGTTATAGTTAGGCTGACATTTGACTTGTACAAAGCCACAGAAATTCAGCCATTATAGTTAGCTGAGCTAACTATAACTCGCGCCCCCGCAATGCACTGTTGATGATGTCACATATTACATCACTCATGACATGGTCAGTGACATCACTGATAACATCACTGATGACATTTTTCTGTGAATTTCTAAGGTTTTTAAAATGCGAATTCCTAACTATAATGTCCCTGTAATTTTTGTTTCTGTCTGTGAATTTCTAAGGTTTTTAAATTCTAATTCCTAACTATAACGTCCTTGAAACCTGTCGTTTTTTCAGTGAATTTCTAAGGTTTTTTAAATGCAAATTCTCAACTATAACATCTGTGAAATGTTTTCTTTACAGTAATATATATATATATATATATATACATACATATAAATATATATATTATTTTGTAGATTTTTATTTCAAATATATACTCCAAAAATAAATATATATATATATATATATGTATGTATCAAAAGGTTTTTGTTTTTTTAATATAAAAATGGAGTCACGTACCGGACGCAAATCCCCTCATTTTGTACGCAAATCCATTTATTCATTTAAAGGTTTAACATATAGTGAAGTTAATACTTTATGTATATCTTAGGGGTAGTAGTTTAGTTGTAGAGTAATATAATGAATATGTTGGTTTGCTAAACGGTAATTAAACATTAAATTTATGTATTTTGCGGGTTCCCGATACCACTGCATACACTAACAGGCCTTACTTCTAGATCCACACATAAATCGCAGCTCCAGCAGGATTTTTAACTGTTATATTTCACATAATGTATAATTTACACTTGATTATTACTTTAATATTTTAATTTTAATTATATTAAATGTGCTTGTTTCTTTCAAAAATTGTATGCAGAATTGTGACCAGGACAGGACTCTTTCTTTTTCATTTGTAATATTAATAGACATATATAGATAATAATAATCTGAAGTTCAAGGTTATAGTTTTGCTAAGATAGTTAATAAACTTGTATATTAATATACAAGAATAGACTGGAATATAGCGCTTCCGGCAGGATAAATAGTGACTGGCCTAGATAGGACAGGGAAAAAAAGGAGCGAGCATTGCCATAATATATTGCTCCCACCTAAATGTCCGAGTAGAGCCTACCACACAACTCTCGGCTGAGGCCATGCTTTTTACCCTTAAAGTAAATAACACCCTGGCATTTCCCGGCCTACTCCTATACCGACCACCAGGGCCTAGAATGGGTTTCACCTTAGCTCTCCAGACTTTACTTGAATCCTGCTTAGAATCTCCCACGTTTAGTATTCTGGGTGATTTTAATTTTCATCTTGATTCAAACAATAACCCAGACACTGCGAGGATATTAAATAACCTGGCAGCGCATGGCCTAACCCACATTTTTCGGGAATCTACTCATTCTGCCGGTCACACTCTGGACGGCATATTTACTAACAACCCCAACATCACTCTGGTCAAAATTTTAACACTACCCTGGACCGATCACAAAGCTATACACTTTAAAATTAAATTAACGCAGCCAAACAGCCACAATTCAAACAGACCATTTCTTGTAAAAACCGACCCTGGCATAAAATACAGAAGAATGACTTAGAAGAGTCTCTTGACAAATGCCCACCCTCACAGGCCACAGATAACAATGAGGCAGTGCATCAATTCGATGAATGGAATTCAATCAGCGGTCAATCAGGTAGCCCCAGAAAAAACTATTAGAATACGAAGATGCCAGGTGACATCACCCTGATATGGCTCAGATCTTAAAAACATAAAGTCTAAATGCAGGAGAGGTGAACGACTATGAAGAGTCGACTATAGTAAGGAACATAAACTGGCATATAACCTAGCCTTAGAAGAATATAAGGAGGCTATCAAAAAAGCTAAGATGGACTATTACACAACCAGAATTGGGGCTGCTAAAAACTCCTCTAAGGAGCTTTTTAAATCAGTCCAAGCCTTATCTAACCGTCAGCAGGCGAATCAGTTTAGACCTGACCAAACCTTCTGCAATAAGGTGGCCAACTTCTTTCAAACGAAGGTGCAATCAATCTACAATGACATCCTCAAGACAGCCCCTGACGCTGCTAATGCGAATAGTTTTACCAACGACAAAGATTCAACTCAGGGACAACTAACCGGCTTTCTGGCCTTTACCCAACAGAAAGTGAATAACCTCCCTTTATTAACTAAGTCTGGATCTCCCAACGATCCCTGCCCCTCAGCCCCTCTACACCTGGTCTCAGAAAAGATCAGTTCCTATCTAGCGCCACTTCTAAATGAAGCAATTAAGTCAGGGACTTTTCCTCAGTCTTGGAAGAATGCCTGTATTAGGCTGAATTTGAAAAAGCCCACCCTGGATCCGACTGAGGTCAAAAACTACTGACCGATATCATGCTTGCCAAAAGCAGCTAAAACCTTGAAAAATCACTAAACAGGGAGTTCATTCAACATCTTGATTCTAACAATCTTTTAGATCCCAGTCAGCATGGCTTTCGACCATGTCATTCCACTGAGTCTGCCCTGATAATGGCCACAGAGGAGATTCGCAGACAGATGGATGGGGGGGCAGAGCCGTCCTTATCCTACTAGACCTATCAGCAGCATTTGACACTGTGAATCATGCGGTGTTTTAGTGCAGTGTCATGAAGGCCATGGGAATTAAGGACACAGCTCCGACCCTCCTCTCCTCCTTTCTAGCATGTAGAGAGCAGAGGATACACTGGGACAATCTTCAATCTAACATTTTCATCTTCCATGTGGGGTTCTTCAGGGATTAGCTTTATCACCGACCATATTCAACATCTATGTCACCCCGTTGGCCAGACTCATCAGAGAGCATGGTTTTACTCTGGTTTTATACGCGGATGTCTCTCAGATTGTCATATCCGTATCACAAAAACCGGAGGTTACAGCCACCAGATTCCATAACTGCCTGACTGACATCATGAGCTGGATGAATCAAAACTTTTTAAAAATTAACACCAATAAAATGGAGGTTATGGAGTTTGGGAAGGGCCCAACCCTGTGGATTCAAGCTTGGAGGCCAATGAGGCCGGTGAGTGTCCGTGCCCGACAACTAAGGCAAGGAACCTAGGAGTGATTTTCGACAATCAGCTAAACTTCGCAGGCCAGATCAATCGCCTGAAGTCCTCCTGTTTCTTTTTACTGAAGATTGTGCGTAAGATTCTCCCGTTCATTCCACGGGAGCTCAGGAAAACTGTCATAGTAGCTCTCATTCTTTCCAAAATAGACTACTGCAATGCACTATTCCTTGGCATTGACAAGGCGCAGATGGCCAAACTACAATCCTTACAAAATGCCGCTGCACGACTACTACTAAATAGTCCTAAAGGTCATCCCACTTCTGCTAGCATTAGGCTACTTCACTGGCTGCCTTCTCAACAACGAGTTGATTTCAAGGCCCTCTGTCTAGTTCACAAGGCATTGTACGGCGGGGGCACCCTGTATATGCAGAAACTGTTTCTCTGGTATTCGCCTACTAGAAATCTCAAATCTACTAACATGGGCCTGGTTCAGATTCCTAAAATTCGCAGAGCAAGATGGGGAGGCAGGAGTCTGTCCCATTGTGCAGCTAAACTGTGGAACAAGCTGCCGGCCGCCATGAGGCTACAGCCAAACAGGCAGCATTTTAGGAAAATGCTCAAAACCTGGTTGTTTCCAACTAAGCTCACGTCCGAACTGAGCAGCTCCACTCTCACCTCTTCAGCGCCAAGACGCTGCGGCATTCAAGCGCTTTATAAATATATTTTACTTACTTTTACTATCAAACAAAGATATGAAAAAGTTTTTTTAATAATAATTTCAGGAATTGCGGTAAGTCTGCATACATTGCAACTTCTGGATTCGTGTAGGGGACGCACATCTATCGTTTTTTTAAACAATTATATATTAATATAGATTCATTTACTTTATTTTAAATAAAGAGGTACAGTTATTTGTATTTAAAATATTTTAAGATTCATCCAAATATTGCTGATATGTTAATTTAAAAGAAGTTGCAAAATCACATCCGGTACGCGGTGTCACCGCGTAGGAGTCGCATACCCCATGTGACACAAAAAAGTGATTTGATTGGTTAAAGATCCTGTCATCCTTACGTTTGCTAGGTCCTACCCTCTTTCTTTGAATTTTGGGTGTGGTTGGCAACAGTCATACTTTATTAGGAGCAAGACAATTTTGGAGGTGTTTTTGGTGTTTTGGAGACTTTACTCAGAAAATTGGAAATTGCAACACCACAGGATTTGCTGGAGGAGGAGGAGGAGATCCTTTTGCAGGAGGAAGAGGAGCCACAGTGCAAAAAGAAGTAGAGTGTGGTGTGGCAATTTTCTCACAATACCGAAGGTGAGAAAAAAGTAAATATGCTCAAGGTGACATGCAACATCTGTAAAAAGATGCTCTCTCGTGGATCTGAGAGAAAGTATTCCTGTGGTACATCGTCGATGTACAAGCACCTTAGAACAATGCATGAAAACCGTCTTGCAAGAGCTGAACTTGCAAGACTAAATGGGGGAACGAAGATGCGCAGCCTTTTACCTCAAGAGCTGGCAACATGTTGGAGTCAATTCCACCGACTCTACCTAATTTTGCAAAGGTAGGACTTTTTTGCCCTAAATTTATCACAGTTTTAAGTATTGGGGAACAGGTTGTCCAAACCATGTTGGACACTATTAACAACCACTGTTGTTATTTTTTCCCCCAATTAGGCACGCTGTTTTGTGCTTGTTTTATTGTTTAAACTTTCATTGTTAAAACACCAAAAGAAACAAAAAATTGTTAGAAAAAAATATATTAAATAGTTTTTAAAAAGAAGAACAAAAACGGTACCTACTGAACCACCTATTCTGGTTTAAATAAGAAAAAGTATATGTTGTGTGAATAGATGAGTCAATGGGTACTGTCTGTGTGATTGGATGAGTGCGTACGTAGAGTCTGAATGATTTTATGATTTAATGAGTAGTGCTTGAGTGAATAGATGAGTGCAAGGTTAGAGTCTGGGTGATTGTGTGAGTGCATGGATAGTGCCTGGGTGATTGGAAGAATGTATGAATAGTGCCTGGCTGATTGGATGAGTGCATGGGTAGTGACTGAGTGAATGGATTAGTGCAAGGCTAGTGCCAGTGTGACTGTATGAGTGCATGGGTATTGCCTGAGTGAATGAATTACTGCAAGGGTAGTGCCTGGCTTATTAGATGAGTGCATGGGTAGTGTCTGAGTGATTGGATGAGTGCATGTGTTCTGCCTGAGTGAATGCATGAGTGGAAAGGTAGTGTCTGGGTGATTGGATGAGTGCATGTGTAGTACCTGGGTGATTGAATGAGTGCATGAGTACTGCCTGAGTGAATGCATGAGTGTATGTGTACTGCGTGAGTAAATGGTTGAGTTGAAGGATAGTGCTGAGGGATTGGATGAGTGCATGGGTAGTGCTTGAGTGAAGAGTTGAGTGCAAAGATAGTGCCTGAGTGAATAGAGGAGTGCAGGGTAGTACCTGAGTGAATGGTTGAGTGCAAGGGTAGTGCCTGGCTCATCGAGTGAATGCATTAGTAGTGTCTGAGTGATTCAATGAATGAATGGGTGGTGCCTGGATGATTGCATGACTGCATGGACAGTGCCTGAGTAAATGGATGAGTGGATGGGTAGTATTTAGATGAATTGGTGAGTGCAAGATCAGTGCCAGGTTGATACCATGAGTGCATGGATAGTACCTGGATGAATAAAGGAGTGAATGGGAAGTGCCTGGGTGAATGGCTGAGTGCATGGGTACTGCCTGGGTGATTGGAACAGTGCATGGGTAGTGTCTGGGTGATTGAATGAGTGCATGATTAGTATCTGGGTGTTTGGATGGCTGTATGCATAGTGTCCGAGCGAATGAATGAGTGCAAGGATAGTGCTTGCATGATTGGATGAGTGAGTGGGTTTTGTGTCAGTGAATGCATGAGTGCAATTGTAGTGTCTGGGTGATTGGATGAGTGCATAAGTGCATGAACAGTGCCTGAGTGTACAGGTCATGTTTGGATGAATGGGTGAGTGCAAGATCAGTGCCTAAGTGATTCCATGAGTGCATGGATAGTACCTGGGTGAATGAATGAGTGTATCAGTAGTGCCTGGGTGATTGGATGAGTGCATGCATAGTGCCTGTTTGATTGCATGAGTGCATGGTAGACCCTGGGTAATTCCTGAGTGCATAGGTAGTGCCTGAGTGAATAGAGGAATGCATGGGTAGTGCCTGGATGAATGGCTGAGTGCCAGGGTACTGCTGAGGTGATTGGAACAGTGCATGGGGAGTATTTGGGTGATTTAATGAGTGCATGAGTAGTGTATGGGTGATTGGATAAGTGCATGGGTAGTGCCTGGATAATTGGATGAGTGGCTGAGTAGTGGCTGAGTAAACCAATGAGTGCATGAACATATAGATAAGTGCAATAATTAGTGTATGATTGTTGAGATGAGTGCAAAAGGTACTCCTTCAGTGAATGCGCGAGTGCATGGATAGTGTTTGAGTCAAAGAAGGAGTGCATAGGTACTGCATGAGTAAATGGCTAGTCGCTAAGTGATTTATAAGTGTACAGGTAGAGTGTGGATGAATGTATGATTGCATCGGTTGTGATGTATACAGTAGATTCTATCCTTTAAAACTTAGGCCTATTAGCTCTATAATATATCTTAAAATACCTCTTGAAATGAGAAGATACATCAAACTTCAAAACTGTCAAATGTTCAAATATAATAAAAAGCACTTTCAATACCCACCTGTCCTGTATGAGCAGGTGAAAGTAATACATACATCTTCTTGTACACAAATTTCAAGAACATGTGGTGCGAAACAGACGTATTCTAGTATGTGTAGGCTTCTACATGTATTCTGACACGTATTGTTCATCTAATGTCTCTAACTTAAAAACTATGTAGTTTATCATACAGGTGCACACATTCTATCAGTTCTACTAGAGCATTGAGACACAGAAGCACATATCTGTAACCTATGTATGCCTCTCAGATGTCCTTGAATAGAGAGTTCAATACACAGCTGCCCTATATAATGAGGAGTAAATAACTTGCAATAAAAGCATTTTTGTTGGTCTATGCTCTTTTGTAAAAAGCAAGCATGATACTACTCCTCAGAAATATGATGATTCTTTTCAAATAGTGTAAAGGATGAACATTATTTATATAAGAAACAAATAACATATCATTAAATTTAAAAACAAAATTAGGTTATCATGCATATTGTATTATGTACTCTTACCATTCAAGTAATTTAGATACACATTCAGTAAATCTATTTTAGAGTAGTAATATCCTAAAGAGTATTAAAAATGTTTTCAAACTTCAACAGTAGCTACTATAAAAAAGAAAAAGAAAAGCTGTTATTTAATGTTAATATATTAGAGAAATTATAATATTATATTTTTGAGAACACAAAATTAATATAGAATTACATAACATTCTCAATTTGCCTTTTTTGCTGTCCTCAGATTGCACATCACTTCACCATATACTGTGATTTCAATGTACCATCATCATTGAACAGCACAGAAAAAAACAATAAAATAGATTGTAGAAAATAAAACAAATACACTGACAAGATGGGGGTATTGATAATCACAGGATAGTAGATCTGGCGCTTGCCAAATAGCGTGAAGTAAAGCAGAATGAAACAAATAAATGCAGTATTACAGGTGAGGGAAAAACCCCTATACCCTCCATTTCGGACTCTAGAGTCTGAACATAAATAGCAACAATTCCTAAGCACACACCTGCAAATAAAAAACAGTATAACACATTTCTGTTGGTCAAAGGATGTAGACAAATTATGTCCTTTCGGAGTGTTTATCTTCGCCTTTAATAGTATATTGCACAACAAGCCAGCCAACACTTGTTTCGTCAATAGGGTGTTAGCCCTTGACTTATTCAGGGCTGTAATAAGGTGAATACTTTCGAAGACCTAAAAAACGATGATAATTCCGACTCGGTAGGTCATAAATAGTCCAACAGTTACTCAGAAATTCTATCTTTTTTCCTCTGTGGCGTGATTCTTAACTCAGGGCAAGAGCTATATGATTGGTGATCACAATGCAGGATCGGTATTCTCAAATTAAGGAAAGGCTGAGTACGGCGTCAGCAGGAGGAATCCAAAATCCCAAGTGTCAGATTATGTACGAATGGATCAATAAGGGCCGCTGTGAGCCGTAAGTATGTCTGCGCGAGTACGCCAGTCACTCGTGGCGCTTCCGGGAACGTGTTCTCAACCGGATGCGGGATGTCGGAATTATCACCGGTGTTTAGGTCTACGAAAGTATTCACTTATTACAGCCCTGAAGAAGTCATGGGTTAACACCCTATTGACAAAACACATGTTGGCTGGCTTGTTGTGCAATATACTATTAAAGGCATCATTGCAATGCGTCCATCCTTTGTTACACTTTATATAAACAGTATACTGTCCAGATGTTGCAGTCGGACCATTATGGAAAAGTTGTTGTTGGAAAAGTTGTAAAAAGTGTTGTAAAACTTCTTCCTGAAATAGATATTTGACTTCCTTTAAATGTTGTAATTTTTGTTTCTAATTTTCTTCCATTTGCTCTACAACATTGTAACATTAAAATGAGATATTTTCCAAATCTTTCTATATATAATGTAGACAACATCTCTGATCTACTATGTGAACATGTCATATCCTGATTTGCTGTTTCTATCAATTTTGTTAAAAGGTACTGATTTGCAGTCTGGTATTTTCAAGTATAGGACTCTTTCTGTTTGTATTTCAGTGGTAGAAGTAAATGAACCCTCTTCACAATTATGGTCCCATCTGTAACTTAGTCCAAATAAGTTTTCAATGTGTATTCCTTCGTCTTCTAATACTCCAAGCATGAACATTATGAATTCTTGTGCATCTTGTTGTATGTTTAGAGTAAATGTCAATGAACCAGTACATATATCTAAAAGATGTCGAATGCCACAAGCAGTATGTATTTCAGTTCTGTCACTTACCAACTGTTGAAATACATGATGTAGTGCAGAACAGAATCTTTTTTAATGATTTTCCATGATTTCATGATGAAGATGTGGTAGATGAAACACAACATTCAGAATCACATTAGCATAACAGTTGCTAACTGAACTGTTTTCCAACTGGTATCCTACAATGCCAGCAACACTATCTACTTTTTTTTTCTTTACGCCTTCAACTTTCTCTTCAATTGTTTTCTTTTTTTGAACCTCAGTTGAATGTTTTACATATTTCCATTTTGGACACACTACACATTTCTCATATATAGGATATTCACCTAAATGAGGAGCATAAAGTCTTCTTAAATGACTGTACTTTCTTACACAATTTGCATCAGTAATAACCATTTTCTCATCAAAATCTATCAAATACAAACCAGACAATGTTCTTACTCGAGACAATGCAACATATGCCATTCCCTCTTTGAATACCGTACTTCCAATATTTACAAAAGCTCTGTCTATACATAAACCTTGAGATTTAGGAATAGTTACTGCATATACTAGAGACAAAGGAAACTGTTGTCTATGAACATACAAGTCTTTTACAAGCAAAAAACGTACAACACCACACCCAATCCATTTTAACTAATTAATCTGGTCTATTTTATCTCTATTTCGAAAATTTACAAAATCAACAACTTTTACTATTGCTCCATTTACTAATCCTTCTTCTACATTCAAATTACGCTGCAAAATTACGCGATAGTTTTTACATACTTGTAAAGTCTTTTCTAATCCTGCAGTTTTAGATACAGACTTTTCCAAAGAATCCAATTTAGCCTGTAGTTTTTCAGTAAGAAGAATTGTCACTCCCCTGTGTTCAATTTTGTCAATAGCATTACTTTGCAAAATTAGTTGTTTTTCCATATTGAGAACTTGTTGATTAAATGTAGAACACTCTTGCAGTGTAGGCATTAGACAAACTACAGACATGTTTTCAACAAGCATTTTGTACATTACTTCAGCTGCTGTTTTTCCAGTTGTAAACAAGTTCCTTAATAGCCGACTTTCTAAATCTTTTTTACTATGTTCCGTCAAGACACGAATCACCTGCTTGTTGCAATTCTTAGAAAGTTCTTTATAATAAAAGCTTAAACAAATATTTCTATTTCCTATACTTCCCAAAGATGTCCTTGTTTCATCATGGAAAAGTGTTTTAGAAACAGGTTGGCCTTTAACAGGAGTAAGTTGTAGTAGGTCTCCAAATACAATGAATGTTTTCCTCCAAACAGAACATCGTAATCTATTTTTAAAATCTATTGCATTCTCAATTGTACAAAGGCAAGTATTAAGTTTCAGAAAATGCTCACCTCATCAACGATTAAAAGTTTCATTTTCTTCAGAACTCTTGAGACTTCACACCAAGCTTCTCCAGATAGTTTCTGATATTCCAATTTATTATCATGTTCAACAGGAAGCATAAGTAATCAATATAAAGTAATTATTTTAATGTTGTGTGCTGCTAATCTAGTTGGAGCTGTTATGATACAAGATAAATGTGATTCTGTAGTTTTGTGTAGATAACTGGTCAAAACTTTAATTAAGAAAGGTTTCCTTTTCCAGCTTGAACACTGTTGTACATTAGAATAGGTTTAAATGATGAACATTGGCATTCTTTGTTTTATGAGGCAAACCATGTTCTACCTGTTGTTTTACTTGTAGATATATTTCTTTGTGTTCAATATTTAGTTGTTCCTCTAACATTCCCAACTGAATAATATCCTGTTGTGCTTGTTGCATTGTGGTTTCTACCTCATTCATGGCTATTGCTGCTTCATTTTTGATAATTGGTTGTCCTAGTGGATCTTGAGTTAGTGGACACAAACTTTGACTGCTTTGTGAACTTTCTCCAGCTATTTCAGCTGCAATAGTACTTCCTTGTTCAATCTCATTATTTAACATTTATAGATAAGTTGGAAAAATGGTGCACTGAATGTTGTCTTTAGTTTTCTGTGATTAATAAGATTCCCTTTGACATGTTTCACTAGACAGCCATCACATCCAATTAATGCATATCTTTCTTTTTTATATTTTCTCTAACATTCTTTTTAAACGTATAGTGCTGAAGTATTTCATGTAGACATAGGTTTTCAAGATGTGGACTCCTTTTGGGATTGTATGTATCCAACATATTAGTTTTAACAATATCAGTACTTTCTGGTTCATACTGTGCTAAGTATTCTATTTCTTGTAAAGATTTTAATACTCTATTTTGTGTGGAGGCAATACCTAGACTTACCCAAATGATTCCTCTTTGAATATAAACAGGTTGAGCTCAAGTGATCTGAACATTCATATGATCTAATGTCTCTATGGGAAAGCATTTTCGAGCTGAAGCTGTACAATTTCTTGCTAAGACTCTTCTCTGCTGAACTTTCTTCCCACATTTCTTTCATCTCTGTCTTTTCAGATTTTGTAATATATGATGTAAAATAGCGAGCAACAGCAATTGAATTATCTGAAACATACTGAATATCCATGTTTGCATTCCACATTTTCAAAATAACTGGATTGTAGTCATTAATGTACTTTGAAACTTCTGTTCTTTTTAAGTTGTATGTATTCTTGGGAGATTTCTGAGTTATTGTCTGTTTTACTGCTGACAAAAAGATATTTACTCTTCCTTTAGAAATTATAGGACGAGGGAATCCAAAACGACATTTTGTATAAAATTTCCCTTTACATTTGTATTTTTATCTGCGGTATTTCCCACATCGATGACTTTGAAAGCGTAAAACTTGTTGTCTCACGTTCTTTTTTCCTTCATCTCTTGGAATGGCACATGTAACATACTGTTTGATGAAAGACAAAACAGTTTCATCACTATCTGTTCCAAATGTTGGTGCATTCTTTATCCATAATAGCATGTGTATATGAGGAGCACCTCTGGCTTGGTACTCTTTTCACCAAAAGAAATCAGTTACCTCTCCAAGAGGTGGAATGTTTTTAATGTAGATACATGATATCATACTTTGAAAACTATGGTTAAAATACCTGCACACATTTACATGATCCAAGTAACAGAGTTTTCCAGCTGTCTTCAATTCAATGTTTTTAACATTTGAATTTGCTTATTGTAGAAATTCAAGTAAATCTTCCCATGCATATTCAGCCCAGCTAATTGTTACAAACCATGTAGGTGTACCTAAGTTTTTGTTACATGCATTTAAGTTCACCATGACGATGATACCAATATTCATTGGCACCACATTGACACCCCATCAAGTTAATTAACTGCGAATCTAAATTTTCATCTCCTTGTTGAACTTTGTACATGAACTTTTTTGCAGAAACATGTTGAAGATGAACTCCTGTTTTTATTATGTGGTTCACTGCATTTGAAAGTGCAGACAAATCACTTTCAAACAGAAGATGAAACATATATGGAATGCACTGATGAAATCTTGGATCTTCAGAGTACAATCTTATTGATCGGTATTCTGAAACTCGAATCCGTACAGCTCGCTCATCAAATCATAAACCTTCTCCAGTGGGGAATAGCTGTTGAAAACAATGAGCTTCTAAACTTTTTTCCCATACATCATGGGAGTTCACTTTGCTTCTTTCATTTGAAATAATTCAATACTGTTTTCTATGATTTCTTTTGAATGCAAACTCTTCCTTTCAGACCTCTTTGTAAATCTGTTGGTGGCAGCTTACCTGTTTTAGGCTCCATACAAACTATGGCCTGAAGTGGGTGTACAGATCGAATAAGAATAGACTAATATGCATTTAAATCTGCCACTTACTGATGTAGCTGGCATTTTGTTTTCTTCTAATTTGTTGTAACAGTATTTACAAATAACTTGATCAGTAGCCAGCTCAAACTGACATTCTACCAACAAATAAACATCAAATTGCTGCCACTTATCATTGTTTTCCTTTACACTTTTTAAATATAAAACAACATTCCTAGTTTGACTTCTATAGTGAGTACATGGACAACAAATACAAACATAGTTTGGTTATTCAGGCAAAACTGTCTTCAACTTTGTAATTTCTTCTGCAAACTCATCAATACTGATCTCTTTCCCGAGTTCTTCAACACCTATACTTATCGAACTCTTACTTTGTCTACACTCCTCTACTGAACCAAAAAAACAAATGAAATGAAAAGTACTTTGCACACTTTTCTTGAAAGACAAACCGGAGAATGACCTTGCGACATAGTATATTTTCTTATTTTACATGGATCTAGTCCTTGTAACATCTTAATCATCTGTTTAACACTTTAATTTATCATATTGTTGTGAAACTATTCGTAATACGTCAATAGATTCCTGTCGAATACTATAAATACTGCTAGAATCCCAGTTATATTTAGGAGCTTGTTTACGCCTCCCTTCAACTTCTTCAGCTATTACTTCTTCCACATTCCTAGGAACCATTTTTTCTTTTGGAATGGGAGAACCATGTTTCATCACATAGCATCAACCACGAGTATCAACTGCATGTATTAATGTGTTCTCTTGAAAATAGCTTTCTCATAAACAAAAGGATCAGTACTAGAAGTGTGCTTCCATTTACCAGTAAAAGTTTTACAAAAGTTTCTTTTATTAACAAGTCTTTTTCTTTTCTCCTTCATAAACACCATTGTTTTATCCAAATGTCTCATTCTCATTCTCTTCAATATTAATATAAATAATTTTCGTTTCAATTCAAAAGCACTATCAACTACACTTTCAATCTGTTGCTTTTTCTTATATGCTGCTGATCTTCTTTTATATTTTTTACATTCTTGTAATAAATTATGAATTACTTTACTTCAAAACATTCTTGTATGTATATCCTTATGCTCTTTTTGTCTTCTTGTAATATGTGCTGTTTTCCCATAAACTAATGTTCTTTTCCCATGACAATTCTTCTTTTCCTTCTGATTTGTGGTGAAACCTTTCTTTTTCTTTTCATTATTATTGACTTTTTTAGTTTCTCTACAACTGTTTTAAGAAACTGTTTAGTGCTCTTACCAGAAACGTTTTTATCCTGTATAACATTTTGCTCTTTTTCTAATGCACTCTTTTCACTTTTCTTTAAGTAGTACTGTTTTCATTGTTCTCTTCTCTTTTTATGTTTTCTTGCCATCTTAAATTTGTGTTCCAAATAAAATACATTTCTAAAAAACAAAGAACAGTTTCAATAGGTTGTTACATCAATTAACAATTTTAAAATAATTACATATCAATATTCATAATAACCAATAAGCAATTACTTACAATTACATTGCTATTCTCTTCATAACAAATACAAATCCATTACTTTTTTCTTATTATATAGGGCACTCAGATGTTTACCTTTAAATTATAGTGGTTCTATGTTTGCTACTTAGGTAAATGGTCTGACTCTAGCTACTAAATGCTGTAGTATGACTTCTGTGGCACCTACATAGGTAACAGATCTATAATTCTATGACTGAATGGTGTAGCCTGACTGACAACATTGGTGCACCTGTGTAATAAGCTACATCGTTTTTAAGTCAGGGCCATCAGCTTCACAACACATGTTACAATACATGTACAAGTAGATATACATCATTCAGAAGAGCACACACACCTCTAAACTTGACAAACTGCACTTCTCATACTGCCTACTTTGACTGTACCTTTTCAAAAACGTATACGAAGTAGCTTAATCTCTAATCCCTCTGTCAACATCTGTTGAACCTCACATTTTTCTCTTGCAGCTTCAGTATTCACTGACTTCTCAGAATGTTGAACCTACCCAAATATAAAACAGCAGCCCTTCCCATCTTACTATTGTAAGTCTCACCATGATTCTGAAGGCACAAATGCATGTGTCTGTGCCTTTTGCTAGTGACATGATTCATATAAAAAAACATACAAATAGTTGAATACCTGTGTTTTAGACCGCATGCTCTCTAAATTTGTCTACAAGCAGATGTATGTATTACTTTCTGCTCATAATACAGGGCACATGGGTATTGAATAGACTATTTGAGGGGCTCTATAACACCTACATACGTAAGACATGTCTGAATGTGTGACCGAGTGACAAAGCAGAACTGAGAAGATTTATCCACCTGTAAGAGAGGCTACCAGCTTTTAAAACTAGCATCTTCGGATGCATGACACATGAGAGAATAAATGTACAAGTAGTCACAAGAGCACACAGACCTTTAAACTTGACAGATTGCACTTCCAATTTCAAGCAGACATCTAAATTTAGATAGCCTAGTTCGAGTGTACATTTCCAAAGACTCATAAGAAGTAGCCTAATCAATAATCCCTCTGCAAACATGTCTTAAAACTCACTTTTTTCTTGCAGCTTCACTACTCACCGACTGCTCAGTATTTTGGGCCTAGCCAAATTTAAACATCAATCCTTCCCATGTTACTGTTGTAAGTCTCACCGTGTTTCTGAAGGCATGAATACGTGTGCCATTTGCTAGTGACATGATACATAAAAAGAAAAGTACAAATAGTACAAAACCTGTGTTTCAGACCACATGCTCTCTAAATTTGTGTAGAAGAAAGTTTTTGTATTCCTTTCTGCTCATAATACAGGGGAATTGGGTATTGAATAGAGTATTTGAGGGACCTATAACACCTACGTATGTAAGACATGTGTGCCTGTGAGACCGAATGACAGACCAGAACTAAGAAGATCTGTCCCCCTGTAGTAGAGGCTATCAGCTTTTAAAACTAGCATCTTTAGATACATAACACATGTGAGAATACATGTACAAGTAGACACATGCCTCAGTGATGAGAGTATGCAGACCTTTAAACTTGACAGACTGCACTTCCCATTTCAAGCAGACACCTGAATTTATACAGCCTAGTTCGAGTGTACTTTTCCACAGACTCATACTAAGTAGCCTAATCACTAATCCTTCTGCCAACATCTCTTAAACCTCACTTTTGTCTTGCAGCTTCACTATTCACAGACTGCTTAGAATGTTGGGTCTAGCCAAATTTATAACAGCAATCCTTCTCATGTCACTGTTGTAAGTTTCACCATATTTCTGAAGGCAAGAATGCATATGTCTGTGCCTTTTGCTAGTGACATTATACATAAAAATAAAGATACACATAGTAGCATACCAGTGTTTCAGACCGCATGCTCTCTAAATTTGTGTAGAAGAAGTTGTATGGATTCTTTTTGGCTCATAATACAGGGAATGTGGGTATTAAATAGTCTATTTGAGGGTCTCTATGACACCTACATATGTAACACATGTCAGTCTGTGTGACCAAATAACTGAGCAGAACTGAGAAGATTTGTTCACCTGTAGGAGAGGCTACCAGCTTTTAAAACTAGCATCTTTAGATACATAACACAATCAGTCAATCAATCAGGGGTTTATAAAGCTCGCTACTCACCCGTGAGGGCCCCAAGGCGCTGGGGGGGGGTGCAACTCCGGATCGGTCCAAGAGCCAGTTCTTGAGATCCTTCCTGAATGTGTGCAAGGTAGGGGAGCATTGGATGTTCACCAGGAGCTCGTTCCAGGTCTTGGCTGCGATGTAGGAGAAGGCTCTCCCGCCTGCTCTGTTTCTGTGGATGCGGGGGACCTCTGCCAGAGCGAGGTCGGCAGAGCGGAGGTTCCTCTTGGGTTCGTGGAAGGAGACTCTCTCTTTGAGGTATTAGGGTCTGATATTGTTGAGGGATTTGTAGGCATGGGTGAGGAGTTTGAAGGTGACCCTCTTCTCGACGGGGAGCCAGTGGAGGTCTCATAGGTGTTGGGTCATGTGTTCGTGGCGCGGTGTCCCGAGGACGAGTCTGGCTGCGGAGTTCTGGATGGTTTGGAGTTTGTGTAGAAGAGTTCTGTTGATCCCGGCATAGAGGGCGTTGCCGTAGTCCAGTCTGCTGGTTATGAGCGCGTGGGTGACGGTCCTTCTGCAGTCAGGGGGGATCCAATTGAAGGTCTTGCGGAGGATGCGCAGGCAGTTGAAACTGGCGGAAGCGACGGCGTGTGACAATACATGTGCAAGTAGAACCATACCTCAGTGACTAGAATACGCAGACCTTTAAACTTGACAGAATGCACTTCCCATTTCAAGCATACACCTAAATTTATACAGCCTAGTTCGAGTGTACCTTTCCACAGACTTATACTAAGTAGCCTAATCACTAATCCCTCTGCCAACATGTCTTAAACAACTGATAAAGAGAAGAAGTATACTGTTCCTAAGGATGGGGAAAGAAGGAAGTGACTGGCCACGTCAGTGATGGCTGGTTTCCTCAAGGAGCTAGATGGAGCAGGGACGGGAGTACTCATCCAGGGATAACTCCTGTAAGGAGCAAGGGCCCTCACACACCCCTAGGGGTGTCATGTTCCTCATAGGGAAGCTCCTCGTTGGGCCAGGGAGAATTGCCCAATGGGCACTGTAGGGGGGCTCCTTGCCGGAGGTCTTCTTGGTTTGCCGTCATGAAGCTAGATGGTATTATGTAAGGGTACCTTTATGTGGTGAGTAGAGGTGGGATGGTAAATGTGCAGTATAAAAATAGCTCCTAGATTCTCCAAAAACTTTTATTCGAGGAGTACCTGGGCCATGAATAAAGACAGACTAAAGAGTCCCAGACTGGGAAGGGAAAATTAAAACCATGTCAGACCTGGTGAGTTTTGCAGGGGGTCAACATGTTTCTTGCCTCAATCTGTCCGGTAGGATCTAGGCAATTCTTCAGGATCTTTATATCCTCATCTACTCTAAGGGGGCAGTAGGTAGTGTTTCGCCAGTGGGAACTTTGTTTCATGTCCCCTTATGTCTGGATTCAATAGCAATCCTAAAAGTGTGAAAAGGTGAAAAAAAAGTTACGAGTTAGAAGTATACCTTCTGGAAAGTTATGCACCTAGAGGAAAAGGGTCAAATAAGAAGAAAGGTTAATTTAGGGTAGGGGATGGCCATGTTCACACTGGAGAGATAGGCCATGGGATCGTGGGGAAGGGAGAGAATAGGTGCGTTAGCACCTAGGGAGAGAGAGTAGATACAGCAAGCAAGTCACAACCTGAGGAGAGACAGGAGAACAATTCAATGATAGTACAGGGAAGGTATGTTCCTTAAGAAAATAGGATGATACACAGAACTGTGTGGTGATATCATCCACACATGCTATCCACACATGCTTCATAGTGGATGTAGTGTTGTAGTTTTGTGGCTAATGCGGCGCAGTGTCACCCATTGGTGGTAAGGAAAAAGGGCATAGTAGAATCTTAAAACCTCTTGGCAATACGCACATCGTTAAGTGAGAACAGATATGCCATACATGCATCATTGTGAGGTGGTGGTCAAGCCACATGGTGATGCTGTAGTCTCGGATTATACTTATTGTCATGTAGTGGCGGATCATGTACCGTAGTTCTATATTCTGGCATGTGTCACATGCAGCCACCCCCAAAAAAAACAAGTGCTCGTCTAGAAAAGGGGATAGTATAACCCCAGCAGGAACACAGCAGGAATGTTGCAAGAAGGACCAACCTGAAAAGTGCGAGCATCAACAGTTACCGCACTGTAGTTCATGGGGGATGCTGGGGTGAGGGCCCAAGTGAGCCCTGTCTCAGAGAAGATGTGGTATTCGTTATAGAGGGCGACTCACTCAAGAACGCCTGATGTTGCCGAGTGCTAGGTGCTCACTTGTGCAGGTATGGAGGAGCGTCTATTCTAAATGAGCGCGGTTTGGCTGGACCTGAAATGTACACATGTGCTGGTTATAAGTGCCTTGTTCAGTTCGTAGTAGTGTCAGGGTAGGCGGGGTACGGCTACACAAACACGCAGTATGGGAATCAAAAATGTCAGTATGGATGTTGAAACTGCCCTGCATAGGGGTTGCAGGGTGCTTAAGGCTGCTAGGACCCCTCCGGTGAACAGAGGGCTGCGGGGGGGTTGGCTGTTGATAGGCGCTGCATCTCAAAGGAATTTACAGCTTGACCCTTGACCTTGCCAGGTAGGTCGCTCCCCCACCACACAGCTCCGCCTGTGTTGTCCGCCCGCTGCTGCTGCTGGTAAGCTCGCCCCTCCGCTTGTGGCCTCGGTGCCCGTATTTCTTGCTTTCTGTCTCTCCTTTTTTCCTTCTGTGCCCCTCGCTGCCCCATTGTACTGTGCCCGTATTTCTCTGTTTGCTCTCTCCCCATTTTTCCTTCTGTGCCCCTCGCTGCCCCATTGTACTGTGCCCGTATTTCTCTGTTTGCTTTCTCTCCTTTTTTCCTTCTGTGCCCCTCGCTGCCCCATTGTACTGTGCCCGTACTTCTCTGTTTGTTTTCTCCCCATTTTTCCTTCTGTGCCCCCGCTGCCTCTCTCCATTCCCGCCGCTGCGTCCCCTGCGACCCCGCCCCCCTGACTGCCCATTCGCTGCCCCTGCCTCCCGCCTCCCAGATGCTCCTCCCTCCCACCTCCCCATATATGGCGGCCGCTCCAGCCTCGAGGACCGATGCCGATACGATGCCACCACACTCCACGCTCTCAACCCCGGACGGACGCACAACTGCTTCAAGGCCGCCCCGAACGCACCCATGGTCCTTTCAGCTGCCGGAACTGCAGCTACACCAGCCTCAGAGCCACCGAGGCGCCCGCCAAGAAGGACCTCAACCACCTCCGGTGCATCCTACTGAACACCCGCTCCGCACGCAAACACGCCGTCGAGCTCTGGGACCTGCTCGACACATCATCACCAGACGTCGCCTTCCTGACAGAGACCTGGATGAACGACTCCTCCGCCCCCGACATCGCCATAGCCATCCCAGACGGCTATAAGATCACCCGCAGAGACCGCGTCAACGCAGTAGGAGGAGGAATCGCCATCGTCCACAAGAACACCATCAGGGTCTCGACCAGCACCGACGACACTCTCAGCACCGCCGAACACATGCACATCCAGATCCACACGGACCCCAACACCACCCTTAGAGGCACCCTTGTCTACAGACCCCTGGGCCCCGACCCCAGTTCAGCGACTCCATCGCCGACTTCATCAGCACGCACGCCCTGACCTCTACCGACTACATCCTCCTCGGAGACCTGAACTTTCACCTGGAGAACAACAACGACAGCAACTCCACCACCCTGATCGACAGCCTCGCCAACCTCGGCCTGAGCCAGCTCATCACAACACCGACCCACTCCGCCGGCCACACGCTTGACCCCATCTTCTCCTCAAGCTCCCACGTCTCCTTCAGCCACACCACGGAACTCCTCTGGACCGACCACCGCTGCATCCATTTCACCTTCCAGAAACCCACCACACACCACCGCACCCAACAGATCCCACGCCGCTGCTGGAGCAAAGTCACCGAAGACCAACTCCGGGCAACCCTCGCTCTCAGCCCTCCCCCGACCCATCCAACACCGACGACGCTGCCTGCAACCTCAGACGATGGATGGACGACTGCGCCAACACCCTCGCCCCGCTGAAAAAGCTCACCTACAGCGACACCACCAAAAGAGCCAGCTGGTTCACCTCGGAACTCCTAGCTTCCAAGCGTACCTGCCGGAAACTAGAGAAGAAATGGCACAGCGATAAGACACCGGACAGCCACACAGCCCACAAAGATGCCATCCGTAACCACCACCACCTCATCAGGTCCGCCAAGAGAATCTCCTTCAAAGACCGCCTCGACAACAACGCACACAACAGCAAAGAGCTTTTCAACATCGTGAAGGAACTCTCCAATCCCAGCTCCAACACCAACGAGATCCCGCCGTCGCAACCCCTGTGCGATTCCCTCGCCACCTTCTTTCACCGCAAGATCGCCGACATCCACGACAGCTTCAACACCCAGACAACCCCAACTAAGATCGATACAACAGACCCGCCCCACACCATCGACCATGACCCCCTGCCAGCCTGGGCCAGCGTGAACATCAAGGACACCATCAAGACCATGAGCACAATACACTCCGGCTCCCCGTCAGACCCTTTCCCGCACCACATCTTCAACAAAGCCAGCAGCTCCATCGCACCCCACCTGTGCAACATCATCAACCTCTCCTTCAAGACCGTGACCTTCCCAGAGAGCTGGAAACACGCAGAGATCAACGCCCTACTCAAAAACCCAAGGCGGACCCGAGAGACCTCAAGAACTTCCGGCCCATCTCTCTGCTTCCGTTCCCAGCCAAGGTCATCGAGAAGATCGTCAACAAACAGCTAACCCGATACCTCGAAGAAAACAGCATCCTGGACCCATCCCAATCAGGGTTCCGCAGCAACCACAGCACTGAGACTGCCCTCATCGCTGCCACCGACGACATCAGGATCCTGCTGGACAATGGTGAGACCGCAGCCCTCATCTTGCTGGACCTCTCCGCCGCCTTCGACACTGTCTGCCACCACACTCTACGCGCACGCCTCCACGACGCAGGGATCCGAGAGGAGGCCCTGGAATGGACCACCTCCTTCCTCGACGGCAGAACCCAGAGAGTCCGCCTCCCACCTTTCCGATCCGAAGCCTCCGAGATCATCTGCGGCGTACCCCAGGGATCGTCCCTCAGCCCAACACTGTTCAACATCTACATGGCCCCGCTCGCATGCATCGCCAGACAACACGACCTCAACATTATCTCCTACGCCGACAACACTCAACTGATCCTCTCCCTCACCAAGGACCCCCTCGCCGCCAAAGCCAAACTCCATGACGGAATGAAGGCCGTCGCCGATTGGATGAAGATCAGCTGACTAAAGCTGAACACGGACAAAACGGAGGTCCTCATCCTCGGCTCCAACCCCTCAGCCTGGGACGACTCCTGGTGGCCAACGACGCTGGGAGCAGCCCCGACACCCACCGACCACACACGCAACCTGGGAGTCATCCTCGACTCAACGCTCTCCATGACCAAGCAAGTCAACGCAGTCTCCTCCTCCTGCTTCAACACACTCTGCATGCTTCGCAAGATCTACAGGTGGATCCCGACAGACACAAGAAGAACAGTCACCCAGGCCCTCGTCAGTAGCAGACTAGACTATGGGAACGCCCTCTACGCGGGAGCCCCGGCCAAGCTCATCAAGCGACTGCAACGCATACAAAACGCCTCCGCACGACTGATCCTTGACGTACCACGCCACAGCCACATCACCCCCCACTTGAGGAACCTGCACTGGCTCCCCGTCGACAGGAGGATCACCTTCAAACTCCTCACCCACGCACACAAGGCACTCCACAAAACTGGCCCAGCCTACCTCAACAGACGACTCTTCTTCTACGTCCCCAACCGCCAGCTCCGCTCCGCCGACCTCTCCCTCGCCACCGTCCCCCGCATTCGAAGAACAACCACCGGCGGCAGATCCTTCTCACACCTCGCCGCCAAGACCTGGAACACCCTTCCACTAAGCCTACGAAAGACCCAAGACCTGCTGACCCTCAGGAGGCTACTCAAGACCTGGCTGTTCGACCAGTAGCAGCATCCCCCCCCTTCCCTCCCCCCAGCGCCTTGAGACCCTCGCTCTACAAATTCTGTGATTGATTGATTGACAGCTGAACATGTCCAGAACCATGGCAATGGGCCGGGGTTCTCAGCTCTCTCTGCCGCCAAATATGGTGGGCGGTCTTTACCGCTGCGACCCCTCATGTGGGTCAAGGGCAGCGGGGCAGCTGAGTAAGCATTGCTGGGACCCCTCCGGTTACCAGGGGGCCGCAGGAGAGATGGGTGTTGAGAGGCGCTGCGGTTAGAAGAAAATTGGCAGCTGCACATCTCAAAACCTGTGGCGTGCGGCCGGTGCTCACAGCAGTCTCTGCCGCCAAGGTATGGAGGGGGCTCCAGACCGCTGCAACCCATCATGTGGGTCGAGGGCCATTGGGGACCTGAGTAAGGATGAGCGCTGTGGCTCAGAGACATTGGGAATGGGCATCTATGCTGGCGGGTGTTACAATGTGCGGCTGGTGCCCAAGGTTGGGTAAGTGGGGGTTTGTTAGCATGTGGAGCACTGTTGGAGGTCACTTACTGTAGTCCTCGCAGTTCCAGATTTGGCAGAAGCCACCCTTGATTTCAACTTTGCTCCCCCCTCTGGTAGCTTGTCACAAAGCAGTCAGGCATAACTTAGAGGAAATGTATAAAGTATTCATGCAACACTTCAAACAGTAATATAGTGAAAACATCACACAAAAAGAATTCCACATCGAGTTAGAAGAGTAGAACTTTCATTAATAAATAAAACAATACCAAAGCAACAAAAAGCCAATCAGTAGAACTGAAGATATGCAATTTTAAATATTTCAGTGAAAATAGCACCAAAAAGCACAAAGCACCAACTGTAGATGTCTGGTTGCACCGGACTGGGGCAATGTCACAAGTGCAGGCCAACAGTGATGGTGCGTAGGGACCCAGTTAGGCCTGCTGAACAAAGTAGCTTAAATCCTGGTTTGTGAAGCATTGCGAGGATCCTTCCTCACCCTGGCTCCAGACTAACTACAGGGGTTATGCAGCCCTTTGTGTGGAGACTGAACACAGCCTATTCAATTGTAAGTCGGGCTAGGCCAAGCTCCTCTCTCCCATTCTGCCAGTGATGGCCCATTCAGTCACACCTAAGCTCCCCATTGTGTGTAGTGGTCTAGGAGTAGTACACAAAGCCGAGTTATGTGACCCAGAGAAGAACAGCAGATCCGGCGTCACCGTCAGTCATTGCTGTAGCACAAAGAGCACAAAGAGTCACAACAGGTTGCAAAGTAGTGGTAATTCACCCTGTTGGATTTTGTAAAGTGTCACTAAGAAGGAAAAAAGCCCAAGTTATGACTGGCCAAATCTTTGGAAAAAATAAACAAATATGAGTTATTAATATAGTCCGTATACTGCGCATTAAGCTGGCAAAAACAGGGTCTGGTGATGACAGATGCTGAGCTTGCTTTCATTTCCCTCTTTGCATTTCTTTTTATAAAACTATTTACATAAACACTGAACATATTTATATATACAATAAAGAAAACTTAAGAAGTGCCACATCAAAGATTCTATTTCACCTCAAGGTTATTTGTCCCCTGCTCAGGATCCTCCAGTGCCTTCATATTTTTCAAAGCATTCACTTCAGGCTCCTCTAGGTCATGAGCAAACATCACACACAATGCACCTGACAAGACCCTGTTGACTGAAGCAACACTTACCTTCAGTTCTGGTTCTCCTCAATATAGTACATATGTTGGAAACAGAGTGAAATGACGCTACATGTTCATAATTTGCACCTTGCTATAGTTTGCTGAGGAGGGGCCAGTGGTCTTTGAGACAGGTTTAATTTGCACTAACCAAAACAGGAGCTGAGAATGTACAGAATGTAACAGGAGAAAAACAGAGAGCATATTGTGGCAAATATTGGCAGAAGTACATCCATATTTAGAAAATAATTCTAGAAAGTGCAGATTTACTATGGTGGTCATATTTATACTTATCCATGCATTGACCTAGTATGTTTGTGAGTCAATCACCACTGTTTAGTTATAGTTCAGCCACACTTTACACCGGAAAGGCATTATAGCTTTATAGCTTTTTATCCCATTAATGGATTTGCAGCTGAACTGGCACTCTCTTAGCGTAGTGAGCTAAAGTCCGGCATGGCAATTTTCTTGAATATCCATGCAGGGGAAAAACAGTTTCGGATGGTAAAGTTGCAATGTTTTACTTTAGCTCCTGAAGTAAATTTTGGCTCCCCCCTATTGGCGAAACCGCTGAAAAGATTTACATCAAAGATGGCATGAAAATAGAACTGTGCTCAGAAAGTTGGTTTGGTGTGCATCCATTCAGAGATATAATCATTTAATCATTTAAAAAAGTTGCCAAGCTAACACTTTTGCATATCTCTGATTTTTGAGATTGTAATTTAGTCACTGAATCTTTTATCAAATGGGATTTACAGATAACTGCCATTTATTTTTATTTCAGCCATCTTGAAATTCACTATTTGTTAAAAAAGAAGTAATTTTTGTGTTATGCAAAAACTTTTCCACAGCCCATGGGGGTAAAGAGGGCTCCCTGAGAGGTATGAAAAGATGGCTTAAAAAAAAATGTTAAAACAGTTTTTCTGTAATAAAACCATGCTTTCGATCACAATTGTGATCTTACAGCCGCATTTCTTAAGTAGGAAAAAAGTCACAATTTTGTGCCGTAAATTGCAAATTTGCTTTACAAATAAAAAATACAGAAATCTTTTATCAATGTGAATCTCAGTCTCAAACTCTCTGCTTTTCTGTGAGACTTGATTTGGCTCAAGCTCTTGGGCATGGCTCCAGTTCATGGGTGTGACTCATTATGAAGGCCTTACCCAATCTGAATCTCTCTACCTTTGTCATGCTGGAGCAGCATGCAGAAGTATTTATTTAAATATCTTCTCTTCAGACTCCAGACCAGCTGATTCAAATGCTTTGCACATATTCCTTCATGGCTTCATTGTGACCTCCAGCATCAAGGACCTAGGACTCATGATCCAATTGTTGCATTTCCAACACATGTGTCACAGGTCGTTTTTAAGTTCCTGCTGGAAAACCGAGATCCAAATAAGATTAGTTAGTTAGGGATTCAAATGGCATGCTTTACACACACTTGGTAGATTCACATCTGAAGACTGCATTTAATTTTTAATATTTTAAGATTTTCATCCTGACATTCTGGCACTATCAAAGTTATGGATTTCAACCAAACTGCACTTCAGAACTTCAGTGACCATAGGGGCTTGACGCCCATGACATCACATCTAGCACAGTGACTAGAGTGTTGATTTATACCAACACAAATAGTAGCTCAAGTAGCATAAGGCTGGTTGAAGGAATTAATGAGTAAACATTTATAAAGCACACTTTTACTCAGTAAAAGAGTAGCAAGGATCTCTCTTTTCCTGTTCTATTTCCTTTTCCACATCTCATGCATTCTACTTGCACTGTAATACTGCCTGATGGTAATCACAAGAGTGTTTTTATGTATATGGTGTTTATGTGGTGCAACCATGAAAAGCATCCACTTAGGGGCCCCCACGGACCCCTGCCCCCGCACATCTTCCACAGAGCCGCCACTACCATTGCTCCCGAACTACAACACACCATCAACACCACCTTCAAGACCGGCACCTTTCCCGATGACTGGAAATGCACAGAAGTCAGACCCCTGCTCAAGAAGCCCTCAGCAGACCCCACTGACCTCAAGAACTACCGACCTATCTCCCTCCTCCCCTTCTCGGCCAAAGTCACAGAGAAGATCGTCAATACACAACTAACCAAATTCATCGAAGAAAACTACATCCTGGACCCCTCTCAATCCGGATTCTGCAGCAACCACAGCACCGAAACTGCCCTACTTGCAGCCAGAGACGACATCCGCACCATTCTCGACCAAGGACACACCGTAGCCCTGATCCCACTCGATCTCTCTGCAGCATTCGCCACCGTCTCCCACTGCACACTCACTGCCAGACTCCACAACGCCGGCATACAAGGAATCGCCCTCGACTGGATCCGCTCATTCCTCACCGGCAGAACCCAAAGAGTCAGACTACCACCCTTCCTCTCTGAACCTACGAAATTCAACTGCGGAGTGCCCCAAGGATCATCGCGCAGCTCCACGCTCTTCAACATCTACATGGACCCCCTCGCCGCCATCGTCAAAAAGCATGGACTCAGCATAGTATCCTATGCCGACGACACCCAGCTCATCCTCTCCCTCACCAAGGACCCAATCACCACTAGACTCAACTTCCAAGAAGGAATGAAGGTCGTTGCATCCTGGATGAGCAGAAACTGCCTGAAGCTCAACTTGGAGAAGACAGAAGTCCTCGTCCTCGGACCCTCACCCTTGGCATGGGACAACACCTGGTGGCTTACCACCCTCGGCACCCCCCATACCCATGAACCACACCCGAAACCTCTGCATCGTACTCGACTCCTCCCTTTCCATGACCCGACAAGTAAACACCGTCACCTCCAGCTACTTCAACGTCCTCTGAATCCTCCAAAAGACCTTCAACTGGATCCCCACGAATCAAGGAAGGCCACCACCCACGCGCTCATCACCAGCAGACTGGACTACGGCAACGCCCTCTACACCGGGATCAACAAGTCTCTTATCCGCAAGCTCCAGACCATCCAGAACACCGCAGCCAGACTCATCCTCGACATTCCTGGACACGAGCACACCACCCAACACCTACGGAACCTCCACTGGCTCCCCATTGAGAAGAGAGTCAATTTCAAGATACTCACCCACTCCTACAAATGCATCCACAACACCAGACCCCAATAACTCAACGAGTGAATCTCCCTCCACGTACCCAAGAGAAACCTCCGATCCGCTGACCTCGCCCTTGCAGAAATCCTGCACATCCGCAGAGCCAGAACAGGTGAAAGAACCTTCTCCTACATCGCAGCCAAGACCTGGAACGAGCTCCCGCTCAACATCAGATGCGCCCACTCCCTGAACACCTTCAGGAAGATGCTCAAGTCCTGGCTCTTCGACTGAACGGAGCTGTTACCTCTCCCTACCCCCCCAGCCCTTGAGACCCTCACGGGTAAGTAGCACACTTACAATTCCCCTGATTGATTGATAGTGCAAAGGGCAGCAGGGAGCTGTACATGGTCAAAGAAAAGCTTAAAGTTAACAAATAAGTTGTGACTGTTAATGCAATGTGATGTAGCGTTCTTTAAAATGGTGAGTTTTCATCTCTTTCCTAAATTGGGCAGTATTTGGTGGCCATGATGGATACGGGGATGTTGTTCCCGATCATGAGGGCATGGATAAAAAAGACCTGTTGTCTTGTTTTTTTTACATTTCTTATTCTGGATTCTGATGGTATACTGGCTGCCAATGTGCCAAGAACCACCAGAGATGGTGAGCTTGTCTGCAACATAAGCAGGGGTGCTGATCTTGATGGATTTGTAAATGGTGCCACTGGTTTAGAAGATGGTACTTGCTGGCAAAGGGAGCCAATGGAATTCCATCAAGATGGGTCTGATCTGATCACATTTTTTCAGGCCATGAATGAGACATGCTGCAGCATGTAGGATGTCCCTAAGTGATGCCAATGTGGAATATGCAAGGGTATGGAGTAGGACATTTCCTCCTCCTAGATGAGAGAGTAGGAGGGCTTGTACAGCAGTTCTTAGTTCACTTTCTGGAACAAGCGGTTTGACTTTCTTTAGAAGACTGAGCTGGTACCAGGCTCTCTTTGTTTTTTTGGCAATGTGTTCCTCGAGGGTGAAGTTGGTGTTTAAGGAGAACTAAAGTGGCTTGGCATTCAGTGAAAGTTAGAGTTCTAAGCAATCAAGGTTCATGTCATTAAGCCAGGTTTGTACTGTATTTTGTATGTTGTTCTTGGCAAATAACAGTAATTCCATTTTGGATGGCTTGAGCTTCACATATGCGTTCGACATTCAGGCCTGGATGATGTGCAAGCAGCGATTTACACGCTCGATGTCTGAAGCAGAGGAGATTTTCAAGCAGCTTTGGGATTATTCAGTATCTTGATGACTCATGATGCTATTACCTGTGAGAAGATAAAGGTTGTGAAGTTTGAAGATGGCAAGGATGGAGTAGTAGATACTTGTTGATTCCACAGTAACTATTACAGCACCATACAGATAAGTGCATGTCATACATGTCACAGCATGCCCTATAGCATGAATGAAGGCTCATCCGCTTGTGCCCTGGGCCCTCTTGTCTGTCACTCCATTATCCTTAGTAGACTCTGATAGTGTTTATGCAGCTGTGAGTTGCTCCTGCTTTTCACCCTAGTGGATCCTCTGTTTAGATCCCACCGACTCTGGGGCCGATTCTGATCTCGTAAGGAAGGCCTCCAAACTGGATTCGAAAAGAGCAAATCCAAATCGGAGACTATCTTTCCGTCCGAATCACCCCCCATTAAAAATGACCAAGTACGATGCGAAGATTGCGCCCGGGCCAACCGAATCGTTTATGAACCTGAATCTATCCGTCCGACTCGTACGGAGCCAAATCGTGCCGCTCAATGGAGCCAGATTCCGAACGGGTGAGTATGATGCACGCTTCTGACAGCTGTTGGAATTGGACTTCAGGGGGACAGAGCAGGCCCCCCTTCACCCCAAGCACTCCGAATCGGTTACGGGGGGTGTGCATGGGTCCACCCGATCCAAAAATGCACAGTGTGGTGGGCAAAATGGGGTGCCCGCCACGGTGTGTATGCTTTTCCCCACCCACCCTTTTTTGCTATGGGAGCATGTGTACGCATCTGTACACAAGCTCCCATGGAGTGCTATGGGAGTCTGGCCGAACCAAGTCCGTAACCATGCGGTTGCATTGTACTCGCTCGGTTGGATTCGCACAGCGCATCTTGCTTGGAAAGCCCTCCAGGTCCGATTCGTACGGAGGGCTTACCAAGCGAGATCGGAATCGGCCCCTCTATGTTTTGTGCACCATGGAGGCGGGTGGATGGTTGGCCAAGGTATAATTTGCATTCAAGGTTATTTGGTGACTGCCATCTGTAGGCTAGGAAAAGAAGTTCCAGAGGGACACAAATGTGTGATCACGTGCAGCAGTTATAAGCTGCCTGATTATTTACAGACCATCACACACGCCATTTAGTACAGATACAAGAGTCAAGCACCCATTCCATCAAGTTAGGTATGAAATAGTACAAATATGGTTCTTTCCAAGGGAACATTGCAAGATGTAAGCACTTCCATTGCACACAGTAGAAAGCAATGATGTTTCCTATGAAAGGTGAGTAAGCTATTTCTAGAGTGTACTGCAATGCTTCAGGAAGCTCAACTCGATGACCTGTTATTTAAACAGAGTATTGAAAAAAAATATCCCCAATTCCAAAATATCGAGTCTAAAATATTGAGATATGGAAATATCGTCAGCAAGAATATTGATGTCAAGAATATCAATTTTTAAAATTTAAAAGTCGTTAATGTCATTTGCAAAAATATAGTTGTTTTAAATATTGTTTTTTAATTAGTTATGTATTTTTGTATATATTTTAAATGTATGTGATGTATTGTTTTTGTATAAGTATTGTTTATGTTTCTTAATATATGTGTTACATTTTTAGTACTTATTGAATGAAATTTAATTAAATTTTGTTTTTTTTAGTTCTGTAGCAGGTTGTGTGTTTATATTCTTTTTTATTTAATAAATTAATTTAATTGATATTTAATTGTGTTAATTGTGCTTTTAATTTTTTTGGGGTACATTGTATGTGTGGGTTATGGGATTTATAGGGTAAAGAGTGGGAAAAATGTATTTTGTATTAATTAATAATTAATTATTAATTATTATCAAATGATAAATAATTATGGTAATTGTGATTTTTTTTTTAGATGTTGGTTATGGGTTTATGGGATAAAGATTGGAAAGTCAATTATTTGTAATTAATTAATAATTAGTTGTCAAGAAATATTAATTAATTATTTGATAATTAATTGTGTTTATCATGTGATATTCTTTTTTTAGGTGCGGGTTCAATTAATTAATTGATAATTAATTATGTTAATTGTTTAATAATTTTTTAGGTGTGGGTTTGGGTTATTAGTTGTTAAATATTAATTGTGTAATTATTTTTTTCAAGTTTAATTTTTAGTGTGGGTTGTGGGGATTATAGGGTTAAATTAATTTTAATGACGTATATTTTGTTTTTTGATTAACAATATGCAATGGGTCTTGTTAGTTTTATGCCCCTCTGAACTTTGTTGGACCTCTTTGTCAACATTCTCCTGAACCACCCATGGGGAACCTGTCTCCTCATCTGTGAACCCTATTTGTGAGATTTCTAAATTGAATTTGCTCCAAGATGCATCACAGTAGTCATACAGTACTACCATGGCCAACAAAGTGGTGTGGAAATTTCTGCAACTTGGATCAGACTTAAGTCTCCAGCCCAACGAAAATTCTTCCCGTAAGGACAGCAACCACCAGAGGCCACTGACAGCTCTCAGTGTCAAGAAATGGGTGTTGGGCAATTTTTATCAAGTGGAGGCTCCAAGCAGGGGCAGTGGGTAAACCTCAATTCCAGCCCTAGGGCTTGCAAGGAGTTCCCTGAGTGGGAGGCACCAGCCCCAGATGCTAGGCACCCTACTTTCACTATAGTTCCTACCAGCTCTGGGTCTGTACCCTGTGGCTGAACAGGTGCCTAGCAAGCCAAGTCTTCCAGGGGGGAACTGTCACCCCCTCAAAGGAGACACACTTTATCAGCATCATTTGGGGGTGTTCCTGGTTCAAGTCTCTGGCTCTCTGACTGTAACAGTGCAGGAGCACCTCTATGTTAGAAGTGGCCTCAATAGGGTCAGTCTTGGGGTGCTCTGCTCTCAGAGCTGGTAACCCATTATCCACTTGTCCTCCAACTGCAGACTCTATCCTGCCCCTTCTTAACCATCTGGCCCTCCGTATTTATGGTGCCCTGGATAGCCACCCTTCCCAGTTTGTCTAACACTGGTGGTAACTCATTTCCCAGAATGCAGTCAATGGGCATCTGGGGGCTAACTATGACCCTTCTCTGAAACATGCTCCCACCACTTCCAGGGGTACAAGAGCCAAAGGGTGAACAAAGTCCACCCCAAGTGCCTGGCTCACCTTACACATCTTTCCTGGTAGGTACTGTTCTAGAGAAATCAGCCTTTCCACAACCATGGCATGGCTGGCACCAGTATCTCTCAGAGCAGTGACATGTATCCTATTAACAGTGACTTGATAAAAGGGACATCTCCCACTCTCAGCGATCACAATTTTACACTTGGATTTCACCTCTCAGCTAAGGGACATCAGGGCATGTTCTACCCCCTGTTTCTTGCTACTACTTCCCCCTACGGCCAGTGACTAACCATGTGGAGTTCCCACCAGTAGGTGGATTCTTGGGCAGACAGAGTCCTACTGCTTGTGTCCTAACTAGGAATGCTCACAGCAAAGGGGTTGGAAATGGGGCACTATGGGCCATCTCCCACCAGTTCCTTTTCCCTGTTCCTTAGAAGGGGTATAGGAGCTCTTCCTCTGGGACTTGTCTATGTCACCCTGGACATACCCCTCACTCTGCAGGGGGGGCCTGACCCATCCTCTTTGCAATGACTCCCAGGTTCCTTCTTGTAGATCCTGGTGCTGAGCGAGCGGTCCATCTACTTGGCAAGCTCCCTAGGAACAGTGAGCATGCTATCTATTGGGTGTTAGTGCAGCTCTGGAAAACAACTACTGTGCTTTCTGGCAAACAAATTGTACAGCCCATTGTAATCACTCACATCACTGTCCTTCACCTAACCACCTACTGCCTTGCAGAAGTAATCCACATAATCTACTGAGATTCTGGCTGTCCCTAAACTTCAATCTGTACTTTTCAGGGGTAAGACCAAACTTCCTGAAAAGGGATTCCTTCAAGAGTGGGTACCCTTCTCTAGGGCCATTAGTGAATCCTTCACCTCACTGGGTATATGCCTCCAGATATTGGCTCTGCAATCCTCCTCAGGGACCCTTTTTATGTCCATAGTGACTTCATATACCTCAAATAAAGTCACTTATCTATGTCAACTCCACAACAAAGTTAGGCATCAGTCCTCAATCTCCCCATATGGGTCCACATCACCCCACACCTCAGAAAACTCTTCTGGCTCAATGTCCACAAGAAGTGCCAATTCAAGATGCTAGCTCATGCCTACAAGGCTCTGTACAATCAGGGACCAGGCTATAACAACCATTGTTTGCACTTCCAACAGCCCTTCAGACAACTGTGCTTTGCTTCCCTCTCACTTGCCCTGACCCCCACATATACCAGAGCAAAAGCAGCAGGTGCTCTTCCCATACCTGGCTACAAAGACCTGGAGCAGCCTCCCCCTCAACCTTCGGCCCATCACCTCTGGACCTCCCCCTCCCTGCAGGAATTCAGAAAGGATCTAAAGACCTGGCAGTTCAACTGACTCCACCCATCAGCAGAAACCCCCAGCACCTTGATACCCTCGTGGGTGATAAGCTGTCTCTAAAAATCCTTTTTTGATTTGATATGATTTGATTTGAGATGCGTCTGAATGGGGACCCTCCTGTCTCCACTGGGGGTTCACTACCACCATTATCATTTGACCCTGAGTGTTAGATGGCTTTCAGATCCAGCTCCTTTGGACTCACTTCATGAGGTGAAAGATTGTTCTGCTCCTCCAAGGGCCTCTGGGTAGTTGTTCCCTCCATTATGAGCTTGGCACGTTTCAGCCTGATCTCCCTTTCTGCCCTCCTGTCCTCAAGGTCTTTAGGGGAAGACACACTGCTCCCTGCCCTGGCAGGAAACCTCACTCCTTTGGGCAAATTGTCTTCCTCCACATCAGGGCACTGAAGCTCAGGGCCTGTGGCCAGGCCATATTCCTCCTCATCCTTATCCTCTAACTCCACCTCCCCATCCTCAAGGTTATCCTCATCTTGCTCCGCTGGTGTGGTCTGCATCCCAATGACCTCCTCAAAGGTTATGAGGGCTATCTGGAGTTTCACTTTGGTGACCTTCCTTTCCACATTCATCCCTCTCTTCTTGTGGAGCCTCCGCCACTCGACCTTGCTGAGGTTGTCAATGTTGCTCTGCTCCAACTCCATTGTAGCAAAAAAGGTATGAGGCAAGACATACATTTAAAAAAAAGGCAAACATGGCTTAATCACAAACTAAGGAGAATTTAAAAAAGAAAATTAATATCAGATTATCTGTAGGGATTTTTAATTTTGCACAAATTACTGAGTGGTACTGCACAAATAGCAGTACTCCCCCCATCACTGAAAACCAATGTAAGAAAAGGGGGGTG
Source organism: Calotriton arnoldi (assembly GCA_963921515.1). Lineage (NCBI taxonomy): Eukaryota > Metazoa > Chordata > Amphibia > Caudata > Salamandridae > Calotriton > Calotriton arnoldi. The sequence goes on along the minus strand of CAWUFW010006124.1, from coordinate 160,933 downwards.
TCAAGGTAAACCACAAAAAGTCACCAAATTACCTCTGCGTAACTCTCTGGTAGCTTGGAACAACAGTAGTTAGGCTTAACTTAGAGGCATAGCGCCTCATTACGATGTCGCCGCACATGCAGTACCAACCGACCTCCGGCGGTCCCGATACCATAATTCGGATGTGGTCACAAACCTCCATTTTACAATGGGAGCTTGTGCTGTGGTCCAAAACTGCCCGCAGCACAAGTTCCCATTGTCTAATTAAAGTTCTTGCGCATCCCTTCACCGTGTGGCAGGTACCTCACAGTGCCTGCCACACAGTGGAGGGAAAATAAGGGGGCACCATAGGTGCCCCCAGGGCTTCAACCGGAGGGCCAGGGGAGATGAGGGCCCTTCTAGGGGCCCCCAAATTCACTCTCCGACAGCCTTTCCATGTCAGAAAGGCCGATATGAAAAGGCTGTCAGAAACCAACATCATAATCCCGATTGCGGAAATGCCATCCATGAGGGATTATGAGTGGTTTCAGACTGGCCGACAGCCTCCTTGAGCCCCTTGGAAGCCAGTTGGATTCCCCGGAAATTTTACATTTCAACCACCAACATTGTAATTCGGCAGTCGGAATGTAAACCTTTCATGTCAGTCGGAATGCCTCTGACCAGCGGTCGGAGGCTTTCCGACCAACATTGAAATAAGGCACATAGTGTACACTATTTATGCAGCACACAAACAGTAATAAAGTGAAAAGACAACAGAAGAAAAATAAGAGTAACCTTAATAAATAAAATTACACCAAAATTAATTAATTAGTAGAAACAGATTTATGACTTTTTAGGTTTTCATTGTAAAATAGTGCCTAAAATATCAAAGCACCAACAACTGGTATCTGGTTGCGCAGTACCGGGTTGAAGTCAAATGTTAAGATTGACTGGATGGAGTGAAGATACAATTGGTGGATTGGGCTTGGTCTCAAGAAGAAAAGTTCCTAAGAAGATAGAGTTCAGCTAGGCAAGGACTCACTTATTGTGCCACCCTCTTAAGTAGCCTCTTAAAACATGTCCCAGACCTGCCATTGCAGCCTGTGAGCAGTTTTAAATTGTCAATTTGACTTGGCAAAATAAACCCCTTGCAAAGCCTAACACTCCTTTTTTATTTATATAATGCACCCCTAAGATAGGCCCTAAACAGCCAAAAGGGCAGGCTGCAGTGTGTTTAAAAAGTTGGACATGTAGTTTTAAGTTTTACATTTCCTGGAAGTGAAAAACACATTGATTTTGTTTTTTACACTACTGTGAGGCCTACCTCTCCAGTAGCATTACATTGGGTTCTCTTATTATATTCAATAAATGGTAACTTTTGTTTGGGAGCAGGTGGAAATGTCATGATTGGTATCTAGGGAATTGTAACTTAACATCATCTTTAAGTCTCAGATTTGAAAATGCCATGCTTAGAATTCTGGCATTTTCTTGTCCTAACCATTTGATGCCTGCAGCCTATTGCCTGGGTCACATGACTAGGTGTAGCTAGCAGTTCCAGATAGCCACACAATGCAGGGACTGGGTATTGGCAGAATGGTCCATTCAAGCATGATGAGAGGGCAGAGCTGTGCACAGTTATACTTGCATTTCAAATGCCCTGCCTCAGCTCACACACAAAGAACTTCACACTAGTCTATTGTGCCCCTAAACAGACTAGGGCCATGGCAGGGAGGCAGGAAATGCCATACTCCTCTGTGAGGGGAAACTCGAGAAGTGTCTTCCACTTCAAAGCTGAGCTAGGTATAAAAATAAGACCCTTAGACCCACTCTTGTGTACACTACTGGACCTGTAGAAAATACATAAGAAGGACTAACCTACTACCAGAGGACTGCCCTGAGGCCTGCCCTTCTGTCTGAGAAGGTAGACTGGGCCTGCTCTTTTCGTCCCAGGCTACCTGAGTGACTACAAAGACTAGTTAGGTGTCCTCCTGTTCTGAGCTACGTGGACACAAGTTTTAGAGGCCTCCCTGAAACTGCCCAGCTTCCCTGTTGCACTGGACCTGCCTGAGCCCTGATGGCCTCTGCTGGAGTGAGTTCCTCATTCCCAAGAGGTGCCTCCCAGGTCCTGTACCCTTAGTTTGGCATTATCTGAACTTCTCCTGGAAGAAATGGAAAAATCCTGAAGTTTTGAGCTCCTCAAAACGGCAAACGGGCCATTTTGCACCTAGATCTTGCTGCTCTTGCCTGCTGCCAACATGTAGCTCTGGTGAATCTGACTCTTCATGCTAAAAAGACTGCCAGTGTTGACTGCCAACATGAGATCAGCACTTTTTGCTACAGCATAGACAGCACGCAGAGACCGCCAATGAGAAACTCCAGCAATGAGCATCAGTGACACCCAAGAGAATCTTTGCGCTACAGCGATGACTGTCAGCAATGTCTGGCCTGCTATTCGCGCTACAGTGACAACCATCAGTGATGCTCTCCCTGCTGCTTGTGGCCCCTCTACCCCAAACTGGACTCTTAGGCCCGACACTGAGACGGTAACTCTTTCATAGGTACTAACCTGGCCCTCTAACTGGCACATGCTCCATTATGGTCGGCCTTAACTTGTGATTTTTGCACAACCAGACAACCGTGAGTGGCACTTTGTGCTTTTAGGTGCTTTACTTACCGAAATCTGAGAAGGTCTTCCACCCACCCCCAAACCAACATCCTGATTTCTCACAAAGTAGAGACAAAGAGCACTTCCTCTTGCACTGTAATGCTCAATAGCAGGTTCTGCGGATATCTATATTCATTTTCTTTACTTTTTTTATTAAGTCAGAATTAATAAGATTGTGTAGGGTCAGCAAAACTCGCTAAAAAAAATAAAATGAAGCGCGGGCTCCCGCGCTGCGTTTAATTAAGCCCAAGGGTGGGCATGGTCCTGGGAGCAATGTCAAAACATGGTGTGGGGGTTGGGGGATGAAGTCCCCTGCCTTGGTTATGGTCCTTAGGGGGCAACTTGCCCACCATGTACCTCCAGTAAGCCCCACACAGTGGGATTGCTGAGAGGTGTTAGGAGGCCACTCCCCTATTTACATCACTCTGCAAACTTGCCTCTTGGCACACTGATGGTGGGGTGATGAGGGCCCCTTGTGGTCTGAGGACCTAAGGACAGAAGAAGCCTTCATGCCCCAAGCAGCAGTGTGCCAGGAGGCGTTTTTGCAGAGTGGTGCAAAAAAGGGAGCTTGGCCTCTGACCACTCTAATCAACCCAGCTGTGTTGGGCTTACTAGAGGTAACAGGAGGGCTAGCTGGCCCTCAGGGACCCTCAGGAGGCAAGGAGACTTCATCCCCCAACCAAGAGCGCGCCAAGAAGTGTGTTTGCAGAGTGGAGAGAAAGGGGGCCTGGCCTGTGTCCACCTCTCAGCAATCCCACTGTGTGGGGCATACTGGAGGTAGCAGGTAGGCTAGTTGGCCCCTAAGGACCCCCAGCAGCAAAGGGGACTTCAATCCACATCCAGGAGTGCACCAGGGAACGTGTTTGCAGAGTGGTGGGCAAAGGGGACATGGACTGCTATGAGGACTTAGCAATCCTTCTCTGTGGGACTTACTGGAGGTAATAAGAGGAGTAGTTGGTCCCCAAAGATGTCCCCGTGGGCCAACTACCCCTTCTGTTACCTCCAGTAGTTTCACACAGTGGGATTGCTAAGAGGTCTTCGGAGGCCACGCCCCCCTTTCTCCACCACTCTGCAAACGTACCTCCTGGCACACTACTGGTTGGGGGATCAAGTCCAATTTAATCCTGAGAGACTTTGGGGTCCAAGAAGCCCTCCTGGTACCTCCTGTAAGTCCTACTCAGTGGAATTCCTGAGCGCTGGTCGGAGGCCCAACCCTCTTTATCCACCACTCTGCAAACAAGACTACTAGTTAAAGAAGCATTTGCAATGTAATAGTGTGGCATTTGCGAGAGTTAGAGCTATTGGGGTTTTAAATGTAAAGGTTTTTTATTAATGATTTTTGGAGTGGAGTGGATGTACATTGTGTGTAGTGGAATTATGTGGTAAGTTGTGCAGTGAAATTATGTGGATAGAAAGTTTGTGGTATTTAGTGTATAGCAATTATGTAGAGTGGGATTATGTGTTATGGAGAGTAATTATGTGGTATGGTAGTCTGTGTTGTGGAGTGGTAAACTCAGATTTAGTCTTCCTTGTTTCCATAGAATTTAAACTATAAACTCAATGAGCCAAAAAAAGAAGGAACCACTGAGGGGCACTTCTGGACCTCGTCAGATGTATAAACAGAGGCACTGGATTTATGCGACTGTTCGTATGCACTGATTTTCGCATAATTATACAGTTTCCGTATGTGCAACATAATCCATCATCTGCTGCATAATCTGCAGATTTAAACAAATAAAACCTTGTTTCTAGCTCAAACAGCTCAAACGTTACCTAAAATGCAGTGACAAGTGTTACAGCGTGGTGGAAGGCCCTTTGCAAAGCTGGAATGGTCACCTGTTTCTAATTGCTAAATGTGGGTGTTAAATTGGTACTAATGGTGTGCAAACCACTCTTGCTTCTTTCAGCACCTCTCTTGCCTCTTTCCGCATTTCTCTTGCTTCTTTCTGTACCTTTCTTCCTTTGTCTGCACCTCTCTTGCATCTTTCTTCTGCTTTCTGCACCTCCCTTCTTTCTGCACCTCTCTTGCTTCTTTCTGCACCTGCCTTACTTCTATCTTCAGCACTTCTCTTGCCTCTTTCTGCACTTCTCTTGCTTCTTTCTGCGTCTTTCTTTCTCTTTCTGTACATGTCCTACCTATATAGGCATAGCCCCTATCTTGCCTCTTTCTATACTTCTCTTGCCTCTTTCTGTACCTCTGTTGCTTTTTTTCTGTACTTCTTTTGCTTTTTTCTGCACCTCTTGGTCCTTTCTGCACCCTTACTGCCTCTTCCTGCACTCGTCTTCCCTCTTTCTGCACCTCTCTTTTCTCTTTGTGCACTTCTCTTGCCTCTTTCTGCACTTCTGTTGCCTCTTTCTGCACCGCTGTTGCTTCTTTCAGCACTTCTCTTGCCTCTTTCTGAACCCCTCTTGCCTCTCTCTGCACTTCTGTTGCTTCTTTCTGCACTTCTCTTGCTTCTTTCTGCACCTCTCCTGCTTCTTTCTGCAACTCTCTTGCCCCTTTCTACACCCTTCGTCTCTCTTTTTGCATCTCTGTTTCCTCTTTCTTCACCTCTGTTCCCTCTTTCTGCATCTCTCTTGCCTGTTTTTGTACCTCTTTTGCCTCTTTATGCACTTCTTTTGCCTCTTTCTGCACTTATGTTGCTTTTTTCTGCACTTCTCTTGACTCTTTCTGCATTCCTCTTGCCTCTTTCTGCACCACTGTTGCTTCTTTCGGCACTTCTCTTGCTTCTTTCTGCACCTCTATTGCTTCTTCCTCCACCATTCTTGCCTCTTTCTGCACCCATCTTCACTCTTTCTGCACCTCTCTTGCCTCTTTCTGTACCTCTCTTAACTCTTTCAGGAGTTGTCTTATATATTTCTGCACCTCTGTTGCTTATTTCTGTACTTCTCTTGCCTCTTTCTGCACCCCTCTTGCCTCTTTTTGCACCTTACTTGCTCATTCTGCATCACACTTGCCTCTTTCTACACCTGTCTTGCCTCTCTCTGCACTTCCTTTGCCTCTTTCTGCACCTCTCTTGCCTTTCTCTGCACCTCTCTTTCTGCACCTCTCTTGCCTCTTTTTGCACCCCTCTTGCCTCTTTCTGCACCTCTGTTGCTTCTTTCTGCACTTTTTTTGCTTCTTTCTGCACCTCTCTTGCTTCTTTCTACACCCCACTTGCCTCTTTCTGCACCCCTCTTCCCTCTTCCTGCAACTCTCTTGCCTCTTTCTGCACCTCTCTTGACTCTTTCTGCAGTTCTCTTGCCTCTTTCTGTACCTCTGTTGGTTCTTTCTGCACTTCTCTTGCTTCTTTCGGCACTTCACTTTTAAATTTCTGCACCCCTCTTGCCTCTTTTTGCACCCCTCTTCCCTCTTTCTGCACCACTCTTGCCTCTGTCTGCACCCCGTTCCATTTTCCTGCACCATGTTTGCCTGTTTCTGTAACTTTTGTGCCTCTTAATGCAGTTTTCTTGCCTCCTTCTGCACTTCTGTTGATTCTTTGTACATTTTTCTTGCCTCATTCTGCACTTCTTTTGCCTCTTTTTGCACCTATGTTGCTTTTTTCTGCACTTCTCTTGACTTTTTCTGCACTCCTCTTGCCTCTTTCTGTACCTCTGTTGCTTCTTTCTGCACTTCTCTTGCTTCTTTCTGCACCTCTATTGCTTCTTCCTCCACCCTTCTTGCCTCTTTCTGCACCCGTCTTCACTCTTTCTGCACCTCTCTTGCCTCTTTATGTACCTCTCTTAACTCTTTCAGCACTTGTCTTACATATTTCTGCACCTCTGTTGCTTCTTTCTGTACTTCTCTTACATCTTTCTGCACCCCTCTTGCCTCTTTCTGCACCTTACTTGCCTCATTCTGCATCACTCTTGCCTCTTTCTATACCTGTCTTGCCTCTTTCTGCACGACCTTTGCCTCTTTCTGCACCTCTCTTGCCTTTCTCTGCACCTCTCTTTCTGCACCTCTCTTGCCTCTTTTTTCACCCCTCTTGCCTCTTTCTGCACCTCTGTTGCTTCTTTCTGCACTTTTCTTGCTTCTTTCTGCACCTCTTTTGCTTCTTTCTATACCCCTCTTGCCTCTTTCTGCACCCCTCTTGCCTCTTTCTGCACCTCACTTGCCTCTTTCTGCACCTCTCTTGACTCTTTCTGCAGTTCTCTTGCCTCTTTCTGTACCTCTGTTGGTTCTTTCTGCACTTCTCTTGCTTCTTTCGGCACCTCTCTTTTAAATTTCTGTACCCCTCTTGCCTCTTTTTGCACCCCTCTTCCCTCTTTCTGCACTTCTCTTGCCTCTGTCTGCACCCCTGTTCTATTTTTCTGCACCATGTTTGCCTGTTTCTGTAACTTTAGTGCCTCTTAATGCAGTTTTCTTGCCTCCTTCTGTACCTCTGTTGCTTCTTTGTACATTTCTCTTGCCTCTTTCTGTACCTCTTTTGCCTCTATCAGCACCCCTGTTGCTTCTTTTTCTGCATCCCTCTTGCCTCTTTATGCACCCCTATTCCCTCTTTATGTACCTCTCCTGCCTCTTTCTCCACCTCTCTTGCCTTTTACTGCACTTCTCTTGTTGCGCTCTGCACCCCTCTTGCCTGTTTCTGCACCTCTCTTGCCTCATTCTGCAGTTCTCTTTCCTCTTTCTGTACCTCTATTGGTTCTTTCTGCACTTCTCTTGCCTCTTTCTGCCCCCTCTTACCTCTTTCAGCACCTATGTTGCTTCGTCTGCACCTCTCTTGCCGTTCTCTGCACCTCTCTTTCTGCACCTCTCTTGCCTCTTTTTGCACCCCTCTTGCCTCTTTCTGCACCTCTGTTGCTTCTTTCTGCACTTTTCTTGCTTCTTTCTGCACCTCTCTTGCTTCTTTCTACACCCCTCTTACCTCTTTCTGCACCCCTCTTCCTGCAACTCTCTTGCCTCTTTCTGCACCTCTCTTGACTCTTTCTGCAGTTCTCTTGCCTCTTTCTGTACCTCTGTTGGTTCTTTCTGCACTTCTCTTGCTTCTTTTGGCACCTCTCTTTTAAATTTCTGTCCCCTCTTGCCTCTTTTTGCACCTCTCTTCCCTCTTTATGCACCTCTCTTGCCTCTGTCTGCACCCCTATTCAATTTTTCTGCACCATGTTTGCCTGTTTCTGTAACTTTTGTGCCTCTTAATGCAGTTTTCTTGCCTCCTTCTGCACCTCTGTTGCTTATTTGTACATTTCTCTTGCCTCTTTCTGTACCTCTTTTGCCTCTATCAGCACCCCTGTTGCTTCTTTTTCTGCATCCCTCTTGCCTCTTTCTCCACCTCTCTTGCCTTTTACTGCACTTCTCTTGCTTCGTTCTGCACCTCTCTTGCCTGTTTCTGCACCTCTCTTGCCTCATTCTGCAGTTCTCTTGCCTCTTTCTGTACCTCTATTGGTTCTTTCTGCACTTCTCTTGCCTCTTTCTGCCCCCCTCTTGCCTCTTTCGGCACCTATGTTGCTTCTTTCTGCACTTCTCTTGCTTGTTTTTGCACCTCTCTTGCTACTTTCTTCATCCCTCTTGCCTCTTTCTGCACCCCTCTTCCCTCTTTCTGCACCTCTCTTGCCTCTTTCTGTACCCCTCTTCCCTCTTTCTGCACCTCTGTTGGTTATTTATGCACTTCTCTTGCTTCTTTCAGCACCTCTCTTGCAAATTTCTGCATCCCTCATGCCTCTTTCTGCACCCCTCTTCCCTCTTTCTGTACCTCCCTTGCCTCTGTCTGCATACCTGTTCCCTCTTTCTGCTCCTCGCTTGCCTGTTTCTACAACACTCTTGTCTCTTTCTGTAGTTATCTTCTATGCTTCTGCAGCTCACTTGCCTCATTCTGCACCTCTGTTGCTTCTTTCTGCACCCTCTTGCCTCTTTCTGTTCCCCTCTTGCTTCTTTATGCACCCCTCTTCCCTCTTTCTGCACCTCTCTTGCCTCTTTCTGCACCTTTGTTCCTTCATTCTGCACTTCTCTTGCTTCTTTCTGCACCTTTCTTGCTTCTTACTATACCCCTCTTGCCTCTTTCTGCAACCCTCTTCCCTCTTTCTGCACCTCTCTTGCCTCTTTCTACACCTCTCTTGCTTGTTTCTGCAACCCTCCTGCCTCTTTCTGCAACTCTCTTCGCTCTTTCTGCACCTCTCTTGCTTCTTTCAGCAACCCTCTTGCCTCTTTCTGCACCTTTCTTCCTCTTTCTGTACATGTCCTACCTATGTAGGCATAGTTGGAAATTAGCAATTAAAAAACGTAGGTATTCACTGAAAAAACTACAGGTTTCAGGGACGTTATAGTTAGGCTGACATTTCACTCATACAAAAACAGAGAAATTCAGCTGTTAAAGTTAGCTGAGCTAACTATAACTCGTGCCCCCACAATGTAATGCTGATGATGTCACATATTACATCATTCATTTCATGGTCACTGACATCACTGATGACATCTCAAATGACATCAACAATGATGATGTCGCGCATGGCGATCTGACATCATTAGATTTAAAATTAAGCAGTTCATTGTTTCAGTGCTCATGGGGCTATCTCAGCCACCCGAGCACCGAATTACATGGGAGAGGTATTATTGGAAAGGGGAGAATCTCCTCTTTCCAATGGTACCCTTTTTCCAATGGTACCCTTTCATAGTGGATCTCTACTTGGGGATCACCCCCGGTACAAGGGACCACCCACTAGGTACAAGGGAGGGGGGAGGGGGGAGCGGCCCCTTTGGTGAGGGCCTTTGCTCCCCCCCAAAAAATGTGGCATATTCAGTTTTTCTGCCTCCACTTGGGGGGCAGAAAGCATCCTAGACACCAGGGATGCTTTTTCTTTAGGTCAGAGTTGGGGGCTGCCCAGAATGGGCCTGCCAATTACCTCACCCTTCCCCCCAAAAATGTATTTCACCCCCTGGGAGGCAGATTGGGCAATAGCCCCTGATCTGCCCCCATGGGGCAGAAAGCCCATTAGGCACCAGGGATTAGTTATTTTTATTTATTCCTAAAAGTGGGGGCTGCCCAGAATAAGCCTGCCAATGCCCCACCCCCCAGAAAATTATCACAGTTGTTATTCCCCCCTGGGAGGCAGATGGGGCAATAGCCCTTTATCTGCCCCCTGGGGGGTATAAATCCCACTAGGCACCAGGGATTTTTTCTCTCCAAAGTTCAGTGATAGGGCTGCCCAGAATGGGCATGCCAATAACCCCACCCCTCAAGACAATGGATCAGACCATTAGTCGCCAGCAGGCAGATGGGGGCAATAGCCCCTGATCTGCCCCCCGGGGGGCAGAGAGCCCACTAGGCACAAGCGATTACACTGGCTTTTTAATATGTAGGGGTGAGGGATGTGCAGAATGGGCATACCAATGCCTCCACCCATCAGAAAAAATAGCCCCAGTCTTTCTGCCCCCAAGGCATATCAGGGCAATACCCCCTGATCTCCCACCCCAGGGGGGCAGAAAGCCCACTAGGCACTGACTTTTGTTTCACAATGTGCCTGGCTGTGGATTTTGGGCCCTAGCACAGCCAGCACTTAGGGAAACCAAGCAAAGCTGTACATTTTTTAATACTAGACACAAAGGGGAATTCAGGATGGGGTGACTTGTATGCCTCTCACCATGTTCTGTTACCCAGAATCCCTTGCAAACATCAAACTTAGTAAAACAAAAATAAATTTCCCTCATATTCCTGTGATGGAAAGTTCTGGAATCTGAGCGGATCCACCCACCCAGTTTCCCCCAAAGTTTCCTGACAGAAATGGTTCCTCATTTATGTGGGTAAGCCTAGTATACGCTACAGGAAACAGCCCAAAATGCAACGTGGACACCACTTTTTTCAAGTGAAAATTTACCCTTTTTTGCAACATGCCTAGCTGTGGTTTTTGGCCCCTAGCTCTGCCGGAACCTGAGGAAACCTAGCAAACTTTTCAATTTTTGAAAACTAGACATCCAGGGAAATCCAGGATTGGGCAACTTGTGTGGCTCCCACCATTCTATTACCCAAAATCCCTTGTAAACCTCAAACTCTGTATAAAAACACATTTTCCTCACATTTCAGGGATGGAAAGTTCTGGAATATGCGCAGATCCACAAACATCCACCCAGTCAGCATTCCGCCAAGTGTACTGATAAAAATAGTACCTCACTTGTGTGGGTAGGCTTAGTGCCTGTGACAGGAAATGGCACAAAACGCAATGTGGACACATCACATTTTTCCACATAAACTGACCCTTTTTAGCAATGTGCCTAGATGTGGATTTCGGCTCTAGCTCATCCGGCAATGAGGGTAACCTAGCAAAGCTGTACATTTTTTAAAACTAGACACTCTGTGGAATTCAGTATGGGGTGACTTGTGTGGCTCTCACCAGGTTAAACTACCCAGAATCCTTTGCAAATATCAAACTTGAGGGGACAATACATTTTCCTCACATTTCTGTGATGGAAAGTTCTGGAATCTAAGGGGAGCAACAAACTTCCACCAGCCAAGCATTCCCCCAAGTCTCCCGATAAAAATGGTACCTCACTTGTGTGGGTAGGCCTAGTGCCCGTGACAGGAAATGACCTAAAATGTACTGTGAAGACTTCAAAATTATCAAAAGACCTTGTTTTGCCAGGGAGTCCCCTCCGTTTTTAATCTCGGGCTCAGCGGCCATCTAGGGAAACCTAGTAATCCCAGACATTTCTGAAAACTAGACACCCTGGGGAGTCCAGGAAGGTGTTACTTGTTTGGATTCCCGAACATTTTTCAATCCAGAATCCCCTGCAAACCTCAAATTTAGCTGAAACAATCACATTTTTCCCACATTTCTGTGTGGGAAAGTTGAGGGATCCTGGACTGACACAAATTTTGTACCAACCCGTGTTCTTCCAGGTCTCCAAATAAAAATGGTACCTCACTTGTGCGGGTGGGCCAAGCACCTGCTACAGGAAAGAGCCTCAAATGTATTGTGGAGACATCAAAATTATCTATCACAGAACAACCTGGTTTTGCAAGGGGGGGCATATGCATTTTTGGACATGGGCTCAGCGACCATCTAGGGAAACCTACCTAAACTCAGAAATTTCTTAAAACTAGACACCCAGGGGAGTCCATGGATGTGTGGCTTGCGTGGAACCCCCAAAGTTTTCCTACCCAGAATCCCCTGCAAACATCAAATTTAGCAAAAAAAATCACATTGTCCTTATATTTCTGTGTGGGATCACCGCACCTGAAAAAATGTTCTACCATCCAGTGTTCCCCTTGGTCTCCGGCTAAAAATGATACCTCACTTGTGTGGGTGTCCGATGCAGAATCGCCTAAAAACGTATTTAAAAACAAATTTAGTGCTTAGAGTTTGCTGTGATATACCCAAAATATAATGTTTTTGGCCCTTCCCAGTCACAGGCCCTTGGCCCACCCACACAAGCGAGGCATCATTTTACTCAGGAGATTGAGGGGAACGCTGAGTGGTAGGAAATTTGTGCTGGCACGGTGATTCCAGCCGCAAAAGTAAGAATAATGTGTTTTTTTTTAAATAAATTTGAGATTTGCAGGGGATTATGGGTAGGAAAATGTGGGGGGATCCACATAAGTCACACTTCCCTGGACTCTCCCGGGTGTTTAGCTTTTATAAATGTGTGTGTTTGGTAGGTTTCACCAGATGGCCGCCGAGCCCAGGACCAAAAACGCAGGTGACCCCCTTGCAAAACCAGCTCATTTTGTGATAATTTTGATGTCTCAACAGTATACGTTTTGGGCCCTTCTCTGCTGCGGGTACTTGGTTCACCAACACAAGTGAGGTACCATTTTTATCAGAAGGCCTGGGGGTACATTAGGTGGCAGGAAATTTGTGTCAGACCGGTGATCCCACAATTTTCCCAAAAAGTGAGAAAAAATGAAAAACAAATCAGCTAAATTTGAGGTTTGCAGGGGATTCTGGGTAGAAAAATGTTGGGGGATTCACGCAAGTCACACCTCCCTGGACTTTCCTTGGTGTCTAGTTTTCAGAAATTTGTGGGTTTGGTAGGTTTCCCCAGATGGCCGCCGAGCCCGGGACCAAGTTACTATGTTACTGTGTTTTTGGTTGTGGGCAGATCCATGGATTCTGTCATGGATCTGCCTGCAACATAGTCCATACTCCCCGTATTTGGCCAAGGATCTGAGGCAGATCAGCAGACCCTAGAGAGAAATTAGTATAAAAAAAATTATTTGGAAACAAAAAGAACAAATGTTTGGTAAAAGGGTTGGCTCTAAAAATAGATTTTGTTTGTATGGTGTGTAGATGATAACCACAAATAGAATAGGATGCAGTGTTTTAAGCTGTTGAGGAAAATCCTGATGCCTGTGTCTGTGAAATATTCCATTCATGTTGAAGAGTAAGTTGTTATGGTATATAGAGCCCACATTGTGGTCTCGGAGAATGCAGAAACAGATTTATTGACCTGTTGCCTGGATTTCTCTATTTGTGGACAAAATTGTGCTGCCCATCTTTGGCAAATTTTGAACAACACCAAGGCAGTACGTGAGAAAAGTGACAATAAATTTGCCAAAGGTATACGTTATTAGAATTTCCAGTCCTACCTTGGTAATTGTGCCTGAATCATTGCCACCAATCACGCGTTTGTTAAGCGCTACTACTCACCCGTGAGGGTCCCAAGGGACCACAGTGCACAACCATGAGATCTAGATGATGACAATCCACAATGCTTTTAACCAAAAGCAACATTTGATGCCACTTTAACCCTCACTGGACAACCTATGTTATGTCTACATTAGATAAACCTAGGTCCCTGTCAATGTCACTCTTTCTAGCAATCTCTTTGGCCCAAAACACAAAACTATGGCCTGCAATCCAGAAGTAGCACACAGGAAAAAGGCTGCAGCAGAATGAGGCACTTTTGAAGAAGAAAAGCAATTAAAATGTAGGACAGTACGTAAAATATAAAATAACATATTTGATTGGATGTTGGAGATATGCAGGGAACTAAAATTAGGTAGTGAATTTAAGAAAAAAGTAACTAACGCTGTGATTGGATTTAGAAAAATAAAGATGGTATGTCGTTTGGGATATGCTGACAGTCAACCACACCTGCTACAGTTAATCTGAAGCTAGCATGCAGTTTAGAGAAAGTCTTGTGAAAGTTTGACTTACTGGTAGGCAGAGACTATTGGAAGCATGGTTTATATAGAAGTGAAGATAAAAGAATGTGGGGGAAGGGAACAAAAGAGACTGCAGTGTGAAACTGAAAAGCAGTGTAGTGTACAAAAATTGATCTTGTAATTGACAATATTTTGCAAAAGTAAATACAAGTGAAAGAATTAACAGCAAATTGTTAAATGCTTTTAAGGGGTTTCATGTGGATCTGCAGCTCCACCGCACATCTACAGCGGACCACACAAGGGGCCGAGCTGAGCACCGGGGTGGTTCTGTGGATCCAAAAAAAACTACCAAATTGGGCATCTGTACAGGAAACATGGAAAGGGTTAAAAAAGAGTGACCATTTAGAAAAGGTATGCCAAAAATAAAAGATGAAAGGAAGTCTGTGATTTGCTAAGTACAGCAGAACGAGTAAGAGCACATAGGGAAGGGTAGACATTTTAGGTACTTTTCAACTGACAGTGGAGGAGGATTGCCATATTTCTGACTTGAGATTTGCAGTGGAAAACAGATATGAACAGATATTAAAATAAAAGTTGGACAACAGCAAAGAGATTTCACAGGGACAATAAAAAAAATTATTTGTTAGAGCAGGGCGCATCTTTAAAAAGGTGTGCTCGACACTAATAAGGAGAGTGCACCATATTACTTTGAATGTGGTGCCCCCTAGGCAGCAGCAAACTTGTGCTGCCCTGGGGGCAGTGCATTCAAGTGAAATAGGGAGCAGCTTTGAAGCAGCCACTCCGTGTTTCACTATGAAGGTTGTAACCCTGTAGTACTTTTAATGGGGGTTAGAGATCTCCTTGCAGGCAGTGAGTGACTGCACCGACCTCAAATGGGATGTCTGGGGGATCATAGGACCCGCTTTCCCCACTCCAGAGGATTGCTATCACTGGCAGCACTGACAGTGTGCCTCCAGATTGCTCCTTTGCCTCTGTGCCCACATCTATATTATGCTGCAGGTGCAGAGGCAAAAGGATTCTCTCTTTTGCATGGGGCCACTCCCCCATGCAAATGAGGGAATACCCTCTGGTGATAGCGCTCATGCTATATGTGCCCCAGTGCTATCTATATTACAGAAGGGGCAGCACAAGTGTCTGTGGCCCTTTCTGTAATACCAAAGTGCTGTAGGGGTGTGCAACGTGGGCGTACATGCCCATTGCACCCCAGGACACTTTCCATAATACGGCCTCAAGAATGTTAATTAGGTTAGACTAGCCATGTATAATAGCTGAAAGAAATGATGTAGCTTCTACACTCTACAGTAAATGGCAAAATAGAAGAGATGTTAGATGAGAACATTAACTAAAATCAAAGTGAGCAGTGAAAGAGGAATTGCTACACTGAAAAATTATTTTACTAAGCCAGTATGACTGAATGTAATTGAAATTAGATTTGGGTGCTTGCTTATAGTATGTCATTCAAAAGTATGTAATGTCTACCCAATCACACAGTCACACAGTCAAGCAGGCACTTACACACCCAGTTACACTACCATAAAACCACTTATGTACCCACCACTCATACAGCCATACAGTGACTGACACACTCAGTTGCACACCCATAAAACCAACCACGCATCCATTTGATAACCTATACATCCACTTACGTAGCCATTCACACATTCATACAGGACCTGTCACACCCATTTACACACCTATACAGTCATTCATGTAGCTAGCACCTAGACAGCCAGTTACACACACCCTTATGCACCTCTACACCCAGTTATATACCCAGTCACCCACCCATACAGCCACTCACATACCTATTTATAAAAATCATACAGCTACTCACACAGCTAGCCAGACAGAGACCGAGGCACTTTCACATAAATTCAGAAAACCACACAGCACTTATGTATCCACCACAAATAAAGCTACTAACACACATAGTTACTCACCTAAACACCCGCTAATGCTGCCAGTTAGCAATCCATAACACTATCATATCCATTGAGACACCAATGCAGTCATTAACACACACAGTCACACACCCACACAGCTACTTACATATCCAGTGACACACCCACAGAGGCCCTCTCACATATCCACTCAACAATTCACACACCCAGTCACCCACCCGAACAGCGACTCATATACCCATTTATGCACCCATATTCAGATACTAATATAGCCTCTTACACACTGACAACTACTTATGTAGCTACTCACTTGCTTATAGTATGCAATCTAATAATATGTAATCTCAAGTTAAATGTCTTCTATATTTGCTTTTCAGATATTTACTTGTGTTTAAAGAGGAAGTGATGATGGAACTGTGAGGTGAACAAAATTAAGATTTATGCTTCTTGACAGCATCCACAAACTGTCCAAAAGATGATATATTTAGTGCAACTGATGTATGGCATTTGCCACAGTGAGTGACCATGTTTGCAGTTTTGGTGAAACATCGGGATGGTAAATATCTGGTCAGGTGGTAAGCGTCCCACAGAAGACATATTTAGTGCAACTGGCATATTTTAATTGCCACAATTAAGGACCATGTTTGCAGTTTTGGTGAAACAGTGGGGATTGTAAGTATCTGGTCAGGTGGTAAGGGTCCCGCAGATGGTATAGCTACTTATGATGATGCACCACCTTCCCCCTCTCTTTTATTATCCTCTGATACGTCCTAGTATGCATGGTTTTCAGGTATGTGATGTGAATGCTTCTTCACCATACCTCTTCAAAGTCTTTTGCTGCATAGATTGCATTGGACATATTTTGGAATAACTTATTTTCTCCTGAATGGATGGAGAAATATTTCCAAACACCATAGAAATGCTTTGGAGGTGGTAAGTCTTCTTTTCTTTGTCCTGCTCTTTCCCTTTTTCTTCTATCTTCAGCAGAACACATCTTAGCTTTGAAACTTAATTTTTTAAAGGAAAGTCAAACATACGATGGAGCTGTGCTTTTGAGAGTGTCTCCAGAGAGATGTGAAACCAAAATACCAATGTGAATGGGTGGCGAGATTTGTGGTGGCATTGCGGGAGATCCACAGATCCATAAAATAAATTCAAAAAGTGAAAGACTTGCAGTATTGCATTTGTAGGAAGCTTACATATGTTACGTTATGTTGATTTGTTAATTGTTATTTTTAAAATGTAAATTAAGAGGAAATGTGTTAATAAAATGTATTTATTAACATTTACAAATTTTAATGACTAATGGAATTTATAATTAAAATTGTAGTACAATTTATATCAAAAACAGTGGTGAAATTAATTAAAAATCAAAGGTTACAGGGAGATTATAATGAGAAAATAACATTATAAAAACATAGAAATTTACTGAAAAAATAAAGGTTACAGAGATGGTATTGTTAGGCTCAGATTTTACACTCTATCTATCTGTCTATCTATCTATCTATCTATCTATCTATCTATCTCAAATGATATCACTGATGACAAAATAAAGGAAAGTAAACTTCAATGTATTTAATAAAATACCATTTAAAGTTTTTGAAAATAAGAATACAAAAGTAAGAGATGCACAACAAAGAGCTCACTGTAACCTTATCAACTAGTACACTCACCTATCACCTAAGAGACAGTTCTCAGCACATAGTCCTGTCTTTTCTAAATCAATACTTTAAACACTAATGACCAAAGCAAAACATCTATCTTTAAAGGCTAGTCGATTGTAATCCACAACAACACCATCTGTGCACCTGGAAAGAGGTTTTAGTGCAAATGTCAAATTTCTACAAAACAGTACAACAAACGAGTACGGAGGTCCTAGCGGACAGGCCACTGTGTAACAAACCACTAGTTTAATTATTATTCATCCTGGAGAAATGTGTGAGGAGAGAGGTAAGACTCTTGTAAATATCTACTACACTGAGCCATCACTCTAGAGGAAGGTCTTAGTGTACAGATGAATTTATTGCAATATACTACTACAGTCATTCATCACACAGGAGAGAGGTCTAAGGAAACTTGTCAGTATGTCATAAAGCAGAACTGCACTCAGTCATCACTGTGGAGTGAAGTCTCAACGAACAGCTTAAACTGTTGCAAAGTGCTACCGTATACATAAATCAGCAGGGAACATTAGTTAGTGTGAGGCTAGAATGCTGTTAAATAGAACACCAGCTTAAAAAAATAGGATTATAGATCAGATGACAAGTGTGAGAAATTAGTATTACAAAAAAAGTAGTAATTTAATTTATGCAGTAGCTTAGTATATATATTTAAGTTTCTGAAACCTTTTCAAAACACTCACACGCACTGGATAATATCATCGGTGATGACATCAGTGATGTCATTTGCGATGTCGGCTAAGTAGGGGAAAGGATGTAGTCTTACAGCTAGAGTGGTCGACATCGAAGCTGGGGAACTGGGTTCGATTCTCTGCAGCGACGCTCAACATCCTGTGATTCTGGGCAAATCACTTAATCTCTCCATGCCTAACAAAAATGAATGTGTCCATCTGTAACGAAATTGGTGCTCATGTAAAGCGCTCTGATATCGATGTCTCGGGTCAAGTTTGCGCTATATAAAACTCTTGGGAAAAAAACGAGTCCCAAGATGGCTCACAACACTTCCTGGTTGAAGTGCTGGCAGCCAATCCGATTTCACCACAGGGACTGTTGGATCCTTGGAGGATCCGTGTCCCTATATATGCAAATTTAAAGTTCTCCTGAACGACTTTACAAAAATTCACAAAAAGGTCACTCTCAGGACCAAGAGCTACCTTTCTGGCAAATTTGGTGTGATTCCGTTCAATGGTTTGGGCTGTAGTCATGTCTAAAATTCCTATAGGAATTACCATGGGAAACGCACATTTTTAGACCCCCACCCTTTTTCTCATCTCCTGCTTACCGGATCCCCTGAAACTTGCCATGCACAATTAGAATCACTGGCAGTATTTTTGTGGAAAGTTTAGTGAATATTCATTCAATGGCGCCAAAGATATAGGCATTTAAAAAACACTTTTCCTATGGAAACTAGGTCCTTAATATAACTCATGACCATGTCATGAGTGATGTAATATGTGAGGTCATAAGTGCATTGTAGGGGGCATAAGTTATAGTTCTATAACTGCTGAATTTCTATGGTTTTGTACAAGATAAATCAGAGCCTAACACTAACCTGCCTGTAACACTACTACATCCCTCTTACTTTTTTTTGTTTCAGAGAATTGTAATTTTAAAAAAAATATATATTCTTTTAATTTTATCTGCTATTCCACCTCCGTTTTTCGGAGAATAAATCAATGCTTTCTAAGATTATTTTTTGTAATTATTATATTTTTGGATACTTGAAATTTTAATGACTTAATTTTAAGAGCATATAATAATACGTTTACATAGTACTCATTTTATGTGGTTAGTTTTTTAAATATATTTTTCCATTTGTAGTTTATTTTTAAAAACTTAATCGTGAATGCATCAGTGTGTGATTTGATGTGTTAGTTACATATAATTGTAAACTCTTTTAAAAAATAAATCTGCTGGCATATCTACAAGATAAGTTTTATTATATTTTTTTACCCATTTTTTGAGGACCGCGGTACCTTGTGGTACCGAAATACACACCAGTCAGCAAGAATTTTTCTAGTCTGATCAAGTGATCGCAACATATCTGCAGTGTCCAAACCACAAACTCACTGAAATATAAAAAAATTAAATTTTTCATATAAAGAACACTATTTTGGTTTTTGAAATTAGACTAAATGTATTCGAGGTTAACAATTTCGGAGTGCATATTTTATTTTACAAGAACTCACTCGAGTTACGGATTTTGCAACCACGTGAATCTGCTGATGGACACCGCATATTTGCGTGCTTGCACACTGAAAATGTGAGGGTTGGTTACAAGATTACGGCTTTAAATGAACTGTTGCAGCTCGAATTGTAAAACAGCTATTTGTACTGGTTTCCTGCATTTTGCACTTTAGGTTGGCTGTTTTTTCACCCTACCACTCCAGGAAGCCTTTTTACTTTGATGCTGTTGGGATGTGTAGCTTATTTGGGCATCAGCTGCTGCTAAGTACAGCTGATTGGTGTCCTGGGGAGAACGCCATATAGGCAGGCTGGAGGGGACGCATGGATGGCGTGCCGAAGGTACACCTAAGGCAAGCCCATCTGCACCCATCTGTGGCTGGTAGGAACAGGGGCCAGGACACCTGGCCAAATTCTGACTTATTCCACTGAGGATCTGATGGAGATGAGAGGGGCAAGCTGCTCATTTGCTATCCAGTGGGGTGGTGGGAAGGTTAAGAGCAGATGTACCTTTGGAGAGTCAGGTCAGGTCTACCCCATGGAAGAGAAGCAGGAAGGCAGAGTAGCCCGCTGTTAACACAGTCTGGTGGTAGGATGACTGGGGACAGAAAAGTAGGATTATATCACCAAGAACATGGGCCTAGGTGTGGAGATAAGGGCAATGCTGTTAAGCACGAGCTCCTTGCACAAACATAGTTTGGAAATCTTCTCACTTGTGCTGGAGAAGGAGTTGGATGTATTGGCATTGACTGAAACATGGTTGGAGGCAGGGTCCGGAATCTGACATAGTAGCAGCTCTGCCCCGGATTATCACCTCCTTGTGCATAACCGGCAGGGTGGGAAAAGAGGGAGAGGGGTGACATTGATCCCTCGGAGACAATTTTCTACAGAGATAGTGGCTGCCGACACCATAAATGGAGCAGAGGTCTTGGGGATAAAAGTGGACATGAAAGCTAGATGTCTTGTTATTTTGGTAGTCTGTCGCCCACCCCAGGTGACTGCCCTATTTAACCTGCTATTTCTGTAGTTGATGAGTGATGTGTGAAGCAGATATATTCAGATATTAGTGTTGGGGGATTTTAACTTTTCGTAGGATATTGTCTCAAGTGACCCCCACGCCTGGGTTCAGCAAAGGGATGGAAATGTTGGGCTTAGAGCAACTAATTGATCTACAGACTCATGATAAGGGTCATACCCTGGACCTGGTATGATCCACTCAGTCGATAGCCAGGATAGCAGTGATTGAACCCTGTGGCTGGTCAGATAATTCCCAGATTAGGTTTGCTCTCTTTCTGCTCAGTATGTACACTATATACCAGTTTGGCATACAGTATGTGGCTGGTCTAAAAGTGATAAAACGGATTTAGTGGAGGCCCTGAGGGGCTCAATGCATCCTCCAAATAGGGGGGTTGTAGAACTGGAAAGTGGGTGGTTTATGAGTTGGACTCAGGACATTATAGATATGGTGGCTCTGGCTTGTAGGGAAAGAGTAAGTTAAGCATGATCCCTGCTACACCACCTCACTCCGTGATGGGAAGCAGAGGCTTCATCAGTGTGAAAGGGAATGGCCTAAGCAGTGAAGCACTATGATTTGGATGCTTTGAGTAATTATAAAGCTGAGTTTGGTGCCTATAAAAGAACGATTGTGGCTACTGAAGCAGCTTTTTATGGTTCATGGTTGACAGCAGCTAGTGACCCACAAAGGGAGGATCTTTAAGGTGCTTGAAGAGCTAAGCCGAACAAAAGATCAGGCCCCAGTGGCAGATCCTGAGGATTGAAATAGGATGCAGGACTTCTTTATGAATAAGATTGGGGACATACAGAATGAAGTAAGGGATACCCTACTGTGTCCCTGCCCTTTGGAGATGGCCGATGTGTCCCTTTATCAGGGCGGGCAGTTATTGGCACTCCCATTATTAGGCCTGGATACTCTGGCCTCATGCCTGGTGGCTGTTAAATCTGGCTTGCAGGAGGACCCTTGTCCACCAGAGGTGTTCAAAGTGGCCTTCCTAGTTATGGGGGTGAGCTTCTGTCTCTCTTAAATGCCTCATTGGATCAGGCAAAGTTCCATCAAGATTTAATATTTAAGAGGGCTGTGGTTAGCACCTTGTTGAAGAAGGCGGGGCAGACCCAAACAACTTAAAATTTCTGGCTAGAATTCTGGAGCAGCATGCAATTAAGATCCTTACAAAATTTGTGGATGACCAGCAAGTGCTTGACCCTCGCCAATAAGGCTTTCGGGCCCATCATAGTACTTAGTTGGTGATGCTCTCTGTATTGGACAAACTTAGATTGGCAGCAGATAAGAATAGATCCTGCATGTTGATTTTGCTGGACCTCACGGCAACATTTGTTTCGGTGGACCATCAATTTCTCATGCACCGTTAATGGCGTGCGCAATCACAGGGTCTGCACTTTTGTAGATCTTGTTGTTCTTGAATCACCATTCACAGAGGATGCAGATGGGAGGTAATTTTTCCATGGAAAGGGCGCTAACTTCCTGGGTCCCTCAGGGATCCACACTATCGCCATTTCTGTTCAACATCTATATACAGCTGTTGTTTGCTGCACCACAACACAGTTGGACTGTCAACTGTTAAACTATGTGGATGACACCAAGTTGGTCTTACAGATCAATATATCTATGCAGTCACAATTGAACATGAAGCGTATCTTGTAGTTCACTAAGAATTGGATGACAGCTAACTCTCTGAAAATCAATCCAGACAAGACTGAGGTGCTGGCAATCACCAAAAAGGAGAATCCCTGGATGGACAGTTTTTGGCCATTGGAGTTAAGTTCCCCCAGGCACCATACCAGCAGTGAAAAACCTTGGTATTAAGCTGGACAGTAACCTGTCTACACCCAAGCAAGTGGCAACAGTGTGAGGGAGTTGCACGGGTCTCCTGAGACAGCTCCGGAAACTTGTTCCAATTCTTTCTTTCGCAACTATGCAAACAGTGGTGGCAGCAATGATTTTGTCATGGCAGGATTATGGAAATTTCCTGTATATCGGCCTCCCTATAAGCTGCTGGGCAAGCACCATGTAACAATGAAAGATGCAGCAAGATTGCTGTTTGAACTACCAATATGGACACATGCCAGTCAAACAGAGGGCCATGTTCAAAGGCTTGTGCATTGTGCACAAGGGGGTACACAGCACAGCATTGTGCCAGTTTACATGAAAGAACGTCTGAGGCACCATGTACCCGGTCATTATCTGCTTTCCTACTAGGCAATCTTGTTAACTTGCCCACGCTTCAATAAAACAACATTGGACGGCCAGGCATTCTCAGTTTTGATACCCCAGATTTTGAATGGACTGCCGGAAAGTTTGAGTAAAGAAACTGCCCTCTATCCCTTTTGGAAGAGCCTACATTTTTTATTTAACCCCTTCGCTGCTAGGCCTTTTCCCCCCTGTGCTAAGCCTTTTTTGGGGGTATTTGGGTTAGTTCGCGCTTAGGCCCCTGTAACTTTTTGACCACATAAGGTATCCACACCAAATTTGCGTCCTTTTCTTCCAACATCATGGGGATTCTAAAGGTACCCAGGTTTTGTGGATTTCCTGGAGGGGACCCAGAAATTAGCCAAAATACATCTACATTTTGTTTTTTGGGGAAAAATGGGAAAAAAGTGCTGCAAATGAAAGCGTCTGGTTTTTTCCCTGCAAATGGTAGGGACTGACAGACTTTTGTCAGAAAACCAACATTTTTTACACAGTTTTGGCATTTTACTGGGACAATGCCTATTTTTGCTATTTTTTGTGCTTTCAACCTTCTTCCAGTTAATGGTAGAAATGGGTATGAAAGCAATAACAGATCTTGGAAAGCTATACATTTTAAAAATGTAGACAAAATTCTGAATTCAGCAAGGGGTCATTTGTGTAGATCCTTCAAGGTTTCTTTATAGAAATTAACAGTTGAATATAGGAAAAATTGAAAATTAGTTGGAAAAAACAGCCATTTGTGCCAACGTTTTCACCTGTAACTTCTTCTAATTATGACAGCTGTTTAAAAGCTATATACCGTTACATCTGCTGGACTTTTCTGGTTGTGGGGATATATAGGACTTGTAGGTTCACCAAGAACCCGACGAACCCAGAGCCAATAACTGAGCAGCGTCTTGCAATGTTTTTTATTATGTACCGGGTATATAGCAATTAATTTGGGAAAATATATACATGGAAAAATCGGTATGAAAGACACCTATGTATTTCTGAAATTGGAACAAAATATAGAGTTTATAAACAGTAAATATTTGCACATTTCCAAAATTGTGAGTACCCACACTAGCAAGAGAATTATAGGACAGTTTTAAAAGTGACTTCTTTTTACACATTGTCTTTCATTTGGAAGGCAGAAATGCATTGAAAGTCAATAGGTAATAACAGTTGCTCTACAATTCTGTTTTACCCTAAGTCTCCCGATAAAAATGGTACCTCACTTGTGTGGGTAGGTAGGCCTAGTGCCCGCGACAGGAAACGGCTCAAAACGCAATGTGGACACACTATATTTTTCCAGTGAAAACTGATCTTTTTTTGCAAAGAGCCTAGCTGTAGATTTTCAACCCTAGCTCTGCCGGCACCTAGGGAAACCTAGCAAACCTATACATTTTTGAAAACTAGACACCCAGGGAAATCCAGGATGGGGTGACTTGTCTGGCTATCACAAGTTCTGTTACCAAGAATCCCTTGCAAACCTCAAAATTTGTCAAAAAACACATTTTCCTCATATTTCTGTGGTGGAAAGTTCTGGAATCTACATGGATCCACAAAATTCAACCCACCCCGCATTCCCCAAAGGCTTCAAAGATAAATGATACCTCACTTGTGTGAGTAGGCCTAGTGCCCGTGACAGGAAACGGCCCAAAACGCAACGTGGACACACCACATTTTCACCGTGAAAACGGACCCTTTTTTTGCAAAGTGCCTAGCTGTAGCTTTTGAACCCTAGCTCTGCCGGCACCTAGGAAAACCTAGCAAACCTATACATTTTTAAAAACTAGACACCCAGGGGAATCCAGGATGGGGTGACTTGTCTGGCTCTCACCAGGTTCTGTTACCCAGAATCCCTTGCAAACCTCAAAAGTTGTCAAAAAAAACAAATTTTCGTCACATTTCTGTGGTGGAAAGTTCAGGAATCTGTGTGGATCCACAAAATTCCACCCACCCCGCATTCCCCAAAGTCTTCCGAGAAAAATGGTACCTCACTTGTGTGGGTAGGCCTAGTGCCCGCGACAGGAAACGGCCCAAAATGCAATGTGGGTGGTAGGAAATTTATGTCAGCCCGGTGTGTAGAAGGAAATTTGTGGATCCACGCAGATTCCAGAAATTTCCCACACAGTAATTTGAGAAAAAAGTGATTTTTTTCAGCTAAATTTGAGGTTTGTAGGGCATTCTGGGGAGGAAAACATTGGGGGACCCACCAAGCCATACCTTCCTTGACTCCACCGGGTGTGTTTGGTAGGTTTCCCAAGATGGCAGCCGAGCCCGGGGCCAAAAACCCAGTTGACCCCCTTGCAATACCAGGTTGTTTTGTGATAGGTCATTTTGATGTCTCCTCAATACGTTTTGGGCCCTTGCCTGTTGCAGGTACTTGACCCACCCACGTGAGTGAGGTTCCATTTTTATCAGGAGACCTGGGGGAATGCTGGGTGGTAGGAAATTTGTGGACCTACGTAGATTCCAGAACTTTCCCACACAGACATTTGATAAAAATTTGATTTTTTCATCAAAATATGAGGTTTGCTGCGGATTCTGTGTAGGGAAATGTTGGGGATCCAAGCAAGCCATACCTCGCTGGACTCCACTGGGGCGATAGTTTTCAGAAATGTGTGGGTTTGGTAGGTTTCCCTAGATGGCTGCCGACCCCGGGACCAAAAACGCAGATGCCCCCTATGTATCTGAAAATGACCTGGGTTTGCAAGGGGTCACATGAGTTTTTGGTCCCGGGCTTGGCGGCCATCTAGGGAAACCTTCCAAACCCACACATTTCTGAAAACAAGAGACCTGGGGCCCTTGCCTGTCGCGGGTACTTGACCCACCCACGCAAGTGAGGTACCATTTTTATCGGGAGACCTGGGGGAACGCTGGGTGGTAGGAAATTTGTGGATCCATGCAGATTCCTGAACTGTCCCACACAGAAATATTAGAAAAATTAGATTTTTTCAGCAAAATTTGAGGTTTGCAGGGGATTCTGGGTAGGAAAACGTTGGGGGGTCCACGCAAGCCATACCTCACTGGATTCCCCCGGATGTCTAGTTTTCATAAATGCATGGGTTTGGTAGTTTTCCCAGGATGCGGCCGAGCTCGGGGCAAAAAACCCAGGTGACCCCCCTTGCAAAACCAGGTTGTTTTGTGATAGGTAATTGTGATGTCTCCTCAATTCGTTTTGGACCCTTGCCTTTCGCTGGTAATTGACCCACCCACGCGAGTGAGGTACCATTTTTATAGGGAGACCTGGGGGAACACTGGGTGGTAGGAAATTTGTGGATCCACGCAGATTCCAGAACTTGCTATCACAGAAATGTTAGGAAAATGTGTTGTTTTTTACAAAGTATAAGGTTTGCAAGGGATTCTGGGTAACAGAACCTAGTGAGAGCTAGACAAATCACCCAATCCTGGATTCCCCTGGGTGTCTAGCTTTCAAAAATGTATAGGTTTGCTAGGTTTCCCTAGGTGCCTGCAGAGCTAGGGTTCAAAATCTACAGCTAGGCACTTTGCAAAAAAAAAGGGTCAGTTTTCACTTTGAAAATGTGGTGTCCATGTTGCGTTTTGGGCTGTTTCCTGTCGCGGGCACTAGGCCTACCCACAGAAGTGAGGTACCATTTTTATTGGGACACTTTGGAGAATGTGGGGTGGGTGGAAGTTTGTGGTCCCACGCAGATTCCAGAACTTTCCATCACAGAAATAGGAGGAAAATGTGTTTTATTTTTACAAAGTTTGAGGTTTGTAAGCACTACTACTCACCCGTGAGGGTCCCAAGGGACCACAGTGCACAACCATGAGATCTAGATGATGACAATCCACAATGCTTTTAACCAAAAGCAACATTTGATGCCACTTTAACCCTCGCTGGACAACCTAAGTTATGTCTACATTAGATAAACCTAGGTCCCTGTCAATGTCACTCTTTCTAGCAATCTCTTTGGCCCAAAACACAAAACTATGGTTTGCAATCCAGAAGTAGCACACAGGAAAAAGGCTGCAGCAGAATGAGGCACTTTTGAAGAAGAAAAGCAATTAAAATGTAGGACAGTACGTAAAATATAAAATAACATATTTCATTGGATGTTGGAGATATGCAGGGAACTAAAATTAGGTAGTGAATTTAAGAAAAAAAGTAACTAATCCTGTGATTGAATTTAGAAAAATAAAGATGGTATGTTGTTTGGGATATGCTGACAGTCAACCACACCTGCTACAGTTAATCTGAAGCTAGCATGCAGTTTAGAGAAAGTCTTGTGAAAGTTTGACTTACTGGTAGGCAGAGACTATTGGAAGCATGGTTTATATAGAAGTGAAGATAAAAGAGTGTGGGGGAAGGGAACAAAAGAGACTGCAGTGTGAAACTGAAAAGCAGTGTAGTGTACAAAAATTGATCTTGTAATTGACAATATTTTGCAAAAGTAAATACAAGTGAAAGCATTAACAGCAAATTGTTAAATGCTTTTAAGGGGTTTCATGTGGATCTGCAGCTCCACCGCACATCTACAGCGGACCACACAAGGGGCCGAGCTGAGCACCGGGGTGGTTCTGTGGATCCAAAAAACTACCAAATTGGGCATCTGTACAGGAAACATGGAAAGGGTTAAAAAAGAGTGACCATTTAGAAAAGGTATGCCAAAAATAAAAGATGAAAGGAAGTCTGTGATTTGCTAAGTACAGCAGAACGAGTAAGAGCACATAGGGAAGGGTAGACATTTTAGGTACTTTTTAACTGACAGTGGAGGAGGATTGCCATATTTCTGACTTGAGATTTGCAGTGGAAAACAGATATGAACAGATATTAAAATAAAAGTTGGACAACAGCAAAGAGATTTCACAGGGGCATAATATAATTTTCCTTGTTAGAGCAGGGCGCATCTTTAAAAAGGTGTGCTCGACACTAATAAGGAGAGTGCACCATATTACTTTGAATGTGGTGCCCCTAGGCAGCAGCAAACTTGTGCTGCCCTGGGGGCAGTGCATTCAAGTGAAATAGGGAGCAGCTATGAAGCAGCCACTCCGTGTTTCACTGTGAAGGTTGTAACCCTGTAGTACTTTTAATGGGGGTTAGAGATCACCTTGCAGGCAGTGAGTGACTGCACCGACCTCAAAGGGGATGTCTGGGGGATCATAGGACCCGCTTTCCCCACTCCAGAGGACTGCTATCACTGGCAGCACTGACAGTGTGCCTCCAGATTGCTCTTTGCCTCTGTGCCCACATCTATATTATGCCGCAGGTGAAGAGGCAAAAGGATTCTCTCTTTGCATGGGGCCACTCCCCCATGCAAATGAGGGAATACCCTCTGGTGATAGCGCTCATGCTATATGTGCCCCAGTGCTATCTATATTACAGAAGGGGCAGCACAAGTGTCTGTGGCCCTTTCTGTAATACCAAAGTGCTGCAGGTGTGTGCAACGCGGGCGTACATGCCCATTGCACCCCAGGACACTTTCCATAATACGGCCTCAAGAATGTTAATTAGGTTAGACTAGCCATGTATATTAGCTGAAAGAAATGATGTAGCTTCTACACTCTACAGTAAATGGCAAAATAGAAGAGATGTTAGATGAGAACATTAACTAAAATCAAAGTGAGCAGTGAAAGAGGAATTGCTACACTGAAAAATTATTTTACTAAGCCAGTATGACTGAATGTAATTGAAATTAGATTTGGGTGCTTGCTTATAGTATGTCATTCAAAAGTATGTAATGTCTACCCAATCACACAGTCACACAGTCAAGCAGCCACTTACACACCCAGTTACACTACCATAAAACCACTTATGTACCCACCACTCATACAGCCATACAGTGACTGACACACTCAGTTGCACACCCATAAAACCAACCACGCATCCATTTGATAACCTATACATCCACTTACATAGCCATTCACACATTCATACAGGACCTGTCACACCCATTTACACACCTATACAGTCATTCATGTAGCTAGCACCTAGACAGTCAGTTACACACACCCTTATGCACCTCTACACCCAGTTATATACCCAGTCACCCACCCATACAGCCACTCACATACCTATTTATAAAAATCATACAGCTACTCACACACCTAGCCAGACAGAGACCGAGGCACTTTCACATAAATTCAGAAAACCACACAGCACTTATGTATCCACCACAAATAAAGCTACTAACACACATAGTTACTCACCTAAACACCCACTAATGCTGCCAGTTAGCAATCCATACAGCCACTATCATATCCATTGAGACACCCATGCAGTCATTAACACACACAGTCACACACCCACACAGCTACTTACATATCCAGTGACACACCCACAGAGGCCCTCTCACATATCCACTCAACAATTCACACACCCAGTCACCCACCCGAACAGCGACTCATATACCCATTTATGCACCCATATTCAGATACTAATATAGCCTCTTACACACTGACAACTACTTATGTAGCTACTCACTTGCTTATAGTATGCAATCTAATAATATGTAATCTCAAGTTAAATGTCTTCTATATTTGCTTTTCAGATATCTACTTGTGTTTAAAGAGGAAGTGATGATGGAACTGTGAGGTGAACAAAATTAAGATTTATGCTTCTTGACAGCATCCACAAACTGTCCAAAAGATGATATATTTAGTGCAACTGATGTATGGCATTTGCCACAGTGAGTGACCATGTTTGCAGTTTTGGTGAAACATCGGGATGGTAAATATCTGGTCAGGTGGTAAGCGTCCCACAGAAGACATATTTAGTGCAACTGGCATATTTTAATTGCCACAATTAGGGACCATGTTTGCAGTTTTGGTGAAACAGTGGGGATTGTAAGTATCTGGTCAGGTGGTAAGGGTCCCGCAGATGGTCTAGCTACTTATGATGATGCACCACCTTCCCCCTCTCTTTTATTATCCTCTGATACGTCCTAGTATGCATGGTTTTCAGGTATGTGATGTGAATGCTTCTTCACCATACCTCTTCAAAGTCTTTTGCTGCATAGATTGCATTGGACATATTTTGGAATAACTTATTTTCTCCTGAATGGATGGAGAAATATTTCCAAACACCATAGAAATGCTTTGGAGGTGGTAAGTCTTCTTTTCTTTGTCCTGCTCTTTCCCTTTTTCTTCTATCTTCAGCAGAACACATCTTAGCTTTGAAACTTTATTTTTTAAAGGAAAGTCAAACATACGATGGAGCTGTGCTTTTGAGAGTGTCTCCAGAGAGATGTGAACCCAAAATACCAATGTGAATGAGTGGCGAGATTTGTGGTGGCATTGCGGGAGATCCACAGATCCATAAAATAAATTCAAAAAGTGAAAGACTTGCAGTATTGCATTTGTAGGAAGCTTACATATGTTACGTTATGTTGATTTGTTAATTGTTATTTTTAAAATGTAAATTAAGAGGAAATGTGTTAATAAAATGTATTTATTAACATTTACAAATTTTAATTACTAAAGGAACTTATAGTTACAATTGTAGTACAATTTATATCAAAAACAGTGGTGAAATTAATTAAAAATCAAAGGTTACAGGGAGATTATAATGAGAAAATAACATTATAAAAACATTGAAATTTACTGAAAAATAAAGGTTACAGAGATGGTTTTGTTAGGCTCAGATTTTACACTCTATCTGTCTATCTATCTATCTATCTATCCATCTATCTCAAATGATATCACTGATGACAAAATCCAGGAAAGTAAACTTCAATGTATTTAATAAAATACCATTTAAAGTTTTTGAAAATAAGAATACAAAAGTAAGAGATGCACAACAAAGAGCTCACTGTAACCTTATCAACTAGTACACTCACCTATCACCTAAGAGACAGTTCTCAGCACATAGTCCTGTCTTTTCTAAATCAATACTTTAAACACTAATGACCAAAGCAAAACATCTATCTTTAAAGGCTAGTCGATTGTAATCCACAACAACACCATCTGTGCACCTGGAAAGAGGTGTTAGTGCAAATGTCAAATTTCTTCAAAACAGTACAACAAATGAGTACGGAGGTCCTAGCGGACAGGCCACTGTGTAACAAACCACTAGTTTAATTATTATTCATCCTGGAGAAATGTGTGAGGAGAGAGGTAAGACTCTTGTAAATATCTACTACACTGAGCCATCACTCTAGAGGAAGGTCTTAGTGTACAGATGAATTTATTGCAATATACTACTACAGTCTTCATCACACAGGAGAGAGGTCTAAGGAAACTTGTCAGTATGTCATAAAGCAGAACTGCACTCAGTCATCACTGTGGAGTGAAGTCTCAACGAACAGCTTAAACTGTTGCAAAGTGCTACCGTATACATAAATCAGCAGGGAACATTAGTTAGTGTGAGGCTAGAATGCTGTTAAATAGAACACCAGCTTAAAAAAATAGGATTATAGATCAGATGACAAGTGTGAGAAATTAGTATTACAAAAAAAGTAGTAATTTAATTTATGCAGTAGCTTAGTATATATATTTAAGTTTCTGAAACCTTTTCAAAACACTCACACGCACTGGATAATATCATCGGTGATGACATCAGTGATGTCATTTGCGATGTCGGCTAAGTAGGGGAAAGGATGTAGTCTTACAGCTAGAGTGGTCGACATCGAAGCTGGGGAACTGGGTTCGATTCTCTGCAGCGACGCTCAACATCCTGTGATTCTGGGCAAATCACTTAATCTCTCCATGCCTAACAAAAATGAATGTGTCCATCTGTAACGAAATTGGTGCTCATGTAAAGCGCTCTGATATCGATGTCTCGGGTCAAGTTTGCGCTATATAAAACTCTTGGGAAAAAAACGAGTCCCAAGATGGCTCACAACACTTCCTGGTTGAAGTGCTGGCAGCCAATCCGATTTCACCACAGGGACTGTTGGATCCTTGGAGGATCCGTGTCCCTATATATGCAAATTTAAAGTTCTCCTGAACGACTTTACAAAAATTCACAAAAAGGTCACTCTCAGGACCAAGAGCTACCTTTCTGGCAAATTTGGTGTGATTCCGTTCAATGGTTTGGGCTGTAGTCATGTCTAAAATTCCTA
This sequence comes from Calotriton arnoldi, assembly GCA_963921515.1. Taxonomy (NCBI): domain Eukaryota; kingdom Metazoa; phylum Chordata; class Amphibia; order Caudata; family Salamandridae; genus Calotriton; species Calotriton arnoldi. The sequence continues at coordinate 129,273 of CAWUFW010006124.1, read as the reverse complement.
TAGGAATTACCATGGGAAACGCACATTTTTAGACCCCCACCCTTTTTCTCATCTCCTGCTTACCGGATCCCCTGAAACTTGCCATGCACAATTAGAATCACTGGCAGTATTTTTGTGGAAAGTTTAGTGAATATTCATTCAATGGCGCCAAAGATATAGGCATTTAAAAAACACTTTTCCTATGGAAACTAGGTCCTTAATATAACTCATGACCATGTCATGAGTGATGTAATATGTGAGGTCATAAGTGCATTGTAGGGGGCATAAGTTATAGTTCTATAACTGCTGAATTTCTATGGTTTTGTACAAGATAAATCAGAGCCTAACACTAACCTGCCTGTAACACTACTACATCCCTCTTACTTTTTTTTGTTTCAGAGAATTGTAATTTAAAAAAAAAATATATATTCTTTTAATTTTATCTGCTATTCCACCTCCGTTTTTCGGAGAATAAATCAATGCTTTCTAAGATTATTTTTTGTAATTATTATATTTTTGGATACTTGAAATTTTAATGACTTAATTTTAAGAGCATATAATAATACGTTTACATAGTACTCATTTTATGTGGTTAGTTTTTTAAATATATTTTTCCATTTGTAGTTTATTTTTAAAAACTTAATCGTGAATGCATCAGTGTGTGATTTGATGTGTTAGTTACATATAATTGTAAACTCTTTTAAAAAAATAAATCTGCTGGCATATCTACAAGATAAGTTTTATTATATTTTTTACCCATTTTTTGAGGACCGCGGTACCTTGTGGTACCGAAATACACACCAGTCAGCAAGAATTTTTCTAGTCTGATCAAGTGATCGCAACATATCTGCAGTGTCCAAACCACAAACTCACTGAAATATAAAAAAATTAAATTTTTCATATAAAGAACACTATTTTGGTTTTTGAAATTAGACTAAATGTATTCGAGGTTAACAATTTCGGAGTGCATATTTTATTTTACAAGAACTCACTCGAGTTACGGATTTTGCAACCACGTGAATCTGCTGATGGACACCGCATATTTGCGTGCTTGCACACTGAAAATGTGAGGGTTGGTTACAAGATTACGGCTTTAAATGAACTGTTGCAGCTCGAATTGTAAAACAGCTATTTGTACTGGTTTCCTGCATTTTGCACTTTAGGTTGGCTGTTTTTTCACCCTACCACTCCAGGAAGCCTTTTTACTTTGATGCTGTTGGGATGTGTAGCTTATTTGGGCATCAGCTGCTGCTAAGTACAGCTGATTGGTGTCCTGGGGAGAACGCCTATATAGGCAGGCTGGAGGGGACGCATGGATGGCGTGCCGAAGGTACACCTAAGGCAAGCCCATCTGCACCCATCTGTGGCTGGTAGGAACAGGGGCCAGGACACCTGGCCAAATTCTGACTTATTCCACTGAGGATCTGATGGAGATGAGAGGGGCAAGCTGCTCATTTGCTATCCAGTGGGGTGGTGGGAAGGTTAAGAGCAGATGTACCTTTGGAGAGTCAGGTCAGGTCTACCCCATGGAAGAGAAGCAGGAAGGCAGAGTAGCCCGCTGTTAACACAGTCTGGTGGTAGGATGACTGGGGACAGAAAAGTAGGATTATATCACCAAGAACATGGGCCTAGGTGTGGAGATAAGGGCAATGCTGTTAAGCACGAGCTCCTTGCACAAACATAGTTTGGAAATCTTCTCACTTGTGCTGGAGAAGGAGTTGGATGTATTGGCATTGACTGAAACATGGTTGGAGGCAGGGTCCGGAATCTGACATAGTAGCAGCTCTGCCCCGGATTATCACCTCCTTGTGCATAACCGGCAGGGTGGGAAAAGAGGGAGAGGGGTGACATTGATCCCTCGGAGACAATTTTCTACAGAGATAGTGGCTGCCGACACCATAAATGGAGCAGAGGTCTTGGGGATAAAAGTGGACATGAAAGCTAGATGTCTTGTTATTTTGGTAGTCTGTCGCCCACCCCAGGTGACTGCCCTATTTAACCTGCTATTTCTGTAGTTGATGAGTGATGTGTGAAGCAGATATATTCAGATATTAGTGTTGGGGGATTTTAACTTTTCGTAGGATATTGTCTCAAGTGACCCCCACGCCTGGGTTCAGCAAAGGGATGGAAATGTTGGGCTTAGAGCAACTAATTGATCTACAGACTCATGATAAGGGTCATACCCTGGACCTGGTATGATCCACTCAGTCGATAGCCAGGATAGCAGTGATTGAACCCTGTGGCTGGTCAGATAATTCCCAGATTAGGTTTGCTCTCTTTCTGCTCAGTATGTACACTATATACCAGTTTGGCATACAGTATGTGGCTGGTCTAAAAGTGATAAAACGGATTTAGTGGAGGCCCTGAGGGGCTCAATGCATCCTCCAAATAGGGGGGTTGTAGAACTGGAAAGTGGGTGGTTTATGAGTTGGACTCAGGACATTATAGATATGGTGGCTCTGGCTTGTAGGGAAAGAGTAAGTTAAGCATGATCCCTGCTACACCACCTCACTCCGTGATGGGAAGCAGAGGCTTCATCAGTGTGAAAGGGAATGGCCTAAGCAGTGAAGCACTATGATTTGGATGCTTTGAGTAATTATAAAGCTGAGTTTGGTGCCTATAAAAGAACGATTGTGGCTACTGAAGCAGCTTTTTATGGTTCATGGTTGACAGCAGCTAGTGACCCACAAAGGGAGGATCTTTAAGGTGCTTGAAGAGCTAAGCCGAACAAAAGATCAGGCCCCAGTGGCAGATCCTGAGGATTGAAATAGGATGCAGGACTTCTTTATGAATAAGATTGGGGACATACAGAATGAAGTAAGGGATACCCTACTGTGTCCCTGCCCTTTGGAGATGGCCGATGTGTCCCTTTATCAGGGCGGGCAGTTATTGGCACTCCCATTATTAGGCCTGGATACTCTGGCCTCATGCCTGGTGGCTGTTAAATCTGGCTTGCAGGAGGACCCTTGTCCACCAGAGGTGTTCAAAGTGGCCTTCCTAGTTATGGGGGTGAGCTTCTGTCTCTCTTAAATGCCTCATTGGATCAGGCAAAGTTCCATCAAGATTTAATATTTAAGAGGGCTGTGGTTAGCACCTTGTTGAAGAAGGCGGGGCAGACCCAAACAACTTAAAATTTCTGGCTAGAATTCTGGAGCAGCATGCAATTAAGATCCTTACAAAATTTGTGGATGACCAGCAAGTGCTTGACCCTCGCCAATAAGGCTTTCGGGCCCATCATAGTACTTAGTTGGTGATGCTCTCTGTATTGGACAAACTTAGATTGGCAGCAGATAAGAATAGATCCTGCATGTTGATTTTGCTGGACCTCACGGCAACATTTGTTTCGGTGGACCATCAATTTCTCATGCACCGTTAATGGCGTGCGCAATCACAGGGTCTGCACTTTTGTAGATCTTGTTGTTCTTGAATCACCATTCACAGAGGATGCAGATGGGAGGTAATTTTTCCATGGAAAGGGCGCTAACTTCCTGGGTCCCTCAGGGATCCACACTATCGCCATTTCTGTTCAACATCTATATACAGCTGTTGTTTGCTGCACCACAACACAGTTGGACTGTCAACTGTTAAACTATGTGGATGACACCAAGTTGGTCTTACAGATCAATATATCTATGCAGTCACAATTGAACATGAAGCGTATCTTGTAGTTCACTAAGAATTGGATGACAGCTAACTCTCTGAAAATCAATCCAGACAAGACTGAGGTGCTGGCAATCACCAAAAAGGAGAATCCCTGGATGGACAGTTTTTGGCCATTGGAGTTAAGTTCCCCCAGGCACCATACCAGCAGTGAAAAACCTTGGTATTAAGCTGGACAGTAACCTGTCTACACCCAAGCAAGTGGCAACAGTGTGAGGGAGTTGCACGGGTCTCCTGAGACAGCTCCGGAAACTTGTTCCAATTCTTTCTTTCGCAACTATGCAAACAGTGGTGGCAGCAATGATTTTGTCATGGCAGGATTATGGAAATTTCCTGTATATCGGCCTCCCCTATAAGCTGCTGGGCAAGCACCATGTAACAATGAAAGATGCAGCAAGATTGCTGTTTGAACTACCAATATGGACACATGCCAGTCAAACAGAGGGCCATGTTCAAAGGCTTGTGCATTGTGCACAAGGGGGTACACAGCACAGCATTGTGCCAGTTTACATGAAAGAACGTCTGAGGCACCATGTACCCGGTCATTATCTGCTTTCCTACTAGGCAATCTTGTTAACTTGCCCACGCTTCAATAAAACAACATTGGACGGCCAGGCATTCTCAGTTTTGATACCCCAGATTTTGAATGGACTGCCGGAAAGTTTGAGTAAAGAAACTGCCCTCTATCCCTTTTGGAAGAGCCTACATTTTTTTATTTAACCCCTTCGCTGCTAGGCCTTTTCCCCCCCTGTGCTAAGCCTTTTTTGGGGGTATTTGGGTTAGTTCGCGCTTAGGCCCCTGTAACTTTTTGACCACATAAGGTATCCACACCAAATTTGCGTCCTTTTCTTCCAACATCATGGGGATTCTAAAGGTACCCAGGTTTTGTGGATTTCCCTGGAGGGGACCCAGAAATTAGCCAAAATACATCTACATTTTGTTTTTTTGGGGAAAAATGGGAAAAAAGTGCTGCAAATGAAAGCGTCTGGTTTTTTCCCTGCAAATGGTAGGGACTGACAGACTTTTGTCAGAAAACCAACATTTTTTACACAGTTTTGGCATTTTACTGGGACAATGCCTATTTTTGCTATTTTTGTGCTTTCAACCTTCTTCCAGTTAATGGTAGAAATGGGTATGAAAGCAATAACAGATCTTGGAAAGCTATACATTTTAAAAATGTAGACAAAATTCTGAATTCAGCAAGGGGTCATTTGTGTAGATCCTTCAAGGTTTCTTTATAGAAATTAACAGTTGAATATAGGAAAAATTGAAAATTAGTTGGAAAAAACAGCCATTTGTGCCAACGTTTTCACCTGTAACTTCTTCTAATTATGACAGCTGTTTAAAAGCTATATACCGTTACATCTGCTGGACTTTTCTGGTTGTGGGGATATATAGGACTTGTAGGTTCACCAAGAACCCGACGAACCCAGAGCCAATAACTGAGCAGCGTCTTGCAATGTTTTTTTATTATGTACCGGGTATATAGCAATTAATTTGGGAAAATATATACATGGAAAAATCGGTATGAAAGACACCTATGTATTTCTGAAATTGGAACAAAATATAGAGTTTATAAACAGTAAATATTTGCACATTTCCAAAATTGTGAGTACCCACACTAGCAAGAGAATTATAGGACAGTTTTAAAAGTGACTTCTTTTTACACATTGTCTTTCATTTGGAAGGCAGAAATGCATTGAAAGTCAATAGGTAATAACAGTTGCTCTACAATTCTGTTTTACCCTAAGTCTCCCGATAAAAATGGTACCTCACTTGTGTGGGTAGGTAGGCCTAGTGCCCGCGACAGGAAACGGCTCAAAACGCAATGTGGACACACTATATTTTTCCAGTGAAAACTGATCTTTTTTTGCAAAGAGCCTAGCTGTAGATTTTCAACCCTAGCTCTGCCGGCACCTAGGGAAACCTAGCAAACCTATACATTTTTGAAAACTAGACACCCAGGGAAATCCAGGATGGGGTGACTTGTCTGGCTATCACAAGTTCTGTTACCAAGAATCCCTTGCAAACCTCAAAATTTGTCAAAAAACACATTTTCCTCATATTTCTGTGGTGGAAAGTTCTGGAATCTACATGGATCCACAAAATTCAACCCACCCCGCATTCCCCAAAGGCTTCAAAGATAAATGATACCTCACTTGTGTGAGTAGGCCTAGTGCCCGTGACAGGAAACGGCCCAAAACGCAACGTGGACACACCACATTTTCACAGTGAAAACGGACCCTTTTTTGCAAAGTGCCTAGCTGTAGCTTTTGAACCCTAGCTCTGCCGGCACCTAGGAAAACCTAGCAAACCTATACATTTTTAAAAACTAGACACCCAGGGGAATCCAGGATGGGGTGACTTGTCTGGCTCTCACCAGGTTCTGTTACCCAGAATCCCTTGCAAACCTCAAAAGTTGTCAAAAAAAACAAATTTTCGTCACATTTCTGTGGTGGAAAGTTCAGGAATCTGTGTGGATCCACAAAATTCCACCCACCCCGCATTCCCCAAAGTCTTCCGAGAAAAATGGTACCTCACTTGTGTGGGTAGGCCTAGTGCCCGCGACAGGAAACGGCCCAAAATGCAATGTGGGTGGTAGGAAATTTATGTCAGCCCGGTGTGTAGAAGGAAATTTGTGGATCCACGCAGATTCCAGAAATTTCCCACACAGTAATTTGAGAAAAAAGTGATTTTTTTCAGCTAAATTTGAGGTTTGTAGGGCATTCTGGGGAGGAAAACATTGGGGGACCCACCAAGCCATACCTTCCTTGACTCCACCGGGTGTGTTTGGTAGGTTTCCCAAGATGGCAGCCGAGCCCGGGGCCAAAAACCCAGTTGACCCCCTTGCAATACCAGGTTGTTTTGTGATAGGTCATTTTGATGTCTCCTCAATACGTTTTGGGCCCTTGCCTGTTGCAGGTACTTGACCCACCCACGTGAGTGAGGTTCCATTTTTATCAGGAGACCTGGGGGAATGCTGGGTGGTAGGAAATTTGTGGACCTACGTAGATTCCAGAACTTTCCCACACAGACATTTGATAAAAATTTGATTTTTTCATCAAAATATGAGGTTTGCTGCGGATTCTGTGTAGGGAAATGTTGGGGATCCAAGCAAGCCATACCTCGCTGGACTCCACTGGGGCGATAGTTTTCAGAAATGTGTGGGTTTGGTAGGTTTCCCTAGATGGCTGCCGACCCCGGGACCAAAAACGCAGATGCCCCCTATGTATCTGAAAATGACCTGGGTTTGCAAGGGGGTCACATGAGTTTTTGGTCCCGGGCTTGGCGGCCATCTAGGGAAACCTTCCAAACCCACACATTTCTGAAAACAAGAGACCTGGGGCCCTTGCCTGTCGCGGGTACTTGACCCACCCACGCAAGTGAGGTACCATTTTTATCGGGAGACCTGGGGGAACGCTGGGTGGTAGGAAATTTGTGGATCCATGCAGATTCCTGAACTGTCCCACACAGAAATATTAGAAAAATTAGATTTTTTCAGCAAAATTTGAGGTTTGCAGGGGATTCTGGGTAGGAAAACGTTGGGGGTCCACGCAAGCCATACCTCACTGGATTCCCCGGATGTCTAGTTTTCATAAATGCATGGGTTTGGTAGTTTTCCCAGGATGCGGCCGAGCTCGGGCAAAAACCCAGGTGACCCCCTTGCAAAACCAGGTTGTTTTGTGATAGGTAATTGTGATGTCTCCTCAATTCGTTTTGGACCCTTGCCTTTCGCTGGTAATTGACCCACCCACGCGAGTGAGGTACCATTTTTATAGGGAGACCTGGGGGAACACTGGGTGGTAGGAAATTTGTGGATCCACGCAGATTCCAGAACTTGCTATCACAGAAATGTTAGGAAAATGTGTTGTTTTTTACAAAGTATAAGGTTTGCAAGGGATTCTGGGTAACAGAACCTAGTGAGAGCTAGACAAATCACCCAATCCTGGATTCCCCTGGGTGTCTAGCTTTCAAAAATGTATAGGTTTGCTAGGTTTCCTAGGTGCCTGCAGAGCTAGGGTTCAAAATCTACAGCTAGGCACTTTGCAAAAAAAAAGGGTCAGTTTTCACTTTGAAAATGTGGTGTCCATGTTGCGTTTTGGGCTGTTTCCTGTCGCGGGCACTAGGCCTACCCACAGAAGTGAGGTACCATTTTTATTGGGACACTTTGGAGAATGTGGGGTGGGTGGAAGTTTGTGGTCCCACGCAGATTCCAGAACTTTCCATCACAGAAATAGGAGGAAAATGTGTTTTATTTTTACAAAGTTTGAGGTTTGTAAGCACTACTACTCACCCGTGAGGGTCCCAAGGGACCACAGTGCACAACCATGAGATCTAGATGATGACAATCCACAATGCTTTTAACCAAAAGCAACATTTGATGCCACTTTAACCCTCGCTGGACAACCTAAGTTATGTCTACATTAGATAAACCTAGGTCCCTGTCAATGTCACTCTTTCTAGCAATCTCTTTGGCCCAAAACACAAAACTATGGTTTGCAATCCAGAAGTAGCACACAGGAAAAAGGCTGCAGCAGAATGAGGCACTTTTGAAGAAGAAAAGCAATTAAAATGTAGGACAGTACGTAAAATATAAAATAACATATTTCATTGGATGTTGGAGATATGCAGGGAACTAAAATTAGGTAGTGAATTTAAGAAAAAAAGTAACTAATCCTGTGATTGAATTTAGAAAAATAAAGATGGTATGTTGTTTGGGATATGCTGACAGTCAACCACACCTGCTACAGTTAATCTGAAGCTAGCATGCAGTTTAGAGAAAGTCTTGTGAAAGTTTGACTTACTGGTAGGCAGAGACTATTGGAAGCATGGTTTATATAGAAGTGAAGATAAAAGAGTGTGGGGGAAGGGAACAAAAGAGACTGCAGTGTGAAACTGAAAAGCAGTGTAGTGTACAAAAATTGATCTTGTAATTGACAATATTTTGCAAAAGTAAATACAAGTGAAAGCATTAACAGCAAATTGTTAAATGCTTTTAAGGGGTTTCATGTGGATCTGCAGCTCCACCGCACATCTACAGCGGACCACACAAGGGGCCGAGCTGAGCACCGGGGTGGTTCTGTGGATCCAAAAAAAACTACCAAATTGGGCATCTGTACAGGAAACATGGAAAGGGTTAAAAAAGAGTGACCATTTAGAAAAGGTATGCCAAAAATAAAAGATGAAAGGAAGTCTGTGATTTGCTAAGTACAGCAGAACGAGTAAGAGCACATAGGGAAGGGTAGACATTTTAGGTACTTTTTAACTGACAGTGGAGGAGGATTGCCATATTTCTGACTTGAGATTTGCAGTGGAAAACAGATATGAACAGATATTAAAATAAAAGTTGGACAACAGCAAAGAGATTTCACAGGGGCATAATATAATTTTCCTTGTTAGAGCAGGGCGCATCTTTAAAAAGGTGTGCTCGACACTAATAAGGAGAGTGCACCATATTACTTTGAATGTGGTGCCCCTAGGCAGCAGCAAACTTGTGCTGCCCTGGGGGCAGTGCATTCAAGTGAAATAGGGAGCAGCTATGAAGCAGCCACTCCGTGTTTCACTGTGAAGGTTGTAACCCTGTAGTACTTTTAATGGGGGTTAGAGATCACCTTGCAGGCAGTGAGTGACTGCACCGACCTCAAAGGGGATGTCTGGGGGATCATAGGACCCGCTTTCCCCACTCCAGAGGACTGCTATCACTGGCAGCACTGACAGTGTGCCTCCAGATTGCTCTTTTGCCTCTGTGCCCACATCTATATTATGCCGCAGGTGAAGAGGCAAAAGGATTCTCTCTTTTGCATGGGGCCACTCCCCCATGCAAATGAGGGAATACCCTCTGGTGATAGCGCTCATGCTATATGTGCCCCAGTGCTATCTATATTACAGAAGGGGCAGCACAAGTGTCTGTGGCCCTTTCTGTAATACCAAAGTGCTGCAGGTGTGTGCAACGCGGGCGTACATGCCCATTGCACCCCAGGACACTTTCCATAATACGGCCTCAAGAATGTTAATTAGGTTAGACTAGCCATGTATATTAGCTGAAAGAAATGATGTAGCTTCTACACTCTACAGTAAATGGCAAAATAGAAGAGATGTTAGATGAGAACATTAACTAAAATCAAAGTGAGCAGTGAAAGAGGAATTGCTACACTGAAAAATTATTTTACTAAGCCAGTATGACTGAATGTAATTGAAATTAGATTTGGGTGCTTGCTTATAGTATGTCATTCAAAAGTATGTAATGTCTACCCAATCACACAGTCACACAGTCAAGCAGCCACTTACACACCCAGTTACACTACCATAAAACCACTTATGTACCCACCACTCATACAGCCATACAGTGACTGACACACTCAGTTGCACACCCATAAAACCAACCACGCATCCATTTGATAACCTATACATCCACTTACATAGCCATTCACACATTCATACAGGACCTGTCACACCCATTTACACACCTATACAGTCATTCATGTAGCTAGCACCTAGACAGTCAGTTACACACACCCTTATGCACCTCTACACCCAGTTATATACCCAGTCACCCACCCATACAGCCACTCACATACCTATTTATAAAAATCATACAGCTACTCACACACCTAGCCAGACAGAGACCGAGGCACTTTCACATAAATTCAGAAAACCACACAGCACTTATGTATCCACCACAAATAAAGCTACTAACACACATAGTTACTCACCTAAACACCCACTAATGCTGCCAGTTAGCAATCCATACAGCCACTATCATATCCATTGAGACACCCATGCAGTCATTAACACACACAGTCACACACCCACACAGCTACTTACATATCCAGTGACACACCCACAGAGGCCCTCTCACATATCCACTCAACAATTCACACACCCAGTCACCCACCCGAACAGCGACTCATATACCCATTTATGCACCCATATTCAGATACTAATATAGCCTCTTACACACTGACAACTACTTATGTAGCTACTCACTTGCTTATAGTATGCAATCTAATAATATGTAATCTCAAGTTAAATGTCTTCTATATTTGCTTTTCAGATATCTACTTGTGTTTAAAGAGGAAGTGATGATGGAACTGTGAGGTGAACAAAATTAAGATTTATGCTTCTTGACAGCATCCACAAACTGTCCAAAAGATGATATATTTAGTGCAACTGATGTATGGCATTTGCCACAGTGAGTGACCATGTTTGCAGTTTTGGTGAAACATCGGGATGGTAAATATCTGGTCAGGTGGTAAGCGTCCCACAGAAGACATATTTAGTGCAACTGGCATATTTTAATTGCCACAATTAGGGACCATGTTTGCAGTTTTGGTGAAACAGTGGGGATTGTAAGTATCTGGTCAGGTGGTAAGGGTCCCGCAGATGGTCTAGCTACTTATGATGATGCACCACCTTCCCCCTCTCTTTTATTATCCTCTGATACGTCCTAGTATGCATGGTTTTCAGGTATGTGATGTGAATGCTTCTTCACCATACCTCTTCAAAGTCTTTTGCTGCATAGATTGCATTGGACATATTTTGGAATAACTTATTTTCTCCTGAATGGATGGAGAAATATTTCCAAACACCATAGAAATGCTTTGGAGGTGGTAAGTCTTCTTTTCTTTGTCCTGCTCTTTCCCTTTTTCTTCTATCTTCAGCAGAACACATCTTAGCTTTGAAACTTTATTTTTTAAAGGAAAGTCAAACATACGATGGAGCTGTGCTTTTGAGAGTGTCTCCAGAGAGATGTGAACCCAAAATACCAATGTGAATGAGTGGCGAGATTTGTGGTGGCATTGCGGGAGATCCACAGATCCATAAAATAAATTCAAAAAGTGAAAGACTTGCAGTATTGCATTTGTAGGAAGCTTACATATGTTACGTTATGTTGATTTGTTAATTGTTATTTTTAAAATGTAAATTAAGAGGAAATGTGTTAATAAAATGTATTTATTAACATTTACAAATTTTAATTACTAAAGGAACTTATAGTTACAATTGTAGTACAATTTATATCAAAAACAGTGGTGAAATTAATTAAAAATCAAAGGTTACAGGGAGATTATAATGAGAAAATAACATTATAAAAACATTGAAATTTACTGAAAAAATAAAGGTTACAGAGATGGTTTTGTTAGGCTCAGATTTTACACTCTATCTGTCTATCTATCTATCTATCTATCCATCTATCTCAAATGATATCACTGATGACAAAATCCAGGAAAGTAAACTTCAATGTATTTAATAAAATACCATTTAAAGTTTTTGAAAATAAGAATACAAAAGTAAGAGATGCACAACAAAGAGCTCACTGTAACCTTATCAACTAGTACACTCACCTATCACCTAAGAGACAGTTCTCAGCACATAGTCCTGTCTTTTCTAAATCAATACTTTAAACACTAATGACCAAAGCAAAACATCTATCTTTAAAGGCTAGTCGATTGTAATCCACAACAACACCATCTGTGCACCTGGAAAGAGGTGTTAGTGCAAATGTCAAATTTCTTCAAAACAGTACAACAAATGAGTACAGAGGTCCTAGCGGACAGGCCACTGTGTAACAAACCACTAGTTTAATTATTATTCATCCTGGAGAAATGTGTGAGGAGAGAGGTAAGACTCTTGTAAATATCTACTACACTGAGCCATCACTCTAGAGGAAGGTCTTAGTGTACAGATGAATTTATTGCAATATACTACTACAGTCTTCATCACACAGGAGAGAGGTCTAAGGAAACTTGTCAGTATGTCATAAAGCAGAACTGCACTCAGTCATCACTGTGGAGTGAAGTCTCAACGAACAGCTTAAACTGTTGCAAAGTGCTACCGTATACATAAATCAGCAGGGAACATTAGTTAGTGTGAGGCTAGAATGCTGTTAAATAGAACGCCAGCTTAAAAAAATAGGATTATAGATCAGATGACAAGTGTGAGAAATTAGTATTACAAAAAAAGTAGTAATTTAATTTATGCAGTAGCTTAGTATATATATTTAAGTTTCTGAAACCTTTTCAAAACACTCACACGCACTGGATAATATCATCGGTGATGGCATCAGTGATGTCATTTGCGATGTCAGCTAAGTAGGGGAAAGGATGTAGTCTTACAGCTAAAGTGGTCGACATCGAAGCTGGGGAACTGGGTTCGATTCTCTGCAGCGACGCTCAACATCCTGTGATTCTGGGCAAATCACTTAATCTCTCCATGCCTAACAAAAATGAATGTGTCCATCTGTAACGAAATTGGTGCTCTTGTAAAGCGCTCTGATATCGATGTCTCGGGTCAAGTTTGCGCTATATAAAACTCTTGGGAAAAAAACGAGTCCCAAGATGGCTCACAACACTTCCTGGTTGAAGTGCTGGCAGCCAATCCGATTTCACCACAGGGACTGTTGGATCCTTGGAGGATCCGTGTCCCTATATATGCAAATTTAAAGTTCTCCTGAACGACTTTACAAAAATTCACAAAAAGGTCACTCTCAGGACCAAGAGCTACCTTTCTGCCAAATTTGGTGTGATTCCGTTCAATGGTTTGGGTTGTAGTCATGTCTAAAATTCCTATAGGAATTACCATGGGAAACGCACATTTTTAGACCCCCATCCTTTTTCTCATCTCCTGCTTACCGGATCCCCTGAAACTTGCCATGCACAATTAGAATCACTGGCAGTATTTTTGTGGAAAAGGTTCATTCAATGGCGCCAAAGATATAGGCATTTAAAAAAACACTTTTCCTATGGAAACTAGGTCCTTAATATAACTCATGACCATGTCATGAGTGATGTAATATGTGAGGTCATAAGTGCATTGTAGGGGGCATAAGTTATAGTTCTATAACTGCTGAATTTCTATGGTTTTGTACAAGATAAATCAGAGCCTAACACTAACCTCCCTGTAACACTACTACATCCCTGTTACTTTTTTTTGTTTCAGAGAATTGTAATTAAAAAAAAAATATATATATTCTTTTAATTTTATCTGCTATTCCACTTCCGTTTTTCGGAGAATAAATCAATGCTTTCTAAGATTATTTTTTGTAATTATTATATTTTTGGATACTTGAAATTTTAATGACTTAATTTTAAGAGCATATAATAATACGTTTACATAGTACTCATTTTATGTGGTTAGTTTTTTAAATATATTTTTCCATTTGTAGTTTATTTTTAAAAACTTAATCGTGAATGCATCAGTGTGTGATTTGATGTGTTAGTTACATATAATTGTAAACTCTTTTAAAAAATAAATCTGCTGGCATATCTACAAGATAAGTTTTATTATATTTTTTACCCATTTTTTGAGGACCGCGGTACCTTGTGGTACCAAAATACACACCAGTCAGCAAGAATTTTTCTAGTCTGATCAAGTGATCGAAACATATCTGCAGTGTCCAAACCACAAACTCACTGAAAATATAAAAAAATTAAATTTTTCATATAAAGAACACTATTTTGGTTTTTGAAATTAGACTAAACGTATTCGAGATTAACAATTTCGGAGTGCATATTTTATTTTACAAGAACTCACTCGAGTTACGTATTTTGCAACCACGTGAATCTGCTGATGGACACCGCAGATTTGCGTGCTTGCACACTGAAAATGTGAGGGTTGGTTACAAGATTACAGCTTTAAATGAACTGTTGCAGCTCGAATTGTAAAACAGCTATTTGTACTGGTTTCCTGCATTTTGCACTTTAGGTTGGCTGTTTTTTCACCCTACCACTCCAGGAAGCCTTTTTACTTTGATGCTGTTGGGATGTGTAGCTTATTTGGGCATCAGCTGCTGCTAAGTACAGCTGATTGGTGTCCTGGGGAGAACGCCTATATAGGCAGGCTGGAGGGGACGCATGGATGGCGTGCCGAAGGTGCACCTAAGGCAAGCCCATCTGCACCCATCTGTGGCTGGTAGGAACAGGGGCCAGGACACCTGGCCAAATTCTGACTTATTCCACTGAGGATCTGATGGAGATGAGAGGGGCAAGCTGCTCATTTGCTATCCAGTGGGGTGGTGGGAAGGTTAAGAGCGGATGTACCTTTGGAGAGTCAGGTCAGGTCTACCCCATGGAAGAGAAGCAGGAAGGCAGAGTAGCCCGCTGTTAACACGGTCTGGTGGTAGGATGACTGGGGACAGAAAAGTAGGATTATATCACCAAGAACATGGGCCTAGGTGGGGAGATAAGGGCAATGCTGTTAAGCACGAGCTCCTTGCACAAACATAGTTTAGAAATCTTCTCACTCGTGCTGGAGAAGGAGTTGGATGTATTGGCATTGACTGAAACATGGTTGGTGGCAGGGTCCGGAACCTGACATAGTAGCAGCTCTGCCCTGGATTATCACCTCCTTGTGCATAACCGGCAGGGTGGGAAAAGAGGGAGAGGGGTGACATTGATCCCTCGGAGACAATTTTCTACAGAGGTAGTGGCTGCCGACACCATAAATGGGGCAGAGGTCTTGGGGATAAAAGTGGACATGAAAGCTAGATGTCTTGTTATTTTGGTAGACTGTCGCCCACCCCAGGTGACTGCCCTATTTAACCTGCTATTTCTGCAGTTGATGAGTGATGTGTGAAGCAGATATATTCAGATATTAGTGTTGGGGGATTTTAACTTTTCGTAGGATATTGTCTCAAGTGACCCCCCACGCCTGGGTTCAGCAAAGGGATGGAAATGTTGGGCTTAGAGCAACTAATTGATCTACAGACTCATGATAAGGGTCATACACTGGACCTGGTATGATCCACTCAGTCGATAGCCAGGATAGCAGTGATTGAACCCTGTGGCTGGTCAGATCATTCCCAGCTTAGGTTTGCTCTCTTTCTGCTCAGTATGTGCACTATATACCAGTTTGGCATACAGTACGTGGCTGGTCTAAAAGTGATAAAACGGATTTAGTGGAGGCCCTGAGGGGCTCAATGCATCCTCCAAATAGGGGGGGGTTGTAGAACTGGAAAGTGGGTGGTTTATGAGTTGGACTCAGGACATTATAGATATGGTGGCTCTGGCTTGTAGGGAAAGAGTAAGTTAAGCATGATCCCTGCTACACCACCTCACTCCGAGATGGGAATCAGAGGCTTCATCAGTGTGAAAGGGAATGGCCTAAGCAGTGAAGCACTATGATTTGGATGCTTTGAGTAATTATAAAGCTGAGTTTGGTGCCTATAAAAGAACGATTGTGGCTACTGAAGCAGCTTTTTATGGTTCATGGTTGACAGCAGCTAGTGACCCACAAAGGGGGGATCTTTAAGATGCTTGAAGAGCTAAGCCGAACAAAAGATCAGGCCCCAGTGGCAGATCCTGAGGATTGAATAGGATGCAGGACTTCTTTATGAGTAAGATTGGGGACATACAGAATGAAGTAAGGGATACCCCACTGTGTCCCTGCCCTTTGGAAATGGCCGATGTGTCCCTTTATCAGGGCAGGCAGTTATTGGCACTCCCATTATTAGGCCTGGATACTCTGGCCTCATGCCTGGTGGCTGTTAAATCTGGCTTGCAGGAGGACCCTTGTCCACCAGAGGTGTTCAAAGTGGCCTTCCTAGTTATAGGGGGTGAGCTTCTGTCTCTCTTAAATGCCTCATTGGGTCAGGCAAAGTTCCATCAAGATTTAATATTTAAGAGGGCTGTGGTTAGCACCTTGTTGAAGAAGGCGGTGCAGACCCAAACAACTTAAAATTTCTGGCTAGAATTCTGGAGCAGCATGCAATTAAGATCCTTACAAAATTTGTGGATGACCAGCAAGTGCTTGACCCTCGCCAATAAGGCTTTCGGGCCCATCATAGTACTGAGTTGGTGATGCTCTCTGTATTGGACAAACTTAGGTTGGCAGCAGATAAGAATAGATCCTGCATGTTGATTTTGCTGGACCTCACGGCAACATTTGATTCGGTGGACCATCAATTTCTCATGCACCGTTAATGGCGTGCGCAATCACAGGGTCTGCACTTTTGTAGATCTTGTTGTTCTTGAATCACCATTCACAGAGGATGCAGATGGGAGGTAATTTTTCCATGGAAAGGGCGCTAACTTCCTGGGTCCCTCAGGGAGCCACACTATCCCCATTTCTGTTCAACATCTATATACAGCTGTTGATTGCTGCACCACAACACAGTTGGACTGTCAACTGTTAAACTATGTGGATGACACCAAGTTGGTCTTACAGATCAATATATCTATGCAGTCACAATTGAACATGAAGCATATCTTGTAGTTCACTAAGAATTGGATGACAGCTAACTCTCTGAAAATCAATCCAGACAAGACTGAGGTGCTGGCAATCACCAAAAAGGAGAATCCCTGGATGGACAGTTTTTGGCCATTGTAGTTAAGTTCCCCCCCAGGCACCATACCAGCAGTGAAAAACCTTGGTATTAAGCTGGACAGTAACCTGTCTACACCCAAGTAAGTGGCAACAGTGTGAGGGAGTTGCACGGGTCTCCTGAGACAGCTCCGGAAACTTGTTCCAATTCTTTCTTTCGCAACTATGCAAACAGTGGTGGCAGCAATGATTTTGTCATGGCAGGATTATGGAAATTTCCTGTATATCGGCCTCCCCTATAAGCTGCTGGGCAAGCACCATGTAACAATGAAAGATGCAGCAAGATTGCTGTTTGAACTACCAATATGGACACATGCCAGTCAAACAGAGGGCCATGTTCAAAGGCTTGTGCATTGTGCACAAGGGGCTACACGGCACAGCATTGTGCCAGTTTACATTAAAGAACGTCTGAGGCACCATGTGCCCGGTCATTGTCTGCTTTCCTACTAGGCAATCTTGTTAACTTTCCCACGCTTCAATAAAACAACATTGGACGGCCAGGCATTCTCAGTTTTGATACCCCAGATTTTGAATGGACTGCCGGAAAGTTTGAGTAAAGAAACTTCCCTCTGTCCCTTTTGGAAGAGCCTACATTTTTTTATTTAACCCCTTCGCTGCTAGGCCTTTCCCCCCCCTGTGCTAAGCCTTTTTCTGGGGTATTTGGGTTAGTTCACGCTTAGGCCCCTGAAACTTTTTGACCACATAAGGTATCCACACCAAATTTGCGTCCTTTTCTTCCAACATCATGGGGATTCTAATGGTACCCAGGTTTTGTGGATTTCCCTGGAGGGGACCCAGAAATTAGCCAAAATACAGCTACATTTTGTTTTTTTTAGGGAAAAATGGGAAAAAAGTGCTGCAAATGAAAGCGTCTGGTTTTTTCCCTGCAAATGGTAGGGACTGACAGACTTTTGTCAGAAAACCAACATTTGTTACACAGTTTTGGCATTTTACTGGGACATAGCCTATTTTTGCTATTTTTTGTGCTTTCAACCTTCTTCCAGTTAATGGTAGAAATGGGTATGAAAGCAATAACAGATCTTGGAAAGCTATACATTTTAACAAAGTAGACAAAATTCTGAATTCAGCAAGGGGTCATTTGTGTAGATCCTTCAAGGTTTCTTTATAGAAATTAACAGTTGAATATAGGAAAAATTGAAAATTAGTTGAAAAAAACAGCCATTTGTGCCAACGTTTTCACCTGTAACTTCTTCTAATTATGACAGCTGTTTGAAAGCTATATACCGTTACATCTGCTGGACCTTTCTGGTTGTGGGGATATATAGGACTTGTAGGTTCACCAAGAACCCGACGAACCCAGAGCCAATAACTGAGCAGCGTCTTGCAATGGTTTTTTATTATGTACCGGGTATATAGCAATTCATTTGGGAAAATATATACATGGAAAAATCGGTATGAAAGACACCTATGTTTTTCTGAAATTGGAACAAAATATAGAGTTTATAAACAGTAAATATTTGCACATTTCCAAAATTGTGAGTACCCATACTAGCAAGAGAATTATAGGACATTTTTAAAAGTGACTTCTTTTTTACACATTGTCTTTCATTTGGAAGGCAGAAATGCATTGAAAGTCAATAGGTAATAACAGTTGCTCTACAATTCTGTTTTACCCTAAGTCTCCCGATAAAAATGGTACCTCACTTGTGTGGGTAGGCCTAGTGCCCGCGACAGGAAACGGCTCAAAACGCAACGTGGACACACTATATTTTTACAGTGAAAACTGATCTTTTTTTTGCAAAGAGCCTAGCTGTAGATTTTCAACCCTAGCTCTGCCGGCACCTAGGGAAACCTAGCAAACCTATACATTTTTGAAAACTAGACACCCAGGGAAATCCAGGATGGGGTGACATGTCTGGCTCTCACAGGTTCTGTTACCCAGAATCCCTTGCAAACCTCAAAATTTGTCAAAAAAACACATTTGCCTCATATTTCTGTGGTGGAAAGTTCTGGAATCTACATGGATCCACAAAATTCAACCCACCCCGCATTCCCCAAAGGCTTCCAAGATAAATGATACCTCACTTGTGTGAGTAGGCCTAGTGCCCGTGACAGGAAACGGCCCAAAACGCAATGTGAACACACCATATTTTCACAGTGAAAACGGACCCTTTTTTTGCAAAGTGCCTAGCTGTAGCTTTTGAACCCTAGCTCTGCCGGCACCTAGGAAAACCTAGCAAACCTATACATTTTTAAAAACTAGACACCCAGGGGAATCCAGGAAACCTTGGTGTCTAGGGGACTTTCTGCCCCCCCGGGGGGCAGATTGGGGGTTACTGTCCCCATCTGTCCCCCAGGAAGGGCAGAAAGACTGTAATTTTGCGGGGGCAGCCCCCACCACTAATTTGCATTTAAAACAAAATTCCTGGTTTCTAGTGGGCTTTCTGCCCCCCTGGGGGGGCAGAAAAACTGAATCTGGCCAAAATAATATGGGGGAGCAAAGGCCCTTGCCCAAGGGGCCGCTCCCCCCTCCCTGGTGCCTAGTGGGTGGATCGCCCTTTAGGATCGCCCTCCTGGGGCGATCCCCAAGCTGGGATTCACTAGGGAGGGGTAGGGATCCACTAGGGAGGGATACCACTGGAAAGGGGAGATTCTCCCCTTTCCATCGATACCTCTCCTGACTTTCTACGTGCTCAGGGGGCTGAGATAGCCCCCTGAGCACGTAGAAAGTGAAATTGAAATCAGCCTCTTGGCTCATTTCAGTTTCGGTTTCACTGAAATTACGTCAGCGCGACGTGCGCGCTGATCGTCATTTCAGGGAAACCATGCATGCAGCCTCGGGAGCTGGGGAAGCTCTTCCCCAGCTCCCGAGGCTGTTGGGGGGTAAAGGGAATCCCTGTGCGAGGATGGCCGTGGGCCGTCCTACGCACATGAGCACTGGTGCGTCGGATGGCCCCCGGCCATCCGACGCACAGAAGGGGCTAAACAAGCTTGGCAGTAATATGTTATTATAACCCTCAGTAAGGGCCAAAAGACCAGTGATATTTGTGCTCTATATACAAGTTATTAACGATAACATAAGCTCCTCTTTTCTTTGGCCAAATAGGGACCACACCTTTTACTGAATTATTCCCCACTCATTACCTGTTATTTGTATTAGAGGACAGAGAAACAGCACATGGACTGAAACTTCTGCTGTTTTCTGTGTGTTGTATCAACATCTGGTCCAGGAGAAGATCTTGTTCTACTAGAAGAGGAGAAGGAAGTACATGAAGCAGCACCACAGAAGAAGGACATTGAAGTTTGGGGGTACTTGCAATTCCATCCGATGAAAAAAAAGTTACTGCCAAAATTATTAAGTGCAACATCTGCGGGTAGGAACTTTTGAAAGGAATCAGCAAAAGTTGCAGCAATGATACATCTTCTATGTGGAAGCATCTTAAGACCACCCATGAGAGAGGATGGTCTGTTAGAAGGAAGCTGCTTCTTCAGCGACTGTGTCAGCACCTTCCACCGCAGCAATAATAACAGTGGCAGCTATGTGTCCAAATTTGGGACACATTGCAACCCATTGTTTATGCTGCCATATCCCAGTAGGATTGCATACGACATATGTTGCTGAATATTTGTCAGTGTATGCATAACTAAGTTCCTGGATGTACATGTATGAATGAGTGTCTGAGTGTGCCAGTGAATGCGGGGAACAGCATTTACAACGCAGTACTTTTATAATGCGGTTGTTACAGTGACCGCATTGTTAGTACACAATACCTTTACATCGCAAGTCATTAGAACAACTTGTTGTAGGGGTGCTAAGATATTGGATATGAAATCCAACACCTTCCCTGCAGTTGTGCAAACTGGAGTAGGAATAGTAAATAATACTATTCCTAGGTCTAGCGCACCCCCTACAGAAAGTCGTTGTAATAACTTGCGATGTAAAGGTATTGCGTACTAACAATGCGGTCGTTGTAACAACTGTGTTGTAATAGTACGCGATGTAATAGCATGCGTTGTAACATGTTATATTCGTGAATGCATCAGTGTGTGATTTGGTGTGTCAGTGTATGTATAAGTCTATCCCTGGGTGACTGAGTGTATGTATGATTGAGTGTCTGAGTGTATCTGTGAATGCATCAGTGTATGTCTGGGTGTGTCAGTGTATGTGTGATTGTATCCTGGGTGGGCAACTATAAGAATAAGTGTGTGCATGACTGTCTCAGTGTATAAATCAGTGTGTGACTGGGTATGTGAAAGTATACATAAGTGTGTTCGTGGGTGTCTCAGTGTATGCATCAGTGTGTGCCTGGGTATCTCAGTATAGGTGTCAGTGTGTTGCTGGGAGTCTTAGTATATGCATGAGTGTGTGCCTGGGTGTGTCTGTGTTTGCATCAGCATCTACTTGGGTGTTTTAGTGCATACATTAGTGTGAGTATGTCAGTGAATGTATCAGTGTATGCCTGAGTTTCTGAGTATACATATCAGTGTAGCCTTGCTATCTTAGTAACTGTATGATTGTGTGGTTGAGTTTTGTAGTATATCCAGCAATATCTGCTAATCTGTCTTATGCATGTATTTTAAAACCTATGTAAACAGTTACCTATATAACTGCAAACAATGAATCCATCAATCTGAAATAAAAGAGAGAAATACATGTTATTATTTCATAGTATAAAGTTACACACTAAGGTATAACTTTGTTTAATAGAAATGTTTATTTTAATCATAAAGTATTACACAGCTGTAACACAGCAAATGACATACATTTAATTTAAGCATTTAATTTTCCCTTTTTGCTCTTCTCAGCTTTCATAATTGTACATCATAAACAATGTACTATATGAAGTTTCATCATAAACAGAGGGGAAAAAACACATCGTAGAACAAAAAATAGAACTGCACAGTATGGCACTATAAACAAGTTACACTATGCATTGCATGCACTAACAAATAATGAATACATTATTTTAGCTATTGCTACTGTACTAATTTAAAGAAACATATACCAAAAAAATAAAATGTTATAATATTGCAAGTTGTCCATTACTCGAAAAAGATGTAAAGCACTTTGGAATTTTTGGAGTACGTTTTGAAGACATTACTCCTGGTATGATGTCTTAAACACTGCTGATGCACGAAGAACAAACACTGTATACCACTTTCTATACTGTAATCCTCCTTAGAACTTTGGTTAAAGAAAGAAGAGGTATAAATGTGGAAGTTTCAGAGGCAGTTTTTGTTTCAATGTAAGCTTGCTGTCATTGCATTCCGTTCGTCCACTTACACTTCTTAAGTACAAAGTGTAGTGTTCTGAAGTTATACAAATTCCTTCATGAAATATACTAGCCACTGTAGTATATTTTCTTCCAAGATTTTAAATTTTTCCTACTTTAAAGTTTGTAATTTCAATTTCCATTGTAGATCGATCTGCTATGCATAGTTGTAGCATTAATATATTTCCCACTTCTCTGTAACTGTAATGTAGGAATGCAATCTGATCTACAATTTGAGCAGGTCATATTTTGGCTAGCCTTTTTCATCAGCCTGTCTAAAGGCACAGTTTTGGAATCAGGTAATTGTAAGCAGAGAAGTTTTTCTAATTTGATTTGAGTGGTAGATGTACCACTGAGGTGCCTGCCACATGGTGCAGTGATGAACACTGACACCCATTCCTCTATGAGAGCTTGTGCTATGGCCGGTTTATGGCCGTGACACAAGCTCCCATCGAGGAATGGGAGTATGCCACCCAAACAGTGTTCGGTCGCATCATGATGAGGTGGTCGGGACGCCGACCTGAGGTCGGTTGGTCCCATTTCCAAGAGACATCGTAAATGGCCCCTATGAGTCTTCCACATGGTGTGGTTCCCCCTGTTGAGGAATTTAATACATGGGGTACTGTATTTTCGGCCATTTACACCATTACTCATGGCACTCCTTCAATTGCAGTTTTACCTGAAGTCTTTACACAGCTTCAGGCTGAACATGGATTGGCCCCTGCTCTGGATTTGGGGATGAAGCTCATTGGCAACTTCCCACTGTGTCCTCAATTCTTTTGAGTGATATCAAAGGAGGTGCAGCTTCTTTGGCAATACGCTAATGGCTCGCTTTAGTTCCCACTGTTTATCAGGAACTTGAGCTGCCTAAAATATTTTCTGAAACTTATACATCTATAGGTCTGTATGAACTGTGCCAAAATGGCTGACCGTGAGGGAGCTCCCGATACAGGTTCCCAGAGCCAGGGATCGCCAGTGCCATAAATCCCTTGCAAAGGCTCTCCCAGCTAGCCACCCACTACCTAGACTATCAGAACGGACCTATATACGACAATTGGAGCTTGAAAAACATCATACTATGCAACAAACAGATAAAACCAACCTACAGAGAGCTTCGTCGGCGAGACCACCAGCGAAGATTCCGAGCCTCATGATCTCGCCCGACTGCGCAACTGACCCCTGACTGCAGACCAGAGGGGGTTCCTCGGCTGAACAGTGGCTCCTGCGGGGGTCGGGTCCCATCCTCAATGCGCCGTGTCTTCCTTACTTAGCGGAGGTAAGGTGGCGGTTGCATCGCTGTTTCCAGCTCCTTGGAGTTTCCTTTTGTTCTTCCCTTTGCTGATGTCCCAGTCATGAGCTGGCAGCATGCTGGTCTCACTTGAGCTGACCACTGCTGATTAAGTAATCAGTGAGTCCACCAGAGGTATCTCCGGGCGAGCATGGGACCCCTCTACCCTCGCAACCTGACCCTGGACATGACGGAGGTACACTTTGCATGCTACCGGTCCTCATTGCTGCTTTCTTCATGGGAGGTGTTTCACTACATGAATGTGCAGCGAACAAGACCCATAACTAGGAGGGCAGTGATGGTCGGGTTTTCTCGCTGCTGCCCAGCGATACCTCCCTCAATGACTAGGTGCAGGCATGGACTGCCTCTCGAGCTTCACTCCTGCGAGTTCTTCCAAACCCTGCTGTCTGGAGCCTCTAGCTCTGCTCTGCCGCCCTGGACGAATCTGAAACTGCTATCCCGGCATGTGAAATTTTAACCCTTATGCCACTGGGGCTGGCTGTACCATGCGAGTGGTCCTTCTTGTTGCTTTTCTTACTTTATTTTCTACCCGCCGACACTGCCGCCACTGGCCCCCCTTTGACTCTCTCCCCTCATCTCATTGCCTAGGGTAGGCACATTTCGAGGACGTTAGAAGGAAATGTTTAGAGACATCGACTGCAGTGCAGTTACATTGTCCCTAAACCCTCACTCCCTGACTCAAAAAGCAGCAGAAGCTATCTCTGGCATTATGGCATAGCACAATAGAATCCATAGCAAATAAAGAAAGAATAACCCCACTGCAATAGAAATAAGACTGATTCAACCTGCAACAGTGGCCATCTTGGACTGACCATAAACCAAGGCACAGTTGACACACTGGAGTGAGCACTCGCTCACTGAACTAATTATTGAAATTGGTGCCCACTTCAAAACAATTCATCTGCTAACTCACATACCTCACTCTGCAAGATGTCCAGAATGTAAATGTCCAGTATTTGTAAAGCGCACAGCTACCTCCGGAAAGGTGTCCCGGTGCTGGGGGCCGTCAGGAAGATTAAGTGAGCTATTGCCTAGAGTCACATGGTGTTGGGCTGATCTGCCGGCGGGGATCGAACTGTGAGCCCCAGGATCCGTAGTCAGTCACCCTGGCCACTGCACCACACCCCTTATCTAACAGAGACTCTAAAATAAGGGGCAACTATGATGACTTACCCATACCTTAAGACCCCTGATGCAAATCGTGAGAGATTCGGCCCAAACACTTGGAGCATAAAATACCCCACAAACCTCTCAATTAATGCAAAAAAATACAACCTTCTTAAATAACTTCCGGAAATACTAAGAGCTGATACCTACCATAGCATGACCAATTACAACACGATAACTGACCTAATTTTCTGCACTAAATGCCCTGCAAAATGGAGGAACATCTTCCTCACATCAACAATAAACAAGAAAGGGACCCTGAAAAAGTTCAATAGGTGAGGAAGGAACCAGGGAAATAGTTACTGCAAAAACATATGAGCCTTCCCTCACACATATACATCTAACATTGCCCATAAGTCCATAGTTTGAGAAAACCCACAGACCAAAAAATATATTTATAGAAAAAAGTTTTTTTTAAATCATTTATTTATCAAAATATATTTGCTTCATGATATCATATGTATTTTTTCTTTTTTTCATTTACACATGAGATACAAAAAACATCACACAAAATTCAATAAAAACAAGACAGAAGCCCAGCATCATAATGTAATGGGGTACCTATGAGTAAATATACATGAAACCACCCCAACCACCACATACAAAAGAACCAACAATTACTAGCAAAAAGCCATACAAAACAGATATTAACAAAATACAATACATACAACAAAAATAAACAAGAAAAGAAGCGCCGACGCGCGTTTCGGAGATCCCATGTATATATCAAACTCCTTCTTCAGGGCGCACTTTGTTAGATCATTTTAAAGATGACCATCATCTTGGCTGTAAATACATATTCCCATCATATTGGCTGTAAACATTTGTAGGGGCAACTAACGGGCTTCAAATCACAATAAAATATTGGTTCCGAGTGGAATCCAAATACACACACAGATTAGATAAACACGAGCAGTACACGCCTCCTCCGGTCAGAATTCATACAATAGATAAAAAATATAGAAATCCTATGGGCCGCATTTGCAAACTGGGACCCCCGTGGTGTAGGATTGAGGACGCCAGACCTATGACCGTGCTCGTGGAGGTAGTTTCCCTCGGCGGTACCGGGCCCTTTTTACTAAGTGCGGGACGCGGTAACTCTGTGATCTAGAGTTATGCTCATTAGGATTGTCGTTATGCTCATTATGGCGCTTCAATTCTGAACTATCCATGCTGCATCTTTTAAGTAAACTCTCTGCACTACCACCCATAGGATTTCTATATTTATGTGTAAATGAAAAAAGAAAAATACATATGATATCATGAAGCAAATATATTTTGATAAATAAATGATTTAAAAAAACTTTTTTCTATAAATATATTTTTTGGTCTGTGGGTTTTCTCAAACTATGGACTTATGGCCAATGTTAGATGTATATGTGTGAGGGAAGGCTCATATGTTTTTGCAACATCTTCCTCACATACCTTCAAATTGCTAAAACTAATTAAATAAAATTCCTTATGGTACTAAACTCGTCACTTCCCGGTTCCAAATTTCAGAGCTGCGACCTGCATATCGATCTTCAGAACGGGGATTATACTATTGCTAGCAGCAGCCCATCACCTCTCCATATTTGACAAACACTAACTCAACTCAGACCAACTCCCCTCACAACACCCTCCCAGTTTGAGTGCCCAGAACCTATCTACCTACAAGACTCTTCCACTATACTAAACCCCTCCGCCACCCCCTCCGCCATATCCTGTAATTAAGAAAACCCTAGTCTTAGCCCTACTGCTCCACCCACAACAAAAGTCCACATCAAAGCACAAACCCATATCGCTCTCAATGCGTACAAGAACACCATTCCCAATTTAATAACGTCTAACACAGAGCCCTATTTAAACAGATCCTAAATTCCCATCACTGATCCTCCCTTCCCACTCAACCCCTCGACATATACTACCCCAAAGTCAAATTTCTTCTCTTTGTCAGCAATCAGATGCCTACCTTAAATTCAGAACCCATCACATCCTACTCATGGATTAACCAACCTCACCAACACCCTTACCACTTTCATGAGGCATTTAGAACAGAAACTCGATTCTCTAGCTAAAGACCTCTCGATAGTAAAAAATGACCTAGTGATCCAGACTAATTTAACACGCAACTCTGCTCTGAAAACAGTAAACTGGATCCCCCATCAAATTCCTCCAACATTTCTAAATTTCACCGACCATACCACCATCCCCCTGAGCCACCTGTCCTACAGACCCCACCAAGAGCTCAACACCCAATCTGCCATAGAAGTGAAACTACTCAGCGAATCTTACAATGCCAAATCCCCCGAGCAGTCTCAAAGCCAGCATCCAAAATCCTAGTAATCATTGGCACAAATTGAATCCCTCGACCTAGCTTACCCCTAGACCTCCCGCTCAATACACCACTATCCACACACTACACTCTGCAAAAAATAACCCTTGCTCCCTGACCTGTATGCTCATAAACTGTGGAACTGCTGCTAAACATTCCACAGATATTGCAGAGGCCTTACTAGCGGAAGAAATCAACATTGCTTTCCTTAACGATACCTGGCTTAATGATCACTCAACCTCAATGCTGGACATGCTCACTCCTACTTAATTTGGAGGTAGGGTTTTAGATATGCCAGGAAGTGTGGCGCCTTGCTGTATGTGCATATGGTGATTGTGGTGTGTGTGTGTTGCATGGTGCTACCAGGTCGGAGGAATTACCCTATAACCCCCGTATTTATATGTGAGTGTCAACCCACACAAGTTACTGAAAAGCCAAGTCCTGGGCACACGTTGGTACAATAAAAACAATATTTGTTGGTGTTCTGAGCATTTGTAGAGATTTGTTATTAAAGTCCACTCGAATAGTAAATGTTTATAGTTTTAATCTCAATAGCAAAAGGACAAAGGACAACCAGCCGCTCCATCATACTTGATACTCCATCATCAGAACAGACCGTACAGGGCAAATAGGGTGTGGACTTGTGGTCATACACAAAAAGGAAATACAACTTAACTCCCTTGAGACCATGAACAACACCACCTTCGAATACCTTGGAATAGAAACCAAAACTAAGGACAACACTCCCACCAAACCTCACACTAGCAATCACCCACCAGGTGACCACACACTCTACTTTGATGCACTGTCACAAAGTAACCTTCTGAATCCTCAGGATCAGTTTGTGGCTTAAATGGGTCCACCCCTTGATAGCCTCAATTCTGAATGCTATAATAGCACAGAAGGTTAAGGTGATCAAATGAGGGAAGGAAATGATGTAAACAGCTGGGAGGGAGACCTGAAAGGAAAAACAAACACCATAAGCAGATCATACACAGGTTCTATATTTCTAATTCTGTTGTGCCTTCTCTATTTACCTGTAAATAAAACAGTAATTGTTCTGTATCACTATGGGACACGAGGAATGGAATGTTCTTTTCTGAACTTGTGATTCTAATATAAACACACTGAAATATAATGACAGTATTATAATAGGAACGTCATGGTTCACCCCAGATTCCTCATTTTACCACACACTTCATAAACATAAGGATACCCACCAAAACAAAAGAGCTGCCAAGCTTCACAGGGGGAGAATCCTAGATAGACCTCTGAACACCCCTGTTAGAAAATAGCAAAAGAGTTTGTGAGGAAATGAATAAAAAATACTTGTTGCAATGTTTTGTCACTCCGTGTGACTTAGAAAAAAGTCTCGATAGTAAGGCCAACCAAAGTACAATGCTTAACTATCTATTTTCATTCCCCGAACATCATGTATGCAGCAAAACTGTAGAAAAGAATGACACCAGAGTGAAAGCGTAGAATAAACTCTACGAGCCACTCCGATTATGAAGGCTTTAATGGGAAAGAACCCAACAAGAAAATATAGCTCTTAAGTACCAAGGCAGTTCTGTTTGGTTAATTACCACCATCAACTAAAACTCTGCAGGAGCAGCAAGCCTTACCGCACCCTACAGGAATGCTGAGTAAAGAGCAGCGTATCTCGCTACATCCGGAAATCCTTGGAATAATCTGCACCGCTGTGAACCCAGAAGCGTCTTTTATGCGCTTCCGGTTCACGGGGCAATGACATTGCGTTCGGGATCTACATGCCGAACCGCTGTGGTGATCAGCGTGTCCTGGCCCGGAACTTCATGGAGATTCTACCACCTGCGAAGCTTCCTTCCCTCTCGCGGGTAGGTGTTAAGGGCCAAACAAATCTCTGGCAATCTGCACATGGCAGCGTTACTAATGTTGCCATAGGGTTCCCTCTGTAATGTTGTGACAGGAACTTACTGACCTAATAACCCAACTCTCACTAACTGACTCCAATAGCATTCTCCTGAGAGATTTCAACATACACTGGAACAACACAAAGAACTCCACAATATCCAACCTGAATAACCTACTGGAAATAAATGATCTCAAGCAACTCTGTAAAAAACTAACCCACAATAAAGGATCAGCCCTGGATGCAATCATCACCAAAGATAAACTTGTTTCCATCCGATCCATCTTGCCGACTGATTGGTCAGACCGCCATCTAATTCTTTTCAACCTACACCACACATACATCCCGGCAACATCCTGTAAACCCTTACATTGGTCTAGGAATATTAAACATGTCCCACAATTGGAACTAGAGTCCAGGATCAATGACAAATTGCAGTCGCAACCCCTCCCTCAAACCGTTGATAAACTTACAACTCACTACAACTCATCGATAAATGATGCTCTTAACCAGGTTGCACCACTGAAGCTAAAGAGATTGAGAAATATCCAATCCAGATCCTGGTTCAGTCTAGACCTTAACAAGGAAAGAAGACAACTGGGACAGACCAAAAGGTTATGGAGACAGAACCCCTCACTGGCGTACCTCGTACTCTTCAGAGCCAAGCGACTCTCCTATAGGATACACATTTTCAAGTAAAAAGCCACTTTCTTTTGTAATCAACTCGAACGAACAAAGAACCGACCTAAGCAACTCTCCAGTATAATAAAACAACAAACTACGCGTACCTCCCAACAAGAATAAATAACCACCACTGAACGCTGCCAAACAATAGCTAAGTTCTTCACAGACAAAGAAGCTAAAATTGACCGCTCCCTGTCCCTTGAGATTACCTCCACCACCCACCTTACTGACTCCATCAACACCAAACTCCTTCAACCAAAGAATGATGCTAATTGGTCAGACTTCAAACTCTTGACAGAAGGTGACATTTTCAAAATTATTGCTAAACTCAAGCCCACCTCCCACTTTTGTTCAGAAACTCAACCACATAATTTTCCCATTCTGGACCAAAATCATAAATGCCTCTCTCTCATCATGCCTTGTACCATACTCGCTGCAACTCGGACAAGTCACCCCCATATTAAAAAGACCTGGTGT
This sequence comes from Calotriton arnoldi, assembly GCA_963921515.1. Classification (NCBI taxonomy): domain Eukaryota; kingdom Metazoa; phylum Chordata; class Amphibia; order Caudata; family Salamandridae; genus Calotriton; species Calotriton arnoldi. The sequence goes on along the minus strand of CAWUFW010006124.1, from coordinate 99,241 downwards.
TGACCCCAGTGATCTTAACAATCTCAGACCCATCACCAATCTCCCATTCCTAGTAAAAAACGCTGGAGAAATGTGTCCTACTTCAGCTTAATCAACACATAGAAGAATTCAACCTCCAGGACACCTTCCAATCAGGATTCAGGAAAGGCTGCAGCACCAGGACTGCTATACTCAATATAACAGACGACATACACAAGGCCCTGGATGAAGGCGACTCCTGCCTCTTAATCCTACTTGACCTATCAGCGGCATTTGATACAGAGCATCACCCGGCCTTACTGAAGACACTCCAGAAATGCAATGGTATCAATGGCACAGTCCTGAGATGGTTCACGTCATATCTTCAAATCACTCCCAATAAACAAAAATTGACAGATGTTCTTGAATCCTGCACCAGTAGCTAAAGGAGTACCTCAAGGTACCATGCTCTCACCAGCCCCATTCAATCTCTTCATGGAACCCCTCACAGCTAACCTGAACCAAGCTGGTGTCAAATATCACCTATATGCTGACGACACACAACTCTACTACAGAATAAAATTACCCAGCGACATACTCCATCTTAATCTTAATGCCACACTAACCAAGATTCAAACTTGGCTTATGACCAATCACCTAAAGCTGAACCCTAACAAGACTGAACTCCTACTCATCTCCCCAAAGAAAAATCCCCTACCCATCCTTGAATGGCTCAAAAACTTGGTCTCAATAAACAGCCCTATCACACTATCCAACTCTCCTAAATCCCTAGGTATCACCCTAGACGCAAACCTGTCAATGAAAGAACACATCAAAAACACTACCAAAGGTGTGTGCTACATGCTAAAACATCTATAAAAAATCAAATGGTTTATCCCACCTGAAGATCTTAAGACAGTGGTTCAATCACTAGTCCTCTCAAAACCTGACTACAGCAATGCCACGCTAACAGGAACCCCCAAAAGCCACCTCCAGCCCCTAAACACAATCCTCAATACGGTTGCCAAGCTCATCACAGGAACCAAACGCTTCGACCACATCGCCCCAGCTCTCAAAAGTCTCACTTGGCTCCCCATTAAAGGAAGGTGCATCTACAAAATAGCATGTATCACCCACAAAGCTCTCCATACTGCAACACACAAATATCTTGAATCTGAAGTATCACGAGCAGGGAAAAGCCAGGTTCTGAGAAGCTCCAACTCGCTCCTTCGATATCCCTAAACTAAAAAGAAAATCAACACAGACACACTCCTCTGGAAATGCCTCAAAAATTTGGAACTCACTCCCTAATGAACTGCACTGCAACCCTTCCCTCTCCTGCTTCAAACAAGACTTCAAATCTCTATTACTCACCAATTACTTCAGCTAGATCATGCAATTACTTACACCTCCCAAAGACCCATCTCTCTTGGAAAATTCCAGTCCGAATCTTTACCATGCTAACTCAAAGTCTATCCTCCTTCTCAGCACCCAATTACTTTATTGATTTATATTACTATGCTCTCACTGTGTCTACTTTAATACTCTGTGCTCCTATATTTCTGTATATGACCTCATGTGATGCCTTTTTACTTCTCACCATGTACTTGTGTAATCTAATTCCCTAAACATGTAAAGATCTCTGTTATCTTTGGGTCGAGCCAGCGCTATATAAAACTCAATAATAAAATAAAAATAGGTTGAGATAGTTTGGGAGCCAGGCTTTATAAGCAACAATTTAAAGGTAAATCTAATGCCAAGGAAACACCTGAGTGTTCTAAAAAAGCACTGGGATAAAAATAAAGACAGAGCTAGAACTAAAACACAGACTGTATCTCCGCAACTGGAGTCTTGTGAAAAACTTTACAATCTATGTACCAGTAATACAATTAAACAGACTGATAGGTATCAGTATTCTGATACGTGTCATTCTAGTTCCTTGCAGGACTCTAGAGACAAATGATCAAATCATAATTAAATGTCAACATGAAAAAGGAAAAGAAACTTCCACAACAAAAAGCACAATTTTAAAAGAGGAAGGTGGTAGGAATTTCCTCTGAATATGCCACAAATATTGAGAACTCTTCTTCAGAACAAGAAATGGGTGAGAATTCTACTCAACAGCGCAACAGAGGTCACAATAGTTTAAGAGTTTCTGGTGGTGAGACAGACTGATGAATATGTACAGGTAGAAACTCCAAATCAGTGGCTAAGGCCTCCTGATAGACTTTACTATTTGGACATACAAATTGAGGGTGACAAACCATGTACTAATACAGTAATATTCTGGCATAATTTAACTAATGAATATGACATTCCCTTGGCTGAGGTTAATTGTCCGCCAGACTTTGCTAGAAAAGTCCCACAAGGGGAGGATGTAATAATACCTTCTTTTTCCATTCTTGTTCCAGAGGAAGTTAAAGCAGCATAGGCCACAAAATGGGCTACTGCAAAGGCCCCATCATTATATTACAATTGGATGCACCTTATCATGTTAGAACTACAATGTCCAGCCTTCAGGTGCAAGCACAATACCCTATTAAACATGAAGCTAAATGCCCTGTTAGCGAGCGTCTATCACAATTAGAATATCAAGGTGTGATTGAGCCATGTGTTTCCCCTATGAATAATCAGTTATTTCCTGTCTTACATCTGATCATTCAGATTGTATAGTCTCAGGCAATAGACATTTAAACAGTCACGCATGTACTTTTGCTGTACAGAATTCCCACAGCACAGGCTTGATTAATAATATAGTTCACAAAAATACAAAACTACATTGGACATTTCCAATGGTTTTTTCTGTCACAATATAGTGCCTGAAAGCCACAATTTGACAGCTTAACTTTAGGTACACAGCTGTGGTTATGTCTGCTGCCACAAGGTTATAAGAGCAGTCCTAGTTTGTTTACTGCCCTACTAATGTCAATTTTACAAGAAATTAACTTAGAAGAATTGTTCTATGTTGATGATATTTACATGACAGATGATGATTTCAACACACTACGCAGAAAGTTGCCTTTCTCAGTGTCCTATTTCTGAATATAAATTATCAAATGAAGCCAAAGCCTAACACAACATTTCTGAGAGAAATTTGCTCTTTGAAACCACTGAATACCTTTAAAAAGCTTCAACCACTTTTGGGTTTGCTGAAGTTTGGTTGAGCTTACATACCAGACAATGCAAAATGGGTTAAACCATTGTTTATTTAATTCATCCTGATTTTCTAATAAGGATTGGACTACTGAACATACTACTATTCTCAGAAATTTACAAACAGACATGCTTGAGTCTAAACACTTATATACTCATGTTTACACTACTAATTTAGCCATCCGCATAATTGCTGGTTCCAGCGTTTGCATATATGTTTTGTTCAATGAAGGAGCAACAGTGCCAATTGCATATAAATTGCATTTATATTCCAGTGCGGAAATGTGTTTTGCCTCCACTGCAAACATTTTTACTGCTGTTCAGACTGCTGTGCTGAAGGATCGTCCATTGGCTCAGGGAAAAGTCATTGTGGTGTCTCATGTTTCAACCTTAGAGTAAGCCTGGGCGTTGAACTACGCTACGCTCGCGGAACTTGCGTAGTTTCGGCAACTTCGCGATTCGCGTAGAACGCGAAGTTACCGGGCACTACGCAATTTGCTGCGTAGCGTAGCTGTTTTCCTTCTTCGCGCGCTCAATATACGTTCTCACGTGCGCGGTAACGACCTACCGTGATTCTGCGTTCGCCGACGCGACTTCCTATCCGTTCGCGGTCGCCATGAGATTTGGAATCCAGCCGCACGATCCCGCGAGAGTGTGCGAACGCGAACACGTCATTCGGACGCGCGATCTGACTTCCGGCGGCAGTGTTAGTAAGATCGCGATCCCGAACACGAAGAAACTACAATCTGGCGAAGAATATCTCTCGAGCACCATAAATCCTTCTCGAAAATGATGATTGTGATTTGGCTGTAGTTTTTGGTGCAAGGAGTCCTTTTTCTTTTTTTACTTTTTTTTCCAAGAGGAAGGAAGTGCCCCTGATTCTCAAACTTCCTGTTCCTGTCCAGCAGGCTCCTCCCAGTGCTTTGTCCATGTGCAGTTCATTTTCATTTGTATTTGGAGCTGGAAGGATCACTTTTTGTGTCTGTCTGCTGCATCATATCATTGGATTGGATTTGAGGACTTTTGGATTTGAGATTTTACAAGTAAGTTGGAGAATTGGTGTACTTGTTTGTTTGATTGGGGCTTGTTTGTACCTACATTTTTGGGGGGATTTCCATCGTTTTTAAACTTTATTGTTGTGGCCTCTAGTTTCAGTGGGGGCCTAGTTGTTTTTATTTGATTGGAATTTCAGCCAGTAGGCCCAGACTAGAGCCAGAGGTACCCAATGGTGCATGTTTCTGTTGTGTCTGTTGAATTTAAACATCATGTAGGGCATGCATGGATGTCATTGGATTGAATTGTTAAATGTGGTTTTTGTGGTGTATTTCACTTTTTGGGTGTAATATATATACCTTTGTTGGATGTGTGTGTGTGCTTGTTGTGTAACCTTCCAACCTTTTGTAGCCCTGTGGATTTTCGTTTTTGCATTTTTGTATTAAAGCTGTGTTGTTTAGCACTGCAGGCCTCCTTTGTCTGGTCATTATTATAGGCCTGCTTGAGTTCATTGTTTTCCATGGCCTGTTGTGACTGTGAGTGACAACGTGGCTTGGGGCCATTTTGTGGTGGTAGTTTAGTAGTGTGCTGCTTTTTCCATATAGGCCTGCATGTCTTTTCTTTGTTCCCATTGGCTTATGCTTGTTGTGTGAACTTGTGGGTGGCCTGGCCTTGTGGTGGCGGCCATTTTGTGGGACCAGCCACTGTGCTTTTGCCATAGGCCTCCAAGCTTGCGGCCTAGTCTGCCAGTAGGCCCAGACGTAGTCATCCTCATGGGTGCATAAAAACTGTTTCTGTGTTGTCTGTTGGATTGTTGTAAGTGTAACATCATTTTGGCCATGGATGGCATTGGATTGAATAGCAAAATGTGGGTTTTGTCGTGGTATTTCAGTTTTTGGGTGTGTGTTACATCAATAGGCCTTTTCAGCCACTAAGGAACCCTGTGCGTTCAGCTCGCGGACTTTCGGCACCTCCGCACTGTGCGACAACGCGGACTTACACTTTTTCTCTTCTTCGCGCGCTCAATATACATTTCCGCGCGCGCGATAACGACTTTTTGTGACGATCGCAATGCCGAACACGCAGAATTGACAATATGGCGAAGAATATCTCTCGAGCGCATAAAACCTTCTCGAAAATGATGATTTAGTTCATTTTGCACAAAAACTCCTCAGTTTGTCATTTAGATGTAGTTTGGTGAGCAAGGAGTCACTTTTTTTTTGTTTTACAATTTTTTTCACGAGGAAGGAAGTTGCCCAGAGTCTCCAACTGCCTGGTCCTGTCCTTTGTCTTCACTTTGTTGTTATTTCGGGTGGCCTGGCCATGTGGGTGGCGGCCATTTTGTAAAGCCAGGCATTGTGCTTTTGCCATAGGCCTGCATTGTCTGTCTTGTGTTCCTTTTCTTGTTGTTGTGGCTGGCCTGGCCATGTGGTGGCGGCCATTTTGTGGGACCAGCCACTGTGCTTTTGCCATAGGCCTCCAAGCTTGCGGCCTAGTCTGCCAGTAGGCCCAGAGGTAGTCATCCTCATGGGTGCATAAAAACTGTTTCTGTGTTGTCTGTTGGATTGTTGTAAGTGTAACATCATTTTGGCCATGGATGGCATTGGATTGAATTGCAAAATGTGGGTTTTGTCGTGGTATTTCAGATTTTGGGTGTGTGTTACATCAATAGGCCTTTTCAGCCACTAGGTAACCCTGTGCGTTCAGCTCGCGGACTTTTGGCACCTCCGCACTGTGCGACAACGCGGACTTACACTTTTTCTCTTCTTCGCGCGCTCAATATACGTTTCTGCGCGCGCGATAACGACTTTTTGTGACGATCGCGATGCCGAACATGCAGAATTGACAATCTGGCAAAGAATATCTCTCGAGCAGTATAAAACCTTCTCGAAAATGATGGTTTAGTTCATTTTGCACCAAAAACTCCTCAGGTTCTCATTTAGATGTAGTTTGGTGAGCAAGGAGTCACTTTGTTTTTGTTTTACAATTTTTTTCACGAGGAAGGAAGTTGTTGGGTGGCCTGGCCATGTGGTGGCGGCCATTTTGTGGGACCAGCCACTGTGCTTTTGCCATAGGCCTCCAAGCTTGCGGCCTAGTCTGCCAGTAAAGTAGGCCCAGAGGTAGTCATCAAGGGTGCATAACAACTGTTTCTGTGTTGTCTGTTGAATTTTGCCATCATTTAGGCCATGGATGTCACTGGATTGAATTGCAAAATGTGTTTTTTTTTTGGGAGGGTCTATTTCACTTTTTGGGTGTGTTAAATAAATGCCTTTTTTGCGTGTGTAATTATAATTATGTGTTGTTGTTGTAGTGGCTGTATAACTTTCCAAACTGTTTTTAGCAAAGGGGGTTTTAGTTTTTGCATTAAAGCTGTGTGTGTTTTATCAGGCATCCTTTGTCTGCCCATATATAGTAGGCCTGCTTGAGTTCATTGTTTGCTGTGCCTTGTGCCTGTGAGTCACCATGTTGCTGGGGCCCATTTTGTGGTGGTAGTTAGTAGTGTGCTGTTTTTGCCACATAGGCCTGCGTGTCACTCTTTCCATTGTTCCTCTTGTCTTACTGCTTCCAAATCCATCCCCATTGCCATCTGCAGCTCCCTGATGCTGCATACATCCCACGTGATGCACAAATTTAGGCCAAACATGCTCCACTACATTTTAGTTTTTGTTCTTTACTGTTCTTATTCTTCCAGAGTGTACACACTACACAGTAGCCATGAAAGCCCTGGCCTTTTTGTCAAAGTCTCATAAATGGCTACACTGTGTGTTGTTGTTCACTGAGTTTCTAAAATTTAATAATTGAGGCCACCACCACACACTAAGTTCTATATTATATTTGTTTGATTTGTGCTATTGTCGTTTGACTGATGTTGTTCTGGCTTTTTTGCTTTTAGGTGCACAAAGACTGAGGAGGAGGTGTGTCATCATTGCCCGTTGCACTGCCAGACAGACATCCTGCTGCTGTACACAACGTGACGTGTGACCTGACCAGACATCTCTGCAACTGAGTGCTGCTGAAATCTGAAGAAGAAGATGGGCCCAAAGAAAGCAGGTACCAGGTCTTCCAGTGCCAAGAAAGTTGCTATTGTGAAGAAGGAACAGAAGAAGGAAGTGACACTTAAGTCTGGTGTGCCGCCCAGTACCTTTTTTGGGAAAAAGAAATTACGCCTGCAGCAACGGTGTCCGGGGGCAAGCTGGGGGCAGCACCTCCGCATCAGTGGGCCCAACCCACCAACCCAGGCCCAAGCACATGAGTGTGGAAGAGGTAGCCAGCCTAATGGTGGAAAGCAGTGATGCTGAGCCTGAGATAAACTTATCGCTATCTCAAAGTAGTACCCAATCAACGCAGGAGGAAACACAGCAGATAAGTGGTCAACAACAACAGCCGCAACCACCGCCCGCAATAGTAGTTGTTGTCCCTCCCGAAGTAGGGGCAGTTCAGGAAATTGAGCCTCATGCAGAGGTAGAAGAAGAAGCCACTCATTCGGAAGATCCATCTTCCAAATCTCCAGCAAGGAAAAAGAGGGGTAGTCCATCAAGTTCTTCGCCAAGCCCCCTTCTGATGATCTAGATGCCACTTGGAAGCCACAAACTGAGTCTGAGAGGGAGCCACGTCCCAAGACCAAGCTAGGGAAAAGGAAGGTTCCAGAAAGCCTTACACTTATGGAGGTCGATGTAGAACAGCAGGATGATGATGATGAGCCAGTCATCACGAACATCACTCCCGGCCCCGAGGAGATGGAGACCAACATTATTACCCTATCCAAAATCGCTGCGAGGGATGTAGCACGCATACCTCCACAGGTAACACCACCAACACGACCTACAGCTTCCATATTTGCATTAGCAAAGGCCCGGAAGCGACCTACATCCACCAGCACAACCACCACCTCAGTAGAAGTAGGTAGTGGTACAGCAGCAGCACAGAGTCAAATTCAACACACACCCTCCAGTTCATCCGCCATTGGAAGTGGCAGGTCCTCCAGCAGGAGGCCAAAGTTAAGCTCCCCAGTTTGGGACTTCTTTACGGTTAGCGAAAAGGAGGAGAACATTGCTATATGCTCCATTTGTAATACCTCTGTTAGTCGTGGTAAACTTGGTACAAACTATGGTACCAGAGGCCAAATGACCCATCTGAAAAAACACCACTTGATCAGCTGGGAGGACCACCTTCGCGACATAAAAAAAACTGCAATCATTGGTGTTGATGGGGATAAAGGAGTAGAAGATCCGATCACGGTGGAAGAGGAAGGACAGGGAGACATTCTCTCTGGTAGTGGTACACAAGGTGTCCCTGACCCCAGCAGTGCAGTGTTGTTAACGTTGCACACATCTTCAGCAACATCTCAGTGGCACAAGAGTAAGAGTCAGCCTGAGACACCAAGGACAAGGAGTACCGCAATCCAAAAAAGTGCGTTGAGCATAAGAGAAAGGAAAACCATGCAGCCTACCATTATCAGCATGTTTGGTGGGGAGGGGCAGTACGAACGCAACCACCCATTAGCACGTTTGTACAATGCGAAGCTGGCTAAAATGTTAGCACTGGACCTTCTCCCTTTTTCTTTTGTTGAAGGGGTGGGTTTTCTGGAATTTGTGTCAACCATCTGCCCAAAATGGCATGTTCCCAGCCGCTACTATTTTGCCAGAGTTGCTGTTCCAGCACTACATCACGACGTGCTGGAATTGCTTGGAAAAGCCTTGAAGCAGAGTGCTGTTCAGAGTATCCACCTGACAACAGACATGTGGACCAGTTGCCAAGCCACTGATTACATGTGCATCACTGCACACTGGATCTCTTTGCGGGGTTAGAGAACAGATATCTGCTGGTGTTGACGCTGCTGAGATTTTTCATGCCACTCGCAAACATGCAACTGTAGCCATGTTTGCCATGGAGAAATCTCATACTGCTGCAAACATTTTGGAAGAGTTTAACAGCAAGGTCTTTGAGTGGCTGCGCCCAAGAGGGCTTAACAATGGCAGTAATGTAGTTAGGGCCATGGAAGATGGTCGCTATTTCAGGGTCCCGTGTTTGGCACACTGCATTAACATTGTTGTTCAAGACTTTTTGAAAAATGAATCCAAAGTCAGCAACTTACTGGCCACCTGCAGAAGAATATGCACACATTTCAGCCATTCTTTTAAAGCCCGGAAGCAGCTGAGGGTCATTCAACGTGAGCATAAAATGCCAGTCAAAGCGCTCATCAAGGAGGTGCCAACACGTTGGAACTCAACTTATTATATGCTTGATCGTCTGTTTGAACTGTACATACCACTCAATGCTTATGTCATGCAAAGATTAGGGGAACCTACTGTGAGAGGCATGACCGTTGAGATGGGTCAATGGGACCTCATTAAATGCCTGACTGAGATGCTACTTCCTTTTGAGATATTCACACGTGAAGTCAGCAGGGAGGACTGTACTATGGGCCAAGCTATCCCATTGTTGCACATGCTAGAGCAACAGCTGAAGGAGGTGTCTGAAACGTACGCAGGTGTGGATAACAAACAAGACGCATATCATTTGGCGGAGACCTTAGCCGCTCGCTTATCTGAAAATACAAGGATTCAAAATAAAATGTTGTCACAACCACATTACATTAGTGCCACAATTTTGGATCCACGGTACAAAGTATTTCTGAACAGCAAGGCAGTAATTCCTTTTTCGGAAGTGGATGTTGCCAACTACAAAACGTTGATAGCTAAGGAAGCCACTATTTTCGAAAACAAACGGCTGTTAATTGCAGGCCCCCCACCCCAGGCCATAACAACAAGTACTAGAGGGCATCCAGAGTCAAGTTCTACTTTGGAGCCTGAGGGCAGTGCGTTTGCCTCTCAGCAGTCACCTACACCAACAATAACATCAACAACAGCAAGAACAGGATCATCCACAGCACAATGTGCAACTGATTGGTTTCTACGGCAGGGGTATGGTAAGTCCAGTGCTGATGCAAAGGCAAAAGAGGCCGAGCACATCGGAGCACCCCTGAACATTGAGCGGACGGTCCAGGCCTATCTGGATGACCCAACAGAGGTCTTCATTGGTATGGGAAAAGAAGCCAATGGACAGTGCTCAGCAGGCTGGCGATAAAGTATCTGGCTTCCCCTGTCGCAAGTGTCTCTTCAGAGCGTGTTTTCAGTGCTGCTGGTGCCATTGTAACTTCGAAAAGGACCAGTCTCTCGGCCAAAAGCGTGGAGAGGTTAACCATGATCAAAATGAATCAGCACTTTATACCACCGGATTACAAAATACGTGAATCACAGCAGGAAGAGGAGAGCGACTTGGATGACGTAAATAGTGCGTTACAGGACCTAATTCTGTGCGAACCACCAGAGTTTGAGGACGAGCTCCTCTTCCCTGACAAATAGGCTTTCAAATTGTTACTTTCTTCCTTCCTTTATGTGTCTGTGTATCTGTCTTTCTGGTTCAAATCAAATCACAACAAATCCATCACCACCGTCTTCTCTTTTTATTTCCCTATTGGAGTTGCACATCTGTGCATTTAACTGTCCACTCTTCAGAGTCCTGCTTCATCTTCCTGTCTCGCCCTAGTACATTTCCATCAAGCCAGACATTGGAGTACAAGAAATGTTGCCTTTAACATTAACAGTCCCTCCATAAGAAGTGAAACGTGACTATAGCTATCCTCCGTTTTGTTTCTGAGCCGAAAATCATCATCACTGTCCGAAGGCTACAGCCTCGGCAGGCATCCAAAGCTCCTCACTGTCAGAACTTGGGCAGGCATCCAAAAGTAAACTCATCACTGTCCGAAGGCTACAGCCTCGGCAGACATCCAAAGCTCCTCACTGTCAGGACAGAAGGTACTTGGCAGAGTAAGACAAGACACTTCGAAGAAACTTGCTGACATTTGTGCAAACTCAATTGACCAGCAATGAGCGCTACCCAGGCCGCGGCCCATCATCATCACAGTGCTGACCATGTGAAGCAACTTAAACAGTGACAAAGTGTCACAGATGAATAAGACGGAAACCGAAACAGCGACTAACACTCGAAATGAATGTGGACTGGAGTAATGAGGAGGCTACTGCCCCGTAAAAAAAAAAAACACACACCTGTCAGAACTAGGCATCTGATGATCTGACAGCCAAAGAGAAGAGCAAGACAGGTAATGATGGAATGCATTGGATGCTTGCTGACTCTGAGCGATTGCTGTTGTTTGTTGTGTTGATGTTGTGTTGTGCATGAAGTCGAACTCTACTCTACTAGTTAATCTACAAAGTGACTGAAGTGACACTCAATGTTTCCCTTCTTGTTGTTTAATAACCAGATTGTACTCCTACTACTGCAGGTGCAGGGCTGCAGGCCAATATCTGTTGCAATTTTTTAATATGGAATATGGACTTAATCGTAGTCACTACAGACTGAGTTGGAGTTGGACAACACGTACCACAACATGATGATGACCATACTATCTTTGCACGCAGTCAGTCAGTTGGATCGAAGATGATTCAAGGAATAACTGCGTTTCATGAAGTGGCATAAGGTAAACATAAACACAACAATTCAACAAGAAAGTAAACACAGCAGACCTACATGTCCATGTTGTGGTGGAGTCGAGTCAGTGTAGTTATGTGACAGACAGCGGCGCATTGATTTTGTCACTTAATTTTGAAAATGCAAAGTTGCTAATATATGCCTTTTGTCTGGCTCTGTCAAAAATTAAGGTAAATGGAGGTTGGGTCACAGGCTGGTGCTGTGGTGGGCCTGTTCTGTCCTGTTGTTGTTGTAGCTTAATGCTGTAAACAGAATCTACACGATATATCCAAGCCGCCTCACTCTGAAAGTGTTCTCTCTTCTCTTCTTGGACTCCACCGTAATTGATGTTTTTTTATATTCATTGATTTTTCAATACCCCTTTTGTTTTCCCATCTAGACATTACAGGCCGGCCTTTACCCTGTGCTTGCTATACTGGGAGTCACAACTCACATTTACCTTACCAATCCGCATCAGGAAGGCAACCAAGATTGATGTGCGGAGCGTCCAAGGAAGATAGGACCAAGAGGAAGGACGAGATTCAACTCCACAATTTGACCAGGATAATACAGTAACTTTAGTATCATTCATCTTTTAATTAATTGGAATCCTTTTTTCTCTTCAATCATTACGACTGTGTGTTGTGTGTTGTTGTTTGTTTGCTAATTGATCCCTACAACTATTTTTTACTTTTCTTTGCTATCTTTAAAAGTAAGCCCAGTACAACATGGAATTTGGGTCTCTGTCTGAGGGCATATATTACAGGCAAGGCAAATTGCATAGAATATACTGCTGCCCTGTACTGTCTTGTCTAGTAGGAGTTAGTAAGTACTACTCATTAACCATCAAGTTATCTTCATCATGCATGCATTGCCTTTTTCTCCCTTTATAGTTTTTTTGGAGAAGATCATGGTCGTCTGCCAAGATTGTGCTTTGCTTTTGTTGTCCATGCGTACTGTTTTTCTTTCTCAAACCTTTCCCCAAACTCCCCTTCCCATCCATTCATCAAACCCTAACCCTCTTCCCCCGGGCTGTGATTTATATTGAGGTGTGATGTGACTACATAAAATGTACAGCAATTGATCACACGCTTGCTGGGGCAGATGTGGTAAAAGCAACACTAATTAAATTTCAAGGCAGGGCGAGGAGCTTCTTCTGCTTGCCCACCCATGCTCAGTCTATGTGCAAGCCGTCACCGGCTAATAGTACATCATAATTAATTGCCGGCATTGATTGGATTCATCATCAAACTCCTACCACACAGCAGTAAAGGTTACGAATTACGATTGTGTTAAGTTAAGTGACTCACTCGACACAACTACAGTTTGTAACTTCTTGTACTAGGCTGTCCCCGCCAACATTATGTTTTATTTGACTTTAGCAGTTGCAAATGCAATATTGTTTGTTTGGCAGTCTTCTTCTGTACTGTATTTGACTTCGTTCTACTACTCCTCCCACAGTCGCTTTCAGGCAAGTGACTGTCTCTTTTTATTTTTTTAGCAAATGCTGCTGCCAGTGTCTACTCTACTACTACCACCACAACCATGGCATCTTCTCCATTCTCTTGGGAAACCATGCAGCCATCGCTGTGCCGAACGTAATCATCATCAATCACAGGTAAGATAAGTTTGGTGGGAGGTATAATGGACTAGGAGGAGAGACTGACAGTACTAGTAGGACAAATCACTCAGTGAGGGGTACCGCATCTATCTGTTTGTGTTACATCATCGGCAGATTATTTAAATCAAACACTGGCTGCGGCCCTGCAGCAGCAATGAAAGAAACCATGTGACGTTAATTTGTAAAACAGTAACCCCCACAAAACATTAACATTGTATGTTGAAGTATAAATATAATTTATTACCCTAACAAAAATAAACTATCCCACACCTGACCCACCCTCTCCCTAACCCCAACCAATGTCCAAAACGAAAAAAAGTCAAAAGAATGTCCAAAGTCCAAACCCCAACGCCCAATTCCCACCCACCAACAAAACGAATAAAAAAGGGGCAATGCAACAGGGTCCTATATTATATTCGGCGGGCTTTAAGGTGTTTGTCCACCAGAATTTTAACCCGCTCCTCGAGTTGCTCCTCTAGCCGTGCCACCCGGAGGAGAATCTTGCGGCGAAATGCCCTGCAGTGGCATCCAGGGTGGGGGACAGCAGTGCTGGTTGCAAGAGATTTGCGGCGGGCGGCTGCCAGACTGCGGCGCCGTACCACTGGAGGTCTGGCCTGGCTGGGGCCCGGGCCATCGGACGAGGCTGCTGCTGCCGCCTCCTCCTCCTCCGCCTGAGCCACCAGCCGCCGGTACTCGGCACAGATGGCCTCCAGTTTCCGGTGCCGGGCCCTGGCTGCCAACTCCTTCCGTGATGGTTTGCCTTGGGAAGGAGTACTATCTATATCAAGAAAGAAAAAGAATATTGTTGTAAGCAGTACTCTTAGCAAAACAGTAACACAAAATTAATTCAACACATAATGGCACAGTAGCACTAGCAAGAAGCACAGTACATAACATTTCTGGTATAATAATCTATCTATCCTCCCACTTCCTCGGCCTGTAACATTTGTGGGAGTTTCAGGCATTATACTAGCACTATGGACTCCAGTACACCAGTCTTCTTCTTATCTCTACTAGTTTAGCGAAATGACATAACCTGGTTGTAGCCGGCATGCCAGCTCGGTCATCTATGCTTGCACCCAAGACAAACATACGAGTCATCATGACGCAGACTCACGTTAGTTTGATTTACTAATGTATGCAGGTGGGGAAGCTCGTATTTATTTTTCTATTACGGGTGGCACTGGCCATACTCTCTCTGTTACATGAAGCAGGGCAATTGGTCAATTTCACTTTAACAGTGCCCTGGCTACTACAAAAGGCAGATTATATATCTGATCCAATGATCATTGCTTTTATGGGACGACGACATAAGGTCAGTAGCGGTCGGTGGTGGGACTCGGGGAGTGCTGCCGGGTGGTGACATAGGGAGGGGCAGGGTGGGGGGTAGTAAACTATGGATTACGGCTAATTACGGTAAGTAAACATATAAAGAAATAAAAGTAATTTTGTTGCGCCCACTGCATCGCTTTTGGCGGTGCAGTGCGCACAATGAAATTTGCTTTATTTATTTTTATGTTTACAGTAAACTTACCTGTATTTGGCCGCATAATACATTGTTTACTGCTACCCCCCACCCTGCCCCTACCCACATCGGCTTTGCTACTGTGGCGCGGTTTCTTTTACATTCCCTTAAAACTAAAACTGTGCATCCTGTGACAGTCTCCACCTATGCTGTCTATGATGAATACATACATGCATCCATCCATTCTAAGTAAATGTCAATCATTCTTCTTAATCTCTCCACAAACCTTACTTTGTTTCGCCAACAACAACCCATGCGTCCACTCACTCCGTTGCTTGCCTTGGCTTAGAGTTTCACCCAAACACCGCTGATGATTCTTGCTATCCACAGTATCCACCCATACTGTGTCGCCCACCCAGGCAGGCATCCGTTCTTCTTTCACCTTCCACCCATCCTTCAACAACACATGCATCTGATTCCTAACAGCCACCTATATCCATGCTTCCAACATATCCTTCTCTGCCAGTCATCAATCATATTAAATCTCGCCCGTCCTTCCTCCTTCCACCCTTCTTTCCCTTTTTATTCAACACATCCATCAAGGTCATCTGATCTGACTTCTAGTCTCCTCCATAAAACTTTCACAGCTGAGTTGGAGTCAGATAGAAGAGGCCATTGGTTAATCAAGTCACGCTGGTAATGCTATTGCTACTGCATTGCTAATGCTAAGTAAAGGGTGTCTTCTCTTCTTCAACCGTTGTATAATGTTCACTACAACTTCATACCTAATAAGTTTCAACAACAGTACAGTGAGTGAAGTCACTCAACACCCTTCCAGCTAGTGCAATGTCAATACGTAATGAATATAACTTACCATCGCCCGCCACTGCTGCTGGCTCACCCCCTGTAGCTCCTGCAGGTGCCGCATCTCCTTCCCCCTCCGGAACGGCCGAATCGCCGCTGGCCCCGCCGGCACTGGTGGTCGCTACTACGCCTAGATAAAAACATGACACATTTTTAGATGCCTGTGTACACCTCCCCTATTTATATTTCTTCTTTTTCACTAGCAAGATTGAAAAAAAAAGTTAATACATACATATTATTATACATCACATTCAGTAGTCCAAATCGGGTACTAGAGTCAGTAGACACTAGTAGTGTTATGGTCCCTAGGGTCATTATTTGTTATACTATACTCTACTCTTTGCAAAGTTAGCCTGAGCCATGCAACCATTTTTCGCTTCATGTCTTTTTTGCGCATGTTACTTCACAGCTTGTTGTGCAGTAACAGTAAGACGCCTTTTTTAGCCCACATGAGCACATACAGCTACTGTCTGAGCGTTGCGTACAAGAGGTCGAAAAACAAGCCACTTTGTTATGGAGTTCGGTTAGTCCCTATTGCTTAGCCATAAGTAACATGTTACACTTTTTTGGCAGGACTGACAAATGCTTGCATTATACTATCTAACGCGCACCATTTTTCTCAGGCAGAAGATTTCCTTCTACGAACCAGAGATTTGCAGAGCTTATGAATGATGCATGTCACCAGTAATTCTACGTTCTACGGTGAGGAGTCTCACAGAATTCTCACAGATCTTTTGTCTATCATCAATCATCATGCACTTGTTGTAACAATGTTTATTGCTTTAATCTTATGCATTTAGCTGTTGGAGCTGGCTGGAGTACACTGAATTTTATAGAACAACATACAGAGCTTGTTAGTTGAAAATAAACCTTTTAAATTTAAACATAGACTCTGTGGTATTTGGTGTGGTGGTGGTGGAGGTGGTGGACTTACACGAGTAAGTGAGCTAAAGGGTGTTATATTATGTTCTGGGTTGTGTAATCTCATTGAGTATCTTTGGGTGGGGGTTCAGGGACCTAATGAGAGTGAGACACTACACTATAGCTAGTCGTTCAGGGGATTGTGGGTTCACTTCTGACTGAGGTGTGAGGAACGTCCAAGTTCCAAACTCCCATCACCAACATCCTATTTCCTTGTGCATAGTTCTGCATGGGGCTGTGCAGAATCCACACATCAGTAGTAGTATGTACTATATCCTATCAAAAATAGTCAAATATCTGGTTGGGCATTTTGTTTGTGGTAATTGTCAAAGCCTCAAGATTAAGAAGCCTAGAAGAGGACAACCGAAAGGACTGGACTCAGCTATTGGTAAATCGGAGTTTTATTCAAAACCGTACAATAAAGAGTGGCAATGCAAACTGGGCAAGCTTAGCGACAGACTAATAGTAGTAGTACAGACATTCATAGCAGAGGTAGTTAGAACTTAGAGGCAAGGATAACCAGAATTTAGAAACAGATAGTCAAGTCAAGATCAAAGAATCTTTTGTAAAAAATAGAATTAGGGAGTGGAACCATAATTAATAGTTCTGGAAAAATAAGGTGCAGTAAAAGTTAGGCCAATATAAATGTTAATATTATTAACCACTGGAGGACTTACTGGGACCAGCAGCAGGGCCCTCGGTAGAGGAGCGGTCCTCTGGTGGTTGTCCCGCCGACTCAGACCCCGTCTTCTTGCCCCTGGGTGCTGCAGATCAGTGATCATGTAAGATATAATAAAGAAAGACACAAACATTCATGATTGCTGTGAAACAAATAAATTATCTAAAAAACGCTCAAAACGTTTTAGGAACCAAAAATTGCAATAAAATTGACCTATCTAATCCGATCGACTACTGGCTTGCGGGATTCACGGTCACGGACAGTCTACTTATTTGGGAACACTAATTCAGTGTTTCATTCGGATTGATTCAAATAAAATCCAGAACACTAACTAAGCCTAAGTACCACCTGACCTAGCCCAACTATTCCAGGCGGGCCAATTGTTCATTAAGTCTGCATTTCCATTTTTTTATTGCCCTCATAAATGCATATATGAGAAGGAGGACACATGCATAAAGTGCATAATGCATACACCAAATTGTTGGTTGGTTAAGACTGATGTTCTGCAGCTGAGTGACACTGCCAAGCTTACCACTCACTAAACAAACTACAAAAGGTTCTACTAGTAAGGACTGGGGTAAGCAGCACTCAGTGACAGAGGATGCGTCACGCAGAGCGCTCAAAAATTATCAACTAATAACTAAACCTACTAACAAACTATCAATCCATCCACCACTATTTGACAGGAGGACAAAGGAAGGACTAGAGTCTCTCTAGAAATAGCATTACCTAACTGAAGTTCTCTAAAGTAAACTCTTACATAATAATAAGGACAAGCGAGCGCAAAGTTGCAAACAAGTAAGAGTAGCGGCCAGCACCTGTGTCCTACAATCACAGAAGATTTTGAAACGTAAATTACCTGCAATGTAAGCAGCAGTATTCTTGTTATTTGTAAAAAATGTATACACAAATCACAATACTTATACTACTATATATATTAGCTACTCACCAAGCCCCACGACCTCGACACCTAGCAGGTCCAACAGGTCCTGCTCCCGGTCGAGGATGTCTGACCACCGGTGGGCCAACTGGTTATGGGTGCGCCGGACCCCTGAGCAGCGAAACACTGCCCGGCGCACCTTCGCCCACCGGCGGTGACGCTCCTGGGTTGGGTACCCGGAGCCTGGCCTGCCGCCTGCTGCCAAGGTCAAGGGGAGGTGGCGATGAAGAAAAAAACAAGGGCGGCCACCTCCGCCTCAGTAAAAAGCTGGCGGGCTTGCACCCTGCAGGGCGCAGTCTGCCGCAAGGCAGGCGGCGGCTCTTGGGCGCACGCGCCTTGCTCCTTCGAGCCATCACTGCTGCCCTTCACCATGGTTCTGGGGTGGGACTGGGAGGAGGCGGAAAAGAAAAGTTTGAAGGGAAAAATAAAGTTAGGGGAAGAAGTAGGAGCTTAAAGAAGAAAGTTATATAAAACAGTTGAAAAGTAAAAAAACACAGTAAAAAGTAGAAAAAATGCAAAATATAGACTTAGGCAGAGAGAGAGATAGATAAGAAATAAAGACAAATTGAAAAACAGTGTAAAAAACTAAGGATTGCAAAGATTGAGGGAGGATAGAAAAGCAGGCCTAGAACCATAGCATAGAGTGAAAAACAAGATGGCCGCGCCCATCGCGACCGCGTGGGTAAGTTTGCGCGATATTTCTCCCCGAGCATGCAAAAAGCGTTGCGAACACGTACGACGCGTTCCCGAACATGAAATGCGCATCGTGAGCAGGCTATACGCGACCCGGAACAGGAAATAAGGCATCGCGAACGGGCGGGACAAGTGAAAAACAAGATGGCCGCGCCCATAGGCGACCGCATGGGTAAGTTCGCGCCCCCGAGCATGCAAACAACGTCCCGAACACGCACAACGCGTTCCCGAGGAAGAAAAACGCATCGCAAACGGGTGCGACAAGCAGCTATGCACGCTCGCAAAGCTATGCGTAGCTCGCGTAGCGCTCCGACGTCTTCGCGTAGCTTCGCGTAGCGCGACTACGCGAACTACGCCCAGGGTTACCTTAGAGTCCATCACCAAGGCTAGCATTCCTAACGTGAAAGCCTTACATCCAAGATGGATCCAGTGGTCTACTTCCTTAACAGCTTAACAGCTTACCTGCTATTGATATAGATTATGTATATGACCCTACTTTGACAACACAGGAATATCTCCAGTATGAACAGGAATACCCAGTGTCTAGTAAAATAATTTTCCTCTAGATGAGTATGCTTTCATAATCTATACTGATGGTTCAGCCCAGCCTGCTTTTGGTGTAAAGTACAAGTACTCATATCTGTGTGCTACAGATGGTGTACTTCAGGCACAAAAAACATATGCAGAAACTTTGGTTGACTGTACCACTAAGATTGCTGAATTGAAATCTTTGGTTCTTTCATGAAGCTGCAGTTCAGCTCTTTGTAGAATTTATAGTATTAGCTCTCAGCTCAGGGTTTCAATGCTTTTGCATTTGACTTGTAAGGGACACATAGTAACGACTAGTGGAACTGCAGCTTCATGAAAGGGTTTCAATGCTTTTGCATTTGACTCGTGAGGGACATCTAGTAACGACTAGTGGAACTGCAGCTTGATGTAATAATTTCAATGCTTTTGCATTTGACTCGTGAGGGACACCTAGTAACGACGAGTTGAACTGCAGCTCTTTGTAGAATTATTTTGATTTTGGATACTATAATATTCACTGCCCACTGCTAATCTCATCCCATAATGCTTTGCAGAGCCTTTGGTTGGGATTGTTTTGTTGCCCATAACTGTGCTTGGGGTGGTCCTAACAGGATGGGACCACCACTGAATCGTTCAGCATGATGTGCTCTTTGTGTTCAAGGCATCTGCTTGGTCCTCCCCTAGGTTAGGGGGATCCCAAAATCATCACCTCTCTCATTGGCTGATATTTTAATTTCAAAGTTCACTTTTGTGAATTGGTTATATGCTTTTTAGCATGTAAAGTTGCTTTATCAAAGCATTTGTGGGTGCAGTTTAGTAGCTGATTCCACTACTCGGAACCGCAAACGGAGCATTGCCCACCCCTAATGTCATCTATGACTGTAATCAGTGCAGTTTTGTTTGCATACCTCCTTACATGGTGTGTGCATTGTTATTTTGGCTGAAACAGACTCACCTGATTCCTCTATGATCCTACTGTTGGGTTTATCTTTCATTATTTTTCTCCTCCTTTTCTTTTCACTATTGAATGGATCCTATCTGCCTGATCGTACTTCTCCAGAACTAGTAGCTGAGGTACTTATGACCCTTTCTTCATCACATAAGGTCTGAAGAGACTTGTCCCTGGTGAACATTACTGCATTCCCTGTCCATGATGGTATAATTTAAGATAAGATCCCCTATGACAGTTTTCGGTCCTGTCAAGACATTGGAAATTCGGTATCTGTTTAAAGTTTCTATGAATGACGTTATTACCCCAGGTTCTATTTCTGATGAATGGGATGTTTTGACTGCTACAAATTTGCTATCTAAATTAGAATCACGCTTAGTATGTGAGAATGAGGATTTGTATTTCACTTCTGCAAATAACGGTGAAAGGTTTTGTTACCATCCTTATGCACAATACTACCAGGAGCTTGTACTCCACGTGCTGTTCTAATTATGACTGTGGAAACACTGCCTGACACCAACTCTGGGTTGTTCTAAAGTGTATTTAAAGAAGTTTTCTTATTTTTCTGGTCATGTCCCTACAGACCAAGTTCCATATTTTTTATAATCTTGCACATTCCCTACAGAAGACAAATAGGCTCTCACAAATGAAATTGATTTGTTCTGATTCATTTATTTCACAACTATCCCTAAAGAGTTGTGAGTATTGGAAGGACAGCATTATGCTAAAAACTGTATTGGAGACATGACACTGATGCTTTATTTAGAGCTTGTCTGATCCCTCAAAAAATCCTAACTTTACTACTCCTAAATGCCCTTTGTGAATACCAAAAGTCGTAAAGTTAGGATCTTGTCTCAGTTACACTTAAGTTTGTCTTAAGTTTAACTTAAGACCAACACTTAAGTTTAACTGAGACAAAATCCTAACTTTACTACTCCTGAAAGTCATAAAGTCAGGATTTTGTCTCAGATTATTTTTGTGAATCGGGCCCTTAGTCTCTATATTGTGAAGTTTTCTTCACCTAATACACAGTCCTACTAAATTTGTAGGACCTGTATAACAGAGCTGGATACAGTTGATATGGAAGCCAGATTGCTGCAGGCTCAGATACATGAGATGATTTTGATGCTAGAGGAAGAAATAGCTGCCCCAAAGTTGGTACACAATTTCCTGGTGCTTTTAAACTTTGCATGCAGAGTGGTAAGAGCATGCAGATCCTTTTCACAGAGATTGTTGTTCTAGTTGTTCTTTCATATGATGGTTATGACTAGGGATTTGATGATGTTAGCAAGAGGAGTTACCTAGATGTTGAACAGGGTGGGCCTGAGAGATGAGGCCTGAGTGACCCTGCAAATCAAATTCTTGGATTCAGATGTGTAGGGTGGTAGTCTGACTGTCTGGGTTCTTCCTGTGAGAAGGAGTCTAACCAGTTGAGGGCCGGTCGTTTGATGCAGATAACTTCTGAAGAGTGTGTGGTGAGAGATTGTTTTAAAGGCTGTGGGGAGGTTGAGCAAGAACAAGGATGTGGTCTCTCCATTATCCGTTATGGCTCATATGTCATCTATGACTGTAATGAGTGCAGTTTTGTTGCTATGGTTACTCCTGAATCCTAATTTGGTGTGGTCCACAAGGTGGTGCAGTTTGAGGTGACATAGATGCTGTTTGGATATTAGTGAAGAAATGGGTTGTTTGCTATCATTCCAGCTCAGAGACAGGGACTGTAAGACTTACATTTCTAGTATCTAAAATGTGACTGCTCAGATAATAATAGACACTTCGGGTATCCTATCTGTTTTTCATGAATTTTATTCAGCCCTATATTGCGAGGAGTGATCCCCCACATAAGAGTTGATTGAGGGCATCCTCAAAGGCAGTGTGTCTTCCTTAGTTAACAACTTGCCAAGGTACGGTATTAATTGCACCAGTAACTATATCTGAGTTTAAGAAAGCTAAACATCAAGGAAACTCATGTTATATTAACAAAAATCTCTAACAAAGTTCGGGATTCTTGATTTGTCAGTTCATCCATCTATTTGGGGGTTCGGATTGCATTTGGTACTAAGGATATAATTTGTATTAACTATGATGCACTATTTAATGAATTGTTGGCATTATTCTGGAAATGGGAAAGACTACTGTTGGACCTGGGCCTCCTGCAAGGTCACCCTGAAACTCTTTGCCTCTACAACTCCAATTTTTAGTGAACTCATTTTTGTTGGCCTTAGGACTCAGTGCACTTTATCATTTCAGACCAGTGCTCAAGTGCTTGTGCTCATTCCTCTAAAACATGGTTAAATTGGCTTAAACCCAATTGCCATATTTAATTTACATGTATGTCCTTTGTAGACTGGTAAACCATAAACTAAGGGCGGGTGGAACTCATGGAGATTCACGCAACAGAATTTCGTGGAGATACCTAAAATCCTCACAAGATTCAGCAGAGTACTGTGAGCAGCAGAGTTTCGGTACTTCATGCTGCTCGCACTGATTATTAGTGCTGGGAGCTCGTCCCATTCTGTACAAGCAGAGCAAACTGCACCAAACAGGGTGCCAGAGGGCTCTGCTTCTATCACCGCTCAAGTAGAAAGAGCAGCAGCTTTCACAACTTAAGAGGCAGCTTTCTCAATCCATGCAATAGCGACCTGCTGTGAACTGCAGTTTTGAGATCTCACCTGGAGGCACACGGCAGAGTTTTTACAGAACTCCGTACTGCAAGTAGAGCACTGAGTGGGCAAAACTCATCAAACTCTGCTGGAGGAGAGAAGTTTACTGTCCACCCCTACCATATACCCAGGTCTTGTATATACTACCAATGGGCATGCAGCACTCTTTAAGCCACCCACTTAAGTAGCACCTTAAAACATGTCTCAGGCATGCCACTGCAGCCTGAGTACAGTTTTAAACTGCCATGCCTAACTGGCACAATAAACCTTTTGCCAGGCCCAAATCTTCATTTTGGATACATATAAATCACCCATAAGGTAGGCCCTGGACAGCCCAGAGGGATGGGTGCAGTGCATTTAAAGAGTAGAATATCCACCTTTAAGTTTTATATGCCCTGATGGTGAAAAACCTTTACATTAATGTTTCACTACTGTAGGCCTACATTTCTACATTGGATAACATTGGGGATTCCCTATTACATTTAATACACTGTAATTGCCAATTGGGAACAGATCGCTATCTCATGTTTGGTGTCTTTGGAATGGTGGAGAAAAAATTATTCAATGGCAAAGTCGGGTTTTTATTACAATTTTGAAAATACCACTTGTCATTTTTCTGCCTTTAGCCCTTTTGTGCCTGCAGCCTGTCTTGAGGCACATGATTGGGTGTAACTGATGGTTAGATTTTGTGAATTCCTCCCAGACAGTCATGCAATAGAGGGATTAGGTGTGCATGGATGGGTCATCTGCTGGAAGGGTGAAGGGGCAGATGAGCACAGCTTCACTTGAAACCGAATAGGTAGGGCTCTGCCCTCACACAAAGGACCCAACACCTCCATATTGTCAATGCAGCCAGCTTGAAGCCAGGGTAGAGGTATCAGGAAATTGCATGCACTTCACAGCCACTGTCTAGAAGCTTCTCCCACTTTCCAGAAGGAAGGCACTATCGTATAACAAGGGACCTCAGACACTCAAACCTTTCACTACATGACTCTCAGAGTTCTGCCTTCTGCAGTGACCTGCTGTGCAGTCTGCTTCTGTAGGACTGTTTTGCTGTCTGGAGCCTGACTTGAATCCTCAAAGGCCAGCCCTGCAGTTGAGCCCTACAACTTCACATGCACTCAGGACTAGAAGAGTTATTCCAAGGGTTAGTTTGCTGGCATCTTTTTCAGAGCAAAAATAACAATTGATGGACAGAATGCAGAACAATGTCATACATTCACCCCAGTACAGGGATCTGGGTCTAAATCCATCGTTTTTTTGCTCACCATGCCATTCCTGTTTGAACCCAGCCATTTGCAAATCAGTCTTGACCCTGTGCCTCATGGGAACAGTCCAGTCCGAACTGCCAGGCCAGGTCATCCCTGGACTGGAAATAAGCATCCTAGGACCGGTTTCAGGGTTTCACCCCTCATCAGTCAGGATAGCTTGACTCCAGTGGCATGGAGAGCAGGGGACCCACGTCTGGGCATACCCGTCCCACTCGGGGTGACAAATGCAAAAAGAACAATTGATGGACAGAATGCAGAACAATGTCATACATTTACCGCAGTACAGGGATCTGGGCCTAAATCCATCGGTTTTTTGTTCACCATGCCATTCCAGTTTGAACCCAGCCATTTGTAAATCAGTCTTGACCATGTGCCTCATGGGAACAGTCCAGCCTGAACTCCCAGGCCAGGTCCTCCCTGGACTGGAAACAAGCATCCTAGGAATGGTTTGGGGTTTCACCCCTCATTAGCCAGGATAGCTTGACTCCAGTGGCATGGAGAGCACGGACCCACGTCTGGGCATACCCCTCCCACTCGGGGTGACAAATGCAAAAAGAACAATTGATGGACAGAATGCAGAACAATGTCATACATTCACCCCAGTACAGGGATCTGGGCCTAAATCCATTGTTTTTTGCTCACCTTACTATTCCAGTTTGATCCCAGCCATTTGCAAATCAGTCTTCACTCTGTGCTTCATGGGAACAGTCCAGTCCGAACTGCCAGGCCAGGTCCTCCCTGGACTGGAAACAAGCATCCTAGGACTGGTTTCAGTGTTTCACCCCTCATCAGCCAGGATAGCTTGACTCCAGTGGCATGGAGAGCACGGGACCCATGTCTGGGCATACCCGTCCCACTCGGGGTTACAAATGCAAAAAGAACAATTGATGGACAGAATGCAGAACAATGTCATACATTCACCCCAGTACAGGGATCTGGGCCTAAATCCATCGTTTTTTTGCTCACCATGGCATTCTAGTTTGAACCCAGCCATTTGCAATTCAGTCTTGACCCTGTGCCTCGTGGGAGCAGTCAAGCCCCACCTACAGGCCAGGTCATCCCTGGACTGGAAACAAGCATCCTAGGACCGGTTTCGGGATTTCACCCCTCATCATCCAGGATAGCTTGACTCCAGTGGCATGGAGAGCACTGGACCCACGTCTGGGCATACACGTCCCACTCGGGGTGACAAATGCAAAAAGAACAATTGATGGACAGAATACAGAACAATGTCATTCTTTCACACCAGTACAGGGATCTCGGCGTAAGTCCATCGGTTTTTTGCTCACCATGCCATTTCAGTTTGAACCCAGCCATTTTCAAATCAGTCTTGACCCTGTGCCTCATGGGCACAGTCCAGCCCAAACTGCCAGGCCAGGTCCTCCCTGGACTGGAAACAAGCATCCTAGGACCGGTTTTGGGGTTTCACCCCTCATCAGCCAGGATAGCTTGACTCCAGTGGCATGGAGAGCACGGGACCCACGTCTAGGCATACCCGTCCCACTCGGGGTGACAAATGCTAAAAGAACAATTGATTGACAGAATGCAGAACAATGTCATACATTCCCACAGTACAGGGATCTGGGCCTAAATCCACTGTTTTTTTGCTCACCATGCTATTCCAGTTTGAACCCATCCATTTGCAAATCAGTCTTGACCCTGTGCCTCGTGGGAACAGTCCAGCCCGACCTGCCAGGCCAGGTCCTTCCTGGACTGGAAACAAGCATGCTAGGACCGGTTTCGGGGTTTATTCCCTCATCAACCAGGTTAGCTTGACTCCAGTGGCATGGAGAGCACGGGATCCACGTCTGGGCATACCCGTCCTACTCGGGGTGACAAATGCAAAAAGAACAATTGATGGACAGAATGCAGAACAATGTCATACATTCACCCCAGCACAGGGATCTGGGCCTAAATCCATCATTTTTTTCATCACCATGCCATTCCAGTTTGAACCCAGCCATTTGCAAATCAGTCTTGACCCTGTGCCTCATGGGAACAGTCCAGCCTGAACTGCTAGGCCAGGTCCTCCCTGGACTGGAAACAAGCATCCTAGGACCGGTTTTAGGGTTTCACCCCTCGTCAGCCAGGATAGCTTGACTCCAGTGGCATGGAGAGCACGGGACCCACGTCTGGGCATACCCGTCCAACTCGGTGTGACAAATGCCAAAAGGACAATTGATGGACAGAATGCAGAACAATGTCATACATTCACCCCAGTACAGGGATCTGGGCCTAAATCCATTGTTTTTTTGCTCACCATGCCATTCCAGTTTGAACCCAGCCATTTGTAAATCAGTCTTGACCCTGTGCCTCATCGGAACAGTCCAGCCCGAACTGCCAGGCCAGGTCCTCCCTGGACTGAAAACAAGCATCCTAGGTCCGGTTTTGAGGTTTCACCCCTCATCAGCAAGGATAGCTTGTCTCCAGTGGCATGGAGAGCACGGGACCCACATCTGGGCATACCCGTCCCACTCGGGGTGACAAATGGAAAAAGAAAAACTAATGGACAGAATGCAGAACAATGTCATACATTCACCCCGGTACAGGGATCTGGGCCTAAATCCATAGTTTTTTTGCTCACCATGCCATACCAGTTTGAACCCAGCGATTTGCAAATCAGCCTTGACCCTGTGCCTCATGGGAACAGTCCAGCCCGAACTGCCAGGCCAGGTCCTCCTTGTACTGGAAACAAGCATCCTAGGACCGGTTTAGGGGTTTCACCCCTCATCATCCAGGATAGCTTGACTCCATTGGCATAGAGAGCACGGGACCCACGTCTGGGCATACCCGTCCCACTCAGGGTGGCAAATGCAAAAAGAACAATCGATGGACAGAATGCAGAACAATGTCATACATTCACCCCAGTACAGGGATCTGGGTCTAAATCCATCGTTTTTTTGCTCACCATGCCATTCCTGTTTGAACCCAGCCATTTGCAAATCAGTCTTGACCCTGTGCCTCATGGGAACAGTCCAGCCCGAACTGCCAGGCCAGGTCATCCCTGGACTGGAAACAAGCATCCTAGGACCGGTTTCAGGGTTTCACCCCTTATCAGTCAGTATAGCTTGACTCCAGTGGCATGGAGAGCAGGGGACCCACGTCTGGGCATACCCGTCCCACTCGGGGTGACAAATGCAAAAAGAACAATTGATGGATACAATGCAGAACACTGTCATAAATTTACCGCAGTACAGGGATCTGGGCCTAAATCCATCGTTTTATTGTTCACCATGCCATTCCTGTTTGAATCCAGCCATTTGTAAATCAGTCTTGACCCAGTGCCT
This sequence comes from Calotriton arnoldi, assembly GCA_963921515.1. Lineage (NCBI taxonomy): Eukaryota > Metazoa > Chordata > Amphibia > Caudata > Salamandridae > Calotriton > Calotriton arnoldi. The sequence continues at coordinate 71,765 of CAWUFW010006124.1, read as the reverse complement.
CATGGGAACAGTCCAGCCTGAACTGCCAGGCCAGGTCATCCCTGGACTGGAAACAAGCATCCTAGGACCGGTTTCGGGATTTCACCCCTCATCATCCAGGATAGCTTGACTCCAGTGGCATGGAGAGCACTGGACCCACGTCTGGGCATACCCGTCCCACTCGGGGTGACAAATGCAAAAAGAACAATTGATGGACAGAATACAGAACAATGTCATTCTTTCACACCAGTACAGTGATCTCGGCGTAAGTCCATCATTTTCTTGCTCACCATGCCATTCCAGTTTGAACCCAGCCATTTGCAAATCAGCCTTGACCCTGTGCCTCGTGGGAACAGTCAAGCCCGACCTGCCAGGCCAGGTCATCCCTGGACTGGAAACAAGCATCCTAGGAATGGTTTTGGGGTTTCACCCCTCATTAGCCAGGATAGCTTGACTCCAGTGGCATGGAGAGCACGGACCCACGTCTGGGCATACCCCTCCCACTCTGGGTGACAAATGCAAAAAGAAAAATTGATGGACAGAATGCAGAACAATGTCATACATTCACCCCAGTACAGGGATCTGGGCCTAAATCCATCATTTTTTTGCTCACCATGGCATTCCAGTTTGAACCCAGCCATTTGCAATTCAGTCTTGACCCTGTGCCTCGTGGGAACAGTCAAGCCCGACCTGCCAGGCCAGGTCATCCCTGGACTGGAAACAAGCATCCTAGGACCGGTTTCAGGATTTAACCCCTCATCATCCAGGATAGCTTGACTCCAGTGGCATGGAGAGCACTGGACCCACGTCTGGGCATACCCGTCCCACTCGGGGTGACAAATGCAAAAAGAACAATTGATGGACAGAATACAGAACAATGTCATTCTTTCACACCAGTACAGGGATCTCGGCGTAAGTCCATCATTTTCTTGCTCACCATGCCATTCCAGTTTGAACCCAGCCATTTGCAAATCAGCCTTGACCCTGTGCCTCATGGGCACAGTCCAGTCTGAACTGCCAGGCCAGGTCCTCCCTGGACTGGAAACAAGCATCCTAGGACCGGTTTCGGGGTTTCACCCCTCATCAGCCAGGATAGCTTAACTCCAGTGGCATGGAGAGCACGGGACCGACGTCTAGGCATTCCCGTCCCACTCGGGGTGACAAATGCAAAAAGAACAATTGACTGACAGAATGCAGAACAATGTCATACATTCCCCCAGTACAGGGATCTGGGCCTAAAGCCACTGTTTTTTTGCTCACCATGCCATTCCAGTTTTAACCCATCCATTTGCAAAACAGTCTTGACCCTGTGCCTCATGGGAACAGTCCAGCCCGACCTGCCAGGCCAGGTCCTTCCTGGACTGGAAACAAGCATCCTAGGACCGGTTTTGAGGTTTCACTCCTCATAAGCAAGGATAGCTTGTCTCCAGTGGCATGGAGAGCACGGGACCCACATCTGGGCATACCCGTCTCACTCGGGGTGACAAATAGAAAAAGAAAAACTAATGGACAGAATGCAGAACAATGTCATATATTCACCCCGGTACAGGGATCTGGGCCTAAATCCATAGTTTTTTTGCTCACCATGCCATTCCAGTTTGAACCCAGCCATTTGCAAATCAGCCTTGACCCTGTGCCTCATGGGAACAGTCCAGCCCGAACTGCCAGGCCAGGTCCTCCCTGTACTGGAAACAAGCATCCTAGGACCGGTTTAGGGGTTTCACCCCTCATCAGCCAGGATAGATTGACTCCATTGGCATGGAGAGCACGGGACCCACGTCTGGGCATACCCGTCCCACTCGGGGTGACAAATGCAAAAAGAACAATTGATGGACAGAATGCAGAACAAGTCATACATTCACCCCAGTACAGGGATCTGGGCCTAAATCCATTGTTTTTTTGCTCACCATGCCATTCCAGTATAAACCCAGCCATTTGCAAATCAGTCTTGACCCTGTGCCTCATGGGAACAGTCCAGTCCGAACTGCCAGGCCAGGTCCTCCCTGGACTGGAAACAAGCATCCTAGGACCGGTTTAGGGGTTTCACCCCTCATCAGCCAGGATAGATTGACTCCATTGGCATGGAGAGCACGGGACCAACGTCTGGGCATACCCGTCCCACTCGGGGTGACAAATGCAAAAAGAACAATTGATGGACAGAATGCAGAACAAGTCATACATTCACCCCAGTACAGGGATCTGGACCTAAATCCATCCTTTTTTTGCTCACCATGCCATTCCAGTTTGAACCCAGCCATTTGCAAATCAGTCTTGCACCTGTGCCTCATGGGAACAGTCCAGCTCGAACTGCCAGGCCAGGTCCTCCCTGGACTGGAAACAAGCATCCTAGGACCAGTTTTGGGGTTTCACCCCACATCAGCCAGGATAGCTTTACGCCAGTGGCATGTAGAGCACGTTACCCACGTCTGGCTATACCCGTCCTACTCGGGGGGGACAAATGCAAAAAGAACAATTGATGGACAGAATGCAGAACAATGTCATACATTCACCCCAGCACAGGAATCTGGGCCTAAATCCATCATTTTTTTGATCACCATGCCATTCCAGTTTGAACCCAGCCATTTGCAAATCAGTCTTGACCCTGTGCCTCAGGGGAACAGTCCAGCCCGAACTGCCAGGCCAGGTCCTCCCTGGACTGGAAACAAGCATCCTAGGACCTGTTTTGTGGTTTCACCCCTCATGAGCAAGGATAGCTTGACTCCAGTGGCATGGAGTGCACTGGACCCATGTCTGGGCACACCCGTCCCACTCGGGGTGACAAATGCAAAAAGAACAATTGATGGACAGAATGCAGAACAATGTCATACACTCACCCCAGTACAGGGATCTGGGCCTAAATCCATTGTTTTTTTGCTCACCATGCCATTCCAGTTTGAACCCAGCCATGTGCAAATCAGTCTTAACCCTGTGACTCACGGGTACAGTCCAGCCCGAACTGCCAGGCCAGGTCCTCCCTAGACTGGAAACAAGCATCCTAGGACCGGTTTAGGGGTTTCACCCGTCATCAGCCAGGATAGCTTGACTCCATTGGCATGGAGTGCACATGACCCTCGTCTGGGCATACCCGTCCCACTCGGGGTGACAAATGCAAAAAGAACAATTGATGGACAGAATGCAGAACAATGTCATACATTCACCCCAGTACAGGGATCTGGACCTAAATTCATCGTTTTTTTGCTCACCATGCCATTCCAGTTTGAACCCAACCATTTGCAATTCAGTCATGATCCTGTGCCTCATGGGAACAGTCCAGCCCGAACTGCCAGGCCAGGTCCTCCCTGGACTTCAAACAAGCATCCTAGGGCCGGTTTTGTGGTTTCACCCCTCATCAGCCAGGATAGCTTGACTCCAGGGTCATGGAGAGCACGGGACCCACGTCTGGGCATATCCGTCCCACTCGGGATGACAAATGCAAAAAGAACAATTGTTGGACAGAATGCAGAACAATGTCATACATTCACCCCAGTACAGGGATCTGGGCCTTAATCCATCGTTTTTTGCTCACCATGCCATTCCAGTTTGAACCCAGCCATTTGCAAATCAGTCTTGACCCTGTGCCTCATGGGAACAGTCCAGCCCGAACTGCCAGGCCAGGTCCTCCCTGGACTGGAAACAAGCATCCTAGGACCGGTTTCGAGGTTTCACCCCTCATCAGCCAGGATAGCTTGACTCCAGTGACATGGAGAGCACGGGTCCCACGTCTGGGCATACCCATCCCACTCGAGGGGTGACAAATGGAAAAAGAACAATTGATGGACAGAATGCAGAACAATGTCATACATTCACCCAAGTACAGGGATCTGGGCCTAAATTCATCATTTTTTTGCTCACCATGCCATTCCAGTTTGAACCCAGCCATTTGAAATTCAGTCATGACCCTGTGCCTCATGGGAACAGTCCAGCCCGAACTGCCAGGCCAGGTCCTCCCTGGACTTCAAACAAGCATCCTAGGACTGGTTTCAGGGTTTTACCTCTCATCAGCCAGGAAAGCTTGACTCCAGTGACATGGAGAGGACGGGACAAACATCTGGGCATACCCGTCCCACTCGGGGGGGGGGTGACAAATGGAAAAAGAACAATTGATGGACAGAATGCAGAACAATGTCATACATTCACCCAAGTACAGGGATCTGGGCCTAAATTCATCGTTTTTTGCTCACCATGCCATTCCAATTTGAACCCAGCCATTTGCAAATCATTCTTGACCCTGTGCCTCATGGGAACAGTCCAGCCCGAATTGCCAGGCCAGGTCCTCCCTGGACTGGAAACAAGCATCCTAGGACCGGTTTCAGGGTTTCACCTCTCATCAGCCAGGATAGCTTGACTCCAGTGGCATGGAGAGCAGGGGACCTACGTCTGGGCATACCCGTCCCACTCGGGGTGACAAATGCAAAAAGAACAATTGATGGACAGAATGCAGAACAATGTCATACATTCACCCCAGTACAGGGATCTGGGCCTAAATCCATAGTTTTTTTGCTCACCATGCCATTCCAGTTTGAACCCAGCCATTTGCAAATCAGTCTTGACCCTGTGACTCACGGGTACAGTCCAGCCCGAACTGCCAGGCCAGGTCCTCCCTAGACTTCAAACAAGCATCCTAGGGCCGGTTTTGTGGTTTCACCCCTCATCAGCCAGGATAGCTTGACTCCAGTGTCATGGAGAGCACGGGACCCACGTCTGGGCATATCCGTCCCACTCGGGATGACAAATGCAAAAAGAACAATTGTTGGACAGAATGCAGAACAATGTCATACATTCACCCCAGTACAGGGATCTGGGCCTTAATCCATCGTTTTTTTGCTCACCATGCCATTCCAGTTTGAACCCAACCATTTGCAATTCAGTCATGATCCTGTGCCTCATGGGAACAGTCCAGCCCGAACTGCCAGGCCAGGTCCTCCCTGGACTTCAAACAAGCATCCTAGGGCCGGTTTTGTGGTTTCACCCCTCATCAGCCAGGATAGCTTGACTCCAGTGTCATGGAGAGCACGGGACCCACGTCTGGGCATATCCGTCCCACTCGGGATGACAAATGCAAAAAGAACAATTGTTGGACAGAATGCAGAACAATGTCATACATTCACCCCAGTACAGGGATCTGGGCCTTAATCCATCGTTTTTTGCTCACCATGCCATTCCAGTTTGAACCCAGCCATTTGCAAATCAGTCTTGACCCTGTGCCTCATGGGAACAGTCCAGCCCGAACTGCCAGGCCAGGTCCTCCCTGGACTGGAAACAAGCATCCTAGGACCGGTTTCGAGGTTTCACCCCTCATCAGCCAGGATAGCTTGACTCCAGTGACATGGAGAGCACGGGTCCCACGTCTGGGCATACCCATCCCACTCGAGGGGTGACAAATGGAAAAAGAACAATTGATGGACAGAATGCAGAACAATGTCATACATTCACCCAAGTACAGGGATCTGGGCCTAAATTCATCATTTTTTTGCTCACCATGCCATTCCAGTTTGAACCCAGCCATTTGAAATTCAGTCATGACCCTGTGCCTCATGGGAACAGTCCAGCCCGAACTGCCAGGCCAGGTCCTCCCTGGACTTCAAACAAGCATCCTAGGACCGGTTTCAGGGTTTTACCTCTCATCAGCAAGGAAAGCTTGACTCCAGTGACATGGAGAGGACGGGACAAACATCTGGGCATACCCGTCCCACTCGGGGGGGGGGTGACAAATGGAAAAAGAACAATTGATGGACAGAATGCAGAACAATGTCATACATTCACCCAAGTACAGGGATCTGGGCCTAAATTCATCGTTTTTTGCTCACCATGCCATTCCAATTTGAACCCAGCCATTTGCAAATCATTCTTGACCCTGTGCCTCATGGGAACAGTCCAGCCCGAATTGCCAGGCCAGGTCCTCCCTGGACTGGAAACAAGCATCCTAGGACCGGTTTCAGGGTTTCACCTCTCATCAGCCAGGATAGCTTGACTCCAGTGGCATGGAGAGCACGGGACCTACGTCTGGGCATACCCGTCCCACTCGGGGTGACAAATGCAAAAAGAACAATTGATGGACAGAATGCAGAACAATGTCATACATTCACCCCAGTACAGGGATCTGGGCCTAAATCCATTGTTTTTTTGCTCACCATGCCATTCCAGTTTGAACCCAGCCATTTGCAAATCAGTCTTGACCCTGTGACTCACGGGTACAGTCCAGCCCGAACTGCCAGGCCAGGTCCTCCCTAGACTGGAAACAAGCATCCTCGGACCGGTTTAGGGGTTTCACCCCTCATCAGCCAGGATAGCTTGACTCCATTGGCATGGAGAGCACAGGACCCATGTCTGGGCACACCCGTCCCACTCGGGGTGACAAATGCAAAAAGAACAATTGATGGACAGAATGCAGAACAATGTCATACACTCACCCCAGTACAGGGATCTGGGCCTAAATCCATTGTTTTTTTGCTCACCATGCCATTCCAGTTTGAACCCAGCCATGTGCAAATCAGTCTTAACCCTGTGACTCACGGGTACAGTCCAGCCCGAACTGCCAGGCCAGGTCCTCCCTAGACTGGAAACAAGCATCCTAGGACCGGTTTAGGGGTTTCACCCGTCATCAGCCAGGATAGCTTGACTCCATTGGCATGGAGTGCACAGGACCCTCGTCTGGGCATACCCGTCCCACTCGGGGTGACAAATGCAAAAAGAACAATTGATGTGCAGAATGCAGAACAATGTCATACATTCACCCCAGTACAGGGATCTGGGCCTAAATTCATTGTTTTTTTGCTCACCGTGCCATTCCAGTTTGAACCCAGCCATTTGCAAATCAGTCTTGACCCTGTGCCTCATGGGAACAGTCCAGCCCGAACTGCCAGGCCAGGTCCTCCCTGGACTGGAAACAAGCATCCTAGGACCGGTTTTGGGGTTTTACCTCTCATCAGCCAGGATAGCTTGACTCCAGTGGCTTGGAGAGCATGGGACCCACTTCTAGGCATACCCGTCCCACTCGGGGTGACAAATCTAAAAAGCACAATTGATGGACAGAATGCAGAACAATGTCATACATTCACCCCAGTACAGGGATCTGGGCCTAAATCCATTGTTTTTTTGCTCACCATGCCATTCCAGTTTGAACCCAGCCATTTGCAAATCAGTCTTGACCCTGTGACTCACGGGTACAGTCCAGCCCGAACTGCCAGGCCAGGTCCTCCCTAGACTGGAAACAAGCATCCTAGGACCGGTTTAGGGGTTTCACCCCTCATCAGCCAGGATAGCTTGACTCCATTGGCATGGAGAACACAGGACTCACGTCTGGGCATACCTGTCCCACTCGGGGTGACAAATGCAAAAAGAACAATTGATGGACAGAATGCAGAACAATGTCATACATTCACCCCAGCACAGGAATCTGAGCCTAAATCCATCGTTTTTTTGATCACCATGCCATTCCAGTTTGAACCCAGCCATTTTCAAATCAGTCTTGACCCTGTGCCTCATGGGAACAGTCCAGCCCGAACTGCCAGGCCAGGTCCTCCCTGGACTGGAAACAAGCATCCTAGGACCTGTTTTGTGGTTTCACCCCTCATCAGCCAGGATAGCTTGACTCCAGTGGCATGGAGTGCACTGGACCCATGTCTGGGCACACCCGTCCCACTCGGGGTGACAAATGCAAAAAGAACAATTGATGGACAGAATGCAGAACAATGTCATACACTCACCCCAGTACAGGGATCTGGGCCTAAATCCATTGTTTTTTTGCTCACCATGCCATTCCAGTTTGACCCCAGCCATGTGCAAATCAGTCTTAACCCTGTGACTCACGGGTACAGTCCAGCCCGAACTGCCAGGCCAGCTCCTCCCTAGACTGGAAACAAGCATCCTAGGACCGGTTTAGGGGTTTCACCCGTCATCAGCCAGGATAGCTTGACTCCATTGGCATGGAGTGCACAGGACCCTCGTCTGGGCATACCCGTCCCACTCGGGGTGACAAATGCAAAAAGAACAATTGATGGACAGAATGCAGAACAATGTCATACATTCACCCCAGTACAGGGATCTGGACCTAAATTCACCGTTTTTTTGCTCACCATGCCATTCCAGTTTGAACCCAACCATTTGCAATTCAGTCATGATCCTGTGCCTCAAGGGAACAGTCCAGCCCGAACTGCCAGGCCAGGTCCTCCCTGGACTTCAAACAAGCTTCCTAGGGCCGGTTTTGTGGTTTCACCCCTCATCAGCCAGGATAGCTTGACTCCAGTGTCATGGAGAGCACGGGACCCACGTCTGGGCATATCCGTCCCACTCGGGATGACAAATGCAAAAAGAACAATTGTTGGACAGAATGCAGAACAATGTCATACATTCACCCCAGTACAGGGATCTGGGCCTTAATCCATTGTTTTTTATCTCACCATGCCATTCCAGTTTGAACCCAGCCATTTGCAAATCAGTCTTGACCCTGTGCCTCATGGGAACAGTCCAGCCCGAACTGCCAGGCCAGGTCCTCCCTGGACTGGAAACAAGCATCCTAGGACCGGTTTCGAGGTTTCACCCCTCATCAGCCAGGATAGCTTGACTCCAGTGACATGGAGAGCACGGGTCCCACGTCTGGACATACCCGTCCCACTCGGGGGGTGACAAATGGAAAAAGAACAATTGATGGACAGAATGCAGAACAATGTCATACATTCACCCAAGTACAGGGATCTGGGCCTAAATTCAGCATTTTTTTGCTCACCATGCCATTCCAGTTTGAACCCAGCCATTTGAAATTCAGTCATGATCCTGTGCCTCATGGGAACAGTCCAGCCCGAACTGCCAGGCCAGGTCCTCCCTGGACTTCAAACAAGCATCCTAGGACCGGTTTCAGGGTTTTACCTCTCATCAGCCAGGAAAGCTTGACTCCAGTGACATGGAGAGCACGGGACAAACATCTGGGCATACCCGTCCCACTCGGGGGGGGGGGTGACAAATGGAAAAAGAACAATTGATGGACAGAATGCAGAACAATGTCATACATTCACCCAAGTACAGGGATCTGGGCCTAAATTCATCGTTTTTTTGCTCACCATGCCATTCCAATTTGAACCCAGCCATTTGCAAATCATTCTTGACCCTGTGCCTCATGGGAACAGTCCAGCCCGAATTGCCAGGCCAGGTCCTCCCTGGACTGGAAACAAGCATCCTAGGACCGGTTTCAGGGTTTCACCTCTCATCAGCCAGGATAGCTTGACTCCAGTGGCATGGAGAGCACGGGACCTACGTCCGGGCATACCCGTCCCACTCGGGGTGACAAATGCAAAAAGAACAATTGATGGACAGAATGCAGAACAATGTCATACATTCACCCCAGTACAGGGATCTGGGCCTAAATCCATTGTTTTTTTGCTCACCGTGCCATTCCAGTTTGAACCCAGCCATTTGCAAATCAGTCTTGACCCTGTGCCTCATGGGAACTGTCCAGCCCGAACTGCCAGGCCAGGTCCTCCCTGGACTGGAAACAAGCATCCTAGGACCGGTTTTGGGGTTTTACCTCTCATCAGCCAGGATAGCTTTACTCCAGTGGCTTGGAGAGCATGGGACCCACTTCTAGGCATACCCGTCCCACTCGGGGTGACAAATCTAAAAAGCACAATTGATGGACAGAATGCAGAACAATGTCATACATTCACCCCAGTACAGGGATCTGGGCCTAAATCCATTGTTGTTTTGCTCACCATGCCATTCCAGTTTGAACCCAGCCATTTGCAAATCAGTCTTGACCCTGTGACTCACGGGTACAGTCCAGCCCGAACTGCCAGGCCAGGTCCTCCCTAGACTGGAAACAAGCATCCTAGGACCGGTTTAGGGGTTTCACCCCTCATCAGCCAGGATAGCTTGACTCCATTGGCATGGAGAGCACAGGACCCACGTCTGGGCATACCCGTCCCACTCGGGGTGACAAATGCAAAAAGAACAATTGATGGACAGAATGCAGAACAATGTCATACATTCACCCCAGCACAGGAATCTGGGCCTAAATCCATCGTTTTTTTGATCACCATGCCATTCCAGTTTGAACCCAGCCATTCGCAAATCAGTCTTGACCCTGTGCCTCATGGGAACAGTCCAGCCCGAACTCCAGGCCAGGTCCTCCCTGGACTGGAAACAAGCATCCTAGGACCTGTTTTGTGGTTTCACCCCTCATCAGCCAGGATAGCTTGACTCCAGTGGCATGGAGTGCACTGGACCCATGTCTGGGCACACCCGTCCCACTCGGGGTGACAAATGCAAAAAGAACAATTGATGGACAGAATGCAGAACAATGTCATACACTCACCCCAGTACAGGGATCTGGGCCTAAATCCATTGTTTTTTTGCTCACCATGCCATTCCAGTTTGAACCCAGCCATGTGCAAATCAGTCTTAACCCTGTGACTCACGGGTACAGTCCAGCCCGAACTGCCAGGCCAGGTCCTCCCTAGACTGGAAACAAGCATCCTAGGACCGGTTTAGGGGTTTCATCCGTCATCAGCCAGGATAGCTTGACTCCATTGGCATGGAGTGCACAGGACCCTCGTCTGGGCATACCCGTCCCACTCGGGGTGACAAATGCAAAAAGAACAATTGATGGACAGAATGCAGAACAATGTCATACATTCACCCCAGTACAGGGATCTGGACCTAAATTCATCGTTTTTTTGCTCACCATGCCATTCCAGTTTGAACCCAACCATTTGCAATTCAGTCATGATCCTGTGCCTCATGGGAACAGTCCAGCCCGAACTGCCAGGCCAGGTCCTCCCTGGACTTCAAACAAGCATCCTAGGGCCGGTTTTGTGGTTTCACCCCTCATCAGCCAGGATAGCTTGACTCCAGTGTCATGGAGAGCACGGGACCCACGTCTGGGCATATCTGTCCCACTCGGGATGACAAATGCAAAAAGAACAATTGTTGGACAGAATGCAGAACAATATCATACATTCACCCCAGTACAGGGATCTGGGCCTTAATCCATCGTTTTTTTGCTCACCATGCCATTCCAGTTTGAACCCAGCCATTTGCAAATCAGTCTTGACCCTGTGCCTCATGGGAACAGTCCAGCCCGAACTGCCAGGCCAGGTCCTCCCTGGACTGGAAACAAGCATCCTAGTACCGGTTTCGAGGTTTCACCCCTCATCAGCCAGGATAGCTTGACTCCAGTGACATGGAGAGCACGGGTCCCACGTCTGGGCATACCCGTCCCACTCAGGGGGTGACAAATGGAAAAAGAACAATTGATGGACAGAATGCAGAACAATGTCATACATTCACCCAAGTACAGGGATCTGAGCCTAAATTCATCATTTTTTTGCTCACCATGCCATTCCAGTTTGAACCCAGACATTTGAAATTCAGTCATGACCCTGTGCCTCATGGGAACAGTCCAGCCCGAACTGCCAGGCCAGGTCCTACCTGGACTTCAAACAAGCATCCTCGGACTGGTTTCAGGGTCTTACCTCTCATCAGCCAGGAAAGCTTGACTCCAGTGACATGGAGAGCACGGGACAAACATCTGGGCATACCCGTCCCACTCGGGGGGGGGGGGTGACAAATGGAAAAAGAACAATTGATGGACAGAATGCAGAACAATGTCATACATTCACCCAAGTACAGGGATCTGGGCCTAAATTCATCGTTTTTTTGCTCACCATGCCATTCCAATTTGAACCCAGCCATTTGCAAATCATTCTTGACCCTGTGCCTCATGGGAACAGTCCAGCCCGAATTCTCAGGCCAGGTCCTCCCTGGACTGGAAACAAGCATCCTAGGACCGGTTTCAGGGTTTCACCTCTCATCAGCCAGGATAGCTTGACTCCAGTGGCATGGAGAGCAGGGGACCTACGTCTGGGCATACCCGTCCCACTCGGGGTGACAAATGCAAAAAGAACAATTGATGGATAGAATGCAGAACAATGTCATACATTCACCCCAGTACAGGGATCTGGACCTAAATACATTGTTTTTTTGCTCACCATGCCAGTCCAGTTTGAACGCAGCCATTTGCAAATCAGTCTTGACCCTGTGTCTCATGGGAACAGTCCAGCCCGAACTGCCAGGCCAGGTCCTCCCTGGACTGGAAACAAGCATCCTAGGACCGGTTTCGGGGTTTCATCCCTCATCAGCCAGGATAGCTTGACTCCAGTGGCATGGAGAGCAGGGGACCCACGTCTGGGCTTACCTGTCCAACTCGGGGTGACAAATGCATAAAGAATAATTGATGGACAGAATGCAGAACAATGTCATACATTCACCCCAGTACAGGGATCTGGGCCTAAATCCATCGTTTTTTTGCTCACCATGCCATTCCAGTTTGAACCCAGCCATTTGCAATACAGTCCTTACCCTGTGCCTCATGGGAACAGTCCAGCCCGAACTGCCAGGCCAGGTCCTCCCTGGACTGGAAACAAGCATCCTATGACCGGTTTTGGGGTTTCACCCCTCATCAGCCAGGATAGCTTGACTCCAGTGGCATGGAGAGCACGGGACCCACGTCTGGGCATACCCGTCCCACTCGGGGTGACAAATGCAAAAAGAACAATTGATGGACAGAATGCAGAACAATGTCATACATACACCCCAGTACAGGGATCTTGGCCTAAATCAATCGTTTTTTTGCTCACCATGCCATTCCAGTTTGAACCCAGCCATTTGCAAATCAGTCTTGACTCTGTGCCTCATGGGAACAGTCCAGCCCGAACTGCCAGGCCAGGTCCTCCCTGGACTGGAAACAAGCATCCTAGGACCGGTTTCGAGGTTTTACCCCTCATCAGCTAGGATAGCTTGACTCCAGTGACATGGAGAGCACAGGACCCATGTCTGGGCATACCCATCCCACTCTGGGTGACAAATGGAAAAAGAACAATTGATGGATGGAATGCAGAACACTGTCATACATTCAACCAAGTACAGGGATCTGGGCCTAAATTCATCGTTTTTTTGCTCACCATGCCATTCAGTTTGAACCCAGCCATTTGCAAATCAGTCTTGACCCTGTGCCTCAAGGGAACAGTCCAGCCCGAACTGCCAGGCCAGGTCCTCCCTGGACTGGAAACAAGCATCCTAGGACCGGTTTCATGGTTTCACCTCTCATCAGCCACGATAGTTTGACTCCAGTGGCATGAAGCGCCCGGGACCCACGTCTGGGCATACCCGTCCCACTCGGGCTGACAAATGCAAAAAGAACAATTGATGGACAGAATGCAGAACAATGTCATACATTCACCCCAGTACAGGGATCTGGGCCTAATTCCATTGTTTTTTTGCTCAGCATGCCATTCCAGTTTGAACCCAGCCATTTGCAAATCAGTCTTGACCCTGTGCCTCATGGGAACAGTCCAGCCTGAACTGCCAGGCCAGGTCATCCCTGGACTGGAAACAGGCATCCTAGGACCGGTTTAGGGGTTTCACCCCTCATCAGCCCGGATATCTTGACTCCAGTGGCATGGAGAGCCCGGGCCCTACGTCTGGGCATACCCGTCCCTCTCGGGGTGACAAATGCAAAAAGAACAATTGATGGACAGAATGCAGAACAATGTCATACATTCACCCCAGTACAGGGATCTGGACCTAAATCCATCTTTTTTTTGCTCACCATGCCATTCCAGTTTGAACCCAGCCATTTGCAAATCAGTCTTGACCCTGTGCCTCATGGGAACAGTCCAGCCCGAACTACCAGCCAGGTCCTCCCTGGACTGGAAACAAGCATCCAAGGACCGGTTTTAGGGTTTCACCCTCATCAGCCAAGATAGCTTGACTCCAGAGGCATGGAGAGCACAGGACCCACGTCTGGGCATACCCGTCCCACTCGGGGTGACAAATGCAAAAAGAACAATTGATGGACGGAATGCAGAACAATGTCATACCTTCACACCAGCACAGGGATCTGGGCCTAAATCCATCGTTTTTTTGCTCGCCATTCCAGTTTGAACGCAGCCATTTGCAAATCAGTCTTGACCCTGTGTCTCATGGGAACAGTACAGCCCGAACTGCCAGGCCAGGTCCTCCCTGGACTGGAAACAAGCATCATAGGACCGGTTTCACCCCTCATCAGCCAGGATAGCTTGACTCCAGTGGCATGGAGAGCACGGGACCCACGTCTGGGCTTACCCATCCCACTCGGGGTGACAAATGCAAAAAGAACAATTGATGGACAGAATGCAGAACAATGTTATACATTCACCCCAGTACAGGGATCTGGGCCTAAATCCATCGTTTTTTTGCTCACCATGCCATTCCAGTTTGAACCCACCCATTTGCAAATCAGTCTTGACCCTGTGCTTCATGGGAATAGTCCAGCCCGAACTGCCAGGCCAGGTCTTTCCTGGACTGGAAACAAGCATCCTAGGACCAGTTTTGAGGTTTCACCCCTCATCAGCCAGGATAGCTTGACTCCAGTGGCATGAAGAGCACGGGACCCACGTCTGGGCATACCCGTCCCACTCGGGCTGACAAATGCAAAAAGAACAATTGATGGACAGAATGCAGAACAATGTCATACATTCACCCCAGTACAGGGATCTGGGCCTAATTCCATTGTTTTTTTGCTCAGCATGCCATTCCAGTTTGAACCCAGCCATTTGCAAATCAGTCTTGACCCTGTGCCTCATGGGAACAGTCCAGCCTGAACTGCCAGGCCAGGTCTTCCCTGGACTGGAAACAGGCATCCTAGGACCGGTTTAGGGCTTTCACCCCTCATCAGCCCGGATATCTTGACTCCAGTGGCATGGAGAGCCCGGGCCCTACGTCTGGGCATACCCGTCCCTCTCGGGGTGACAAATGCAAAAAGAATAATTGATGGACAGAATGCAGAACAATGTCATACATTCACCCCAGTACAGGGATCTGGACCTAAATCCATCTTTTTTTTGCTCACCATGCCATTCCAGTTTGAACCCAGCCATTTGCAAATCAGTCTTGACCCTGTGCCTCATGGGAACAGTCCAGCCCGAACTACCAGCCAGGTCCTCCCTGGACTGGAAACAAGCATCCAAGGACCGGTTTTAGGGTTTCACCCCTCATCAGCCAAGATAGCTTGACTCCAGAGGCATGGAGAGCACAGGACCCACGTCTGGGCATACCCGTCCCACTCGGGGTGACAAATGCAAAAAGAACAATTGATGGACAGAATGCAGAACAATGTTATACATTCACCCCAGTACAGGGATCTGGGCCTAAATCCATCGTTTTTTGCTCACCATGCCATTCCAGTTTGAACCCAGCCATTTGCAAATCAGTCTTGACCCTGTGCTTCATGGGAATAGTCCAGCCTGAACTGCCAGGCCAGGTCTTTCCTGGACTGGAAACAAGCATCCTAGGACCAGTTTTGAGGTTTCACCCTCATCAGCCAGGATAGCTTGACTCCAGTGGCATGGAGAGCACGGGACCCACGTCTGGGCATACCCGTCCCACTCGGGGTAACAAATGGAAAAAGAAAAATTGATGGACAGAATGCAGAACAATGTCATACATTCACCCAAGTACAGGGATCTGGGCCTAATTCCATCGTTTTTGCTCACCATGCCATTCCAGTTTGAACCCAGCCATTTGCAAATCAGTCTTGACCCTGTGCCTCATGGGAACAGTCCAGCCCGAACTGCCAGGCCAGGTCCTCCCTGGACTGGAAACAAGCATCCTAGGACCGGTTTTGTTGTTTCATCCCTCATCAGCCAGGATAGCTTGACTCCAGTGGCATGGAGAGCACGGGACCCACGTCTGGGCATACCCGTCCCACTCTGGGTGACAAATGCAAAAAGAACAATTGATGGACAGAATGCAGAACAATGTCATACATTCACCCAAGTACAGGGATCTGGGCCTAAATTCATCGTTTTTTTGCTCACCATGCCATTACAGTTTGAACCCAGCCATTTGCAAATCAGTCTTGACCCTGTGCCTCATGGGAACAGTCCAGCCTGAACTGCCAGGCCAGGTCTTCCCTGGACTGGAAACAGGCATCCTAGGACCGGTTTAGGGCTTTCACCCCTCATCAGCCCGGATATCTTGACTCCAGTGGCATGGAGAGCCCGGGCCCTACGTCTGGGCATACCCGTCCCTCTCGGGGTGACAAATGCAAAAGAATAATTGATGGACAGAATGCAGAACAATGTCATACATTCACCCCAGTACAGGGATCTGGACCTAAATCCATCTTTTTTTGCTCACCATGCCATTCCAGTTTGAACCCAGCCATTTGCAAATCAGTCTTGACCCTGTGCCTCATGGGAACAGTCCAGCCCGAACTACCAGCCAGGTCCTCCCTGGACTGGAAACAAGCATCCAAGGACCGGTTTTAGGGTTTCACCCCTCATCAGCCAAGATAGCTTGACTCCAGAGGCATGGAGAGCACAGGACCCACGTCTGGGCATACCCGTCCCACTCGGGGTGACAAATGCAAAAGAACAATTGATGGACAGAATGCAGAACAATGTTATACATTCACCCCAGTACAGGGATCTGGGCCTAAATCCATCGTTTTTTTGCTCACCATGCCATTCCAGTTTGAACCCAGCCATTTGCAAATCAGTCTTGACCCTGTGCTTCATGGGAATAGTCCAGCCTGAACTGCCAGGCCAGGTCTTTCCTGGACTGGAAACAAGCATCCTAGGACCAGTTTTGAGGTTTCACCCCTCATCAGCCAGGATAGCTTGACTCCAGTGGCATGGAGAGCACGGGACCCACGTCTGGGCATACCCGTCCCACTCGGGGTAACAAATGGAAAAAGAAAAATTGATGGACAGAATGCAGAACAATGTCATACATTCACCCAAGTACAGGGATCTGGGCCTAATTCCATCGTTTTTTGCTCACCATGCCATTCCAGTTTGAACCCAGCCATTTGCAAATCAGTCTTGACCCTGTGCCTCATGGGAACAGTCCAGCCCGAACTGCCAGGCCAGGTCCTCCCTGGACTGGAAACAAGCATCCTAGGACCGGTTTTGTTGTTTCATCCCTCATCAGCCAGGATAGCTTGACTCCAGTGGCATGGAGAGCACGGGACCCACGTCTGGGCATACCCGTCCCACTCTGGGTGACAAATGCAAAAAGAACAATTGATGGACAGAATGCAGAACAATGTCATACATTCACCCAAGTACAGGGATCTGGGCCTAAATTCATCGTTTTTTTGCTCACCATGCCATTACAGTTTGAACCCAGCCATTTGCAAATCAGTCTTGACCCTGTGCCTCATGGGAACAGTCCAGCACAAACTGCCAGGCCAGGTCCTCCCTGGACTGAAAACAAGCATCCTAGGACCGGTTTAGGGGTTTCACCCCTCATCATCCAGAATAGCTTGACTCCAGTGGCATAGAGAGCATGGGACCCACGTCTGGGCATAGCTGTCCCACTTGGGGTGACAAATGTAAAAAGAACAATTGATGGACAGAATGCAGAACAATGTCATACATTCACCCCAGTACATGGATCTGGACTTAAATCTATCGTTTTTTTGCTCACCATGCCATTCCAGTTTGAACCCAGCCATTTGCAAATCAGTCTTGACCCTGTGCCTCATGGGAACAGTCCAGCCCGAACTGCCAGGCCAGGTCCTCCCTGGACTGGAAACAAGCATCCTAGGACCGGTTTTGGGGTTTCACCCCTCATCAGCCAGGATAGCTTAACTCCAGTGGCATGGAGAGCACAGGACCCTCGTCTGGGCATACCCGTCCCACTCGGTTTGACAAATGCAAAAAAAAAATTGATGGACAGAATGCAGAACAAGGATGCTTGTTTCCGGTTCAGGGAATACCTGGCTTGGCATTTCGGGCTGGACTGTTCCCATGAGGCACAGGGTCAAGACTGATTTGCATATAGCTGGGTCTGAACTGAGGTGGCGAAGTGAGCTAAAGAATTATGATGGATTAAACCCAGATCTGTGACTGGGGGTGAGTATCTGAAAAGTTTCAGCGCTCCGTCCATCATCTCCTTGTGTTTGCTTTGTTCGCCCTAAGTTGGCAGGGGATGCCCAGACGTGGTTCCCTTGCCCACTTTGCCACTGGATTCAAGCTAGCCTGGATGATGAAGAGTGTTACCAGAAACTGGTCCCAGTGTAGTGTAGTTCCTATTTCCCTAATAGGCTCTGCGCATTGGAATAATATACCCTATAGGTTTGACATAGGACTGAGGTCAGCATGTCCCTATCGAGTATACTAAACTTAATTACTTTGTGCCAGCTAACTCAGAGGCCACTAGAATCTCCTTGTAAACAAGAAGGGAGTAGTTTCTGGCAACCGCATAAACATGACAACTTTGTTTCCCTTTAGAATCGGAACACTCTCAGAATCGTGGAAACAATAGATAACAGTTTCACTCAGCTAATCGTGCATGCTTAGTTTCTTCAGAGTTATTTTTCTGAACGTGTTTGTCGTCTTTGGATTTCACGCGTTCTTCTCTATGTTCTGACCGTCCTCTTCTTTCTGATGTCTGTGACGATAGCTGAAAGGTACGAGAGGAACGTGTATCAGTATCTTGATACCTGTCAGGTTTTCTCAAATTATCCCTATTCCTGAGGTTATACCTCCTTTCAGAGGTCTCCTTTTGAGGAGACCTACCTCGGGATTGAGAACGTGTCTCTCTTGAATTTTGTTTATTAGTTTCCCACTTCTTTTTAGAAGATGTAGGACTTTGTTTAATAGAGTCCTTCTCAGGACTTTCAGATAGTTTTGGCTTCAAAGGTTTTCCACCCAAACTATCTCTGCCTAATTCTGCATAGGATTGTTCTATTATTCTGGGTAGTTCATTTTGATGTTCTGTTACATCAAATTCCCTTAAGCGTTGGCGGATCGCCACTGATGCTGCCTCTCCTTTAATATTAGATAATATTATTGTTGAGACCTGGTCGAAGTTTTTCAGTAATTTCATACCTAAATTCAGAGCAGGTTCTGCCCCGTATTCATTTTGAATTTGTTTCAGGACATCTGGTATTACTGCAATTGATGGAACACCATGTGTTTTAGTATAGATGGCAGCAAAGACTGCACCCCAAGTGGTGCAGTCTTCCAGCTGTGGTGTGATCCCCATTGGTAAACAGATTGTTAGGATTCTGTGTTTCTCATAAGGGCTAGTATTTGGAAATACTGCTTCGATTTGAGTAATTTTTTGAGCTATCCAGAATGGAATTTGTTCACGTTTTGTGGGCATTTTACCCATGACTGTGTGTAAAGTCTGTGGAGTAATTTTTAATGTATTCCCCTTGATTTGGGATGGTCATTGGTGGTTGGACTGTGAAAGTCCACATGACATATTGGACTAATTATCTGTAAATTTGTATTAACTCCTGTAGTTGAGTAAGTAATTCCTCGCCTGACCTTACATCGATGTCAGGATGAGGTGTGTAGCCGGCTAGAATCGGCCATGTTGCTCCTGGTCTACCTAGTGGACCGAGCCTGGTAATGTTTTAGGGCGCCTTTAAACCAGAGATTATGCTTCTGGTAAGTTAGTGGAATTTCAATATCCTCGAAAGGAATATATTCCTCTGGTGGTTCATCTTCTTTAAAGAAGTGAAACATTTTTGTTACTGGATTTGATTCTGGGAATACTATCCATGAATAGAATATCTCTGTCTGAAAGGATTTGTGTGCCTCTATCACGAAAACTGCTCTACCACCTCTTGGTGTTAGGCCATGTCTTATAAGTTTTACAGTGATGGCTCTCCTTAAGTTTGGAGGGATGTCTATAACACCCTCATCGGTTTCATTTAAACCTGTAAAATTAAAAGCTGTTATGACTGGGTCAGCCGCAGCTACACCGTTCTCGGTGCCATTATCCCCGTGCAGGGACATTTGTTTTTTGAAAAATGTAGAACAAGTTTCAAGGAAACAAAAGATAAGGTGCACAATATTTTGGAACACTGTATCCTTCAACAAACCAAACAGCTAATATAGCTGCGTTTTTGTCCTATTTAGCTTTGGTGGATACTTAACCCTACCCACTCCAGACGTCTTAAGGAGTTATGTGAGTAGGGGTCTCTGAGAAAAGCACGACTGAGTTACTCAGTATCTAGCGTTAAATTAGTGCCTTACCAAACATTTGGGCACCATGTAGTGTAGTTCCTATTTCCCTAATAGGCTCTGTGCATTGGAATAATATACCCTATAGGTTTGACATAGGACTGAGGTCAGTATGTCCCTATCGAGTATATAAAACTTAATTACTTTGTGCCAGCTAACTCAGAGGCCACTAGAAACTCCTTGTAAACAAGAAGGGAGTAGTTCCTGGCAACCGCATAAACATGACAACTTTATTTCCCTTTAGAATCGGAACACTCTCAGAATCGTGGAAACAATAGAAAACAGTTTCACTCAGCTAATCGTGCATGCTTAGTTTCTTCAGAGTTACACAGAAAGAATAGACGGGCGTTTCAATAAAAGGATTTATTGAACAGTCTTGTTTCTCGTGTACGAGATATGAGCTGTTATGATCACAAGACAGTATGCAAGATATATAATGTACAGCGTAAGCAGTAGAAAGAAATAATACTGTGCTAGCATTATCTTTTAGCTATGACACATATATTCATATACATAAATAACATAAGTTAAAATGCGAGTACTCATACGATGCTTCTCTAAACTAGTTCCACCCCAGTGTACCTAACCTAACATAGGTGTAGGGCAAGGTAAGAAGTAGGTGATGTATTCTATAGTATGGTATGCCAAGAGTCGGGTATGCTAAGAGTCTGGTATGCCAAGAGTCCCTCTAGGTTCTAGTCAGCTCCATACCTTGAGAATGAGAGAGGTGGGAATCTCTTTCTGGGTCTCGAACTCTAACACCCCGCGAAGGGAGTCAGAACACTGGAAGCTGGATTCTCTGCGAGCAGGGATGACAGCGTCTCTTCTCAGTGCGTCAGTCCGGGATACGGGCTCCTCTAAAGTCGAGGTCTCCTCTCACTTGCTTGGGCAAGGGAAGGTATATTTACACCTGGTAGGTGCCTTGGAATTTTAGCATTGACGTGAAGTCGGGCAGAGGAAGACGTCAGGAATGAACCCTTAAGGAATAGCGGTTCATGCATAATAGATGAGTTCTTGGAGAAATCAATAATCCTGTGCTAAGCTTAGGGTTTGGTTTCTAAGAACTCGTTGTGACGTTGGGGTGGACGGATGTAGGTGACCATACCTGTATTTGGATTGCATGGCTAATGCCTAAATAAGGACTGGGATCTTATGCCTATATAAGGGCAATGCGAATTGTGCCTATATAAGGACATGTTTCAGGAAAACCTATATACGGACACCTAAAGCAGAATACAACACCCACTACACTTTCGAATGAACGATAATACTAAATGCTAAACATTAAACTTGAGTACCACATGTTGCTAAAAACATTTCTAAAAGCATATTAAAAGAAGTTTTTAAAAGAAACTGTTGCTAAAACATGTAATGCAATAGGTACTGAACAATTTAAATCATTTTTCCATTCTAGGCATATATCATAAATATAATGCAACATGAATGAATAAACAGAAATATATACATATGACGAAATGGTTGATGAGTATTTCAAAAATCAAAGCCATTTCATAACATGGTACTAAATGAAATTGTAGTAAAATAAGGTGACAATGTGTCCCTGGAAGTATTCAAATAATTCCGTTTTATATGAATAGTTCTACTGTAAGCAGATTGAGTTGCCATGTATTTTCAAAAAATAGAGAAAAAGAAAAAAGTTCAATTTTTTAGGAAGAGTTCCAAGTTTTGTTCTGTTTTGAAAATATGGAGGCCAAATTCATTGTTTCCCTGGAACCCTGTGAGCAGAATCAAAGTTTGTGTATGGGTCTGGTGTAAACATGAAATCATCTATTTCTGTAGACAAAATATCGTCTACCGATGATGGTGACATTTGGAACACCTCGTTCAGAAGGTTAACTGTACAGAGATGAGAAGCATCGCCTTCAGCCAAAGATGCTGCAGCAATGTTCGCATCCGTTGTTACCTGTGTGCCTGTTGATCCATCTCGTACCTCAGCAGCAGCAGGAAGCGTCTGTGAGGTCTCAAGGAATGCCGTCATCAGGATTGGTAGCCTCTGGGGACAACACAGAGCATGGGCCGTTATCAGGTCCAGCAGAGTATCGATATCCGTTGGCATGACTGATAAGATTGTTAGACAGGTGTCTAGCACGCATTCTTCACCGCAAATCAGGCAGCGTAGAACAGGTAAGATGCAATCTTGCCAGATTGGTCTGAATGATAGAAACCATGTTGTATTAAGTTCCCGTAGACGAGGCATGCCCAAAAGTTGCACTATGCACTCACGGCACTTCCGTTCTAGGAGAGCTTTCTCCAAATTGCTGGGAGTGACGCCAGTGGATAGGCTTGCCATAGCGTAGTAGTAGGAATAAAAACAGGATTCCCGTAACAAGTGCTAGAATTAATGGCACACCACCAAACACCGAATGTGCGAAGTTTGGAATGATTTCGAGGACTGCCTGAAAGGGTGCTAACAGTCCTGAACAGATGGTCTTAAATACATGTACAATCCCGCTCGTATCAGACATGTTTAAGATACGTCCCATCATTTCTACTGAAATGTATAGGGCAGTTTGTACGAATTAAAGCCTGTATCTCAGCCGAAGTCCTTGCAATTTGTAAATCATAAGTTTCTTTGGCCGAGGTCAAAGGCACGGTCTGTTGCAAAAGCATGGCTTTCATTCTGCTTAAAGTATCAAAACGTATAAAAGAAACATTCAATGAAGGCCATAGAGGCGACTCCCTGACTGTCTCTATTTGGGGGAACAATACTTGCATACAACAAGTAACCCTGGAGCCAACCGTTACCAGATATGGGATTCCTGGCAACATGCCACAGCAACTCTGATCATTCAACATGAGGTAACTCCCATTAGAAAGTTGGCCAAACGTTGGATTAATCACAGCAGCTGGTGTACCCTGCTGGTGGCAGGACAAGTTTGCCACAGAACCATTACAAGCCCCGTGTAAAGAAATGTCCTGACATATGAGCGAACCGCTCAGTGCCTTTTCACAACTTGTACCGCTTAGAAACACTTCACGATCCCCACTCCAACATCTGTATTCATAAGGTAAATCCCAGGATGTCTTAATGTATTCTTTACCCAACCTTTCATATTTGCCTGCTTGCATTTGTTTGAGGCAATACTGAAAATGAAAAGTAGTGACAGGCAGAGTTATTTTGCCATGAATAAGCCATTCTGTAGCTGGTTTTTCTGCCACTGTGAATGGTAATTTTTCCAGTTTTTCAATGCTCAGCACTGTATACTTTGCACCCCTTTGTGCCAATTCGATCTGTTTATCCGTTAGATTGTATTCCGAAAACAGAGACAACGTGTTGATGAAATGCCAAGGCACATAGCCTGCACGCAAAGATTGCAGCGTCCAGCCTAATAACATAATAGAACGTAACTGAGATTGGCCTTGTTGTAACATGGCTAAATCTTGTTCCAGTATGTCAATAGCAGAGGATACAATGTTGTCCAGTGAATAAATTATGGATGACAAAGTTGTTAAACCATTGTCAACCACAGTGAGAGATTTCTCTAAGTTAATACGATCAAGCTCACGTATTCTTTCTGCGGCCTCTGCCTGTGAAACCTTCCATACTTCATTATAAGCAGCATAAGTGCCGGCATATATGAAACATTTTTGATGCAGTTTTCTTGGTCCTAGCAAGAATTCCCTAAGGTCTGCGTCTTCTTTAAGTAAAGACAAAGTTTGTTTCACATCCTCGAGTGTAGATTTTTGTAACCAGTCGAGGCACAATTTTCCTACACTGTATGTTGTTACTACCCTCGGATGTTGTCGTTGAACATAACGTGGGTCTGGCCTATGGATATTAAAGCCCTGTATTCTATTCAGGAATCTTTCTTGACAGATGTTTGCATCTGTGGGCCAGAGCAACCATTTTTTCCAATCAGGATCTATTCTGTTGTTTTGTAGTATTGTGTCTACTGTGACCGCTCCCTGTGTAGTGCTATTACTTGCAGGTGTTGGTACAGAAGGTGTGTTCATGTCTTTGATCTTGGCTAAACCAAGGCAAGATGTTTGTTGCAGAGTGTCATTCAAAAACATTATTTGATGTGGGATGATACAGGCTCTAAACAAAGCTTCTATCCCATGCACTTGCCAATCTTTAGAACCCCAGACAGATTTTGTGTCGATTGTGTCTTTCCAAAAGTCAAATCCTTGTCTAGACAGTTGGGTAATAAAGGCTGCAGAATAAATCTGTTTTGTATTAGTTAACATAATTTTCTGTCTTGTTTTGTTTACATTCTTATAGTAAAATGTTTCTGGATCAGATGTATTGTACCCTGAAAAATATGGAAACTTATTGGCAAACATTTTTGAACTACCCTTTGGAGGTGAAGGACAATGTTCCCATTGGTTAAACATAAAAACATTTCTAGGTGTTGCAGATTTATGCAAGAAATGATGACCATAGTGGTTGTAACAATAAAGCTGTTCGTAGTCTGATGAGCCCTCTAAGTATTAATTGTTAGAGAACGCAGCAGACCTTTCTAGATCAGACATCATATCATTAATAGTCTCAAAGTCCCAATCATCAGAATAGGTACTGGAGATAATAAAGTCACTTAATGACATTTTAAATAAATGTAGAATCTTCAAAAGTTCCGTTGGGCCGAATATATCGAAATCGGTTTTGTCCCAAACTATACCATCCTGTATAGGAACGGCTGTGATGTTCACTGCTGACAAGTCTCTTGCTTCACGATGGGAAGATTTGTGTGGTTTTAAAAGTAAGTTCACATTTTTACTTTCAGTGTCCAAACGAATGTATCTGACATTTAAAAGCATGCTAAGATTCATAACCAAAGCTAGCCAAAACAGAAAGAAAAATATTCCAGAAATAATCCATATTTCAATCCATGGTGAAACCAGATAAGTCTTTTTCAGGAAATGAAAAAGGTCTTGTACTTGTTGTTTGAAAGTTTTTTAGGCTGGCGTCGTTTCAGGCTCACTCGGATCCTCAGAAAATGTATCAAAGTTAATGAAATAGCCAGAAGCAGTTCAGTCAATTGTTGAAATTGCATCAGGATTCGTAGAAATCGCTGAAACCAGTTGATCACTTGTTACGTTGGTGTAGACAGGTGTATCTGGACGAACTGTTACTTGAGTTTCAAGAGGGATGAGTTCCATAGCATTGTTGCTTAGTCCTTCTTCTGTTACTGCTGAATTCTCGATGGCTATGAGTCTTTCAGTCTGTACCTCTTGGATAGTAGCGAAAGGAGTGCGTCTGCTACTAGGTCGGAGTCCACGAGGCCTACTATTTAGTATTGGCCTCATACTGTGGTTTGATGAGGTCGATTGACACAAATCATTTCTCCTTTTTTCCAGCAAGGGGCAGCAGAAGTACTGTTCTTGTTCTGTGGACGGCTAGGACAGGTACTGGTTGCCTGTAAGAAGGTCCAAATTCCTTCTTGTCCGTAATCTTCTCTCTGACTAGATCCCCAACTTTTGGGATCCAGACAGGCCTTGCTGGGACTGCCGGTGTACCCCCAGTGGTGGTTGGCTTCAGGAACACATTGCTTTGTTTCGATCTTAGTTCATTCAGTTCCTGTAAAACAGCCAAACGATCTTTGATATCAAAGGGTTTATTTTCCACCACTGTGCCTTTACATTCGAGATCAGGAACCCACATTCTTGTCCCAAATAGGACCTCATATGGAGTGACCCCCCCTAGAGAACTTCTTGGCAAATTATTTAATGAGCGTTGGACCCCATAACGATGTTTGACCCACCCATCACCCGAACCTAATACTCTAGCTGTTATAGACTGCTTTATGTCCCGGTTTTTCTGTTCCACTACAGAATTTCCCTCAGGATGAAATGGAGAGAAGTACTGCAATGCTACGCCCAAACTGGCCATGGCTTCTTTGTAAGCCCGAGAGCTAAACGCAGGGCCCTGGTCAGAATGTAGTGTGCCAATTGCGTATGTGCCGATAAAGACTCGCAAATCTTTTATAACAGTTTGAGCGTCAGCCGAGTGCTGAGGCCACATCCATAGGAACCTTGTCTTAGTATTTGTGGGATTGCATTTGTCCAAAAGGACGCCTGCGTATAGATAGTCTAATGCTGTCTAACAATGGTGTTTGTACTGAGCAGGCTACTTCATAGTCTGATGTCTGATGGCGTTCTGCATCACGCTGTATAGTGCAGTCTATGCAGTCATCGATGAAGATGTGAATCTGTGTATTTATTCCAGGCCACCAGTACATCTCTTTTAATGTCAATATTGTTTTAGAGATCCCTTGATGTGACAGACCCTCCCCCAGATGTGCTTCATATATCAAAGCTGCTCTACGTTCCATGTTTGGAATCACCCTATCCCCCACTCCAGGGATTCGAGCAAAAGGAACGTTGTTCGCATCAATTACATAAGAGTACTTGAGTGAAAATTTCTTTGGTAACGCTGCACCACTGCCTTTGCTTGAAGCATTGACAGCCAACAATATCTCACTGTCTATTCTTGTTTTTGAACGAGTGATCGCAGCTACGGAAGCCATCTGAACAGCCCCCTTTGTGGCTTCGTCAGCCAATGAGTTCCCTGCAACGTGAACGCCATCACGTTGATGACTCAGCGTGTGTATCACGTGAGCTTTTGGTAGTTCGTTTCTCAACTGAACTACTTGTTCCCAAAGCGTTTTATGCTTTATTGTGCCACCTTTTGCATCTTTGAACCCGTTTTCAAGCCAATTCTGTATATATTCATTATACGACTGAACACAGTAAAAAGAATCGCACACTATGAGTGTGGGGAATTCGCGATCTGTATTTTCAAGTGCCAGTTTGAATGTTTGTAGCTCAGCTCGCTGAGCTGTACAATCTCCTAGAGATTGAGTTTTAGTGACCATTGGTCTGAAGTTACCATCTTGCATGCAACCTTTAACGATTGCGCACGCTGCACTGTACGCTTGCTTACACCCTGTAGAGGGTTGTGCTGATCCGTCAATGTAAATTATGAATTCGTACTGATCGAGAGGCAACATTTTAGTGGGCAGAGGACATTCATGTTCATATTGCAGGAACGCTTGTGTTTTTAAATCAGGATCAAAAACATATTCAACATCTGTCGCAGCAAGAGAATTAACCCATTGTATCCATCTAGGATGTAAAGCTTTTGCATTTGGGATGCTCGCTTTTGTGACCGCCTCTAAGGCTGGTACTGGGGTTACGACAATAATGTGTTTTCCTTGAGCTAGAGCTCTTTCTTTTGCTACAGCGGTTTGAACTGCTGTCAGTATTTTTTCTGTTGAAGTGAAGCGCATTTCTGCTTGTGTATACAAATGTGATTTGTATGCTATTGGTACTTTTTCACCCTCATTAAATGTTAAATAGGTGAATCCGCATTGACCCGAAATTATTTGGATCACTAAATTGCGTTTGTTCACACATGTTTGTAAGTGATTTGTTGCTAACATGTTAGCTTGGAGTGAACGCAGGATTTCTGTGTGTTCTTGTGTCCAATGTTTTGTTGAAAAATCAGGTTTGATTAATGCGTAGAGAGGTTTAACCCTTTCTGCGTAATTTAGAATATAAGTTCTTCCAAAATTTAGGAAACCCAAGATGGATTGTAAATTTTTCAGCGTTTTTGGAGGTTGGAGCAGCTCACCCTTTTCTAAAAAGTTAGCTGCCAGGCTCTTGCCTTCACTTGAAAGCTCATATCCTAGGAAAAGGACATTGAGATGGGCAATTCTGGATTTTTTAAAGTTGAATTTATAGCCCTCAGAGGTGAAGCCCAATATAATGGTACTCACCCTGTTCAAGTAACTGTCTAGGTCATCGTCTGTCAGATAGATGTCATCGACATATGACAATGCCTCATTATCATAGATTTGTAGTAACTCTGTTACCCTTGTTTAGAATAACCCCAGGGTGTTTTTGAACCCTTGTGGGAGTCTACAACATTGACGCTGGTCCCCATTATTGAGAAAGCTGTTAAGTACCTGCTTTCAGGTGCTATGTTTTGGCAAAACAAACCATTTGAAATGTCCAATGTGGTTTTATATTTTTGCGCACAATGTTATTCATTAATGCTGTACTATGTGCATTTTGCACTGCAAATGTTTTGGAACAAGTGTTCAAGTGTCTGTAATCCAAAATTAGACGATATGTATTGTCTGGTTTGGATACAGGAAACAAAGGATTGTTCATTGAGGTGACGCATGTTTCAATCACCCCTTGGAATTCAAGTTGATCTAAGATCTCCCTGACCTGTTTTTTAGCTGCTTGCTTTATTGGGTACTGCCTTTGTGCAGTAGGTTAGTTTTGTAGCTGTATTTTGTGGTGCGGTGAGTCCTCATCCCATCCTACATGATTTTTGTATAATGCTGGGGCCTGGGCAACTGCCCATTTCCTGGCATAAGTATATTTTAGGTGAATTGGAATATGGTTGGAGAAGGCTGGAATAATGTCATCACCATGTGGGCACTCCCTACAAAATTTGGTGGCCAGTCTTTTTCTGCTAGAAGTATATCATAACCCCTTGAAAGTTTCTCCCAAAAGAGTGTTTTCACTTTTCTTTGTATGTCTTCCTCCATTCGAAGTGTTATTTCATATAACTTTTGTGGAGTACTAACCCTGGTGTCTACAGTTTCTACTGTGATGTACTCATTCAAGTCCACTATCTCCAGAAGTTCCTTCAGGTTCTGGCGAGCTATTGTTACTTTTGCTGCACTGTCCAGCATTGTCTGAGCCCATTCTCCGTTCTTGAGCTGTGTTCTCAGTATTCTCGGCATGTCTGATCTTCAGACCTGCTACCTTCTTTTTTGTGAATTGAGGTTTTGATTTATTTTTCTGAACGTGTTTGTCGTCTTTGGATTTCACGCGTTCTTCTCTATGTTCTGACCGTCCTCTTCTTTCTGATGTCTGTGACGATAGCTGAAAGGTACGAGAGGAACGTGTATCAGTATCTTGATACCTGTCAGGTTTTCTCAAATTATCCCTATTCCTGAGGTTATACCTCCTTTCAGAGGTCTCCTTTTGAGGAGACCTACCTCAGGATTGAGAACGTGTCTCTCTTGAATTTTGTTTATTAGTTTCCCACTTCTTTTTAGAAGATGTAGGACTTTGTTTAATAGAGTCCTTCTCAGGACTTTCAGATAGTTTTGGCTTCAAAGGTTTTCCACCCAAACTATCTCTGCCTAATTCTGCATAGGATTGTTCTATTATTCTGGGTAGTTCATTTTGATGTTCTGTTACATCAAATTCCCTTAAGCTGTTGGCGGATCGCCACTGATGCTGCCTCTCCTTTAATATTAGATAATATTATTGTTGAGACCTGGTCAAAGTTTTTCAGTAATTTCATACCTAAATTCAGAGCAGGTTCTGCCCCGTATTCATTTTGAATTTGTTTCAGGACATCTGGTATTACTGCAATTGATGGAACACCATGTGTTTTAGTATAGATGGCAGCAAAGACTGCACCCCAAGTGGTGCAGTCTTCCAGCTGTGGTGTGATCCCCATTGGTAAACAGATTGTTAGGATTCTGTGTTTCTCATAAGGGCTAGTATTTGGAAATACTGCTTCGATTTGAGTAATTTTTGAGCTATCCAGAATGGAATTTGTTCACGTTTTGTGGGCATTTTACCCATGACTGTGTGTAAAGTCTGTGGAGTAATTTTTAATGTATTCCCCTGTTGAGGGGTTTGATTTGGGATGGTCATTGGTGGTTGGACTGTGAAAGTCCACATGACATATTGGACTAATTGTCTGTAAATTTTTATTAACTCCTGTAGTTGAGTAAGTAATTCCTCGTCTGACATTACATCGATGTCAGGATGAGGTGTGTAGCCGGCTAGAATCGGCCATGTTGCTCCTGGTCTACCTAGTGGACCAAGCCTGGTAATGTTTTAGGGCGCCTTTAAACCAGATATTATGCTTCTGGTAAGTTAGTGGAATTTCAATATCCTCGAAAGGAATATATTCCTCTGGTGGTTCATCTTCTTTAAAGAAGTGAAACATTTTTGTTACTGGATTTGATTCTGGGAATACTATCCATGAATAGAATATCTCTGTCTGAAAGGATTTGTGTGCCTCTATCACGAAAACTGCTCTACCACCTCTTGGTGTTAGGCCATGTCTTATAAGTTTTACAGTGATGGCTCTCCTTAAGTTTGGAGGATGTCTATAACACCCTCATCGGTTTCATTTAAACCTGTAAAATTAAAAGCTGTTATGACTGGGTCAGCCGCAGCTACACCGTTCTCGGTGCCATTATCCCGATGCAGGGACATTTGTTTTTGAAAAATGTAGAACAAGTTTCAAGGAAACAAAAGATAAGGTGCACAATATTTTGGAACACTGTATCCTTCAACAAACCAAACAGCTAATATATCTGGGTTTTTGTCCTATTTAGCTTTGGTGGATACTTAACCCTACCCACTCCAGATGTCTTAAGGAGTTATGTGAGTAGGGGTCTCTGAGAAAAGCACGACTGAGTTACTCAGTATCTAGCGTTAAATTAGTGCCTTACCAAACATTTGGGCACCATGTAGTGTAGTTCCTATTTCCCTAATAGGCTCTGTGCATTGGAATAATATACCCTATAGGTTTGACATAGGACTGAGGTCAGTATGTTCCTATCGAGTATATAAAACTTAATTACTTTGTGCCAGCTAACTCAGAGGCCACTAGAAACTCCTTGTAAACAAGAAGGAGTAGTTCCTGGCAACCGCATAAACATGACAACTTTATTTCCCTTTAGAATCGGAACACTCTCAGAATCGTGGAAACAATAGAAAACAGTTTCACTCAGCTAATCGTGCATGCTTAGTTTCTTCAGAGTTACACAGAAAGAATAGACGGGCGTTTCAATAAAAGGATTTATTGAACAGTCTTGTTTCTCGTGTACTGTTATGATCACAAGACAGTATGCGAGATATATAATGTACAGCGAAAGCAGTAGAAAGAAATAATACTGCGCTAGCATTATCTTTTAGCTATGACACATATATTCATATACATAAATAACATAAGCTAAAAATGCGAGTACTCATACGATGCTTCTCTAAACTAGTTCTACCCCAGTGTACCTAACCTAACCTAGGTGTAAGGGCAAGGTAAGAAGTAGGTGATGTATTCTATAGTATGGTATGCCAAGAGTCGGGTATGCTAAGAGTCTGGTATGCCAAGAGTCCCTCTAGGTTCTAGTCAGCCCCATACCTTGAGAATGAGAGAGGTGGGAATCTCTTTCCGGGTCTTGAACTCTAACACCCCACGAAGGGAGTCAGAACACTGGAATCTGGATTCTCTGCGAGCAGGGATGACATCGTCTCTTCTCAGTGCGTCAGGCCGGGATACGGGCTCCTCTAAAGTTGAGGTCTCCTCTCACTTGCTTGGGGAAGAAAAGGTATATTTATACCTGGTAGGTGCCTTGGAATTTTAGCATTGATGTGAAGTCGGGCAGAGGAAGACGTCAGGAATGATCCCTTAAGGAATAGCAGTTCATGCATAATAGATGAGTTTTTGGAGAAATCAATAATCCTGTGCTAGGCTTAGGGTTTGGTTTCTAAGAACTCGTTGTGACGTTAGGGTGGACGGATGTAGGTGACCATGCCTGTATTTGGATTGCATGGCTAATGCCTAAATAAGGACTGGGATCTTATGCCTATATAAGGGCAATGCGAATTGTGCCTATATAAGGACATGTTTCAGGAAAACCTATATACGGACACCTAAAGCGGAATACAACACCAGAATGCTTGTTTCCGGTTCAGGTAAGACCTGGCTTGGCAGTTCGGGCTGGACTGTTCCCAAGCCACAGGGTCAAGACTGATTTGCAAGTGGCTGGGATCAAAATGGAATGGCATGGTGAGCAAAAAAACGATGGATTTAGTCCCAGATCCCTGTACTGGGGTGAATGTATGACATTGTTCTGCATTCTGTCCATCAATTGTTCTTTTTGCATTTGTCACCCCGAGTGGGACGGGTATGCCCAGACGTGGATGCTTGTGTCCGGTTCATGGAAGACCTGGCTTGGCAGTTTGGGCTGGACTGTTCCCATGAGGCACAGGGTCAAGACTGATTTGCGTATAGCTGGCTCTGAACTGAGGTGGCAAAGTGAGCTAAAGAATGATGATGGATTCAACCCAGATCTGTGACTGGGGGTGAGTGTCTGAAAAGTTTCAGCGCTCCATCCATCATCTCCTTGTGTTTGCTTGGTTTGCCCTAAGTTGGCAGGGGATGCCCAGATGTGGGTCCTTTGCTCACTTTGCCACTGGATTCAAGCTAGCCTGTCTGATGAAGGGTGTTACCCAGAAACCGGTCCCAGGATGCTTGTTTCCGGTTCAGGGAAGACCTGGCTTGGCAGTTCGGGCTTGACTGTTCCCACGAGGCACAGGGTCAAGACTGATTTGCACTGAGGTGGCGAAGTGAGCTAAAGAATGATGATGGATTAAACCCAGATCTGTGACTGGGGATGAGTGTCTGAAAAGTTTCAGCGCTCCGTCCATCATCTCCTTGTGTTGTCTTTTTCAGAGCCACAGGGACATAAAATGCTCCCGCCATCTTGAACCTGTACCTAGACCCAACATTCCTGAAACCCCAAGAGGTGTCCCACCAGTCCTGGATCCTTGGTTGTGGTGCTAGAGTTGCCCAGATGGCCCAATCTCAAAACTAAGGTCTTAGAAAAACATTTGGAGGAGCCTACGACCAACCTGCTCTCCTACCTGCCCAGGTACATTGCCGGTGGGTTTGACTTTGCGGCTTCTCCTGCTATGATCTTCTCCACAGCAGCATATCCTTTTCAGCAGTCCCTCGCCGATGTGAAATCTAGATATACCAGATCTAACCTAAGGGCCTTATTATGACTTTGGTAGTCGCAGAGGAGGGCTGCCACGCTGCCACCCCGCTCCAAGACAGCCAAACCCATTAAATATTGCCTGTCAGAGTGCAACTTTTTTTTTACTCTGGCGGGCAGTTCTTTGGCAGTTCCATGGTGGTGTCTTTGAAAAGGGCATCGCAATGGGAGTTTCAAAAGCAGTTCCTGCAGGGCATGGACTATCAAGTTCATTCCCTGTAGGAACTGGGGGTTCATGCAGACAGGGGGGCCTAACATGTGCCCCCCTGCATGCACCCCATGGTACAGAGACAGAGGTCCCATTTAGTTCCTCACAGTCGCACCTTTCTTGGGGGTTGCACTGCCATGAAAAGTGTGGCAGTGAGGAATCTCCTAATATGCTTGTCGATGCAACAGCAGCACCACCATCATATTAGTTGCCTCAGACCACTGCACCAACACCAGGGATCAAGGATCCCTGCGGCAGCAGCGGTCCTGTGGCAGTCCGACTACCATAGTAAGAACATGGCAGGCGGACCACCATCAAACTCGTAATAAGGCCCTAAGACTTCAGGTCTAAACTTACCTTTGTGAATTGGGAGATAAAAGCCTTGACTGTTAATATCACTCAGAAACCATTGGTGAACAACTTCTGCAGCATTCCTTTACGACACTATAATTCTATATGTTTAATGAGATAAAATTGAAATACACTGTTAGGTGAAGAGAGCAAACAATTCCAAGATTTCTGAAACACACAAAACCCTGCTCAAGCTCTTTAGTTCAGTCAAGTGCTTCTAATTATCATATGGTTCACTGACAAAGACTCTTTTAAAAAGAACCTTACATACCTTATAATTCTTCTCAGTTAACATTAGCATACCAACAAAGTTTCAAAGCAATCTGATACAAACATTATCATTTATTGGATATGTTTGAACTGCTATTAAGGTGGAAAATATGTAAAGGCCAATGGCTTAAGGCACTTGTTCACTGCTTCAATGTCAATGGAGTGAGTTGTCTGATTCAAAGTTAGAAAATGGTGAATCCAAAAGGATACATGTATGTAGCAAGTTTTAAGCATCCACAGAAGATTTTCTATAACATAGGGATGTAATCGTTTCACTTTGTTGAGATACTAGATTCTCAAGAGAGGGTCAATGTGAGCCCTTGACCAAAACTGAATATAGAACTATTGAAGCAAACCATTTCTCTTTTCCTTAATTGAAGACAGAGAGGGGGATATTTTCAAGAACGTGCGATAAACATCGCCAAAATAGGTTAACGCAAGTTTTCTTATCGCCGTCTATCGCGGGAAAATAACTCTGTGTTAACGTCGTATTTTCAACACGGCGGTAACATTCGATAGTCTCCCGATAACGCGTCAAATGTCCGTGATAACATTACCGGGACGGCGATGAAAATCCAAACCCGAACGCGAAAAAAGTTGCGATGGGCCCAACCGCGATAAGACAATCAGTGAAAAGCAGTGCCAGGCCTGCAGATCACACACGTCAGGCGGGAAAAATCACTCCAAAAGCAGAAAGAAAAAAAACACAAACAAAAAACAAACTACAGTGAAGCACAATGGAGGCAGCCGGAGCAGGTACAAAGGACGGCCAGAACCCCACAAGCCCCCCAGAGGAGCAGCCTGGGACCTCGGGGACAGGGAAGGGCAAGGACAAGAAGAAGCGGAAGACGCGGTTCAGTCCGCAGGAAAATAGGATCCTGATCACGGAGGTGATAGAACACCATCAACAACTGTTCGTCACCTCCACTGTGTCATTGGCAACAAAAAATGCAACATGGCAGTCCATCGTGGACAAGGTGAATGAAGTCGGAGTGCTGAGGAGGACATTGGAAGAGCTCAAGAGGCGCTGGAATTATGTGAAGCACAAGACAAAGCAGAAACTCGCCAACAACCAGAAGGCAGCAATGCAGACTGGAGGTGGGAGTCCAGCGCCACAGGAGGAGCTGGATGAGATGGAGGAAATGGTGTCCACAGTCATCAGTGGGGGGACGGTGGCAGGATTTGGGGGACCGGCCACTGCTCAACATGACCTAACACAACAGCAACAGGGTGAGTAACGACCAGGGACTGGGGGGATGGGGGGAGATGGGCACAATGGCACACATGCACAATCAAGCGGAGCACAGTGCACACCCACAATGACTCTGGTTCATGTCCCTGATCCCCTTGGCACACTGCAGCACACATAGAAACAGCGCGTAGGCCCCCGTCGACTATGTGCCCAGAGGAGGCCCGTCCACACATCACTTATCTCACAACCAACTTATGCACATGTGCTGAACCCAGCAAAGCTGTGGGTCCGTGAGCCACACTGACAATGCAAGTGACACTGCATGACGATTAGCATGGCTGCAGTCCGATCATCATGACATGGTGCATGCCACCACACTGAGGTGGCTGAGTGTGGACCACATCTGTAAAGGAGCAGGTCACACTCTGACACATCCACCTGCACAAACAACCCCTGACGTCAACAACACATTTGTGGACAAACCATGCCCCAGAGTCCCAACTCCCACCAAGACCCAAATTCACCCAAGTCTGCAACATCTCAGTACTGTATGGGCACAGACGTCAAAGGCACACCGCCTGAAAGGGACAAAGGGCAGCAAAATCAGAGCTGCAGGGGCGACTCTCCCAAAATGCAGCACATACACATGACATTCAGGGCAGAGGACACAACAGGTGCCGCTTGTGTAGAAACTGGCCAATCACATTTGGCATAGCAGGGAAATGTGAGATGTCAATGTACAAGTACAAACACATATCCGTGATGTTGATGAAATGTCCACTGTCCCGCATCAAATAGACAGCTCCTCCTAAACAGTCACAATGTACATTGTCATGCAGTCTGCATGTGAACTTGTACAATGCGTCAACATACATGTGAACACAATGTAATACTGCATCTCCCCTTCACATTACAGAGGGAGCATCAACACCTCCTGTAGAGCAGCCCCAACAACTCTTCACTGAGGACATCCCCAACATCGACACCGAAGCCCTCCAAATTCTCATTGACAGCTTCGGCGCCCCACCTCCAGGAGCAGGGCAGCCCAGCTGCATCGAGGAGACCCCACCCCCTGCACAGACCACACAGCAGGAAGCACCTACCACCCCGGCTGTCTCCCAGGACCCCCACGAACAACACATGGCCTTCCAACGCCGTGTGTTAGATGTCCAGGAGAAGATGGCTGATCAGGTGCGGGTGGGGTTCGACCTCATGGCAGCCAAACTTGATGCCATACATGGGTGTCTGATTCCCTTCAAGGACCACTTACAATTCCTAACGGACACCCACAGTCCGCTCCATGCTCTCCAATGATCCATGGCTGACATCACTGGAGTCATAATACTGAGACAAGAACAACTGTCCAGTCAGAGTGGCTCCAGCGATGTCAGCCAGGAGTTGGGACACATGCGGGCGCTCATGGAGAACATGGAGCGGATGACGGCGGAATGAATGGCTGCCACAGCTGCACACCAGCAAGATGTGGCTGGGACCTTCCATGCCCTGCAGCACATCGTCATGGCATTGCTGCCTCAAGGCCTTGCGCAGATGAATGCTGCTGCTGCTTCTACATCCTCATCTCCGCCCCCTGATGTGTCGGTGCCTCACAGTACAGCAGGCAATCCACCTCCAGCCCCTGTGGTGTCAGTGGCACATAGTGCGGCAGGCAATCCACCTCCGGCCCCTCTGGTGTCAGTGGCACACAGTGCGGCCGGCAATCCAGCTCCGGCCCCCAATGTGTCAGTGGCACACAATGCGGCTGACATTCCGCCACCACCCACATG
The DNA here is from genome assembly GCA_963921515.1 of Calotriton arnoldi. Taxonomy (NCBI): domain Eukaryota; kingdom Metazoa; phylum Chordata; class Amphibia; order Caudata; family Salamandridae; genus Calotriton; species Calotriton arnoldi. Next base: position 35,184 of record CAWUFW010006124.1, on the reverse strand, counting down.
TGAGGTACATGTGACATCAGAGGTAAGGAGGAGGCGGTAGCATTCATCTCCGCCATGTTTCTGCTTGGTTCTGCCCTTTGCATCATCACCTTCCACTGTCCTCCGATACACTCTGCGACACTCACCTTGGACCTCGACATTGACTGCCATTTTCTGTTTGGTTACCAATGACACAGCGATCAGACTGCGGACTGAACTCTTCCTCTTCTGATGTACTTGTTATTCCCTGAAGGACTCTGGCTGGCCCTCCACGGGCCAATAATATGAGGTGGGGTTTGCATGGCCCTGTACTGCTCCAGCTGCAACACTCCACTGGATGTGAATTAAACATTCAGAATCGCACAGATGTTTTGTGTCTTTGATCATTCAAGTATGTAAGTATGGATGAATGTAGGGCCAGTGCTTCCCCCTTACGTCCATGTTGCTCATGTCGTGGGACTTGAGTCACAGGGTGCAACATTGCAGATTGCGGTCCGGGTGGCGTAGACACTACAACAGAGACACAAGCGTCAGTTACTTCCTTGTCCAGCCCAGAACTGAAGCACGCCCAGAGCCCCGGGCTCATTGTTCCCACCCCTATGCTGGCCTGCCATATGCCAGGCCAGTCCACTCCGCTTACGCTCAGAGGGGGGACAACAAAGCTACATCTCCCAGGTCTTCCCTGTAGTGATCTGCTGATCACTGGTCTAGTTGTCAGAATGCCACAGCCACTCCCTGAGGGATGGTTAACACCCACACCACACCCATCCAGCACAGGCATCACAGGACATGTGACCCTGCCAATAAATGGGGCCTAGCACATCACATTCCCCACTGCTGGAGATGACATGATGGCGTCCGCACCACGAGACTCAATCATAAAGGATCCATGATTTGTGGTGCACAGGGTCAGTGGCACCTGCTGCACTTCGGCTGGCAGGGGCCTACCGCCACGTGACGATGACTTGCGTTGCACAGGGTTAGTGGCACCCGCTGCACTGTGGCTGGCAGGGGTCTACCGCCACATGACGATGACTTGCGTTGCACAGGGTTAGTGGCACCTGAAGAGCTGAGCGGGTGTGCAGCCTCCGATGATGCGTAGGCCTCGATGAGCTGTCCTGCTAATCGTGGTTCGATTTGAATTGTGAGTCCTGCTGGACCGTAGTGCACGCCGAAGGCAGCAGTCAGCATACACATGACTCCGCGGTGCAGTGCCGCAGGGTGCACTGGGGGCCTGTGGCACGGAATCCAGCGATTGGCTGAGGAGGATGCACTGGCACGTGGTGGGCCCTCTTGGAGACATGCCGGTGGCGGCAGGTGAGCATTGAGGCCTGGGTGCGCAGGGGCGGCCAGTCATCGCTGGGCAGAGAACCGGTCTGGGGACCAGGGCTGGGGTGGGGTGCAGCAGGTGCACAGGATCACCCAGGCACCACCGTTCATGGCGGTGGACTCGTGGCTGGGTGGGGGGCACCGCCCTTGCTGACACGACCCTGCATGAGATGACGTGATGTGCGCGGGTTGGTTTGGGACGTAGCCACCTCGTCTCCAGTGTGAATGTGCCCGTTGAAGGTGGTCGGCCACGTGTGTGTAGGCCTATGGACAGGTTGTGGCGGAGACACACGCAGTAGTCACTTTGGTGGTGGATTTGTGACGTGTGCATTCCCACAGTTGTGAGTTGGTGGATTGTGGAGTTGAGGTGTGTGGTGTGTTCAGTTGGTACTTGCCGATAGGCAGTGCATTTCCATGGGGGCCATCCTCAAAGCGCTGGTTGGTGGCGGACTTGCGGACATGTGGGAATCATGCACACTGCCTGGGGAGTTTGCAACGACATTGGTGGACAGGCCACGGTGGTCCACTTTTGTATGCACAGTGATGGCATGCGTGTGGTTGCTGTTGCGGTGATTGTGTGCTTTGTCTGCAGGGGGCACAAGTCATACAAGTGTGCTGTGAATTGCCCCCAACACGTGCGTGATGCCAGCTATGGCGTAGTTCCCTTGCATGGTCTCAAGATATTCCTGCGCAGTGTGGGGGGAGTGAGGGGCTGGGGTATCGAGCTGACACACACCGTGATGCTTTCAGGTATGATGAGTCCTGCATGATGTGACCGTAACAGCAGTTCGTGTGGTCGTTACCTTCCTCTTCATTCCTACGATGGTTACGGCCACATAAACTTCTGTTACGGTCTTGTCATGCATGGTTTATCATGCCTGTGAGCATTCCAGTTTGTCCAAGTGCAGTACACTGTACCAGATTAGGCTTGTGACTATACGGAAGTTTGACCATTGTCACCATTTCTCCCACAGGTTTCTGAAGACACGTCGCCCTGTTGAAGTTCCCCGTTGGGAATGGAACGCGTTGGCTGAGCTTTTCGTTTTCTTTGTTTGTGTATTTGTAATAAAGTTATGCTTTTACACTACTGTTGACTACTGGACTTCATGACCTGGCGCACCCACATTTCGGTTACAACGATCTTGGGTCTGGGGAATGGAGGCATCTAGCACGGCTGGCGTTGGGGTTGGTTGCTCAGGTACACAACGAATTGGAACTATGGTGTGGTGCGGATACAGGGGCCCACCGTTGCTTTTGTGGACATGCATCCATGACATGTGTGAGGGAGTTTGATGGGGCTGGCTGTGAGATTCCTCTGACTCTGGCAGTTGTTGGTTGCAAGGTACCAGGGGCCAACAGGTGCAGCACAGCCAGCAGCTTTGTCTGCGGGGGATGTAGGTTGTCCGCTGGTTTGGTACCATCAGCCTGTAGGCAATGTGGGTCAGGATGCAGAGGATGGTTGTCCTTTTGAGCCTGTGTTGGCCAACGGCTTCCTCTGGCGTTGAGTCTCTGGGGCTGGTGCGTTTTAGGGTCGTCCGCTGTACTGCACTGCCTAGGTGGTAATCTGGCGGGGTAGTCCGGGGGGGGCCTGGGAGTGGTGGCGGTGGGTGTTGTGGCCCTCTTAGTTCTCCGAGCTGCATTATCAGTAGCTCCATGGCATATGTTGGTCTTCAGATGTGGCTCTGGGCTGGGCTCCCTTTCATACTGCAGGTAGTCGTCCTGCTTAACACCAGCAAAAGGCAGGTGTTAACTCCCTGCTGCTAACGCGCCTTATCGCCTGTTCTTTGTTCGCATCGCAGATCTGACTGGTCATTGAGAATCTCGCGAAGTGATGTTTTCGTGTGTTTTTGCACGGGAACGCCTACTCTGCATATCATTAGCGTTAGTTGTCGCACTCATCCGTGGCGATGTTTTTTGCGGTTGCTATCGCAGGAAAACTGGTGATGTCGGCAGTTTGCACCAGCTTGTGAATGTGGCGATAAATCTATCGCCACTTTTGAGGCGCTAAAGTGCCGATAAATCGGCGATGACTCCTTGAGAATATGCCCCAAAGTGTTTAATGATCTTTACCACACATAGTTAGCCCCATAAAATAAGAAGAGCATGGGGTTTTACTTCCAGGACTTCACTGTATCCATGGAGCAGGGGATTCTCTGGTGAATTCAATGTCTTTATGACCTAAACCATTTTCTCTTCATAGAGCCATTTCACAGGGTCGTGCAGTTTAGAAACTCTATGACATTGGCCCACACAACAACTAAGGAAAGGAACAATGTTTCTGGAGACCTGCAACATTATGAGTAGAACCCTTCTTCATTGGGCACAGAGGGTCTCTTAGATCTTTTGTTTTATCTTTATTTTCAATCTAAGCATATTTTTAAATATTTAGAAGACAGGTGGGCCTCAGCTCATTCTGTAAATACTTGCCAAGAGAGTTTCTGTCTCATCTCCATTTCTCCTTTCAAGCAATCAAAGTCTCATTCAAGGCACTTTGCTTTATATAGGCAAATTCCTGTATGTGTCTTTCCTTTCAACTCCTGAAGAGAATAATTTAATCAAACAGTAGTATACTGTTTTAAGTAGATCTAATACTGCAGGGTGGTGGTTTTGGAAGCTCTTGGATCTAATGTTTCCTGCCTTCAAATGGTCCTGATGTAAGCTCTGATTAATTCTTTTCAGCATTGTTTTCCCATCAATCATATTCGGTTTGTCAACATTGAATCCAAAAATTTTTCATTTTCCCACTAAGGCCTACATTGCGAGCTGCTTCATTAGGTGTGATATTTATCGCACCTGATAAATAAAAATACTGTGTTGATGCAATATTTTTTAGTGCAATTTGTAGCACCCATCAGGGGCTTCCCCTAAAATTGAACATCAAAAGCAAATTGTGATGCTTACTGCATCAAAATCTGTTTGTTCCAGAATTTTCCAGGCCATTTTATTTCCTTTAAATTCCATCATCTTTGATTTGAAAACATTTAGTGGGCGATGAATGTTTTATTTGTACCCAGTTTGTACCATAAGATACATAACGCAAATGTTATGATTGTTATGTTTGTCAGTACTGCTAATGTCAAAAAGTATAAGCCATTCAAAATGAGACTTAAATGCTAGAGTTCTTTCACATGTTCATTTTATGGGGACATTGTGTTAAAGGGACTCTTTCCCATGCCCTGAATCTCTGCTTTACGTTGAACACTGTCTGCACCCAGAACAACTGTGGATTCAACTACATAGTCCATTGGACTTGTAGCCTCTGGATATCATTAAATCCTTGGTCTCTGGAGACCATCAGAGCTACGGCCTCTGAGACTATTTAACTCACAGCCTCCTAAGGCCATCAGACCCACTGGCCTCTGAAGATCAGTCCAAGGCCACTGGAGACCATCAGTAATACAGCCAGTGGAAACCATCAGATCCATGGCCTGGGGACTCTCAGGGAGAGCATTCAGTTATCGACCCCTTAGGAATTAAGCCATATTTCTTGATCTCAATTCTTTTCTTGCAGTACCTTGGGGCAAGCATGTTAACACTCATGTGCAAAACTGTTGCATTCTTTTGCTTAAACAACAAGACATGATCTCTTTTTGCAGCCAAGCAGGTAAGAACTTTGAATTATGGCTGGACCCCTGAAAGAATCCATTCCCAAGGACAATCAATCCAAAACTAAAACAATTTTGAAGACCATTGTACACCTGTTTACATATAGAGAATTTGTTTTGTATGCTCTGAGCTGAGTGTCATGAGATGGCCTTTCAGCTGGAAAACATCAGGTGATACAAAATAAATGCAAAACGCATTCTGTACCACTGTGCCAAACAGAAACTTATACCCAGCCCCGTGAGCTCTGTGTACTGATCTGAAGACTTGTCACACAAAATTAGATAAACTGTAGATATTGAGGGCCTCAGTTTTCCCCATGTAAACTCCTCATAATACCCTCAATCACAACCCATCCATGAACTGGAAAAGCTATTTCAACCCCCTAATAAATGAGACACCCATAAACCCTAAAAAAAAAAAAAAAAATCATACATCACCCACCGCTGAACCCTCAAAAAATACTTTTTTAATTAAGTATTAATTTAAATCTATAGCTTAATTAAAAAAATGATGACATGTTGGTGACTATAAAATATTTACATATTTATGTTATAAAATAGTTTGTAGTTGTTAAATAATATTTACATTAAATTAAGTGATGTGAATTCATTTTAAAAATACACATATACATACATATATTCATTGGGTTATTTACATTTTAATTATTAAAACATACATACATGCAACGTAAATGACCACAATCTAAAACTAAGAAAACTTTCCTACAATTTACAGCAGTAACACCCTTGATATCAGGCTATTCGAGTAACTAGCACCCCCTATATGAGCAATGATATCATTTGAGATGTCATCAGTGATGTCATAAATGATGTCATTGAACATGTCATGAGCAATGCAATATGTGAGGTCATACTAGTGCATGGCAGGGGTGCAAGTTATAATTAGCTTTGATGTGATTCTAACATTGTTTACTTTCAGTGAATATATATATAGCTCCTGCCTGTCTCGATATGCCTCTCTTAGTAGGTCGACGGAATCCTGGTGACTGGGCACCGTTTAAAGCTATGGCTAATAGCGGTGAGAGTTTCTTGGCTTATTAGTTTTTGGACAACGGTCTCCCCCTACCCTACTTTGTCGTTTAATTTATTTTGTTTACTTTGCATTATGTGCTGCTGCCAGAAGTGGAGACTTCTTGATCTGAACAGTTCTCATGATCAGTCCCATTATGATGGATACAGTATATATGGAGCCCGAATGGAATCTCTGTCCAGAGTGTAGACATGCATGGATCCTGGGATTTTGTTGCACATTATCGCGTTACAGGATTACCAGATGTCTTCATATGTTGTGACATTTGTTCATTTAACTATACCCGGGACATGAACTTACATACGAACTTTCGTTGCCTACTAACGGGCAGGGCCACACATTTAAGTATTTACACTTTGGCATTATGGGAGGAGTAGTCCCTGCTGTTTTGATCAGGCAATGTCGGGACTGACATCAGGCCAATACGTGTATCAGGAGTGTTCAAAGTTGTGCTTTTATCTGAGCTCATTAATTGTGTCCAATATTAAGAGACGTCAATGGTGTTTGTTTTGAGTTCAACCCTGATATCGAACATTGTGACTTTTAATTCCAACTGCAAATGAAAATCCTAAAGAGCCATTTTGAACATTGTCCTGTGTTGCTTGTACCAATGAAGGAAACAAAGTTACGCCAGCGGGTCTCCTTTGTCTCCATATTCAGGAATCAAGATTTTTAAAAGTGCTTTTAGCAAGGGTGAGCGCTACGTTTTAACTAGTTGACTTATTATGAATACCTGCCGTAAAGCAATATTAGGCATTACAGTTCTTTCGTGGCCAAGAATATTCGAGCCAACGTGCATTGTACATTGGTCTGTCTGTGCACTAGGCACTTATTTGAAAACATTTTTGACGCATTATGCGCTTTGATGCTCAAAAAAGGTTTTCTATGTAATGCACTGTTTAGATATTTAGACAACCATGTATGCTATTGTATGTGCAATGAATTGTAATGCGGCATCATCTGTAATTTTAGAACTCTTTCATGTCTATGATTGAACGTGGGTATTTAAGTTGTAAAAAAATGGCGCTTACCAGATTGAGGAAGGCTGCTGTGACAGCTGAAACGCATCTTGCTTGCCGGGTCGGAGGAGGCTCGATGAAATAAAAGGCCGTATACCCAGTTACTCTCGTGCGCGTGCTCTTTCCTTTGTGGAGTAGAGGTGTTGTTGGATATATATATATATATATTCACTGAAAAAACCATAGGTTTCAGGGGCGTCACTGACCATGTCATGAGTGATGTAATATGTGACGTCATCAGCAGTGCATTGCGGGCGCGCGAGTTATAGTTAGCTGAACTAACTATAACGGGGGAATTTCTATGGTTTTGTACGAGTGAAATGTCCAACTAACTATAACGCCCCTGAAACCTATGGTTTTTCAGTGAATTTCTAAGGTTTTTAAATGCTAATTTCTAACTATAACGTGCCTGAAACCTATGGTTTTTCAGTGAATTTCTAAGGTTTTTAAATGCTAATTTCTAACTATAACGTGCCTGAAACCTATGGTTTTTTCAGTGAATATATATATATTTATTATACTATGTATACATGTGAAAATGTCTCGGTCCCCTGTTTGCCTCGGTGGCACGGAAAAAATGGGTGGAACTGATGTCAGCACGCCGACGAGGTCCTCTTATGGCTCCGATGACGCCATACGGTGTCGCGAGCAGAGCCGTGCTCGTTGACGTGGGAGAGCTAGGAAAGAATTTCCGTGGAATGCTGGTGCAGGGGATATTCACCTAAGTGTTCAGGCTAGTCCTTTGGGAGCAACTGTTTATGTTGCCACTCCAGAAACCGAAACCAGTGACTCGAGGGCAGAGGTCCTGCAGATGGCACACGAGGTGGGGTGCCCAGTCGTGTGCACCGGCGGGGCAGCGAAGTGACAAGCACCACAACCCACAAAAAAGGTAACGAGGGCACTGAATAACACAGGATCTTCTCTTTGTATCTGGCAGGAACAACGAAGTTAAAATGCCCTAGTACCAAAATGTAGAATTAGTGCTACAACGGTCTTCAAGAGGACCTGCAATGCTGCTTCTGCCTCCCGTACCCTGGAGGCGGCACATGGGTCACGCGGTACGGTCATACTGCGGTGGGACGCACACTCGTTGACCTCTCATGGCACTGCTCCACACTTTAGGGAGGACGCTTTCCATTAGCTATGTTTTCTGATGACATGTTGCGCCGGCCCCGTCCAACAACAGAACTCCTTTAGATCCAAACAGACTCTTCCACTCTCTCACCGGAAGTGAAACCAGGCCACACGGACACTTTCACAATACAACAGCCGGGAATGCACTTTTCGGTAAAAAAACACATTCCTTCCTCCTAATTAATCAAATAAACGTCTCACTGAAGAACAGGGGCCAGCTTCGATCGGTAAACAGCCGTTACAACGACTTTTTACTTTGCGATACCATTACAACACATGCATTACCACGCATGCATTGTACATCACGAAGTCATTACTACGCATTTTTTAGAACGCATGGTCATTTACCACGCATGCCTTTACAACAAATTTTGTTGTAAAGGTATGTATGGTAAATGACCATGCGTTCTAAAAACATGTAGACGATCCATGTTGTTGTAAGGAAACAGAGGCTGTTCTGTTTCCTCACAACGACGTGCACCGCCCCTCAGAGATGACGTGAAGCAGGAACCACGAGGAGAGAGGAACCATGAGGAGTGAGAGGTAAGGGGCATTGGGCATGGCGTGGGGGTTTCTTTTCTATGTTAGTGTTTAGGGTAGTGCAGTGGTGTTTGTGTAGTATAGGGGGTCATGTTTTAGGGTAGTACAGTGGTGTTTGGGTAGTGTAGGGGGTCATGCTGGGGGTAGTGTTTTAGGATTTAGGGTAGTGCAGTGGTGTTTGGGTGGTGTAGGGGGTCGTGCTGGGGTAGTGTTTTAGGGTTTAGGGTAGTGCAGTGGTGTTTGGGTAGTGTAGGGGGTCATGCTGGGGGTAGTATTTTAGGGTTTAGGGTAGTGCAGTAGTGTAGGGGGTCGTGCTGGTGGTAGTGTTTTAGGGTTTAGGGTAGTGCAGTGGTGTATGGGTAGTGTAGGGGGTCGTGCTGGGGTAGTGTTTTAGGGTTTAGGGTAGTGCAGTGGTGTTTGAGTAGTGTAGGGGGTCATGCTGGGGGTAGTGTTTTATGGTTTAGGGTAGTGCAGTGGTGTTTGGGTAGTGTAGGGGTCGTGCTGGGGGTAGATTTAGGGTTTAGGGTAGTGCAGTGGTGTTTGGGTAGTGTAGGGAGTCGTGCTGGGGGTAGTGTTTTAGGGTTTAGGGTAGTGCAGTGGTGTTTGTGTAGTGTAGGGGTTGTGCTGGGGTAGTGTTTTAGGGTTTATGTTAGTGCAGTGGTGTTTGGGTAGTGTAGGGGGTAGTGCTGGGGTAGTGTTTTAGGGTTTAGGAAGTGCAGTGGTGTTTGTGTAGTAAAGGGGGTCATGCTGTGGGTAGTGTTTTAGGGTTTAGGGTAGTGCAGTCGTGTTTGTGTAGTGTAGGGGGTCATGTTTTAGGGTATAGGGTAGTGCAGTGGTATTTGTGTAGTGTGAGTGGTCATGCTGGGGGTATATTTAGGGTTTAGTGTAGTGCAGTGGTGTTTGGGTAGTGTAGGGAGTCGTGCTGGTGGTAGTGTTTTAGGGTTTAGGGTAGTGCAGTTATGTTTGGGTAGTGTAGGGTGTCGTGCTGGGGTAGTGTTTTAGCACTTATTTTTCTTTCTACAGCACTAACCATAATTTCTATGGCAAAATGAACCCCTCATTTTGTTCCTTTTTAAATTAAATGTTTTAAGTGTTACCAGTTTATTCCAATCAAGATGGCTTCAGGTGTGCCATACTTTTGTCATAAGTAAGACTGTTAGCGCTCTAGTTGTTCTTTAGAACACTCTGGGAAGCTGCAGTAGAACACAAAGGCATCAACTGACAGGCTGCTCCTGTTGAAATATAACAGGAAGATATTTGAGATCTCACTTAAAACATGTGCTAATTTTTCTTTCTACAGCACTAACCATAATTTCTATGACAAAATGAACCCCCTCATTTTGTTCCTTTTTAAATTAAATGTTTTAAGAGTTACCAGTTTATTCCAATCAAGATGGCTTCAGGTGTGCCATAATTTTGTCATAAGTAAGACTGTTAGCGCTCTAGTTGTTCTTTAGAACACTCTGGGAAGCTGCAGTAGAACACAAAGGCATCAACTGACAGGCTGCTCCTGTTGAAATATAACAGAAAGATATTTGAGATCACACTTGAAACATGTCCTAATTTTTCTTTCTACAGCACTAACCATAATTTCTATGACAAAATGAACCCCATCATTTTGTTCCTTTTTAAATTAAATGTTTTAAGTGTTACCAGTTTATTCCAATCAAGATGGCTTCAGGTGTGCCATAATTTTGTCATAAGTAAGGCTGTTAGCACTCTAGTTGTTCTTTAGAACACTCTGGGAAGCTGCAGTAGAACACAAAGGCATCAACTGACAGGCTGCTCCTGTTGAAATATAACAGGAAGATATTTGAGATCTCACTTAAAACATGTCCTAATTTTTCTTTCTACAGCACTAACCATAATTTCTATGGCAAAATGAACCCCTCATTTTGTTCCTTTTTAAATTAAATGTTTTAAGTGTTACCATTTTATTCCAATCAAGATGGCTTCAGGTGTGCCTTAATTTTGTCATAAGTAAGACTGTTAGCGCTCTAGTTGTTCTTTAGAACACTCTGGGAAGCTGCAGTAGAACACAAAGGCATCAACTGACAGGCTGCTCCTGTTGAAATATAACAGGAAGATATTTGAGATCACACTTGAAACGTGTCCTAATTTTTCTTTCTACAGCACTAACCATAATTTCTATGACAAAATGAACCCCATCATTTTGTTCCTTTTTAAATTAAATGTTTTAAGTGTTACCAGTTTATTCCAATCAAGATGGCTTCAGGTGTGCCATACTTTTGTCATAAGTAAAGCTGTTAGCACTCTAGTTGTTCTTTAGAACACTCTGGGAAGCTGCAGTAGAACACAAAGGAATCAACTGACAGTCTCTGCCCTTGTTGGATGTACATGTTTTACTGAAAATGTCAGACTTCATTCTCACATGACTGAGAAAGATAATGTGAATTTACAGAAAATATGCTCTCATTTTAGCTTCTGGGGCACCTTCCAAAACTGTATGGGACAAGCATGTGAAAATAGTTTTCTCTCAAACATGATTCATGATATCCCAGCAGAAGGTTTTTCACAGGGTAAAATCACCTTAGAACACACCACAATTCCTGAAATTAGTATGGTACGATCAACAAATGAATTCTAATGTAACTAAAGTCTGTTATCACCCTTTATAGTTCTCCTTTTGGTAACCCTCAAAATCTTCGATTCACTACAATGCATTTCAATGGGGTACTATCATTTATATTGGTCCCAAGATGGCTGCCAGCAATTCCAGGATGAAGTGCTGACAGCCAATCAGATCTCACGATGACATGTGTGGTTAGGCTCCGCCCAGATATATATGTGTTTTCTTTTTCTGAACTAACTATAACGGGGGAATTTCACGGGTTTTGTACGAGTGAAATGTCCAACTAACTATAACTGTCCCTAAAACCTATAGTTTTTTCAGTGAATTTCAAAGGTTTTTTAAATGCTAATTACTAACTATAACGTGTCTGAAACCTATGGTTTTTTCAGTGAATTTCAAAGGTTTTTAAATGCTAATTTCTAACTATAACGTGTCTGAAACCTATGGTTTTTTCAGTGAATTTCAAAGGTTTTTTAAATGCTAATTTCTAACTATAATGTGTCTGAAACCTATGGTTTTTTCAGTGAATTTCAAAGGTTTTTAAATGCTAATTTCTAACTATAACATGCCTGAAACCTATGGTTTTTTATGTGACTTTCAAAGGTTTTTTAAATGCTAGTTTGTAACTATGCCTACAAAGGTAGGACATGTGAAGAAAGAAGAAAAAACGCACAGAAAGAAGCAAAAGAAATGCAGAAAGAAGCAACAGAAGTCCACAAAGACGAAGAAAAGTGCAGGAAGAAGCAAAAGATGTGCAGAAAGAACAAACAGAGGAGCAGAAAGAGGCCTTGTTGTAAAATCATCCTGTGCCCACAACTTTTTCAGACGGGTACTGGTGGTAACTGACTCTGACTAACCAGAGCCAGTGCTATGCTAAAAGACACTTAGAATACAGTGAAAACACCTACATACACTAGGGAACACTATGCGTTGGGGTACCCCTGTGATTAGCATGACCTCCTCTGTAAGTCCCTAGTACATAATTGGGCAGGGGGATTAAAACTACCTCTTAAAACGCGCTACAGGGCGCGTTTGCACAGTGGTGAAGGGAGGGGGTGCTGAGGTGACATGTGTGCAAACGCGCCCCGTGGCACGTATTAAGTTGCGGGATTAAGTCCCCTTGAATCCTGAGGGTCCCTCGGGCCCAACTAGACCCCCAGGTACCTACAGTTAGGACCACAGAGCTGAGTTGCAGAGAGGCGTTCCAAGGTCACGCACCTTTTTTCACCTCTCTGCAACGCAACTCTGTTGTGCTTACTGAAGGTACCTGGTGGGCTAGTTGGACTCCAGGGACCCTCAGGATTGTAGAGGACTTAATCTCCCAACTTAAAACACGCCACAGGGCCTGTTTGCACACATGTCACCTCAAGCCCCGCCCCTCCCTTCACCACTGTGCAAACGCGCCCTGTAGCGCGTTTAATTTGGGGGATTAAGTCCCCTTGAATCATGAGCGTCCCTGGGGTCCAACTAGCCCACCCTGTACCTCCAGTATGCGCCAGGGAGCTGCGTTGCAGAGAGGTGTTCAGAGGCCACGCCCCTTTTTGCACCTCTGTGCAACGCAGCTCTGTGGTGCTTTCTGGACGTACCTGGTGGGCTAGTTGGATCTTAAAACACGCCACGGGGTTTGTTTGCACACATGTCACCTGAAGCCACGCCCCCTCCCTTCACCACTGTGCAAACGCGCCCCGTGGCGCGTTTTAAGTTGGGGGATAAAGTCCCCTTGAATCCTGAGGGTCCCTGGAGTCCAACTAGCCCACCATGTACCTCCAAATAGTGCCACAGAGCTGCGTTGCAGAGAGGTGTAAAAAGGGCGTGGCCTCTGTACACCTCTCTGCAACGCAGCTCCTAGCGCATACTGGAGGTTCCTGGTGGGCTAGTTGGCCCCAGAGACCCCCAGTATTCAAGGGAATTACTCCCCTTCTTAAAACGCACCAGGGGGCGCGTTTGCAGACTGCTGCAGGGAGGGGCGGGGCCTCCGGCACGATGCCGGTCTTTTATTTTTTGTTTTTTTGTATGGGAGGGGGCTGTGTGGCCCCCTTCCCTCGGCCACTTTTGGCCCCGGGGACCCCATCCCCCTGGGCCTGAGGATTTTCTTTTAAATAAAAAAAAACGGGAAGGGGCCGCGTGGCCCCCTTCCCTGGGCCTCTATTGGCCCCGGGGACCCCATCCCCGGGGCATGCCCTCTTTTTTTGTATTTAAATATTTGGAGGGGGCTGCGTGGCCCCCTCCTCAGGCCATTAAGGCCCGGGGACCCCATCCCCAGGGGTCGGCCTTTACGTTTTTTTTTTTTAAATTTAACATTTTTTATTTTTGGGGAGGGGCTGCGTGGCCCCCTCCCAGGCCACTAATAGCCCCGGGACCCCTTCCCCCGGGGCCTGGCCACTCGGCGGGGACCGTGGGGGGGTCTCCAATCCCTGCACGGTCCCGCCGGCTCCCCGCGTCCTGCGGGAGCCGGCATTGCTTTTCCACATGGGGAGCTGCTGACATGCAGCTCCCCTTATGGAAAAGCAATCTGCTTTGCTTCATTGAAGCGAGAGCAGGTTTCCCTGCTCTCGCTTCAATGAAGCAAAGCAAGTTTGCAATTACAGGACGGGAGCCGCAAGGCTCCCATCCTGTGATTGCAAACAGCAGTGTCCCGGGGGTGGGCACCCCGGGACACTGCAGGAGCCAGCCCTGGGAGGTGGTGGTCCCCGGGGCTTGGGGGGCCTTAGAGGCCCCCCACATAAAATAAAAAGCAATCCCTGCATGCCCCCGGGACTTGGCCCACCCAGGGGCAAAATAGCATCGAAGCGGTTCGATTTTTTTTTTTATCGGCTGGATCCGCGCACTTAGCGTGTTTTTGCCCATTAAAAAAAAAAAAAATTGGGGCCCTGAGCAGGCCTAGGGGGTCAGGGTGTTTCTACCCTGCCCCCTTTTTGTGTTTTGTGCAGTTGTTTTACTGCTTTCTTGTGCCTTGGTTGTACCGAGGAACAAGATGGCTGCCAACACTTCCTGATTTGGAGTGTTAACAGCCAATTAGCATACAGCTCATGATCGGGAGGGTACGCGGACCCTACTCGGCCATAGATATATATGTGATTTTACTTTTGATTTTCTCAGGAACTACTGAACGGATTTACACCATTTAAGCAAAAGGCACGACTCTGAACCAAGGGCTACCTTTTTGCCAAATTTGGTGTAATTCCGTTCAGCAGTTCGGGCTGTAGCTGCGATGAAAGGTTCCTATGGAAAATTGCATGGGGAAAACACGTTTTGGGACCCCCCTTTTTTCTTGTCCCCACTTGACGAATCACCCTGAGACTTTCAGGGTAGGAGCGGACCGGAGCGGGCCACAAAGTTGGAAAATTTCGCGAAGATTCGTCAACCGGCGCCAAAGTTATTTCAAATAGAATGTTTTGGATTTCCTATGGAAAATAGGTCCTAACTATAACTATCTACTGGCGACCGCCAGTAGATAATATATATATATATATATATATATATTTGTATGTATATATTATCTACTGGCGGTCGCCAGTAGATAGTTATAGTTAGGACCTAGTTTCCATAGGAAACTCGTTTATTGTTTTCTCAATATCTTTGGTGCCGGTTGACAAATCTTCGCAAAATTTTCAAAACTCGTAGCCCGCTCCAGTCATCTCCTGTCTTGAAAGTTTCGGGATGATTCGGCAAGCGGAGACCGAGAAAAAAGGGGGGTCCCAAAACGTGTTTTCTCCATGTTAATTCCCATAGGAAACTTTAGACACGGCTACAGCTCGAACTGCTGAACAGAATTACACCATATTTGGCAAAAAGGTAGCCCTTGTTTCAGAAAGAGACCCTTTTTTTTAAATGGAGTAAATCCGTTCAGTAGTTCCTGAGAAATTAAAAAAATAGAGGTCGGAAAATCAATTTCCCATAGGAAACTTTAGACACGGTTACAGCTGAAACTGCTGAACGGAATTACACCAAATTTGGCAAAAAGGTAGCCCTTGGTGCAGAAAGAGACCTTTTTTTAAATGGTGTAAATCCATTCCGTAGTTGCTGAGAAAATCAAAAAATAAAAGTTTCGATATATAGAGGCACGGTGGATCCGCGCACCCTCCCGACCACAAGCTTTATTCTAATTGGCTGTCAACACTCCAAACCAGGAAGTGTTGGCAGCCATCTTGTGCCTCGGTAACCGAGGCACAAGAAAAGAGAAAAAGAAGCGCGAAAAACAAGAAAGGGGGCAGGGTCGAAACACCCTGACCCCTAGGCCTGCTCAGGGGTCCCACAAGGACCCCTAAGCCCCAAAAAAGCATTTTTTTAAATCGTCCGGATTCGCGCTGGGTGCGCAAATCCGGCCCAAAATTAAAAAAAACGAAGCGCGGACTCCCGCTCTTCGTTATAATTTAGCCCCCAGGTAGGCCAAGTCCCGGGGGCATGCTAAAATAAAATTGCGGGGGCCCAGGGGGACCCCCGCAGCCCCGGGGACCGCCACCCCCGGGGCTTTGATAAAATATTTGCGGGGGGCACACTGCCCCCCCCCGCAGCCCCGGGGACCTCCACCCCCGGGGCTTCTATTTAAAAAATATATACCTGTGTAGGGGGCTCGAGCCCCCTCACTCCCAGGGACCGCCACCTTCCCATGGCAATAAAATGCTAATTTGGGGGTCCGTTACGGACCCCCGAGCCCCGGGGACCACCACCTCCCCGGGGCTGTGCCGATGTTGGGAGGGGGGCCACGCGGCCCCCCTCCTGGGGCCAGTGATGGCCCTGGGGACTGCCACCCCTCAGGGCCGGCTCCTGCAGTGTCCCGGGGTGCCCACCCCCGGGACACTGCAGTTTGCTATGACAGGACGGGAGCCTTGCGGCTCCCGCCCTGTCATAGCAAACAAGTTTGGATTTTGGAAGAGAGAGCAGGAAACCTGCTCTCTCTTCCAAAATTCAAACCAGATTGCTTTGTCAGCAGCTCCAAATGTGGAAAAGCAATGACGGTCCCCAACAAAGTGGCCAGGCCCCGGGGTATGGGGTCCCCGGGGCCATAAGTGGCCTGGGAGAGCGTCATGTGGCCCCCCTCCCCCATAATTAAAATTATTTAAAAAAAACAAAAAACACGCAAAGGCCGGCCCCGGGGGATGGGGTCCCCAGGGCCACAAATGGCCTGAGGAGGGGGGCCACGCAGCCCCCCTCCAGAGATAATAACTAAAAAATAAACACTGGCCATGCCCCGGGGGATGGGGTCCCCGGGCCCGAATATGGCCTCGGGAGGGGGCCCCCTTCCATTTTTAAAAAAAATAGGGTTCAGGCCCTGGGGGAAGGGGTCCTCAGGGCCAATAAAATATGAAAGGCAGGGGGGCCACACAGCTCCCCTTCTTAAAAAAAAAAAAAAAAGACCGGCATCGCCGAGGCCCCGCCCCCTCCCAGCAACACTCTGCAAACGCGCCCTGTGGCATGTTTTAAGTTGGGGAATTAATTCCCCTTCAATACTGGGGGTCCTAGGGGGCCAACTAGCCCACCAGGTACCTCCAGTTAGCGCCACAGAGCTGCGTTGCAGAGAGGTGTAAAAAGGGGAGTGGCCTGGACCACCTCTCTGCAACGCAGCCCTGTGGCGCTTACTGGAGGTACCTGGTGGGCTAGTTGGATCCATTTTGTGATGCCAGGTATGTAGTGATATAGGTAACCTATATCACAGTAAGGGGTGCATGCACCACCTTACCCAGGCTGCAGTAGCAGACCTGTGGTGTCAGTTTGGATGGCCTTCCAGGGGTGGCATAATACATACTTCAGCCCCTGGCAGGCCTCTGAGGTACCTATGCCCTTGGTACATAGTATACCATATACTAGGGACTTATAAGGGCACTCTAGATTCCAATCAGAGATGTGCCTAAGGCACATGGAAACCTTTGTACAGAGAAAGCAGATAGACTGGGGCCCTGAATAGCAGGATCCCAGTCCAACTAAGTCATAAACCAGCAAAACACCATTAAAAAAAAGTGGGGGCAACCATATAGTCAGATTCCACCTTCCTACAAGGGGGTCCAAGCCATGCCCCTTTTTACATCTCTCTGCAACGCAGCTCTGTGGCACTTACTGGAGGTACCTGGTGGGCTAGTTGGACCCCAGGGACCCTCAGGATTCAACGGGACTTAATCCCCCAACTTAAAACGCGCCACGGGGCGCGTTTGCCAGTGGTGAAGGGAGGGGGCGGAGCCTGAGGTGACATGTGTGCAAACACGCCCTGTGGTGCGTTTTAAGTTGGGGAATTAATTCCTCTTCAATGCTGAGGGTCCCTGGGGGCCATAAACCCCACCAGGTACCTCCAGTAAGCGCCACTGCACTGAGGTGCAGAGAGGTGGGACAGGCCATGCCCCTTTTTACACCTCTCTGCAACGCAGCTCTGTGGCGCTTACTGGAGGTACCTGGTGGGCTAGTTGGACCCCAGGGACCGTGAGGATTCAAGGGGACTTAATCCCCCAACTTACAACTCGCCAGGGGGCGCGTTTGCAGAGTGGTGGAGAAAGGGGGCATGGCCTTTGTCTACCTCTCACCAATCCCACTGCGTGGGGCTTACTGGAGGTAAAAGGTAGGCTAGTTTGCCCCTAAAGGACCCCCAGCAGTGAAGGGTACTTCAATCCCCATCCAAGAGCGTGCCTGGGAGCGCGTTTGTAGAGTGGTGGGCAAAGTGGGCATGGCCTGGTACGAGTACTTACCAGTGCTGCTGTGTGGGACTGACTGGAGGTAATAGTTTGGGAAGTTGGCCCCCAAGGATGTCCTTGGGGGCCAACTACCCCTCTTGTTACCTCCAGTAAGTCCCACAGAGTGGGATTGCTAAGACGTCTTCGGAGGCCATGGACCCCTTTCTCTACCACTCTGCAAACGTGCCTCATGGCAGACTACGGGATGGGGGATGAAGTCGAATATAGTCCTGAGGGAGTTTGGGAGCCAAGAATCCCTCCTGGTACCTACGCAGCGGAATTCCTGAGCGCTGGTTGGACGCCCAGCACCCTTTCTCCACCACTCTGCAAACGCGACTACTAAGTAAAGTAGCATATTTCTGCACCTCTGACTTAGAGGTAGTTTTAATCCCCCTGCCCTATTCTGTACTAGGGCCTTACAGAGGAGGTCGTGCTAATCACAGGGGTACCCCAATGCATAGTGTTCCCTAGTGAATGTAGGTGTTTTCACTGTATTCTAAGTGTCTTTTAGCATAGCACTGGCTCTAGGCCTGGTTAGTCAGAGTCAGTTACCACCAGTACCCGTCTGAAAAAGTTGTGGGCACAGGATGATTTTGCAACAACGCCTCTTTCTGCTCCTCTGTTGGTTCTTTCTGCACATTTCTTGCTTCTTCCTGCACTTTTCTTCGTCTTTGTGGACTTCTGTTGGTTCTTTCTGCATTTCTCTTGCTTCTTTCTGTGCGTTTTTTCTTCTTTCTTTACATGTCCTACCTCTGTAGGCATAGTTAGAAACTAGCATTTAAAAAACCTTTGGTGCCATGTAGGACGGAGGGTCCTCAGTTGCAGGTCATGGTATTGGCAGCGCATACAAGCCCCTCACTTCCACAACCCACTTGGGGTAGAGATTGTTTTATTGCACAAGACACGGCAGCACCCACTGGGGTTTCAATGTGGGAAATACGAGGTCCATCAGGCCTTAGTGCATACGCCCACTGGGGCGGGACTCAGTTTAATGTTTTAAGTTCCTATGGCAGCTGTGGACTTGTTTAACTGCCAGTGATCAAGGACGAATTGTGCGTCCGAAACGCGTTTGGCGATTCATTCCGCTGAAAGAAGGGGAGCGGTATTGCGCTGCAACCGGCAATAAAAAGATGGAATCAATCCCTCTGTGTGTGGTGTTTTTCACCAGGGCGCTTTGAAGATGGATTTGTTGCGGTGAGCCTCAACTGCGAAAGACGCCCCGCTACTGAACCGTGGCCCTGCGACGCTGGAGATCTGGTGCTGTGTAGGACGGAGGGTCCTCATTTGCAGGTCATGGTATTGGCAGCGCATACAAGCCCCCCACTTCCACAACCCACTTGGGGTAGAGATTGTTTTATTGCACAAGACACGGCAGCACCCACTGGAATTTCATTGTGGGAACTACGAGGTCCATCAGGCCTTAGTGCATACGCCCACTGGGGCGGGACTTAGTTTAATTATTTAAGTTCCTATGGCAGCTGTGGACTTGTTTAACTGCCAGTGATCAAGGATGAATTGTGCGTCTGAAACGCGTTTGGCGATTCATTCCGCTGAAAGAAGGGGAGCTGTATTGCGCTGCAACCGGCAATAAAAAGATGGAATCAATCCCTCTGTGTGTGGCGTTTTTCACCAGGGAGCTTTGAAGATGGATTTGTTGCGGTGAGCCTCAACCATGAAAGACGCCCGCTACTGAACCGTGGCCCTGCGGCGCTGGAGATCTGGTGCTGTGTAGGACGGAGGGTCCTCAGATACAGGTCATGGTATTGGCAACGCATACAAGCCCCCCACTTCCACAACCCACTTGGGGTAGAGATTGTTTTATTGCACAAGACACGGCAGCACCCACTGGGGTTTCATTGTGGGAACTACGAGGTCCATCAGGCCTTAGTGCATACGCCCACTGGGGCGGGACTCAGTTTAATGTTTTAAGTTCCTATGGCAGCTGTGGACTTGTTTAACTGCCAGTGATCAAGGACGAATTGTGAGTCCGAAACGCGTTTGGCGATTCATTCCGCTGAAAGAAGGGGAGCTGTATTGCGCTGCAACCGGCAATAAAAATATGGAATCAATCCCTCTGTGTGTGGCGTTTTTCACCAGGGCGCTTTGAAGATGGATTTGTTGCCGTGAGCCTCAACCGCGAAAGATGCCCCACTACTGAACCATGGCCCTGCGGCGCTGGAGATCTGGTGCTGTGTAGGACGGAGGGTCCTCATTTGCAGGTCATGGTATTGGCAGCGCATACAAGCCCCCCACTTCCACAACCCACTTGGGGTAGAGATTGTTTTATTGCACAAGACATGGCAGCACCCACTGGGGTTTCATTGTGGGAACTACGAGGTCCATCAGGCCTTAGTGCATACGCCCACTGGGGCGGGACTCAGTTTAATTATTTAAGTTCCTATGGCAGCTGTGGACTTGTTTAACTGCCAGTGATCAAGGACGAATTGTGCGTCCGAAACGCGTTTGGCGATTCATTCCGCTGAAAGAAGGGGAGCTGTATTGCGCTGCAACCGGCAATAAAAGATGGAATCAATCCCTCTGTGTGTGGCGTTTTCACCAGGGCGCTTTGAAGATGGATATATATATATATATATATATATATATATATATATATATATATATATATATATATATATTCACTGAAAAAACCATAGGTTTCAGGCACGTTACAGTTAGAAATTAGCATTTCAAAAACTTTAGAAATTCACTGAAAAAACCATAGGTTTCAGGGACGTTATAGTTAGTTGGACATTTCACTCATACAAAACCATAGAAATTCCACCGTTATAGTTAGTTCAGCTAACTATAACTCGCGCCCCCGCAATGCACTGCTGATGACGTCACATATTACATCATTCATGACATGGTCAGTGACATCACTGATGACATCTCAAATGACATCACTGATGACATCACTGATGACATCATCCAGTGAATGTAGCTTTCTTTAAAATTTAAATATGTATTATATATATACCAAGCTGTATTGAAGAATGAATGGATGTATAAGTGTCTGGATGGAGGATTTAGTAGGTGTGTGACTGACTGTTTAAGTGAATGATTAAATGTATCTTACTGAGTACATGGGTTAGTGTCTAAAGTGTGTGAATGTCTGTATCACTCTGTCTGCTGTTGTGTAAGCTGCTGCATCGGTTGGTCAGTAGCTACATCAATGTCTATATGGGTTATTGATTAGTTGCCTGCGTATTTGTATAGGAGTGTGAGTGTGTGTGTGGTTGGGTCGGGGGTGTGTGACTCTGTGCATGGATGTGTGAGTGGTTGATTGACAGGGTGTATGAGTTTAAGAGTGCATGTGGAAACAGTTGTATGGGTGGGTAAGTGTGTGTATGGGTGTCTTGGTGAGTGAATCGATGTCCCAGTGCACATGTCCAACTAAGTACATATATAAAAGGCAGTGTATGTGAGAGTTGGTGTATAGAAATGACTATACATGAGAGTCAGTGATTGTGAGAGTGGCTGTATGTATGAGTGTATACTTGTATTAGTGATTATATAAGAGACTAAGTATGTGTTACTATCTGTATGAATAAATGAGGTGGTGTGTGTATAACTGTGTAGGTGAGTAAATGGAACTGTGATTGATTCTTTGCATGAGTGACTAGGATGAGTACATAACTGACTAGGATGAGTGCTGGTGTGTCAATGTCTATATAGGTGTATGAGTGCATTTGATAGTGTTCTATTGATCAGTGACTGCATGTATGACTGATTGTATGGGTGAATGGGTAGATGTGTGTCTAGACCTAGGAATCACTGAGTGGGTATGTAGTAACTGGTATTAGTGTGTCAATTTTATCGAAAATGGTAGTCTGTATTTTACAGTGAGTGTATCAAAGGTTATATTAGTGTGTGACGAGGTACATCAGATTGTCACATGGATGATGTCATCAGTGATGTCATTTGAGATGTCATCAGTGATGTCACTGACCATGTCATGAATGATGTAATATGTGACGTCATCAGCAGTGCATTGCGGGGGCGTGAGTTATAGTTAGCTGAACTAACTATAACCGTGGAATTTCTATGGATTTGTACGAGTGAAATGTCCAACTAACTATAACGCCCCTGAAACCTATGGTTTTTTCAGTGAATTTCAATGTTTTTTTTAATGCTAACTTCTAATTATAATGTTTATTTAACCTATAGTTTTTTCCGACACCCAAGAAGGACACAACACCCACTGCCACAACCCTCAGGACCTCCCCCCCGTACCACCCCTCTCTCTACTGTCATTTTTTTTATTTGTGATTTAAACTATATAATGTCTTCTTGTTTTTTAAATATTAAACAACTATATACAGTATGAAAGGGAGCCCAGCCCAGAGCCACATCTGAAGACCAACACATGTCATAGACCTACTGATCAAGCAGCTCCGACACCCAAGAACGCCACAACACCCACCACCACCCCCAGGCCCCCCCCCTCTACCACCGAGGCAGCGCAGAACAAGACAGCGAACTTTACGAAAAAGGCATGGCCCCTCAGCCACACAATAGCTGAATATTGGGACAGGTGTGAACAAACTATATGTGAAGGAAGCAATTCACCCATGTTTAACAATGCAAAGTGTAGCACCTCTCCATGTGCACAAATACTACTGGTACTTGTAGTGTTGTGGACAGTGGACCCAACCATGTTACATCAAACACTAGGGAAGATCTCAGTCATGTAGCTGTGTCGTCCCCCCTGTAAGCATAAGCGTAACCGGAGTGGGCTGGTCCGACGTACGCCACTTCAGCGTAGGAGTGTGAATAAATAGGCCGGCGCTCTGGGCGTGGTTCACTTGTGGGAAGGCCAAAGCGTCTGCCAGGGCAGCGCCCCTCACCCTGCCATGAGGCCACCAACATGACCGCCAGCCTCCTCAGCCGATCGCTGGCTTCCGCCACACAGGCCCCCAGCAGCACAGCACCGCGGACTTATGTCTGTACAAACTACTGCCTTCGATATACACTTCGGACAGCAAGGCTCACAATTCAGATCGAGTCGCGATTGCAGATGACGCAGTCCAGTAGGCAAGAGACATTGCTCAAGTCAACAACACATGGCTGTGGGCCCTTCCTGACCACTGCCTCCGGCCTATACTGCGGTCAGTAGGGCTCACAATTCAGATGGAGTCGAGATTGCAGATGACGCAGTCCAGTAGGCAAGAGACATTGCTCAAGTCAACAACACGTGCCTGTGGGCCCTTCCTCACCGCTGCCTCCTGCCTCCACTGCGGTGAGTAGGGCTCACAATTCAGAGCGACTCGCGATTGCAGATGACGCAGGCCAGTAGGCAACAGACATTGCTACCAGTGCGGCCAGCCCGGACCATGCATCATCGCTGACTGCGCACACGCTAAGTGCTTCAAGTACCACTAACTCTGTGCAGCTCAAGTCAATGCCACGTGGCTGTGGGCCCTTGATGACCGCTGCCTCCAGCCTACAAAGCGGTTAGCAGGGCTAACAATTCAAGATTAGTGCTGATGCAAATTGTGTAAGAGAGTATAATCAGTTAAGAAGACTGTATGCTCCCAATCTGTGCAGCTCAACTCAACGCCACGTGGCTTTGGGCCCTTGCTGACCGCTACCTCTGGCCTACACTGCGGTCATCAGGGCTCACAATTAAAATTAAGTTTTGATTCATTAATTACAGAGTCCAGTAGGCAAGTAACTATCACAGGCCTAAAACCTACATAATATCCTTTTAGTATCCTTGCTTCAAGAACTTTTTTTATATCAGTTATAGCTTTAGTACAATCACCAAATTCATCTTCAAGTGCAAACGAACACTCATTAGCAGTCTACACTGTGGGCAGCAGAGCTCGCAATTCGAATTTTGGACATGTGGTGCCACTAACCCTGTTCAACACAAGCCGCGACACGTGGTGCCACTAACCCTGTTCAACACAAGCGGGCGACACGTGGTGCCACTAACCCTGTTCAACACAAGCCGATCCCACATGTGGAACTGTGTCCTGAGTCCTGAATGGCAGTGACCCCAAGTCCTTGGCAGCGACCACTGCACCAGACTCCCTTCGATCAGTGAGGCATATTTCCATATGCAAGGCCGGCTACAGGTGGTGCCACTAACCCTGTACAACACAAGGCGCGACACGTGGTGCCACTAACCCTGTTCAACACAAGCCAATCCCACATGTGGAACTGTGTCCTGACTCCTGAATGGCAGTGACCCCAACTTCGTGGCAGCGACACAGCACCAGACTCCCTTCGATTAGTGAGGTGTATTTGCATATGGAAGGCCGGCGACACGTGGTGCCACTGAACCTGAACTACGCAGGCCGGTGGGGCCACCAACCTATGCCCGTGGCTGTGGGCCCTTGCTCACCGCTACCTCTGGCCTACACTGCTGTCAGCAGGGCTCACAATTCAGATACAGTCGCGATTGCAGATGACGCAGTCCAGTAGGCAAGAGACGTTGCTCCCAGTGCGGCCTGTCCGCACCAAGCAGCATCAAAGGCTCATACATTCTCAATGCTTCTGGTGCCACTAACTGTGCACCTCAACTCAACGCCACGTGGCTATGGGCCCTTGCTGACCGCTACCTCTGCCCTACACTGCGGTCATCAGGGCTCACAATTAAAATTAAGTCTTGATTCATTAATTACAGAGTCCAGTAGGCAAGTAACTATCACAGGCCTAAAACCTACATAATATCCTTTTAGTATCCTTGCTTCAAGAACTTTTTTATATCAGTTATAGCTTTAGTACAATTACCAAATTCATCTTCAAGTGCAAACAAACACTCATTAGCAGTCTACACTGCGGGCAGCAGAGCTCGCAATTCGAATTTTGGACACGTGGTGCCACTAACCCTGTTCAACACAAGCTGTGACACATGGTGCCACTAACCCTGTTCAACATAAGCTGGCGACACGTGGTGCCAATAACCCTGTTCAACACAAGCCGATCCCACATGTGGAACTGTGTCCTGAGTCCTGAATGGCAGTGACCCCAAGTCTGTGGCAGCGACCATAGCACCAGACTGCCTTCGATCAGTGAGGCATATTTCCATATGCAAGGCCGGCTGCAGGTGGTGCCACTAACCCTGTACAACACAAGGGGCAACACGTGGTGCCACTAACCCTGTTCAACACAAGCCAGTGACACGTGGTGCTGATCCCACATGTGGAACTGTATCCTGAGTCCTGCATGGCAGTGACTCCAAGTCCGTGGCAGCGACCACAGCACCAGACTCCCTTCGATCAGTGAGGCATATTTCCATATGCAAGGCCGGCGACACGTGGTGCCACTAACCCTGTACAACATAAGGCGTGACACGTGGTGTCACTAACCCTGTTCAATACAAGCCAATCCCACATGTGGAACTGTGTCCTGAGTCCTGAATGGCAGTGACCCCAAGTCGGTGGCAGCGACCACAGCACCAGACTCCCTTCGATCAGTGAGGCATATTTCCATATGCAAGGCCGGTGACACATGGTGCCACTAACCCTGTTCAACACAAGCCGCGACACGTGGTGCCACTAACCCTGTTCAACACAAGCCGGCGACACGTGGTGCCACTAACCCTGTTCAACACAAGCCGATCCCACATGTGGAACTGTGTCCTGAGTCCTGAATGGCAGTGACCCCAAGTCCGTGGCAGCGACCACAGCACCAGACTCCCATCGATCAGTGAGGCATATTTCCATATGCAAGGCCGGCGACACGTGGTGCCACTAACCCTGTACAACACAAGGCGTGACACGTGGTGCCACTAACCCTGTTCAATACAAGCCGATCCCACATGTGGAACTGTGTCCTGAGTCCTGAATGGCAGTGACCCCAAGTCCGTGGCAGCGAACACAGCACCAGACTCCCTTCGATCAGTGAGGCATATTTCCATATGCAAGGCCGGCGATACATAGTGCCACTAACCCTGTACAACACAAGGCGCAACACGTGGTGCCACTAACCCTGTTCAATACAAGCCGATCCCACATGTGGAACTGTGTCCTGAGCCCTGAATTGCAGTGACCCCAACTTCGTGGCAGCGACCACAGCACCAGACTCCCTTCAGTTTTATTTGTTGTTGTTTTGTTTAAATAAAATGTTTTATATGTAAATCTATACATGACTAAGATTCTTGTTTGTCCAACCGCACATGGGCAATTCCGGGCCCAAGAAGGTTGTTGGGGGTATGTTGCTAATGTGGGAAGAGGGTGCGTTACCTGCTGATGTGGGGAGAGGCAGCGTGAAAGAGGTATCTCTCACAGAAAGAACTCCGGTATGTTTTCATAAATGCCTCGGACAGATTCCAGCTGACAGACTGAATCACAAAATGGCTTTTCAATGCTTATGTAGTGTGACTTATGAACAGTTCGCACCCAGGCTCGCAGAGGGACAACTGCGGCCCGTCTGCTCGACTCACAGACGCAGTACTATGAGCCGTCCGCTCCCAAAGGAACAGCAGCGTAGTAGCTCGCAGAGGTACAGGCACAGCAGCGTACTAGCTCGCAAAGGTAGACAGCTGCGAGCCGATGGACTGGCTGCTAACGGCATAGCTGCGAAGTGTTGATGTTGGGCAGAGGGAGCGTGAAAGGGTTATCTTGCACAGACAGAGCTCCGGTATATTAAATTGCCCCCGGGACCTTTCTTTTATATTTTCACTCGATGTGAGAAAGTGTGCTTTCTGTACCAAGACCTTTCTCCCTACCAAATTTGGCGTAATTCCGTTCAGCAGTCCATTGAGAAAACACGTTTTCATACCCCCCACATAGCTACCTGTCGCAGGCGTACTCGCTGTTGGTGTGCAGGTCAGTGGTCTAGTTGTCAACATGTCACGGCCACTCCCTGAGGGCAGGTTTGCACACACACCACACCCATCCGGCACATGCGTCACAGGCCATGTGATCACACAAATATAATGGATCGACAACGTCACATCCTTTATTGCCGGTGGTGACTGGATGGCGGACGCTCCACGGGTCTCAATCATAAAGAGTCCATGAAAATTTGCGCAGAGGGTTAGTCGCACCCTGAGCTGTATGGCCGTCAGGGGCCTACTACCATGTGGCGCGGACTTGAGTTGCACAGGGTTACTGCCACCCGAAGCTGATGTGGCCGTCAGGGGCCTACCACCACGTGGCACAGACTTGAGTTACACATGGTTAGTGCCACCCGAAGATGATGTGGCCGTCAGGGGCCTACCACCACGTGGCACGGACTTGAGTTCCACAGGGTTAGTGCCACCCGAAGCTGATGTGGCCGTCAGGGGCCTACCACCACGTGGCGCGGACTTGAGTTGCACAGGGTTAGTGCCACCCAAAGCTGATGTGGCCGTCAGGGGCCTACCACCACGTGGCGCGTACTTGAGTTGCCCAGGGTTAGTCGCACCCTAAGTTGTATGGCCGTCAGCGGACTACTACCATGTGGCGCTGACTTGCGTTGCACAGGGTTAGCGGCACCAAAAGCTGATATGGTCTCCGCCATTGATGACTCAGGACTCAGCAACATGTGTGGGATCTGCTGGGCCGCGGAGCGGGTCCACATAATGTCCACCAAGCCATGGTGGCGGGACCGTACCCTGGAGCTTTCATGGGCACATGGAGTGCCCACTGGTAGACACTCCGGTGGCAGCAGGTAATTATTTGGTCATGGATGCGCAGGGGCGGCAGTGTCTCTCTCTCTCTCTCTCTCTCTCTCACTTCCCTCTCTTCACTCTCTCTCTCACTCTCTTCCTTCCTTTCCTTCTATCTCTCTCACTCTCTCTCCCTTCTCCCTTTCTCACCCCCTTTCTTTCCTTCCCTCTCTTTTTTTCTCTGGCTTTTTTTTCCTTCTCTCTTTCTCTGTGTCTCACTCCTTTGATATGCGCATTACACACGTCCTTATTTTGTGCTTTATTTTCCAGGCTGTGTCGTCAACATTAATGGACCCGACAGGAGTCTTCCACCTTGTTGTTTTGTGTTCAGTTTGTTAAATTTAGTTTATCCTCTATATGTACAGAAAATGAAAGTTTTGAAAAAAAAAAAAATTCAATAGTTTTTGGTTGTTACTTAAGTGCTGTGTGACTCTTTCTCGTTCTTATTACTGTTATTTAGTGGTGTTCACCATGGTGTTAAATTTTGGGGCAGTTATCGCGGGAATACTGGTGATGTCTGCAGTTTTCACCAGCTTCTGAATAGTGTGTTAGATTTATCTCAACTTTAGTTGCATTAAAGTGCTGTTAATGAGATGCAGAGTAGGCGTTCCCATGCAAAAACACACGAGGTGCACCTTTGTGATTTATTCTAAATACTAAAATCCTGTATTGAATTGCACTGTGGTAGTGAGTGCATTTACAGTGTACACACAAAATCAATGAAGAAATCTCATTGTATTTATATTGATTGGGAATAGTGGGTCAGGTGCTGAATCTTGACGGGATGCACTGCCCAGTTTGTTTATTTTTCTGTACACGAAAAAACCACATCACAACTTCCACAACGAAAGGCAAAAACTGCGATGCGAAACAAATTCCGGCGATAAGCCGCGTTAGCACCAGGGATTTTACACCTGCTTTCTGCTGGTGTTAAGCAGGACGACTACCTGCAGCATGAAAGGGAACACAGCCAAGAGCCACACCGGAACACCCACAGGTGCCATAGAGTCAATGAGCATGATACACGGATACCTGAGAGGGCCACAACACTCATCGCAACAACTCCAGGACCGCCAACGCCCCCCGAACCCTCATCTGAGCAAGTGTCTCCGTGTGGTCATTGTGTTAGCATGATGGGCACTGGCCCTGCAACATCACAGTGTGCTGTCTTCAGCAGACGTTACCATGTCACCTCAGCGTTGGCAGTGAGCCTGGACATGTAGCTACACACGCATCCTCCTGCATGCACAAATGGCGTGTGCTAGTCCGGCGTACACAGGTCAGCGCAGGGGTGTGCCTATCCGGCAAGGGGAACGGGGTGTCTCGGACATGTCCGTGTGCAAGAAGTGCGGTAAGTGTGTCTCTGTGTTCTGGTGTGGCCGCCACAAGGGCCGCAGCAGTCGATGTTGTAAAGTGGCATGCACCACCTCCAAACGGCAGTGTCACGGTGTGATTGGAATGCCGCAGGACATGTGCGAATAGGCATTACAATGGTGTGCCATAGAAGTGCATGGGATACAACAGCGCAGCGCACAAAAGTGTGGGGGCTCGTGGGAGGGAGGAGCAGCTGTTTGGCAATGTAACACACAGTGAACCCGCCCATGTGCCACGTGCTGGGCATCTCATTCATGATGACCAGGGTTGCAGACATCCCACAACACCCACGACCGGCCTTTGTACACATCCTGTATGAATGCAGCTGGAGAAGTTACTGTAGGGATGAAAGGTTCGTTGTCTGAGCTATCTTGCGCTAACACATCTGCTGCTCCGAGAAGGAACTTGGAAGTGGCCAGCCCCCCCTGACAGAGATGATAATAATTGCACCCGTCTCCCACATTACGCAGTGCCCGATTTAAGAACAATGAGTACACATCCCACACTCAAAAGTCCTTCGTCGTAGTTAGCGTGCGTGAAATGGCCTTCACACGTACTCCCACCACACCCTGCCCTGCACCCATTGCACACAGACCCGGCTCATTGCACCAAGCTGTGCCATTTCATCCACAAGCCTGGCAAACAGCAAGCCAGTGCAGCTACAAGCAGAGCCACTGACGCAATGGCAGGGCATCCTGAACACATGGTCGACTCCATTCACGTCAACCTATACCTTGCATGTCTGCTGCATGTCCTGGGTGCACTGCCTTTGGCAGTGCTGCGAATCACTTACCGGCTGAGCTTCCGCTTTGCGGACGTCACCTGAGTTCAACCTGTATTGCAATGTTGCACGTGCCTATCCGAGTGGTGCATGGCTGTGTGCCTCTCCAACGTGTGCGTAGCTGACATGGATAACGATGGGTGTGTGCACCCCCTGTTGGCCCACGACCAGGAGTGTCATGGTGATGCCCGTTTATGGCATGCATGGATGTTTGGCATGCATGTTGGGAACTGGGCCTGGGACATTACACGTGTCGTACTATGTGTTGAGCAAATTGACCCACTTCCCGATTCTGCTTTGGTGCACATTGGGTACAGTGGTTGGAGTCAGCACATCTGTCCCGGTCAGCTGATGGATTATGTCGATGACATGTCAAATATTGTGGCCAACCATCACTCATTAGAGATAGTGGCTTGCGCAGCTGCACTCGCTTTCATGGACGAGTGACAAGGTACCTGCAACCACGACTCGATGTGTCACATTGCACGTGTCCCGCCGCATAATTGCATGGTGTGCATCTGGCCACATGTCCCAAGACGACAGTGGACATGGCTGCATTGGTGTCGACTCATGTCCGAGGCGCGGACAACCAATGCTGCTTGACACTGAAGTGTGTTGGTGATGGACTACCCCGAGGTGAACATGGACATTTTCCTACGTTCCTTATTCAGGCATGCTGCTGCACTTGTCTTGATATCGTGGCACTACTCTTGGCCGTACTGACACGCACTTTTTTTTATAAAGTTTCCACATTTTCACTTGTCTCCAAATGTTTTGTGTCTTCATTTGTATGCCAATGTGTGTGTCACGGACTCTCTGGCTGCCTGCCATACGTGAATTGCTACCCCATCTGGACTGTGGGTTTGTACTTATGCGTTCTCATGTGCCTGTTTCGTACTGACGCTTTTGGACGTTTCTCCGCCACAGGCGAGTGCATTTGTGTCCTGTGTTCGATTGTGCAAATGTTTGTGTTTGGACAAAATTGTGTTGGATGTTGGTGTGCTCTGCTTCCTATGTGTGTGTGCTGTATTCTGTGTGAGATGACCCTTCATGTGAGGTATTGTTCACCCTTCTCCCTTTCAGGCAGTGTGGTTTTCATTTCTGTGCTTGTTCAGTGGTGTGATGTTGGCGGGTTGTGTGATTTGTGCTCCTTGTTGGTGTGTTTCATTTTAGCCATGGTTTGTCTGTAGTTGTGCTGTACTTAATTGTGCATGTGTGCCATTGTGCCCATCTCCCCCGTCCCCCCACTCCCTGCTTGTTCCTCTTCCTGGTGCTGTTGTGTCTGTAATTTTGTTACTCCACACATAAATACATGTAAAGAACAAATTAGAATAGTTCCTTGATTCTTTTAGATTGCAAAACTTCTCTCTATTATTTTTGAATTTTCCATATAAACAGTTTTTTTAATATTCAAGGACACATAGAAGTCAGAAGTGCAACGTATTCTATCAACACACTTTCTAGAACATTTTACAACACGTGCAGGTTAAAAGTTCATCCATTTTTTTAAACCTAACGATATTTTTTTGCAACATTTTCTCGAACATTTAATGGCACGTGCAGGTTAAAAGTTCACGATTGTTTTAAGTTCGAACAGTGCCTTCTAAATGCAAGTAGCAGGTGTGGTTGAGTTGACCAAATTTTATCCTATCATATGTACTCCACTTTTAAACTGCTTTTTCTTAACCAAAGATGCTTTTCCACAAAACGAATGTGCACCCTACTTTTAAAAAACAATGCTTTTCATCTCCCAATCAGTTATTGTTTTGAATGAGAAAAAAAGTAGTTCCCCACCTTTAAACATATCTCTTATTCTACGAACGGACTGCATGAGCAACAGACATCTATCAATACTTCCCAGCCATACCTTCAAAATGCTAGTGTGGATCGTAGGACATAGCTATGTTTTCTGGTGCAAGAGGTATGTAGAACAGAGACGTATTGACTTAGACCTAGGTTTACAAAATGTGGACATTAAATGGTTTAGGCAGAGAGGATTGAAGTGGCACCAATTGTTGCCTTTGGTTAAAACCTGTTTGCATCTCCAACACCCTGACCTCATGATTGTGCACTGTGGTGGAAACGACCTAGGCACATTGACTGGTGTAGGTTTGGAAATGCTAATGAAAGACACCTTTCGACAATTGATGTTGCTTTTGCCTCAAACTGTCTTTGTATATTCCAATATATGCCAAAGACAGAAGTGGAAATGGTCAAACCAATTTTGTCCTCAGATTGAAAAATCTAGGAAGAATGTCAACAAAGCTGTGTCTGCATACCTCAGAGACCATAGAATGGGGTCGATCTACAACAACAACATATGTTTTAATATGGCTGATATCTACAGAAGTGATGGAGTACACTTCACACATCAGGGAATTCGAGTTTTTCTGAATAACCTGAAGATGTGCATCCGCACTTATATGTAGCTCCAACTAATAAACACAAGGGCTCTTTTTAGAGCCGCCTTATATTCCCAATATCGGTTCGCAGAGTGACAGCTGCGATCCGGCTAGCACAGGGAGACCTGCGGGCCGTCCGGCAGGCTCGCAGAGGGACAGCTGCGGCCCGTTGGCTCGGCTCGCACAGGGAGAGCTACGGGCCGTCGGCTTCCGCAAACGCACACCAGCGTGCTGGCTCGCAGAGGAGAGCTCGGGTCTAACTCGCAAGGGGACACCAACGGGCCAATAGCCCTGCTAGCAGAGACACACCTATCACGTAACGGACTGGCTCGCACATGTACAGCTAGGGACACGACGGCTCGCAGACGCAGACCTGCGAACCAACGGACTGGTACTGTTTTATGCTTAAGGGTAGTACAGTGGTGTTTGTGTACTGTAGGGTGTTCGTGCTGGAGGTAGCGTTTTAGGGTTTAAGGTAGTGCACTGCTGTTTGGGTAGTGTAAGAATCGTGCTGGAGGTAGTGTTTTAGAGTTTACGACAATGCAGTAATGTTTGGGTAGTGTAAGGGGTCATGCTGGGAGTACTGTTTTGGGGTTTAGGGTAGTGCAGTGGTGTTTGTGTAGTGTAGGGGGTCATGCTGGGAGTAGTGTTTTAGGGTTTACGGCAGTGCAGTGGTGTTTGGGTAGTGTAGGGGGTCATGCTGGGAGTAGTGTTTTAGGGTTTACAGCAGTGCAGTGGTGTTTGTGTAGTGTAGGGGGTCATGCTGAGAGTAGTGTTTTAGGATTTAGGGTAGCACAGTGGTGTTTCTGTAGTGTGGGAAGTCATGCAGCGAGTACTGTTTTAGGATTTAGAGTAGTGCAGTGGTGTTTGTGTACTGTTTGGGGGTTCATGCTGGGGGTAGCGTTTTAGGGTTTAAGGTAGTGCAGTGGTGTTTTGGTAGTGTAAGAATCGTGCTGGAGGTAGTGTTTTAGAGTTTACGAAAATGCAGTGGTGTTTGGGTATTGTAAGGGGTCATGCTGGCAGTAGTGTTTGAGGGTTTAGGGTAGTGCAATGGTGTTTGTGTAGTGTAGGGGGTCATCCTCGGAGTAGTGTTTTAGTGTTTACTGTACTGCAGTGGTGTTTGTGTACTGTAGGGGGTTGTGCTGGGGTAGTCTTTTAGGGTTTAGGGTAGAACAGTGGTGTTTGGGTAGTGTAGGGGTCGTGCTGGGGGTAGTGTTTTAGGGTTTAGGGTAGTGCAGTGGTGTTTCTGTAGTGTAGGGAGTCATGTTGGGAGTAGTGTTTTAGGGTTTAGGGTAGTCTAGTGGTGTTTGGGTAGTGTAGGGGGTCGTGCTGGGGATAGTGTTTTAGGATTTAGGGTACTGCAGTGGTGTTTGCGTAGTGTAGGGGGTCCTGCTAGGGGTAGTGTTTTAGGATTTACGACAATGCAGTGGTGTTTGGGAAGTGTAGGGGGTTGTGCTCGGGGTAGTATTTTAGGGTTTCGGGTAGTGCAGTGGTGTTTGGGTAGGGGGTCATGCTGGGGGTAGATTTAGGGTTTAGGGTAGTGCAGTGGTGTTTGGGTAGTGTAGGGGATCGTGCTGGAGGTAGTGTTTTAGAGTTTACGACAGTGCAGTGGTGTTTGGGTAGTCTTTGGGTAGTGTAGGGGATCATACCGACAGACTGACTCACAGAGCTCCAAGCCGACGGACGGGCTTCTAAAGGCATAGCCGCGACCTGGTGATATGAAGAGAGGCAGCGTGAAAGGCATATCTCACACAGACACAGATGCCAGTGTTGCCTCACAGAGGTAAAACTACGAACCCGATGGCTTCTACACGGAGAGATGCGAGCTGACGGAGTAAATCACAAAATAGCTGCCAACACTTCCTGGTTTCAACCATTCACAGCCAATAAGCCGCAAGCTAGTGCTTGTAACCCCTCAGGCAATCACATGTCAGAATTCTCAAATATCGATATCTGTAAAATTTGATATTTCTCAAAAACTACTGAACGGATTTACACCATTTAAACAAAAGCTTGCTTTCTGGACCATCACCTTTATCCCTGCCAAATTTGGCATAATTCCGTTCAGCAGTTTCACCTGTAGTCTTCTGTAAACTTTTGTATGGAAATTGCATGCAGAAAACACATTTTAGGACCCTCTTTTTCTCAGCCCCTCCTACACCATTCACCCCCAAACTTTCAATATAAGAGCTAATTAAAAAGAGAAACTTTTTGGATAATTTCATAAAGATTCGTCAAACGACGCCAAAGTTACAAGCACATAGAAGGCTCCAGAAGGGGGCCGCGCAACCCCCTCCCAACTTGAGTGAAGCCCCAGGGCTGCACGGACCCCAGCGCACCCCCGCAACCCCTGCGAGCCCCTGCTATTATTTTTAAGAAATACCCCGGGAACCTAGCCCACCCAAGGGCCTCATTAAAATGAAACGCGAGAACCCGCGACCC
The DNA here is from genome assembly GCA_963921515.1 of Calotriton arnoldi. Taxonomy (NCBI): domain Eukaryota; kingdom Metazoa; phylum Chordata; class Amphibia; order Caudata; family Salamandridae; genus Calotriton; species Calotriton arnoldi. Next base: position 675 of record CAWUFW010006124.1, on the reverse strand, counting down.
CAGCGCGAATTTTTGCCGATGTTTTTTTTTTTAATGATTTTTGGGCCCTGGGGCTCCTTCTGGGACCCCTGAGCAGGCCTAGGGGGTCAGGGTTTTTCTACCCTGCCCCTTCTCTTGTTTTATACCTTTGTTTCTCCATTTTCAGGTAAATCGCTTCTACCGAGCCACAAGATGGCTGCCAACACTTCCTGGCTTGGACTAATAGCAGCCAGTCACAGTGAAGCGCGCGCAAGTGACTTAGGCTCCGCCCATATATCAAAACATTTATTTTTCTAATTTCTCAGCAACTACTGAACGGATTTACACCATTTTTAAAAAGGTCGCTTTCTGACCCAAGCACTACCTTTCTGCTAAACTTGGAGTAATTCCGTTCAGTAGTTTCGGCTGTAGCCTTGCACAAAGTTTCCTATGGGAAATTGATTTTTTGACTCTTATTTTTTGAATTTCTCAAAAACTACTGAACGGATTTACACCATTTAAAAAAAAGGTCGCTTTCTGAACCAAGCTCTACCTTTTTGCCAAATTTGGGGTAATTCCGTTCAGCAGTTCGGGCTGTAGCTCGTTGTAAACTTTCCTATGGAAATTAACATGGAAAAACGAGTTTTGGGACCCCCTTTTTTCTCAGCCCCGCTTGACAAATCACCCCCACAGGAGCTGACCTGGATAGACTTTTTT